>OU343161.1:30142524-31342524 GCA_910595825.1 Philhelius pedissequus
GTACCACGTTTATATTGAGGATCTAAATATTTAGTTGAATTGTGGTTAAATTTCCAAGTTGAGCTGGCGCCATAACTAGAATAGATGTCAAAAAATATTGTACGTGATATATGAAACTATTATTCACATTTGATATCAGCTCTGATTTTTTCGCGTTTGGTTCGACTTGATAGTCGATAGCGCACGTGATTTTTAAATGTCAAAAAAGCTGCGCGCTGTTGAATTGGTCATCTCGTGCATCACCGTGTTGCATCTGTGTTGTTGTGTCTGCATCTGTGTTGCGTTGTGTTAGTAACATTGCTTTTGTCTGGATTCAATATTTTGATAGCTATTTCACCTGTCATTGTGTTTGGGGTGGCAGTTGTGTGTTCGCCTATCAAACTCATGGTCACAGGTTCGATCCCTGTGAACCAAATCTAAAATAAATCTCATACGAGTTGCTGGCTTACTCATTACATAATGTTTAGGCATAGAACTAACAACATGTGATTGAGTAAAGTTAGTATACCGATAAATATGACAATGAATGAAAAAAATAATGCGAATTATAAGGGACATAGATAAACAAGATACGGATATTTCTCCGCATTGTTTCAGCCGCCATCCCTGGAGATAAAATCTGAGACAACAACCACCTCCAGTCTCAGAACATCGCGCCACACATCTTTCCTATCCTTCTTTCTCTTCCTAACCTAACGTCCGCGCTGTGTTGTAACATTTAAAGGCTAATATAATCCCTTCGTGTAGATTATATATATATAAAAAAAAGCCAGTTAGGTTTTTAAGCGATTTTTTCGGAGTTTAGTTGACGTTTCTTAGAAAAGGGTATTTATTTTAAAAATGTTTAGCCATGTGTTAATGTCTAAAGTTTGGGAGCAAAAAAAATTAAAGAAGCAATACAATATTCAAGACTACCACGTGTTCGAAACTATTTATTTACAAAAATATTTCGGTCGGTATTCAAATGTAAAACCCATGTGTAGTCAAATTTTATAATACAAATTTCGAATCAACTAAGCTCACTTTGTTATTATAAATTTAATAAATAATTCGGCTTTTGCAGTATCAACTTACGCCGTAAGATGAATGATTGGAGCAAATTATTTGAAAAAGTCTCCAATCTTTTTCATACAAAATTCATTCCCATATTTGCACATTGATTCACGGCAAGCAGTTACATCGTTCGATGAGATATTCAATGTATTTCCCATAAGAGAAAACTAAAAATATATCGAAATTGATAATGATAACTACAATGTTTTCTTTTAAAATGGAAAATATTAAACACACGTCTTCAAGGAGAAACAACAACAACATAATCGCCAACAAGTCAGGATTATTAAAAAACATAAATGTTTTCTATGTTTGGTTTTAAAAATGACTTTTAACAACAAATTGTTAAAACAATTCAAAGGATTGTGGGCACAAACCGAGACTAAATTAATTTATCGACAGCCGAAAGTTTTGTTTTTGATAAAGTGAGATATTTTATTATTTTATTTTTTTTAAATACAAAAAATTAAGAAACAACCTTTAAATAAATACAAATAACTACATATATATTCTAAACAACATTATACAAGGTGCATCTACCCCAATTTGACCTATTGAGCTTTTACTTTTTTACTACTATTTGCGCCCAAAAAAAATTCATTAAAAGACCCATGTTACTATAGTATCTTAAGTCCCCTTCCCATACTACGCACATGATATCATTTTCACTGACATGAGCTCATTTTTTGAAGACAACAACAACAATGTGGGTTTGTTTACATTATTCGTCTTCAAAATTAAGCAAATTAAAAATAAGTTTCGGTATATTCTTATTAGTTTACAAACTGGCATGTGTTCTTCTTATATTGTATACCTGTTTATACAAAATTAATAAGTAAAATCAATGATTTTCAGACCCTTTTTCGTTTTCTGTAATATGAAATACATTTCATATGCAGCTTGTGTGTTTGCCAATATGACAATTGAGACTTGTTATTTTTGTTCATTCGAATGCTTCTATAGGCGTTTTTCTTTTTTAGCTTCGAGTATAGAACTCCGCTGTCAAAAAAAGATCACTTCTAATCGCTCAACTTGTGTTTCTTTTTTAAATCAGAGCATGCTCCATAGCTCAGAATAAAATGACCGATCAAATGGAGCAAAATGCGGAGAGCGGCTTAATTTACTCATAATTTTTACAATTATCACGAAAGAAAAACAAATTTAAACAAAAATAAATTCCTAAGCCTGGATCTGCTGGTAATTAAGTTTTGACAAAAAAAAAAAAAAAAATTATAATAATATATGATAGGAGGGCTCTGATCATGCTCTACTCAGAGCTAAATCGGTTCACTCAGGCTCTGCTGAGTGATCTGCTCGGAGATTAAAAACAAAAACGCCTTATGCTTTGTATTTAATTCCTTATTCGCCGTCATTTATACTTAACGGTAATCGTAGTTTGAAATCATATGTCAATGCGATGCCAATTTATAGTTGTTATCAAACCTATTGTATCTGTCAATATAATATGTGTCCTAAATATGGATTTTTTAATATTCCCATTTTTTTAAACAATTTTAGCGGTTTCTTTACGAAAACAACTTGGATCTTTATTGTCCATGTGGTTCTTTCTTGCAATCTGGCCATTGCAGCGTATCTCAACGAACCATATTTTATAGAATACCATCTGCCATTTTTGAATGAAAAAATAATTATAAATAGAATAGTGGAAAACAAATGGTAGACATTTTATAGCGTACCTACTATTTCATTTGCAATCAATTTGGCACACCAACCCATATCATTGAATTTTCGCTATAAAAGCATTGAAATAGTTACAAAAAAGAAGCACTGAAAAGAAACTGTCAAACAGAAAGTGACAGAATACTACCCGTGACAGAAACAAACTCCTATGATAAAATTAACAAACATAAAAAGAGACAAAAAGTGGCTAAACAACAGTTGTGCTAATATGGTACTTTTTGTTTTATGTTCATGATCGATCCAAATCAGATCATGCAAAAAATAAAACAATGTTCTTTTTTTACCTACCTTTCATTTGAATTTACCTAACAATTGTCTCTTCGTGCTTAGGTATCAAATTAATATTTCTTTGAACTTAAAAAACCTATAAAGATATTAGAAAGAATAAAATAATAGTTTTAAACCAAACAGTGCTTAATGTTGCACATTTTGGTGAATGATTTTGCTATCGAAGCAAAGAAAAACCACAAATAAGCCATAATAAGATTGGAAACCTTCGTACGTTTCACCCCCCAAAACCCATTTGTTTACATTGTTGTATTTGTACCTTTGAAACTCCATCCATAAATAGATGGGAAATCGAAAAACAAAACTAAAACAAATTACTAGGGCTGTGTTGTCTATGTGTCTATTGAAAGATGAACGGAAAAGTTGCTTGTGTGCGTGTTTCAGCTTGTCGGCAAATGTCAAATGAAAGCAGAGGTTTCTTGTCCTTATCGTATTAGTTTATGACAAAAACTGTACAAACATTAAGGGGATTCATGTAACCGCGGAAAACCCAGATAAACCTTAGAAACCAGATCAAAGTTTATATGGGAAAAATATTCTAAAAATCACATAAAATGATCTCACGAATTTTATGTATATTGAGAATAAATATACCTCATAAATTTATCTCAAAGAACATCTGATTATTTCCTACATTTACGCAAGTATTTTTAAGAGGAAGTTCCTGCAAGCGTCTGGCGGAAAATTAAATCTTTCTGCAAAGCGGAAAATTATCTCGTTGCATGAATACTCTTATTAAGTGCGGTTTCAAGTTTGTTTAAAAGAAAAACAGTAATTACGAGTAGATTATTAATTTTTGAATAAATGCACAGAAAATCACTTTTGACAATTTGATTACTTGTTTTTTAAGCCATAAAAAGTAAATGTCATTCCTGTCAACATTTAACCGTAAATACGTTCCGTCAGTAAACAAGAATTGCAAAATTACACGATGTTCTGCTTTAGCAATATTTACGTATATACATATATGACAACAATGTGTCATGTTTAAAAGTTGGTAGGAAGTTAACCATGTTCCTCTATTTATAGACACAATATAAACAAACTGACTTTATGATGAATCACAAATATTTATGCTTTGAGAGGCTACAAATCTTGAATGAACGTTGTGACTAAAACATACATAGATATCTATTGAACTTTGTTCAAATATTTAAGACGGTAAGCAAATTTTAACAGCTGTTTATGGAAAGAAATCATTCCTTTCCTAATTTGCAAACAATTTGATTTCAAGATTTTAAGTGGCATAATCAAATGACTACCTATGCTTAAGCAAACGAGACTTGGAAAAAGAAAGTTTAACTGTGCGCGCGGGACTGTAGAATATCTTCTTCCAAGTTTAAAGCGGAAAAATAAAAAGAAACCGATACACTCACACAACCCTTTATTTTGGGAAATATTTGTGAATTATGACAGAAATACAAATAAGTACATTCTAAAAACATTTTTCTTAACAGGCCCTCCACAGGGCATTAACTATGTCAGAACTATGAACATGCCATAAACAAATCCAATGGAGTCCAAAAAATCTTCATGCAGCCACATGTCAAAAGGGTTGACGTTTCATGTATGTGTATATTTTTTTAGTTGCTTTTGAATTATTTTTTTTTGTTTTTATTGATGGGAGTGTTGATGGAAAAAAATAAAAGTAAATGACCGACATGCCATCAAACTGCCCAGTGGGTAAAAATACATTGTTCGTGGATTGAATTGTGATTGTGATCTTGGATAAATGTATGACCAGTAGAGTCAGCCTGTAAAGCATTAATCCCGTGTGCTAAGTCGAGCAATTAATTAAAACTGGGTTTGATCCCGGCGAGCATCACTAACTCGGGTGAAAACTTACAAAAGAAAAGTTATTTGGTTATTTTCCTTGCCTATTTTAAATCAAAACGCAAAAATGAATGACAAAATCTGCAGCAAGACAAGAACAAAATATTTGTGTTTATTTTTTATTGGATTCTCAGAATAACAACGCAAAAGTAACGTTTACACTAATCCACGGAGTTAAACATCAGTGGCGCAAAATTCTAAACAGCCTACAGAAAACCATCGCTAGCAAAGCTAAAGATGTCAATGTTGCTTACAAATCCAACCAAACACTTACCATACTGTTTACAAAACTTAACAAAAAAAGTGAAAAGGATCAAAGTACAGACGTTGTATATAAGATCAATTGCCTAGGCAACGAAAGAGAAAATTGTGAACTATGTTACATTGGCACTACCAAGCAGCTTTTAAAACAAAGGATCTTAAATCACAAATCTGATATCAAGTCCAAAAGTTCTCAGAAAACAGCTCTTGCTAGTCACAACTTAGAAAGAAATCATTCTCCAGACTTTAAAAATGTGCAAATTCTTCAAACGGAAATACATACATCGAAACGATATACGTTAGAAACTTTGCACATTTTGAATAACAAAAATAACATGAACAGGAAGTAGGATACACAGAGTATCTCGTCGGTGTACTGTTCCCTAGTCTCTACATAACTGCGATACATACATACATACATCAATAGTTTTGTTGCTCCTTTAACAGAAAATTTTATTAAACAGTTGTTGACTAAACTTCTAACTAAGAAGAAGTGCTTTAATTTAAACATTCAATCACAAAACTGTCATTTTTAAAATTTTTGTATATATATATGTAATTTGATAAAATAGTTTCGTTCATATAATTGTAAGTGTAAAATCTTAACAACTAATAACAACTAACATACAAATGTTTCTCTTATTTTGTTTCATGGTTAATAAAGTGCCCCTGAAGAAGACTGAAAACTCAGTCGAAACGTTGGGAAAACTAATGAATATCTTTCATTAATAAATTATCACGACCAAAAAAGCCGAAGTAGTGAAATCTTCAAATTTTAAAATTGATTTTAACTTTAGTAAAATGTTAAGAAAATAGTACGATACTAAACTGGTTTAAAATTAGCAAAATCCTCTTTTTAGCCTAGTATCATACTAAAATTTTGCGCTAGTGTCTTTACTTTAAAATTTGAAGTGACGTTTAGCATTATAGGTTGACTATTAAATAGATTATGAAATAAATTACATACTTAAGTCATCTGTAAATTTGATTATTAGAAAGGGAAGGCAAAAACTAAACAGCATTTTGCTACTAATATGTAATTTTTCATTTTTCGTTGATTAGATAAAGCAATTTATTTTGAATCTAGATTTGCCGAAACACCGATATATCTTTTTTTTTATTGGGTATAATAAATTGATTTATTTTTGAATCTAGATCATTTTTGAAGATGTAAATTTTTCGCAGATTTACCTTTCTTTGTCATAATACCAATACAATTTTCAGCTGTCAGCTTGACAAATTTATGTTTTGCAATCGACTCGCTAAAACTATTTTCCAAGAGTTTCATGTGGTTTGTAACAAATATAAATATATTTAGACAGCAACCCCCAGAGTAATTTCACAGACACGACATTACACAAATACAATAGCAAAAAAATGAAATCTTAAATTGCGTTCCAATAGGCTTGAAAAAAAAAATCAAAACCTAGATTGAAATCTGGATTTACCAATACAAAACCACATCAGTTTTACTTGCTGAACAATATGAAGTCCTGAAACTGAACCTGCAACAGCAATAGCTGTCAAAAAGTGTTTTTTGTATGTACCCGTAATAAAGTTGTTCAATTTTCTGACAAAAAAGCATGAAAGGATTGCATGCAGCTACAATTTGTGAGACTGAAAAGAGATCGAACTTCATCTTATGTACACCTTCTTCGATTGTGAAACGTCAAAAATGCTGCCGGCAAAAGTTTAAAGTTGGCGAACTGTTACCGAAATCATATCCGTCTTGTATTATTGCAAAAGTGGAAAATATTTTTCGCACTACAACAACAAAATATAGTGAATGTCAAAGTCTTACACTTTTGCACTTTTACTATCTCCGAATCCTATTGTAACAGAAAAACACAAGTGTAAAATTTATTTAACACAAACTAAGATATTTCAGAAAAAATGTAAATCAGATTTTGACATTTGCTTCAGTGTTGTTACAGATTAGAAAAGTTGTGTTCACAGTCTGTTGTAAACAAATCAAATTTTACAATTTTACAAGACTTGTTACACCAGATCGTGAATACCCCTATAGATTCTATTCAGTATTTAAATAAATAGTCTCTCATGCTAGAGATCTAATTGCTCACATAATAGCTCTAAAATCTGAGTTAATAAAAATTAAAGAGCGATAAATCAATAATAACGAAGTTTAAAAAAATCAAGTAAGATATTTTTGAGATATTTATGTGTGTCTTTTTATCATGACTCAGTAAAGGTTTTAGTTAAGACATTTAAATAAGAAAGTTTTTGTTTTAGTAAATAAGGGGTCACAGAAATGGGTTTGACTGTATGTATAACTTAATACATTTGTTCATTTACAAGTTTTTAATTTAATTTTCATATTTTACTGTGAAGGAAATTGCTTGTTAAGCTCCATAGATTCATAAAACATGCTATTTGTTTTTATAGATTTTAAATTATATTTACAAAATAAACTTGTTTGATTTGTCGTCTTTAATTTGTTTCTTGGTTTTCATTTATTTTAATTGATCGCATTTATGTGTGATCACACACAATACCTGTTCTCTCTATAAATTTTCCATAATAATTATGAAGTATAAATTACTTTCTATAATTGTTGTGAAACTACACGCGATATCAACTTGTAACAGAAACATCAATGCAATAAATTTATTGTTTTTTTATTTTCCTTTATTCTTGGAAGAAAAAAAAACATGAAATTTCCTTTCACTGAAAATTAAATACTCGTAATATAGAATAAAATTAACTGTTTTAATCGCTTGATATTTCCGGGCAATTGATCTTGACTATAAATGTATCTTGTAGGTTTTATATCTATACTCGTTTTGCTTTGCGGTGCTTTCAATGATCAATGAATAAAAAATGCAGTATAGTTTAAAATAAATGGTGTTATTTTCTTATTTTTATTCAGCCCTGACATTATTTCGTATAAAAATTGCAATTATAATTTTTACTGGTAAATTAATACTTGACGCATTTAAGACTTTAAAGAAAACAATTTATCTTTGTAATTATTATTTTCTTTAAAAAAAATTGTTTCTTATTTTAACGATGAACAAATATTTAAGTTAAGTTATTTTAATGATTTAATTTTTCTTTTTCAGAAGCAGCTAGTCCGTTATATATTTTAAACAGGAATGGAACTCTCCAAAACCTGGTGAGTAATTATTTATTGTTTTAAACCTTTTAATTTTCTGCATACTTTAATTATTTATATTACTATACCAAAACATATTAAGTGAGACAGTCAGTGAGCTACAGTCGACTCTCGTTAATTCGAAACTTGAGGGAATTCTAATATATTACGAATTATCGAGAGTTTAAAATATTAAATGGTTTAAAATTCTTTGACAAGTAAAATGCACGACTGGATTTCACGTACTTGCTCCTATGATGAACATTTTAAATATTTGAAAAGATAAATTCAAAAACAAAATTTCCGGAAAAATCGTCCACCTGTGTTCGAAATATTTAATTTTCAAAAAAAAATTTTTTTTTTCAAAAATCCAAAACACTATTTTTCGAAAATTTTGAAATGCAGTATTACTTAGAGTTCGAAGGAACTCCTGTATTTTGATCGAAATCCATTAAGCCGCTTATGAGAATGTCGAAAATCAATCAAATGGTTGTATGGCAGGTACCGTTAATAACAAAATATTTAAAAAAAATGTTTGGCCAAAATGTAGACCATACCCAAAGCAGTACACATATCGTTAGAGGCGTTTTTGAGATAATTAAGATGGTAGAAAAATTTGTATGGCAAGTACCGTTATTTTTGGAGCTAAAATAACGATTCAAAAATCTATTTTGGACAATTTAGGTAAATGCTTAAATACAAAGTTTGAAGAAAATAGCTTCAGCCGTTCAGGCTGTAGAGACTTGTACAGACAGACAGACGGAATTGCGGGACCCACTTTTTTTGGTGTTCTCTATTATCGTAATCTCAACTTTGGTTAAAATCTCGAGTTCGATTTTTTTCCAAATGTAAAACTTGCCCTATAGAACCTACATCGCAAGTAAAAATATGAAAGTCGACTTTTTAATTATTATGGTCTGTATTTGCTTTTCTTGCTCCAGCAAAAAATGTTCTCCTTGTGTTTTATTTTAGTTGAGAGGATACTCAGAAGAATCTTAAATTATTTTGCAGCATCACTTTTCTTCCCACATCCCTCCATTTTTTCGATTAACACTTTCTATTCAGAATTCGTCAAGCATTTATACTTTGTAGTACTCATAAGTCATAACTTACAAAAACGTTTAATCTGCAAAACCAATGAAAGAGTAACTGAAAGTAAACAGCTAAGCAAACAGTGCGAAATTGTGTATCAAACTAATCATTCCAAAGCAAATGCTCGTGCAACTATGATACAAGTTTGGCTTGTTTCAAAATAAACCTTTGAGTTTGAATTAACGCGTCATTTTGTTACGTAGCGATGATATTTTTGTTCGAATTACCAAGTGCTTAAAAATGGACAGATTTTTTTTTTCGAAATATTAAGACATTTTCTAGAAAACTCGTAATAACTTTGAATTAGTGAGAGGTTCGAAATATCGCAGGTTTGAAATGACGAGAGTCGACTGTATACAATTATTTTTAATCCACGTATTAGTTCTTTTTTATGGAAGCCCTATTCTAACAGTTAAATGATTAAATAGGTCTTTAAAGTTTAACTCTTATCTAAATTACTATGGAAATTAGTCAAGCATGTTGAGATTTCATAATTCTTTTTTCCTACCGAATGAAAATTCAAAGGAATTCAAGGAAGTATGATTATTCTTTACATACACATGCATCATATTTGTAATATTATAAATTATAAACACAACTTTGTAAGATTTAAAACATTTGCATGTCTTCATTAATAATTAGTGTTTCTTTTATGTTTTGACACGTATTTACTCGTATCTATTTTTTTTTATTGTAAGCGATTGCCAACAAGAGTATCTACAGCAGACTATTCTAATTTAACATATTCAATATAACAAGCAATAGACAAACTATTGATTTAAGCTTCTTTTGCAATAGCTTTATGTAAACAATAGTGGTTATCATTATAATCTTTATCAAAAGGTCAACACAATTTTATCTTTCACACTTGCCTTAGATGAGCAATGTCAGCACTAATAAAAGGTCTTACATAGCTGGGAATGCACTATGTGCTTCGAACTAAAGAAAATCAGGTGTTTGTGACAGCACAAACATAAAAATGAAAACACTTGATTTACTAACACTTGACAAATTGAAGTGAAATTAAGACAAGGCCGTAGCCAGGATTTATGTTTATCATTAAATATTATATGCCATACGGAAATCCATACAATGGTAGCTTAGACCAATTTTGTACGAGGTGTAACTTAACATCAGTATATGCCCAATATTCAAGCCACAAAGACGTTCTTTTTTCGGGAAAAATACTCTTACTTTACATGAGACTATAAACATCCTAAACGACCATGATTGGAAAACATTAAACAAATTTTTAAAAGATACATATTTACAAGTATAGGTTGTTATTAATAACAGAATACTAATAAATTCAAAAATGTTTACTTAAATATTTTTTTGTTCATACAATTGTACAAGCTTATACACTGTCACCATTCCTCCAACCTCCAGTTGCTTTGTTTATCGTTTTAAAATTTTAAAATGTAATAATTCTTAGTCAATTAAAAAAAAAAAGAAAATAGTTAAATAAAAAAGTTCAAACAATTGGTGGTCCAGATTTGACATTTCTGTTCAATCACACGTCAAACCAAACTTTCATCCGAAATGGTATAGCCTTTGCGTGAAATAGATCCAACCAATATATTTAAAAGCATATTGATTACCGTCATTTTTGAACTGTTTGACATTCCGCTTCGAAACAAGCAGAGCAAAAAGTTCCATGCGTTTTTTTTTAAATATTTTTTACATTCTTGTGTCACTGATGAAAATCGTAGTGTCAAAGTTGTCAGTAATGCACCAGCAACAACAATTTTATGACCTTAGCCTAACGAACCGGTTAACGTTGCTGGTGTAGCTTAGTGAGTACTGAACAATTAAAATAAACACTGGTACTAAAATAATGGTGGCCACTATTGCTTGTAATGATGCTGGTCCTGGTTTAATATTCACACATTAGGGCTTACCATGGTACAATATGGATCGTTTAACAATTGAATTGAACGTGTTAAAATCGGACAAACTTTTAATGTAACATCTAATGACTCTGTAATTAGTATGTGTTGAGCATTATGGGCAACACAATATTTTTGGATAATAGTTTTTGTTATATTTTCAAATCAATATCTCCTTTTACCAAAGATCATTGAATAATTAAATATATTTGATGTTTTGATTTTTTGGATATTTCTGAAGGTTACGTATACGCCAGTGTCTAGTTTTCTAGTCTAAGAGTCCACGGCACATTCTTGTGCGTTAATAAAATAAAATGCATAACTAGAATACAGGAACTTGCCCTTGTTCAACTTTACATTGAGGATTCTTGGCAATTATTAATTAAGTAGTAATAATCAAGTGACACGGTAGTGCCCTGTCAAGTTCTGGAACTACACCATTTATTTCCAGAAACAAAATCAGGCATTCTTGACCCTCCTATAGTTTCACTACTAATGAAGTCAGAAACTTCAAGTTCCGAATATTTGCTAAGCTCGTCAAACATAGGCTCCGCACCGAAGTTCAGCTTTTTAGCCTGAGATACAAGGCCTCAAAAATCACAAAAACCGTAATTCACTCTCTCAAAATTGACGTATTGACTGACTGATTATCAAAATTATGAAGCACTTGCCGATATCGTAAAATCTCGTAATTTTGCAGGGCGGTAGGTCTTATGGTGTAAGCAAAGAAAAAAATATAAAATCTCCATTCAAGGGTGTGTTATACGCCCACTTTCTCAGTTATCAATAATGTAGACCACTTTCGATTGCCGTGGAGTGATGAAATTTGGTAGAGTGGTAATATTTAAAGTAGGTATTGGGGTACTCACTCCATTGGATCGACATTCTCACCTGAAGCCATATACACTGTTCCATCTTGTTGTCTGGTACTGAAGCGAAGACCAAACTAACTATATGATTTACTGCCAATTGAAATATTTTGTGACCTATAGTCCAAAATGCGTTTCGCCCGGGTACGATAGTTGAGCTCATCAGTTAGATGCTATCGTACCTTTCTAAGACGCAATATTTTTGGTCGATGTCTACCGAATCTAATAGAATTTGCAGCATATATATACTGCAAATTATATTTTTCTAGGGGAATTTGGTTAAATTCATGCACCTAGAAATATGTATTGATTTTATGCCCGTGGTCTGGCCAGTAATTATATTCGAAGAAAACGCAAACAATATTTACATATTATTTTTGTTTTTGTTCTACAACCACGGGCATAAAATCAATACATATTTCTAGGTGCATGAATTTAACCAAATTCCCCTAGAAAAAAAAAATAATTTGCAGTAGTATGCAAATTCTATTAGATTCGGTAGACATCGACCAAAAATTTTGCGTCTTAGAAAGGTACGATAGCATCTAACTGGCAATTAAATTATTAAATTTAATGGCAATTGTGTAGTATGAACTTCTATCAAGAACTTATTGTCCGCTGAGCTTGCGGTCTTAGGTAATTGACGGAAACTACAAAAGTTTACACTAGGTTCAATTCGGGGCTTTGAGAAAGGAGATCAAGTCTTTGAACTTTAATTCAGAAAGTTCGTTAAGATCTTCAAAAAGAACCTTTCTTAAAGTGATTTTATACTCATTCTGGAGGGCATTTACAGAGAAATGAATCACTGTATTCTTTTGCTGGTGGTCCTTACAATTACGACAGTAATTATTGTGAGGAATACCCAGCTTCGTTTCATGCTCTGCTTTTGCCCAGTGTCCAGTAAAAGTTGCAACGGCCCCGGCTATGTTTTTCATACCTATATCAAATCGGTAATTTTGGAATTAGTAAATGGAAGCCAAACTTTTCTAGATATACACAGTTATTCAAACTTAGGATTGGATTTTTTTAGGAAAATTGAGAAAATGTCACAGCTCCGAGCAAAACGTCAACTGTGTCCCCAAGTGAGCTGTGAAGGGTTTCGTCGACCCGTTTTTATACCACCATGAGTCCTAAAACCCATATAAGAGTGATACTGAGGTTAATGTTTTGATTGAATTGCGGGACTAGCTTTGTAGCTGAATATACGGCTGTCTCACAATTTTGTATGGGTTCTGATTTGGGTTTGATTTAAGTATTCTGCTCATGTTGGTGCAGGATCCTTCTCAGGATATCTTGAATGAACCAGCGTCTTCCAAGAGGCAATACAACTATTTCTGCCACCGAAATCAAAACGAAATTACTATCCTGAAAAGCTTGGAGTTCTGGCATGCAGCATAATAATAAAGCCAATTGAATGTTTTCGTGACCTTTAGTCCAAAATGCGTTTCGCCCGGTACTACAGGTCACAAAAACATTCAATTGGCTTTAAATCCACACAGTCCCCTAAAACAAAAACAAAAATAATATAAACATATTGTTTGCGTTTTCTTCAATCATAATAATAAATTCTCTTGGATTCCTGGCTACAAACCTATATACCAGGGAACGAAAGAGCTGTCAAGCTGGAAAGAATACAAATAGATTTCTTGGATTATTATTTCCTTAATGTCTGAAGAACTTTTGAAGATTTCATCAGGAAACAGCCTCTTGAATTATATCAACGTCTCCAAATGACTTGATTATTCACAGATCTCATAATGTTATATATCAGCTAAAATACTCCATGGCATCATAATGCATCATATTCATCTAAATGTGACAATTTGTTTCCATAGTTTTTTGTGTATCCATTGCATACTTTAGAGAACAGTACAAAATGGAGGAATCCTCAGTTTTGACATTTCGAAGTAGATTCGAAATGTTCGAAAATTAACTATGCTAATATAAATCATTCTGAAATTTCGATCAAGATTCTTTAACTGATTACAAAATGTCACCAACAAATGTGAGTCGGAAGAATTATCTCCTATATGCACAAACACATGTATATACCATTATAAAGAAGATTGAGTTGTATGTCAAAATTGCTATAGGTGGAAATTTTAAATTGTTTACGCTTATCTCAAGTTGTATCAGTCCGAACTCATAGAGACTATTAATTATACCCCAAAGTCTTATTTTAAAATTCAAATATGCGTGATCATTCTATGACGCTGGCATAATCCAGGTATTAAGTATAGAATCCGATTTTAACACCACTCCTTGCCCCTCAGAGTACGCTCACGGTATTTCGTGCCATCTATTGCCGTGATACAGATTTGATATCCAATTAGTTTTTATTAGCGAGTAAATGAAAATGGGATTTCCCTTGTATAGTATTATCCAAAATGTTGGATACTTGATTTTTTTACACCTTTAGGCTTAGCCGAATTAAACTGGGATTTTAAGTGGCACGGAAGGTGATTTTGTGTATTCGTTGACTCATGTGTGGCTTCGGTGCTTTTAATTAAACCACTTTGTATTATGTAGGCACCTACGCTCCATTGGCATTCGTCATTTAAATGCTATCGTGATTCGGAAGTTGTAAAATCATTAAATACTTTTCGGGGAAACACGTTGGAGATTCCCAGAATGACACATCGAAAAATAGTTGTTTGGCAATAAGTTCATACGTCACTTTTATCTAGATTCTATGTATTCTTTGAAGTACCTTAATATTTTGTATGTTCTTTGTCAAACTAAGCTGTGCAAGAGGGTATGCTAATTATTAAAAAAAACAAATTTGTTTTTAACCGAGAGATTGGACATACACCTAATGAATTCGAATACGTCTGTTGGGGTTATTATAAGAATATAAATTAGCTTTATTGGCCAAAAAACACGCTAATCAAATGGACAAAGCAATGATGTTCGACTCGTATCAGTTTGATAATATTTTTGGCTTTAATAAATGCATCAAATTATTGTTCATTTCTACTTGTAATGCCAATCACGAGTTTCAAACGTATTGTTTTTTTTTTGAAATTCATTTGAATTTCGTGAGTTTGAAAATTTTGTTTTCTCCAGCTCAAGTCATGTTTTATAAATGCAGATGATCAGGGAGACATGATAATGGAACACATGGGCATGACTTTCTATTCTCTAAAACGGAATAGATATGATTACTTCTTGGTTTGAATTTAATTTAAAAATGTATCATAAAATATTGTCACTGAATACAAAGAATGAATTCGATTAAATAAAAATCATTGAAAATCTCAGGGTGAGATAAATAAACTACTATAAGCCTGCATACACTCATCGCCACTTGAATAGGACACCCTCTGCACTCTTCTTTCGATCAATCACAACTAGAATGCGGAATGATAAAATAATGCCATTTTGCCAGTTATCTCTGTGCAACTCTCTTCTTCTTTCACTGTGAGAAATTGCTAGTTCTGGAAGAAAGCCGTTATATGTTTTTTTTCCATTTTTAGTTAACATTCGCTTAAACTAAAGCAATATTTTTGCACCACTTGAATAGAACATGTATTTAGTTTGATTGTTATCTTTGACACGCGGACTCATATTTTTCGTTGATTGTTTTTTTTAATATCGACTATTTAATTTGAAAAAAACCTAAAATGGGACGAGGAAAAGTGTTAACCAAGGAGCAAAAAGGACAAATCAAAACTTATAAGGACTCTGGCTTATCTATTGCTAAAATAGCAAAAAAAAAAAAAAAACGAAAAAATCCGACACGTCATATCGAAAAAAAAACGAAAAAATCCGACACGTCATATCGAAACTTTTAAGCAATGAATTTGATTATGGGAAAAACATGAAAGGCCGCAAACATTATAATGTGCTTACTAATGCGGAAAAGCGACTTTTATTGAGAAAAGCGTCAAATTTTCACGACTCGTTGGCAAAAATCAGAGAAAAATATGGTATCAATGCAAGTCTAACATAAATAGAAATAAATAAAAATTAATTCGGAAGGCCCCGATGGTTATAGCTACTATTTCCATGACCTCCGAAAAGAAACTAATTATTTGGACCGGTTGCATAGCAGAGTTGGTGGGGTGATTGTGTGGGGAGCTATTTCCTATTATGGCACCTGTAAACTACATTTTGTGTCAACCACAATGAATGCGTTGTCTTACAATGGTATATTGATAGAGGCCTTTCCATACTCTAGTGTATTTATCAACATGATAATGCTCCAATACACACAGCCCGCATAGTTAAAACCTTTATTAAAAGCCAAAATGTGGAGCTATTAAGCTGGCCGCACTACTCACCGGACTTGAATAGCATGTAAAATCTTTTGGGATGATTAACACGTAAAAAAATATTAAGTCTCTATCATGCTTGGTTTGGGAGCAATAGATGATAGAAAATAGAGCTAAGGGGTATCCTATTCAAGTTGCGTGGAGGGTATATGTATGTATTTATGAAGCAAAAGAAAAATAAATACCTAACTCGGGTACATTGTTCTGTTTACTTAGATAGACAGATAGATAGATATTTAGTTTATTTTCTAAATTTAAGTTTGCAAAAAAAGTATTATTTATTTTAAACATATGTATGTACGTATATGAAAATATTAATATGAATTAAATAATTAAAGTAATGAAAGCACAACTTGGTAGCTTGTAATAAACTCTGATAATGTGCAGTGGATTCAATACGCACTTATCTTTTATAGGCGTGTTTTATTGGGAAATCTATCCATAGTAAAACTCTACATAATAATTACATATTTATATATGTAATTATCATTACATATTTACGATAAAAAGTTTAAGTAGAATCCAAATGTAAAATCCCACAATTGATATGTCCCAATAAGCTCGCCTAATGCTTAATAATCAGTTTACACCATTCGTAAATTTTGTCAGTATCAATGTCAAGTGGTGGTCCTGATAATGGCCGCATTCAAAATCGAACCATAGCTATCCGGATAGGGTTGTTGTTGTAATCCCATGTAAGAACAAAGCTAATGACAAAACAGCTGCTACCAAAAAATAAACCAGAAGCTATCAGGAAAACTTTGGTAAACTTTTGTATCCCATCCCATGAGAAATGTCATAAACATATGCACAAATCCATAGAAATTTATTTTTTGTGTTTGTTCTGAAACTTAAATCGATACTGTCATATCTTGGATAGGCTAATGTACCGATATTTGAATCCACCCAATGACTTTTCAGGAAGAATTAATGCATGAAACAGAATAAGCCAGCACTGCAGAATCGTCATCAGCAAACATTTTTGGCAATTCATATAAAAATCCTCACAGCTACACATTCCATGCATTTTTTTCTTTTATTTAACTGTGTTCTTTAACTCTGTCATCTTTATCTATGCACGTGTTGAGATATCAGGTCTTAATGGAGTTATAGAATAAAACTTTTTGTTTGTATTTGGTCCGCAAAAACAAATCAAAATCAAATTCATAATTCATTATGCCATCACCGAAGTTTTTATCTGTCATAATTATCATAAAAAAACATTATCATTTTTAAATAGGTGTAGGTGTTTTGAATTTTTTGAACACCTTGTTGCAAGTATGGGTGTAATTGAAAATTTGTTTCTTTTATGTTTTTAAGACGCAAATTCAAAGTCTGACTAAATGATACTTTGCAAAAAAAATCAATGTGAATTAAGAAGCTTTTACTGTTTAACGCGCTCAAACTTAAACTAAAAATGAAATGACAAATCATAATTTGTTTCATAGCGAACAAGGTATAGGTACCCTTAAAACAATAGTAGCCGTTAATAAAGATACATTATTTCGTGTCATAATTTTTTTCATCAATTCTTTCCAACTATATATATCTTTGCCAACTATATTCACTTTGTAGTACTAAAAGTTTGCCACCATTTCGCGCCAAATTGCAGTAAATATTCAAGTAGGTACCACCATTTTGTTTTCAATTTCTCATTGATTATGAAATGTCACGAAACTTCAATGTGGTGGGATGCAGAACATTCTTGAATGGGATAAAAGCTCCGATGTAGAATAATGAAAAGCTTTTCAGAAAATCGATGGCGGATGATGTTTGTTCCTCAAATATAAAAAAAGACAAATAGTTTCTTAAATATTCAATTGTCCATTAAGTGCCCACTTATTGCAAAAAAAAAAATAAAAAGACTGCCAAAAAGTATGGTGTTAAAAAGTTATTCCGCCACAAAACGATGTGGAACAAATTGAATTTTTCTTATATAAATTTCACCATTCCAAAAATAACTATTTTACTAAAGTAAAATGTCCCTTAGTGCCCAATTATAGTGGTGATGAAAACGAATCAGGAAAAAAGTTCTAAAGGATAATTTATAATGCTTTCAAGCGTTTTGAAATGAGAGAATTTTTTAGCCAAAAAATATTTGCAATATTTTTTGTTAAAAATGTATTTATATATGCAATTTGACACAAAAAGAACAAGTAATTCCTGATTTGAGTTCCAATTCCTCTCGTTCCACTGACAGAATTGTGGGTGAAATACTTGTTCGTGTGTTTCAATCAGGAAAGCTCGTTGGCAGACTAAATCCTTGCCAACTGACATAATTTTCCTGTTTGTTATAAACGATCATGAGGAAAAAAATATTCACTTTCATACTGTTTCAACTTTTCCTGGTGTGTTTTTCTGATCGCTATAACTGGCCCCTTACATGGGCTCAGATTCGAACCGCGACTCCTTGGGTAAAAGTCCAGCGCAAACGCAGTCACCTTAACTCCACAAGTTTGCACAAATTTGGTACCTTACAAAATTGTAGTCAAAGCAGATGTACCATCATGAGTTAATAAATTCCCATTTTTATTGTATAAACAATATAATCCGCGCATCATTTAATCTGGTTAATTTGAGAGGAGCGTTTCAAAATAAAAATAAAAATTTATAGTTCTTGATAAACAAGCAAACAAAGGAATTTTACCAAATTTCAATGTGAATTTTAGCAGAGATAAGACTTTTAACTGGTTTATCTTTGATTTTTATCATATAAAATCCAGTTTTTTTTTAAAGTAAAGTCCAACACATCTCTTTTTTTATTTTCAGAACAAACCCAAGAACAATTCTGAGGAATCGAAAAATCTTCTCTCGAATGTCAGCCAACTCGAGACAATCCAGTTCCGTAAAATGCACATTGACGATGACAAATCATCAAAAACTGGTGACTCAAACGAGGATGTGAATGATTTAAATTATGAAGTTGAGATTCTTCAACCAGGAAGAATCGAGAAAGAAGATCTTGAACTTGAAGAACGTTTTAAGTAAAAAAAAAAATAGTTGCATAAATATAGAATTTAATTTGTTTATTGGTATTGTTTTACAGAGGTCCTTCACTCAATTTTGATACAAATGAGTTCATTGAGGAGAACATAGAAGTAAATTCACAAACTATGCAACAAGGACATGTCATACTGACAATTGCTCTTATTGCTTTTGCTGTTGTTTCTATTGGAATCTATGCTGGGCTCGTTATGTGGCGTTCGAATTTAGAGTGAGTATTTGAATATGCATTTATGTATATAATTCGAGTAGCTTTTTTGTTATACAAACATTTTTGATCAAACAAATTTCACATTTCCTGGTAAGTTAGGAATGTTCGTAGCCATAAATAAAATTGGTTGCTGTCAATCTATTTAAATTAGAAAAAAACTGCAGCGTTAAACCAATTTTTTCTTTTATAAATATATAGATATGTTTTGTAGGTTTTTTTCAGTGTTGGAAAGTCAAATTTTCTGTTTTACTTATTCCGATTATATGTATGAATAACGGTATGAATAAACTTTGTTGGCGATACTCAAAACCATAGACCAGTAATACCAAGATGGGAAGCTTTCGTACGTTTCACCCTCCAAAACCCATTTGTTTACATTGTTGTATTTGACTTTCTATCCATAAATAGATAGGTAATAGAATTCCGACAATAATATGTGATGTTGTGAAACTACATACATACAAATGCAAAAATTTCATTTTATTCCTACACAGATGCAAAAATATCAGTTTCTTAACGGTACTAGCTTATAGGCAAACCAAAATAGCTACCGAAATTTCCCATCTTTGCATTATTCATCTGCCCTCAAAACAACTTACCATGTTGTTGACGCGGTTGGTATTTTGGTAGTGTCCAAAAGGGTTAGTAGTTTTTTTTTCTATGAATCAATTTTTTTTTTCCAAAAACATTTGCACCAAGTAAAATTGCACACACGTAAACATGGAGTAATTAACTGAAATAATGTAAACGTATTGTTTTTATTATTTTCAATTGTCTGAATTCACTGAATTTTGTTCTGACACATCTTGACATTACAAGATTTTTCACACCGTAACAAAAAGCCCAAAAAGTTTTTAAAAACTCATAAACCGTTCACACAGCACATTTAAGTATGTTTGTTCATTGTTCACAAATACAAATAATTATTAGTTATTTTGCGAAAGACTTATGCATAAAAATACTACTTGACATTAGGAAATACGTTGTACTTAGGAAGGGTTCAACGTAAATTAAAATTCAAAATGATCTATAATTAAACGTCAGACAAACCCCAAACTCAATAGGCTCGTATCTTTTTCAACTTCTGAAGATAGAAGGTTCATTTCGATATATGTAGGCAAGGCATTATGACATTTTAAACAAATTCTTATTCCTTATAATAATTACCATAATCTACTAATATTGCACGAAGTATGTCTACTACAGAACACATTTTTTTAGTAAGTACAAATAAGCTATAATAAGATTGGAAACCTTCGTACGTTTCACACCCCACAGCCCATTTGTTTACATTGTTGTATTTGTAGATTTGAAACTCAATTCATGAATAGATGGGAAATCGAAAAACAAAATAAAAACAAATGACTAGGGCTGTGTTGCCTATATGTCTATAGGAAGAGGAACAGAAAAGATTCTTGTGTGCGTTTTTATCAATGTGTCTATTAGAAGAGGAACAGAAAAGTTACTTGCAAATGTCAAATGAAAGCAGATGTTTCTAGGCCTTATGTTATTAGTTTATGGTAGTAAGTTTTCACAATATTAACTAGTTAAAACAATTGTCAAAGGATGCATATTGTAAAATAGCAAAACTTAGATGTTCCCCTTGGCCTTAGGTGAGATTTATTTTGAGTTCTTAGATTTTTCAAACTTTTTGACATTTGGTATTCTGGTACATATTGATAATAATAGTTACCACGTTCCCACAATAAATTATGTGAGTGTGAGCATGTCTCATATGAATTGTGACAGATCGGTTTGACATACATATGCGAATGAAACAGGAATGTCAAACGCGGACTATGAACTTAATGAACTATGCTGGAAAAATTTAAATGTTTATTTTTAAAAAGTGTAAAAAAGCATATATGCATGTATCTACTAACAAAATTATTAAGTAAAACAATAGTAATTGTTCGACTAGATGCAAATGTTCGAATTATGCAATAGGAGTATACTAAATAAAGGATTATATATAAAAAAGACCCACCCCTATATAACCTTGTGCTATAAGTTTCCAACACTGATTTTGTCATTAGAAGGAAAAAAAATACGTATACGCCCGAGTAACCAAACTCTTAGTTTAAGAAAGTCTTTTGAACGGAATGACAGAAATTTGGCTTAAAATGTTTGCAGTAAAATCAAACGATATGTATATAAAAAGCTTGTCTTCCCACACTACATTTTTCTGCTGATGATGCCCTAGATGCGCTGTGTTCATCAAAAATGGACCCCGTTGTTGAAGATGTCTTTTATCTGAAATAAGGGGCCGTCAGTTATCACATGGTACGGTGGAAGCGTGTCATATGATTTATATAACATGCAATGATTTGTCTTTAGCAAAAATAAAAAAAAGTGGGAAATTAACAATTAATGGCGGCCATTAAAACATTACAAAATTTTACAATAGAGCACATGTCAAAATTTGTTTATAGGTTTGTTCAGGAAAATTATATCTCAGTAATCTCGTTCATATAATAATAACAAAATGTCTCAATTTTACTATCAAATAAAGAAGAAAAAAATATTGGATTCACCTCATTTGACGATGCGAAATTTGTGAGATGTTTGCTCTCTGAACTGAGCAAATGTTTCTAAAAAATCATTACTCCACGAAAGACATTTATTTGAAATCTCCTTATAATTTAGATGTGCGTTTTTAAGTCCATAAGTTGTAACTCTATCGGAAGATGCTATAATTTTTGCAAATGGCGGCATATGTCAATTCTACTGTGGCATTATTGTGAAATACATAAATAGATTCATAATACACATCAAACAACGCGGAATAATTGTTTTGATTGATATTTGATTTTATTCGCAAACAATTAGATATAACATCAGCCGATAGCATGAGCACTATGTGCCGCCTTGTATAATCCCTTAAAAATAATTGGTTTCTATTTTAACACTTGAGTGCACGCACCCTATTTTTACACCGATGCACTCATGGCCTACTATGGTAGACCATTTAAAAATGCCAATATTGTTTTAGTTTATAAACATTTAATTTGAAACAAATGTTAAAATATTATATTTATTTATTGACTTAACCATTTAAAAATTTTAATTCATAAATATTTGTTAGCAACTTCAAATTTAGTAAAAATACTTTTTTAAAACAAACAAAAAATAACCAAATGGCTGTTCAAAACTGTTAGTGTGGTCTACTATAGTAGGTCATGATTGTATTCAGTATTTTTGTCTTTATGACTTTGATTTAAGAAATCTCTTTTTTCTAAAAGCTGTTTTAACATTGTCAAGATTCGTGTCTAAGTCCGCTTGATACATAAAAGAATTCTGTAGTTTCTCCAAAATTCACAATACTTTTGTCGGATACTAATGCTCAAGTTTCATTTTCAAATTAAACCACCTACCTGTTTAAATTTTGTTCATTTCTGGGAATTCACGACCCTATGGGAGATTTCTCCTTATACAATGCCCCAAGTTCTTAAACAAATGGTCAACACCTAAGAGTTAGGACAGGGTCATAAATCAACAATAGTAGTTGCAATCCACCTTGAGTATAGAATAATTCCTAAATGTGTCCAACTATATTATATACTTTTCTTAAATTAGATATATTTCCTTAAATTTTAAAATGATATACTTATAAAATTTTTATTTCTAGAAATCGCTATGGAATGCGCCAACGATTGATGACGGAAGATGATTTTTGTGCGAGCATTCACGACACACGACCATTTTAATGCATAAGCAATAACAATTACAGCCAGAGACACCAACTTTTAATGTTCCACATCAATTAAATACGAAAGCCTTCAACTCGATCAAATGCATTTGAAATGGCTCAGAGTTATTCATCATTAAATCGTGGAATTTCCAGTTTTGTTTATTGTTTAAATAACTGCTGGATGCTGACTCTGATTTATAAATTAAAGTAACTATACCTTAGTTGTATTATGTACGTAGGTTTAATTATATATACATAAGTAATGCATTATAAGTTAAATGTAATTAATGACAACTTAAGCACTATAGTATAAGTAATGATATCCCTTATATATATAATAATTATTAGTTTATATTTTGTTTTTTTACTTATTATTTAAACACAATGACTGTGATATTAATAGGTTTACAAAGAAATAATAAAAAATATCGTGACAATGTATGAACTATATATCAGTAAATGTAATTTAGAATAAATTAGTAATACAAATAAATTAAAAATGTTTTTTTATACATAGTTCAAATCATATTGTTTCCGACAGATATCATTATGACAGTAAAACAAATTGACACTACTTTTTGCTTTACCTGCTGCTAACAATTAAAAATAAAATAAAAAATGGCTCTTGATTTTCAGACTAATATCCTGACTAAACATTGAAGGCACAAATCATGAGTTAGTTCATGCAATTACAAGTAAAAATGTATGTCTTTTTTTATTATGTCACTTCATTTCAATTAACTGTCAAGATACTTGTATAGTTTTCTATTTGACAGCCAGAAGCATTCCGAAGCATCCGTCAAATTCTCCCAAAACAATTCCAGTTGCAACAAAATCCTCTTCTGACGATTCTCAGAAGAGTATTATCTTTTTTATTTGAAATATGAATCCAATCTAGAAACACTAATACATTCATACTCAAATGTCAAAACCCTGATTTTCTATTTAGTTTTTCGTCTTCCTCGTCATCAGATGAAGAATTTATAATTAAAAACCACGCACACACACAAAGGGGAAACGTCAGTATTGAGTAGTAGCAATTAGCACTGTGTTCCATTGGATTTAAGAATTAGTGAATATCTGAGTGAAACTAATAGAAAATGGCATTAGAAGTTGCTCAGGTCTTGGTTTCATTATTCACTTGATTTACAATGAATATAGAATTCGATTAGTGAATGCAAGCATTCCGAATGCATTTTAAAATTGTTTTTCTCTAAAAAAAAGAGAAAATCAACAACAACAAAATCTAGTTTTCCATTGTTACAATAAGAAATTCGATTCGTATTTGATAAAAATCTTTCAAAACACGGATTTTGACAAATAAGTCTTCCATTAGACAAACAAATAATTTTTCTTTTCTTGATTGTGAATCAAATTCGCAGATCAGTATTTATCGGTGAAAATACCTTCTTTTTACTAACACTAATAAACACTTGAACAAGTGAAAACATTTAGTGTGACAGCTACTAGTTTCATAGCCACGAATATACGCCAATATAACAAAAAAAATCATTTCAATATTCGCCACGAAAAAACATCAAATTCTGAATTTTAGATTTGTGCATTTTAAATTACCTAAATCAAAAAAGTGATTGGAAAATCAAACATTTCATCTTCTTTATGTAGTCAGACCGCATTGGTTTGCATGTAGTTCATATTAACGCTCAAAGTGTTTTACCAAAATTTAATGAATTTAGACATTTATTTGAAGGTTCTAAGGTTGACGAGGTTTGTGTATCAAAGTCTTGGCTGTCAAGTCACATGGGTGAGGATTTGTGTTTATTAAATGGATTTATTAAGGCTTTTCGATGTGATAGGGTTGGAAGAAGTGGGGGAGATACTGTAATTTTTGTCCGCAAAGGATACAATTGCAAATTAACCCGCACAGCTCTTATTGGCAGTAAAATTGACTATGTTTGTAAAAATAGCATGCAATGAAAATAATATCTTACTAGGCACAGTGTACAGGCCAAACGATTGAATTGATACATCAATAATTACACGCGTCATAGATGCATTATCTTTTATATCACCGTTTATTATTGTTTTTGGCGATTTCAACAGCAACATACTTAACGATTCCTCTCTTGCTTAAAATATTAGAACCTTAAACCTTTTCCCGGTCCATACAGCATCGCCCACCCATTTTACTAGTAATAGCAGTACCCTTCTTGATGTATTTTTGGTCTAATGTACAAAGTTTTAAATTTCATTCAAATATTAGCTTCAGGTTTCTCGCGTCATGATCTAATCCATTTGGCATTTCAATGTGAGCCGATTATCTTAAATAGATCTATAAGCTTTCGCGATTTCAAATACATTAATCCGAGTCAGCTGGAAGATGATTTAAAAAGAATTGAGTGATTTCGGGCCTATGAAATGCCTGCTGTTGATGACCAAGTGTCTTTCATTCAAACCAACGTACAAGACTTATTTGAAACACACGTTCCGTTAGTTACGAAAACTGTCACAAGAAAAAATATTCCATGTTCCCCTTTCACACAAGGAAATCAGTTGTTGAAGACTTTTTTGACGTTTTCCTTTATACTACGTTTCCACCGACCACTAAACCGCTATTCTATTTTTCTATAATTTCCATGTAAGGTATTGGAAAGGATAATTCATGTCAATAAGATGACTAGTATACGGCGCAAGTGTATAGAGGTGTAGAGAGTTTCAGGTGTGAATAGTAATCCAATTAAGTGTCCTAATCCTAACTCTATAACTGTAGGAATACAATGGGTTTCGAAGGCATAATAAGAAGAGAGGAAACAAAACATAAAATATTGAATTAAGCTTCAAAATAAATTATAAATTAAATTAAATTAAATTATAAATATAAATACTATTATATTTGGTCCTAAAAAAGAAAAAGAAATCCAAAAATGGATTGCGACCATTGACGTATTATATATAACCTGCTCGTTACTTTATGACTTCCATACATTTTTGCGCAGACAATTTTCCTATAACTGAAAGTAGATATTGTTTGAAACACTTAATAAACACGAGATTAATTAAATAAAAATTGGCTAACAAACCGAAACATAATGTAAATCAATTAAACTAACAAAAAAGATGGGAAACCCTATGGCCGTCATTGCGGTTTGTCTATAAGCTAAACAAAACAATTACAAATACAACATTGAAATAAAATGGGTATAAAGGAAGTGAAAGCGGGTACAATATTCCAAAATATTTTAATTTGTTGTCAAAACACATGACTCTTTTAGAAAATCATTTTGTGAGCCGGTTGAAGTACATACATTCGTCATGCTGACTCCTAAAACTTGTAATCGTATTAGTACAAGGAGGTTTTCCATTGGTAAAATAAATTAATTTATTTTTCATGCAGATCTGTCAAAACACCGATTTTCCCCTGTTTTGTGTACCATTGGGCATAATACATTGATTTATTTTTGAATCTAGATAATTTTGGCAAATCTCGATTTTTCAACAGATTTTAACCACTCCTTGCACCAATACAAATACAATTTTTAACTGTCATCTTGGTTTTGAATTTGTAATTGTTTCGATTGTGAAAAGTTGAACAAAATATTAAAGAAAATTAATCCAAATACAAAAATGGAACCAATTTTAAATGAATTAAATAATACAATGTCAAAAAATAAATAAATTGCAATTGTTTTCCATTCGTCAAGAAAAAAAAGTCAATTTTTAGATTGAAATCTGAATTTGCCAATCGAAAACAGCATATATGTCACAAAATCAAGATCGGCAAAAATGATCTGGGTTCAAAAATAAATCAACTTATTTTCCCCAATGGAACACGAAAAAGGGAAAAAGTGTTTTGATAGATCTTGGTTGATTTATTTTACCAATGAAAACCCACATAAAGAACGCGTTATAGTTCAAATCGCGCTAACGAAATAATATTACCCAAAGTGAAAGTGAAAAATATATAAAGTTTCTTGAATTTTATTCAAGATATCGATATGAAGAAACATACGTTCGATTATATTCGGTGGCAAAAATTATAAAATAATACCTCCAAATGTATAGCGAGTCTTTTTTGTATAAATTTATGAATATATTTTTGTGCTTAGTTTAATTTTCGTTCTGTTTTATTACTCTTCCTGTAAAAATAAGGTGTGTTGAACTTAAGTTTGACTAACGTAGCCCTAAAGATCTACTTTAATTAGAAGAGTTGTTTAGTGTGCTTAAAATTAAGATAAAGTTAGACAAGAGCTGGTAGCTAAGCGACTGCTTTAACTAGAGCTCGGTTATTATTCTCTAAACGAGGATTGTTTAATTTGCAATTGTTTCTATTTTTGCTAATTTAGGCTCACTCATTTTTAATGTATATTGTATTTCTTAGGCACATTTATTTATTTGTTTTCGTTTTTGTTCAGTCAGTAAATTGTTTCACGCAAGGCACTCTTTTAAAATAACGGGAAAGCAGTCAAATTGGCGGAAAGCCATTTTTAAATGTCTCAATTATTGCCTAGATGGAAAGAAAATTTTGTCTTTCTTCGATCGGGCAATATTGCCATTGCCAAAACACCTCCATGGGCAATATGTGAGGCAATTTGTTGGCAATGCTGCCATAAACTCAAAGAACGCCATCTAGTAGCGAAAAAATACAAACCACACGAAAACGAACATCGTACTAGAGCAAGACAACGCACAGGAAAAATAAATAAGGAAGCCGGGAGCGAGACAATATTAACCTACTGAAACGAGACGACAAATTCAAAAAAAATTCCAACCGCTTTCTATTGAAATCTAAAATGCGTCAATCGCATTTATGAATCGACGAAGCCATCACCGGGTTCAAATACGAAGCTTAAAGTTCCTCACTTAAAACAACTGTTAAATAAATATAATCACAAAAATAAGTGGGATCTATTATTTTTGAAGAATGTCCATAGATTTAACACAATTTATTGCTTTAAATATTACAGCCCCTTGATTACGTAAATGTCTGGGGCAAGTATTTTTGTATGAATAACCCTAAACCACCAGTCTTAAGTGCCCTACACATGATCAATGTTTATTGTCAATTTTCAGTGAAAGAATTTTCTGTCAAATAACATCTTTCCTATCCTTCTTTCTCTTCTTCCACCGGATGCCGCGATGTGTTAAGAAAAAACATATAAAGGGTATTCATAATCCCTTGAGCGCGTGCAAAGTTATATAAAAAAAAAAAAAAAAAAAAAAAAAAAAAAAAAAAAATCGCCACCACACGTTTCAATGAATATTGACATTTTTTTAACATTTCAAAAGCCTTAGCATTGATAGTTACATTCTTCCAAAATATGGACGAACTTTTATTAATTGAATCAGCTTCAAACAACTATGATTTGAAGCTGCCATTTGTTATTATAAACAAGTCAGTCATTTTTAATTGTTTTGTTTTTTATACAAAAGACACTTAAAATTGAAGTTACCATCATACGATCAAAAAATTGTCAATAAACATTGACGACATTGAAGAAAACCAAATCGATTTTGATTGCCTTCAATGTTCATGGACAATGATATTGAAGAGCAACGATCAATATTCATTTAACAATGACTTTTTCAATGAAATTTGACAATAAAAATTGATCGTTTGTAGGGCTATTTAAAATGCTTAATTTCTAGGAAAGGAATCGAATAACCAAATGAAAACGGCACTTTACTTTGGTTGCCAGCCTAATGCGACCACGGTCATAACTTTCGATGATATGCAGCCCATGCAATACTTTCGTTAACCATACATTTTCCACTTCGTTTCGTTTGCCAAAAAAGGCCTACTATAACTCTCGCATTCTTATCTCTATCACTGTCTCTCTAAATTTGTTATGGAGGTCACAAATAATCCATACTAAGATCGGAAACCTTCGTACGTTTCACCCCCCAAAACCCATTTGTTTACATTGTTGTAGTTGTAGCTTTGAAACTCTATCCATGAATAGATGGGAAATCGAAAAGCAAAACAAAAACAAATTACTAGGGCTGTGTGGTATATGGGTCTATAGGAAGAGGAACAGAAAAGATTCTTGTGTGAGTTTCTATCAATGTGTCTATTGGAAGAGGAACAGAAATGTTAGTTGTGTGCGTGTTTCAGCTTGTAGGCAAATGTCAAATGAAAGCAGAGGTTTCCGGTCTTTACATTATTAGTTTATGATGGAGGTGTTCGCAACGTTGCCGAAGTGGCACTATCGTGCACTTATGGCACTGCGGCATTCAAACCCTTCAAATGGCACTCTAGGAATCGACGAGCAAATGTTTTCAAATATATCCACGTTCATGATCAAACTTAGTCTTATAACATGGTAGTGCATCAGCTAAAACGGGTTGTTTCACGCTTAATAACATTAAAACCCATAATAAAAATCGACTTTCTTAATGCCGGTCTTCCACTAGGCGTTCAACGTACCAATTGCGTTGGATGTGTGCGTCCATCAACTTGTTGAACAAGCATATCAAAAACGCAGTTTATAAACTTGAAAAACTGTTTTTTTTTTGTAAAAATCGAACAAGTACGAGGTTATTCAACTTTTGGGTAATACTACGTTTCCGTCTAACTTTAATCTCTTATAGATTTACTAATTTCAGAAAGTAGTTCCACCGCTACAAAAGTAGATTAATTCTGACAGCACTATTCAAAATGCATATAGCGTTTCATTACCTCTTATGATGTAGAAGTGAGACAGGCAGCTTCATCTGTGTCAACCGAAGAGAAAAATACACTTCCCCGATGAATATGTTCATTTTGATATAGAAATAGGGTAGTTCGATTAAAGATTTAAATGAAATTTATTCTTCATCTGAGAAGATTAAAATTTGTATGGTAAATCCTCAAGATTTGTAGGAGATTTAGCTAAATCTACTAAAATCTCGGTTTAGTGGTCGGCGGGAACGTAGTATTAAATCTTCATCTGAGAAGATTAAAATTTGTATGGTAAATTCTCAAGATTTGTAGGATATTTAGCTAAATCTACTTAAATCTCGGTTTAGTGGTCGGTGGAAACTTAGTATAAGTTTGTCAACTATAATAAGTATGAAGCTTCAACAATTGAATACGTTAATCAATTAGGTGTACGGAGTTACACAATTAGTGTATAATTGAGCAAGTTGATCGGCTAGCTGTTCGAGGTTATTCAACATTTCACAAAGCTTGTCAACTATGCATACGGAGCTCTCGACACGTTTTGTTGTGATGAACGCAAGCTTCTGCACTAGTGTAAGAGGTTGTAAATTTTTGAATCCAAAGATTGAGTTGAATGAAAAGTACGTAGTGGACGACCGGCATTATAATGCGGGATATACACTGTTCAAATGCATGACATGCAAGTCCAAGTGTATTAGTAAATACAGATTGAAGTTTCATATACACACATCAAGCATGAGTCTTCAATCTTTAATTTTTACATCCACAGTGTGGTGCGACGTTCTTCTATATAAAATAGACTTTTTTTTAATTTTGTCGGAGTAATTTGATTTTGTCCATTTCATCATTCAATTTTTGTTTGCTATTTTAATATTTAAATCATTAAATTCCAATATAATTTTTTTACATTTTTTTTTACTTCTCCGCTTCCTATTTTCTTATTGCTTCAACGTATTATAATCAAATGAGTCAAATCATGCATGATCAATCAATAATCTTGCATATACAATGCAGTACGCTTGATTGAAGCAAAATCAAAAAGATTTGATTTTACTTCAATCATACACCCAATCTATACGTGTTAATTTTTCGCTAATGCACTTGCACATGCATGTTATGCATTTGAACAGTGTATATTCCGCATAAAGTTATAAGATCACTTTTGTCGTTTAATGAAGTTAAATAGGCTGAAACTTGCCAGCAATTCATACCACCTAAAGATTTATATAGTTAATTGATGCTTTTATTTATTTTTTATGTTTCGTTTAATGAAGTTCTTGTATTTTATCTATTAATTTTGTGTTTATTTATACTTTAAATAAAATTAAAAATTACATATGAAATTTTCGGAATTTTATTCACTTTTTTTTGTTGCTGGCACCCAGTGGCCTAAAATCTAAAATATCGCTTGTCAGCATTGGTACTTCCAATTTTTTTTCTCCGGCAACGCTGGGTGTTCGTGGTTCATCCTTCATTTCGTTGAAAGGCTTTTCGCACTTCCGAAATGTATAACTCAGCAAATATTTAATTTTCTGTCTGTAAAATGTTTTCAATATACATTTAAATAATTAAAATATGTTATTAAAGTGTTATTTTATAATTTGTGCTGTTACCAAAAGTGTATATCTAATAAATCTAAATCAGAGAACTATCTATCGACCATAGATTTTTCCAATTTTGTTCTGTTCCTACTTCGTTCCTTTCAACAAAGTGCAACTGGCTGCTGGGTATTTTTCAATTATTTTCCAACAATTTAAATTTCGTTTCGTTGAAAAGAAATCATTTCGCTTCAAACGTCTGTCGATGTAGGCGATATTGGTTACGTTTTTTTTGCCGCTATCTTATCAGATTTTATTATACTGAATTTGTGTTGGGGTGTTGCAGCATTGCTTTCATAATTTTGTTTTGTCTAAATTTGTTCTCGAATTTTTGTTCTAATCGCGTTATTAAAAGAACATTGAAGAAATAAAAACAAATCTATTTTCAATTGTCAGTCGTCTGGACAACTACTACTGTCTGATTATCTGTGGGAATTTGAGAACGTCGTGTTTTTTTTTTATAAATTCCTCTGGTAGAGTTTTTATACCAATCATCATCAGTTGAGTGCCCTTCTGCAATTACAATAATTGGATTTGTTTTGCACACTTTCGTACGCAACGCACCATAGCCATTAAGGTTAATTGACTTGCACGATGACGTCTACTCACTGGGAAGAGTTCTACGCGAAACATCTTCCACCAGCTGACTTTGAAGATAATCGATCTCTGCTTAAGGAATTCTGCGAACGTCATAATAAACTACAAAATCGCATTGTCCTTGTCACAGTAAGTACTTCGTGAAATTTTATTTTGTAATTTCTGTTTTAAGTGATTATGTGGTTAAATCGATTATTGCTGTTCACCTTTCTTTAGTTTGAAATTATATTTTGTACCTACCTACCTTTGTATATACGTCATAGCTTCTATATTTCGCCGGTAAAAACTACCAATTCAATTCAATACGCTTGCTGTGTGCAAAAAAAAAAAACAGCGTACCGACTACAATTATTGGTTCCCTTTTTTTTGAACCAATTATTGGCACCCCCTCATTCAGTAACGATTCTTACAAAAACTATCAATCTTATGAAGCCAATTTAATTTAAGTCTTAAATTACTACTTATTCCTCACATTTGTACGTCTTTGTTTTGATTAATTAGTTCTTCAGCCGGTGTGTGGCAGTGAAAGTGTTAAAACGTTTTATAAAAGTGAAAAATTTGCAAAATTCTGTGTGTTTGTGCTATGACATAAGATTTGGTGAGCCGTTTTTTAGACAAAAAATATGTTTTTTAATATCAGATAAAAAACATATCGTATTTAACTATTTTTTTAAGAAATTAATTGCTATTTTCTTAATTAAAAGGGTGCCAATAATTGGTTCCAATAAAGAAGGGGTTCCAATTATTGGCACTCGTGTGCCAAAAACTGGATCTATGGAACTTTAATTATTGGAATTGCTAATAAATATACTTTCAAGACTGTCAATAACTATACCATTAAACCGTTACTTTTTTTATGTTTAAAAAAATGCTGAAAACAAGAAAAACGGGCAGAGAATGAGATGTTCAAGAAGCTCTATTGGCCATAAAAAATGGACATATATCTAAAAAAGCAGCTTCTAGATCATAAACTAATAATGTATGGCTTATTTGTGTTCTAGATACCACAAAATACTGTGGCCTGATTTGAGAATACGAAGCGAATCGTTTTATGTTACGAAAATGAGATTTGATATTACTGTTTTCGCTTTCGTCTCTTTCGTTTTACATTCGCCCTATTTTCGGAATCGAAAGCGAATTGGATTTGACATTTCAATTTTTAGCGCGTGCATTTCCGATAGGTTTTCTTTGGCGGATTGGTTTATCGACACGGTCGAAAGTGATATTTTAGTGGATTTTTTTCATTTAAATAAATAAAAATGTGAGTTTAATTTTTTTTTTAATAAAAACAAACTAAAGAAATAAACAATCATTTTTTTGTAATAAATGTGTAGGCGCCCAAGACAGCAAAACACCAACCAGCAAAAATTTTCTCCGTTCATCGAATTTATTAGGGAAAACGAAGGGATAGCCAAAGGATACAACATACAACGTTCTCTGCAATTTGTATAGCGCTTCGGACATTTAATTGCATACTGTAGGTTGCGCCATTCCAATGTTTGTATCCTGCCCAACCACTTTTTGGTATGATCCGCCTGCAAGGAATCTCAATGTTGCAGCTAATTTTATAATTGGTGGTGTCCCATTTTTGTTCTGTGGTCTATATTTGTCTTTTATTTCGTCCAAGACAATTTTAAATGTCTCTTTTAAAAGGCGAAATAACTTATCGAACCAAGTTTTTATGAAATTAAGCTAATTTAACAAATAATAAACACGTTAAGCAAAAACACTGACTCGAAGCAAGGACGATCAAAATGTGAAGAAGCACTTCTTAATAATTTTCTTGTCAAGTTTGAATTTTAAGATTCTTTTTCTTCCTCACGTTAAGCATTTATATATTTCCGAAAAGAAAAAAAGATGTTCTTTATGCTGTCCAGAAATTTCTAAGGCAAAGTTACAAAAGAGAGCACCCATTCGGTAGCTAGGCAATACCAGAAAAAGGGTCGTTTAGTTGGTTTAGAAAAAACAGATGTTGCCCAGGAAAATTTTATTTCTTACACCAGCTTAAGGAATGGAAAACATATCATGAACTTAGTTGCGAATCCAGTCGAAGAAATCGGAGAAAATACAATTCGTAGTTGACAGATAAGCTTTTCCTGTACTAGTTGTACAATGACCAACAGTTGAAACTAATATTTGTTTTAAAATGGACAATATATCAAATAAAATTTTTGAAAAAAACAAAAATATCACATTCTTTCAAGTTTTATCAGTTTTCTATGTATTACTAAAAATTAACAGATCTTAAGTTTTTTATTTTAACTTATATAATAACGGGTTATCCATTTTGCGGTTTCAAAAGTAAACGTAAATAAAACACATAAAAAACCTTCAAAAAAACTAGGTATTCTTAGAAGAACACGCAAAAACATATCTAAAAATAGTGCAATAAAAGTGTATAATGTGACTGTAAACCCCCATTTTGAATACTGTGCAAGTCTTCTTTATTTGTTTAACAATACTCAAAAAGCAAGACTTCAAAAACTCCAAAACAAAGCTATGCGTGCAATATTAAAGTGTGATCGATATACCTCAATATCTTCTATGCTTGAATCACTAAATTGGTTGAATATAAATCAAAGACTATATATGATGGCAATGATATTTGTCTTTAAAATTAAACCTAATATGTGTCCTGAATACCTTCAATCAAGTATACCTGCAAGAAGAGAAGTTCAATACAACCTGCGAAATGTGGACGAGTTTAACATCATCAGAACCAGAACAAATAGGGCACAAGCCAGTATATTATACATGGGACTACAGGCCTACAACAATCTTCCACTAAATATTAGAAATATCAACAACTTAAATCCATTTAAAAATCAAATTTTTGTATATGCAAAATCTTTTATTATTTGAAAACAGTTTTTGAATGTAATTAAAACATGAAATGTAAAATATTACTAATTTTCAATGGCTATTGGGCCACATAAAATTCAAAATTAAAAAAAAAAAAAAAAAAAAAAATTTTTCACGATATTTCTTTTTTATTACAAAGTTTGAACGTTGACATTATGCGTCAAACACTACATAATTTAAATGACCACCACGCGAATTGTTGCAAGCATCGATTCTTTTGAGGTAATTTTCGACCACTTTTTGCCACATATTGGGCGGTATCTCAGGATTAACTTGACGAATGTTGGTTTTCAAGTGCTCAAGAGTCAAATGCTTATCTGCATAAACACGGTCATTCGCGTAGCCCCACAAAAAAAAGTCCAGCGGTGTCAAATCGCATGATCTTGGTGGCCAGTTGATATTGCCACGACGAGAAATTACGCGGCCAGAAAATGTCTCTTGCAATAAAGCCATATTCGCTCGAGTTGTGTGGCATGTGACACCGTCTTGTTCAAACCACATATTCTCCAAGTCGCATTCTTCAATAGCAGACAAAAAAAAGTCGGTTATCATATGACCATAACGCTCCGAATAGACGGTGACAGTCGATCCATCGTCGTTTTCGAAGAAGTAAGGTCCAATCACACATCCGGCCTCTCTTCAATTACTTGAGGATTCTCAGAACCCCATATACAACAATTTTGTTTATTAACATGCCCACCGAGTGAGAAATGTGCTTCGTCGCTGAAGAAAATTTTGTTCGAAAAATCGACGTCCACCGCCTGTTGTTCAAGCACCCATTCGACGTATCTACGACGTGGTGAATGGTCAGCTGGCTTCAGTTGTTGTGCGAGCTGGACTTTATATGGATGTAGGTGTAAATGCGAATGCAAAATACGCCGTAAGACAGTCCTAATTCCTGAGAGCGATAAGAAATCGACACATTCGGGTCTTCGACAACACTTTCACTTACAGCAGCGATATTTTCAGTGGTACGAGCGAAACGATGATGCACAGGCCTTACAATATCTCTAACCAATCCAGTCTCTTCAAATTTCTTCACAATTTTGCCAATTGCTTGCGTAGTTGGACGTTTATGTAAACCATACACGATATGTGGCTGTGGCAGAATCTCCATTTTTGTAGTAGGTTTTAACAATTTTTATGCGTTGTGCGAAAGTTAAGCGATCAATTTTCGTAAATGTCAGACTTTCAACTGAAAAAAAAAGATTGGTTTAACAACTTAGTTTGACAGATGTCGAATTCCAGCCAAATACTTTTGAAACCGCGAAATAGATAACCCTTTATTATGCGATCGGTGTGATTTAATTTATTTTTGTTGTAGACTTTTTATTTATTTTTTCTTATTTAACTTATTGTTTACTTAATATCTATTATTTCTTTTTATTCTATATAACCCGGAAGAAGCGGTAAATGTTTTTGTTATTTTTTTTTTACTGAAATTGAATGAACCACAAATTTTAAAAATAAAAAAAACTCAAACGAAATATTGTGTTCCTTTAATTCATAGGTGTCAATAATTGTACATTTTTGGGGTGCCGATAATTGTAGTCAGATGCCAATAATTGTAGTTTTTGGCAAGCTTTTTTTAATATCCCTTTTTACCTCTTTTTTAATAAACAAATAATAAGAATTAAATATAAATAAACAAAGAAAATTCTATATTAAAATTAAGTATATTTGTCATATGTTTAACTTTTTAATTGCGAAAATTACGCGCATTTAAAATTTGAAAAATCCTTAAGGGTGCCAACAGTTGTATCCGTTACACTACGTACCTCTACAAGTCCAGTTTCAGTCTGGTAAATTTAGTTTTTTTTTTGGTTTATGAATGGTGTATGTACATATTTGTAAATATTCTGCATTCATATGAAAAAATTGCAATATAAACAAGAACATTTACTAATGACGTCGGAATCAAAATTCGCAAATAGAATCAAAACTACTGTAACTTTCCAATTTTATTTTGTTTGAGGTGTTTATTTATTTAATTTATATTCCAATTGGAATAAAAAGCAAATGAGCTGAACTTCTTTTCACATGCATGCATCCATGGGGGTTGGTAAAACGACGAACATGCTCTCCAAATTTGCTCGTTTGCGTTATCCCCTACACGGCGAACATACATACATTTCGTGCTGCTGTTGATTCGTCAAAGTGTTAACATGTGCGATTTGCCACGATTTTTTGTTTGTAGTTTTCATTTTTCGAATCCCATATAAATTCATAATGATTATATACATACATGGCAATGGCGAACATCAAAACCAAGGAACACAAAAAAAATCGAAATTCGAAATAACACATTTGATTGGAATTATTTTGGGTACATTCTGACATGTTTTATCTTTTGAGTTTTTTTTGCGATATAAAGTCCAAGTCAAAATGCGTTTCGTTCATTTTCTTTGCGAAATATTGCATAGAAGCTGCAAATATCAACTTTTTCGATTCATTCTTCATTCATACGTGTGTACACGTCATCAGTCAAAAATAACGAATCGCACTCTTGTACATAACTACCACAAAGATAGTTAAATTTATTTACGCATATTTTCAGGGTAAATAAATTTTTTACATGGAAACGCATTCGCGGTTGCGGAATTGGTCTCCAGCACAACTAGAAATAAAATGCACGACTATATCGCACGTACCTACTTGCTCTTATGTTCGATCACATCCTATGCAAAAAATTTCTATTAACAATCTAAACATTATGTTTAAAGTCGTATTTTAATTAATTTTGTATATACAGTGCGCCCTCGAAAAAGCAACTAATAGAAATTCGAGCAATTGCATTAATTAATAGGGTTTTCTTTTGGTAATTTCAGATTTTGATCGGAAATTTGATTTTTTTCGTCGCGAATGGTATGCGATTTCAGATTTATTTTTTTTGTATCACGATATTGGTGTATATTCGGGCCTGTGGAACCAGAAGGTATATATCTGATGACAAATGATTTGAAAATTGTTTCTTCATTCAAGTTTTTTTTTTCTTATAACACGAAGCGATTTCAATGTTTAAAAAATGAATGCCGAAATTAATTTGTAGGATTACACAATTGTTAATACATAATTGCTATTATGTTTTTAAAATGTATGTAATTCACAATCACATAATTACTGAAAACAAAAATCTTGTCTGATGGTGTTATGGTATTAGTAATAAAAGGGGTAAATCTGCCAAAAAATCCAGATCTGCAAAATTGATTTCCGATTAAAAAATAAATTGATTTGTTGCCCATTGGAAGGCTTTAATTATAATGTGGTTATCGTTTGGTGACACAAATCAATTTATTTTTGATTAAGATCTGTCAAAAAACTGATTTTGACGATATTTGCCATCGATTGGCCAAAGAAATTGAATTATTTTTTGATTTTAAATCAATTTTGCAGATCGGGATTTTTCGGCAGATCTACCCCTTTTTTACTAACACCACTATGCATTATAATTGATAGACATCAGTTTGACAAGACAGCTGATACCGATAGCTGGTTCACAGACACAAATATACATCAATACTATAGCAAATTAAAATCAATCTGAAAACATATTCGAATCGTTACGAAAAAAATCTATTTATAGATCAAAATATAAATTTACCAAACGTTGAGGTGCAGGTTGTTGGGAGCAAACAATACTCATTGCATCGCAGGGTGTTTTAAGCTTTATCTGGAAAGATCTTGAGGTGTTGATAAACGGATTCCATGACCGAAAAAGCTTAAAACTGTCGTCCTAAATGAAATTTTTGTGACGCTTGATCTCAATCGCTTCGCCTACTAACCGTGGCATGTAATGGGTTTCTTGGGCTAAAACCTTTGCTTGGTCAAAATGAATCCAGTGATGTTCATCTGGATTGTCCAAGATATGCTCACAAATCATAAATAAAATAACTTATGACAATTTCAACAAAAAAAAATCTTAAAAAAACAATACCGAAACCTTGTATTGTTTTTTCAAGATTTTTGTTTTGTTTTTTTAATTTTTTTGAAATATTGAAAAATAAATAAACCGTCAATGGATCCCTGAATTTTTGCGGAGTTAATATGTCTTCAAGTGAAACTGAGTGTTCTTCAGCCCACCATTCTGCAAATGGTTAATTTGTTCCATTTATAAGTTTCACAAAGCGACAAAACAGATCCACCCTAACTCAATTTAGTTAAAATCTCGGCCTTCTGCTTAATTGACAGTTTGGGAACTTTTTTAACAATGGCCACGGATTCTTAAATAAAACTTAAGTTAAAACTTAAGTGAAAACGAAAAAAATTGCATAAAACTAAAAAAAAAACTACATACCAAATGCAATTCACATACGATCAAGAAAGATACAAAATTCAAAGAAAAGTAAAATAACTGATGGTGACAGTTTTAACAAATTCCAGAAAATAGAAGCACAGAATGAATGAATAAAGAGATCATAGTTGGAAAGTTGCGATTATTGAGTCACAATTTTTTGAAAAGTTGCAATTACTGAGTCACTAATGCTGAAATGTTGGGTGTTGCTTTTACCGAGGGCGCACTGTAGGTACAAAATTTCTTAAATTTCTTCCTAGAAACAAAATTGGTATGCCAATCTTAAATATTAAATAATTTAAACTTAAAACCAAAATTAAAAAAAAAAAAATGGTCCATCCGTTTTCGAAATATGAATTTTTTTTTTAAACCCAAAAAAATATTTTTCGAAAATGTTGTTATGCAATATTATTTATAATTTAAGGGACCTCATACGTAAAAATTTTGATTGCAATCCGTTCAGCCGTTTATTAGTAAGCCGAAAATCAAAATAATGGTTGTATGGCATTAATTACAAAATATTAAAAAAAAAAATTGACCCAAATGTAAACTATACGTTATAGTGTAGTATAGTAGTATATTGCACACACTTTTTTTTTTATCAAAATCGTTTTCGAGATAAATAAGTTGGTAAACAAAATTGTATAGCAATTACCGTTATTTTTGGGCATAAAAAAACGATTCAACAATCTATTTGAGACAATCACTTAAAACACTTAAGTACCAAGTTTGAAGCAAATGACTTGAGCTGTTTAGTCTGTAGGGCGTTGTTACATACAGATAGGCAGTAGATAGACGGATTTGTGGGACCCACTTTCTTGTGTTCTCTATCATCGTAATGTCAAGTTTGACTAAAATATCAAGTTCGTTTTTTTTCAAGTGCAAAACTTGCCCTATGGTACCTACTAGAGATATGACGGATATCCGGTAGGTATGCGGTATCCGGCTCCTTTTTTAATATCCGGCCGGAGCCGAATAATATTTTTGTATCCGTCCGAATACCGGATAGTCGTTTTTTCAGTAAGAAAAATAACAAAATCTATTTTATTATTATATTCATTATGGTGAATGAAAATTAGTGTTTCTGCATTCATTCATTCTTTTATTTATTTATACTTATGTTATTTTGGAAAACTTTTCCTTCGGCTATTTTGGTCACAAAAATTTTAGTAATGAAAACAAAACTAGTTACATTAACTTTTCCCGACGTTTCGACAGGGATTGCTGTCTTTTTCAGGGGGGACATTTTATTACATACAAAAAAGAAAATAAGCAATTAACAATTTTATACAACAAAGAAAAAACAAATAAAGACTCACACTTTGAAATATTATATGTAAAAAATAAAATTTTACATTGTTTGTAAAATTAAAATGAATGATTATAATAAGAAAATACTTAAAACACAACTTGTTATAAGAAGTTTAGTCTTAAACTGAACGCAAATTGAAAAAGTAAACGGAAGAATTTGGTCTATGTGACGAGAGAGCAATATACCGCAGATATGCTTTGTGTGTCCTGCCTCCGATTCATGTTGTTTCTGTTGTTTAAAATATGAAGTGTTTCAAGAGTATAACGCTTCGAAGTGTGTTTTTCTGTTTGGAAAACTTGGACATTTTCAAAATCTGGAGAATGGCCAAACTCGATAGCATGGTTAGCGAGTGCCGTCTTGGCCGGATTTTTTGTGTTGATGTCAGATTTGTGACTCGACATTCGTTGACGTAGAAATTGTTTTGTTGTGCCAATGTAACATAAATTATAGGATTCATCAATTTTACCCTTACAGTTGATCTTATATATAACATCCGTGCATTTATCTTTGTCAGGTTTTACCTTTAATTTGTTGAAAAGGTGTGCAAGCGTTTTATTTGATTTAAAAGCTAACCGAACATCTTTAACTTTTTTGTTGACAATCTCCTTGAAGTTCTGCGTCAAATTGGGAACATAGATTACACTTTTGAAAAAGCCGCTAGGGATTTTTTGATGATTGTATTTTAACAACAAGTTTCGAATGACTACAGTCCAATATCCATTATTTTTAAGGATATTAATGATTTTTTGCTGATTAGCGGAGTGAACTTTTTCATCATTCAAAGTAAAAACTTTGTTTATTAGGTTGGAAGCCGTATTCATTAAAATATGTTTGGCCTGGTTGGAACGAAAATTGATAATTCGTCCTGAAGCCGTATCAAACGAAAGATGGTTTTGGTCTCTGTAGACTTTGAAGTCAAGAAAAGCTATCGAGTTGTTGTTTTCTCTTTCAGCAGTAAATTGTAATTTTTGATTGATTCCGTTCAGGATGAGCAAGGCATCATCAATTTTACTTTTATCCAATACAACAAATAAATCATCCTCATACTTAACGATAAAAGTAGGCTTGTCTTTAAAATCAGCAAGACACTCATCTAATAAATAATCCATCACAAGGTCAGCAATGGTGGGTGAAAGTGGGTTGCCCATCGGCATTCCAAAAACCTGTTTGAAGATGTCATTTTTGAATTGTAGAAAATTGTTTTCTTTTATGCAAAAATCAAGAATCTCGATAAATTTGTTGTGGTTTATCCTGGTCTGTTGGCTAATGACTTCCCATTTCTTTTTGACTATGTTTATCGCTAACTGTACTGGGATATTAGTAAAAAGCGATACTACGTCAAAAGAAACTAAAACATCATTCTCACATAATTTAACTTTTTTTGCTTTTTCTACAAATTCCAGAGAATTTTTTACAGTGTAGCATGAGTTATTAGTTACATTTTGTAAAATTTTAAATAAATATTTATTTATATTTTTATTTTATGTACTTTCATTAATTAGAGTTTATAATAATACTCAGATTAGACTACTTAATAATGCATTTAAAACATAAAATAATAAACGTAATATACAATAAATAATAATTGTTAACATTAGTACATAACTAATAGTGTGTTAATTTAATTTACTAATTCGATTAATTATTTTTATGACTTGATGTTCAAACGTTTTTTCAGACTATTTTGGTCACTTTCTTCTGTATGCAAATTAAATAACTTTACTTCATATTTTTACCCTACGTTTCGTTGGATTTTCCCACCTTATTCAGGGGTTGTTTATTTAAATATGAAATATTAAAAGTTTACATTGATTTTTTTTTATTTAATTAAATTAAGCATAAATGGATTAATTGCAACGACTAGAAGTCGTTTTTCATTGTTGTTTTTTTTTCAAGTGTTTAATATTGTCTTGCAATCCATTATGTTTTATTGTAAAATTAATAATAATTAACAAAAAAATCAATGTAAACTTTAAACATTTCGTGTCAAAATATACAATCGACATAACATGAGTAACGCAAAGGGATTTTAATGTATAAGGATCATTTAAATCAAAAGCGTATATGAAACCTAACATGGAGTTTGTTTAATTAACGAGACACTCGATGTGGTTAATAAAGTTTCGATTCAAAAATAACTCCAAGATCTTTTTAAATAAATAATAAGCGATTACGTTTGTTTTCGTATACGATGTCAACAACCCTACTAGCAATATTTTTTTAAAAATCCAGAAATTAATGAACTTCTCTTGTCAACTAGCAATCTCAATCTTCATCCAGTATATGAAATGACAGAACATTAATTACAACAAATGCGCCATATATTTGCAGTGTAAAAAGAAAGAATATCTTGTGGAAGTGGAGCAGAAGTACAAAAACATTTTTAAGTTGGTTTTACTTGTACCGGTCTGATTTGATTATCAGACCACCAAACTATTATACTTTTTATTAGGGCACATATCCTACCGCCGAATATTCGACTATCCGGCCTAGCTGCGGGCCGAATATCCGGTATCCGGCCAAAATCACTATTCTGTACAACTAGTACCTACATACATATCCATTTTGCGGTTTCAAAAGTATATGGCTGGAATTCGACATCTGTCAAACTAAGTTGTTAAACCGATTTTTTTTTTAGTTGAAAGTCTGACATTTACGAAAATAAATCGGTTAACTATCGCACGCATACAAATTGTTAAAACGTACTACAAAAATGGTGATTCTGCCACAGCTACATATCGTACGCAAGCAATTGGCAAAATTGTGAAGAAATTTGAAGACTGGATTGGTTACAGATATTGTAAGGCCTGTGCATCATCGTTTCGCTCGTACCACTGAAAATATCGCTGCTGTAAGTGAAAGTGTTGCCGAAGACCCGAATGTGTCGATTCCTAGTCGTTCTCGGGAATTAGGACTGTCTTACGGCACATATCACACAACAACTGGAGCCAGCTGACCATTCACAACGTCGTATATGCGTCGAATGGATACTTGAACAACATGGGGTGGACGATGATTTTTCGAACAAAATTTTCTTCAGCGACGAAGCACATTTCTCAATCTGTGGGTATGTTAATAAACAGAATCCTAAACAGAATCTGAGAATCCTCAAGTAATTGAAGAGAGGCCATTACATCCACAAAAAGTCACTGTTTGGGGCGCTCTATGGTCGGGAGGTGTGATTTGACCTTACTTCTTCGAAAACGACGATGGAACGACTATCACCGCCAATTCGGAGTGTTATGGTCATATTCGGTTGAGAAACTATTAACATACTATGTAAAAAGAGTATTTCGGTTACCAATGAACACGCCGGACTATGTTATTATGCTGGAAACCGGTATGGAACCTCTGTATATAAAAACGTTGAAATTGCAGGCGGACTACCTCCTGAACGTCTTCAATATGCCTGATACACGACTGGTCAGAAAAGTTGTCATTAAAGCCATTCAAGATCAGACCAGTTGGTACTGAGAGTGGTTTAGACTTGCAGAAGCATGCAAATTAAACTTTGTTTTAGATGTTGATAATGTCTCGAGCAGTAAAGCTATGCTATACGAAATTATATCAGCAGTAGATGAGAACTGTAGAACGGAATATATAGCTGAAGCTTCTGGTTCAATATTTAGAACAACATACAGTAGACTCAATCACAATCTTGCAGAGAAAAACTACTGTGATTCAAATAGTATTCAGGTGATTGCTACCATGGTCAAGCTTCGAAGCGAATTATTAAGCCTGAATTTCATACCACATAGGAGTGACTTACCTCTTGAATGTAGTATCTGCAACTTACGAGAAAGAGAGAATATCATTCATTTTATCGGTAGATGCCCAACGTTAAGAGAGACTAGGATTAGTATTTTTGGAAATGAATTTTTAACAGAAGAAGAAGTTATTAATATGTTGAATGAGATGGATGTCGCTAAATTATATGAATTTTGCAAAATAGCAATGAAATATAGATATAGAATAATCAATGAAGATTTTTGATGTGTCAATGTGTTCTTAGTTCAATTTTGTTAAATTATAAATATTGTTACTTAAATACTTTTTAATCGGAAGCGTTATTATATATGTAAATTAAATTTAGTTTAGTTGTCAATCTGGCAGACGGCAAGTGCCATGCTACACTGATTATTGTAATTTATGTTAGCTTAAATTAATTTATTATGGAATATTATGGAATATGGTCATATGATAACCGACTTTTTTTTGCCCGCTATTGAAGAATACGACTTGAAGAATATGTGGTTTCAACAACAAGGTGCCACATGCCACACAACTCGAGCGAATATGGCTTTATTGCTAGAGACATATCCTGGCCGCGTAATTTCTCGTCGCGGCAATATCAACTGGCCACCAAGAACATGCGTTTTAACACCGCTGGACATTTTTTTGTGGGGCTACGCGAAAGACCGTGTTTATGCAGATAAACCTTTAACTCTTGAGCACTTGAAAAATAACATTCGTCAAGTTATGGCTGAGATACCACCCAATATGTGTCAAAAAGTGGTCGAAAATTACCTCAAAAGAATCGATGCTTGCAACAATTCGTGGGGTGGTCATTTAAATGATGTAGTGTTTCACACATAATGTCAACGTTCAAACTTTTTAATAAAAAATAAATATCATGAAAAAAAACATTTTATATGTGTTTTATTTATGTACCGCAAAATGGATAACCCATTATGTACATATGTATGTATATCGCAAGCAAAAACATAGAAATCTGATTATCGAACTGGAAGTCGTCGCTATAATTCCATCCAAAAAAATAATAAAAGAACAATAAAAGAAGAAATCTTGATGGTAGGAGTAGAACACTCAATTTGTTGTTGATCATTCAAAAGCATTACAAATTATTTATTATATGTTTTTATAGTTATTTGTATATGTATCAATTATTTATTTTGGTTTTATCAAAAAAGTCATTCTGCAGTGTCCGGCCGTTAGTGTCAAATATCCGGCCTCTTATGCTCCTCAGTTCGGTCACACCGATTAAGACAAGAACCATTTTTTTTTATATATGAAGCGGCCGAATTTAGGACACACATCCCAATATTCGGCTCCCTAGTTTCTTCTTTCCAAAAGGAGCCCGAATTCTGTATTTTAGTGATTTGTAATGGCCGGTTTTGCTCGAATGTTCGTGGTATTGCTCATTTATTTATTCTTGTAATTTTCTCAAAAATTAAATGTTCCCTATTTTCGGTCGGGTCCGATTTTAGGAACATTCAATTAATTGTGTTTCCTTTCGCTGGCCCCTTAAACAATTTTAATTGAAATATTTATACTCTTATAATATAAACCCAATAAAATTCTCTAAGAATCATTAAATTTTGGTACAATGTTTACTAGATTTTCAAACAGTTATTCTGTGAAAATATTTTTTCCCAACAGGGTTCCGCATTTAATTAACTCATAACTCTGAAAGTACTGTAAATAGCTAATAAAAATTTGGACATTTTATAAGGAAGAGATGTCAAATCGTTATAAGGCTATAAGCAGAGAATTAGGTAGGTAGGTAGGGGTCGGCAATAGGCGACTCTACCCAAGATTTATTTATAAACAAGTTCATTAGAGTTTTCTATTTTTTTTTTCAAGACCCACTAAACTTTTAACACTCAACCAGATATATAACAAATACCAAATCGACAACAATTCATATGGGCGTTAGAATTGCACAATATGCACTTCGAATAAGCAGCAGAAAAGTGAATAGTGAAAATTCAGAGATAATTCCCCTCGATAAATAGCAGAATAGAGCTGATGATCTTGCTCACAGAGAGAGTGTTTAAGTAGAAATATAAAAAAATATGAAAATATTTCACAATTACATGTTCAGAGACTCGAATTATAACTATTCATTTATATTTTGAACAATAGGGTGCTCTATTCAAGTGAGCGGCACTGTACCTACCTAGATTCATTTAATATCTTGATCAATAATTTTTTTAAATATATGGCGTACTTGTAAAAAATAGATAACAAATTCACATCGATGAGATTTGTGATCTACAGGTTAACCCAAAACCACTCGTCCGATGTGATTTACCTTAGGTATAACGGCCACACAACTTTCAATTTGACTGTAGCAATACAGTCTACAAAAACTATATAGGTACCAATCCATTCTTTATCGTTTGCTTTTTCTGTTTATTTTGATTTATCTTTAAAATGAAACGCCATAATTTCACATACATTTCACATGTAAATATTTATTTTTGCTTAAGTTTTTTTTTACTTTTTGGAGACGATATCGTTTTGGCGAAAACTTTGGACACTTGTTCACAATGTCGCGCACTTATATATATTTATATCTATATGTATGGATGTATGTACATATAAACTTGAAACTTGGCCTTAAGATTATTATTAAGATTGAAACCGTTCGACGATTCAGCAAATTTAGCTTTATTTTGGTGTAGTGGTATTTCATGTGCTCTCTCTGTCATTTGGATCGCGGAACATAAAACTATAAAAAACTATAATTTTGGTATAATAGGACAGGAAAACTATTCCGGGATTAGGAAAAACCTGGGGGATAAATTATTTTGGTTAATTTCGTGCGATCTGTCGTTTATTTTATATTAACTAAAATGTATGTAAAATCTACTTATCAGGGTGCTTGTAGACCACTTCATCGTCTCGGAAACGGCTCGACCGGTTCTTATGAGTGTATATTTGAAAGTTATGAGAATAGGGGGTCAATTCCCGATCTGTGAATTTTTGAAGTGAACAAAAAAATATCATTTCAGTTTTCACAGAGGTTTATCATTTTCCAACTTCACGCACATGCCTAATGCGATTCTAGAACTCATTGTGATAAAGTTTGTACTAAAAAGTACTAAATGATAAATTCTGACATTTCTGATTTGATTTTTTGTTGCTTAAGAATAATGTCCGGAATAATAATTCGTTTAATAAATTAATAAAAGACGTCGTACTGAACAATTGTGGGTTTTATATTATATTCAATAGTATCTCTTGTTTGAGTAAGATTTATTATTTTTTCATGTGAGGATATTGAGGCTTTCCCTTCGAGATGGGCAGAATCTATTCGAAGTTACAACTAGGAGCACTTTATTGAACTTTATAGATTCCCAAAACATTTATGCATGGATTTAATACGTGAACTGAGAGCATTCTTGAAAAACAATGAACTTTTAAGTTCGCTTCAAAGCCATTAAATATGGTAAAGTGCTCTGCATTTTTTTGCAATGGGTAGTTTCCAACTATCTGTCGCGGGAATGAGCACCGTCGCGTCGGCTGTTGTGAATCTGTTGATTTAACAATTTCGTTATTTACTCGAATTAACACAAATATAACTTACTACCAAAATAAATGTGTGTATAAATAAAATTGTTGCTTACTAGTAATGTGCCAAATCCTGTTTTTCTTCTTAGTATTCGATTAGAAACATTTCTTCACAAAACAATTGACTGTGATAAAAAAAAAATATCATATGAAAAATGTTTGGCATTTAACTTCACTTTTTCACGAATCGAGAATCGAATTAGACGTGAAAGCGTGATAAAATTATCACTTCACATCTTCACAGATCGGGAATTGACCCCTAGGTCTTAAAGTATATTTCATACCACTAACTGATTAAAGTTTCTATCCAGAAAATTTTATTAACAAATTAATATAACAAATTATAAACATAGAGTTAGATTTAGCTACCACATAGTCTATATGGGTTATAAAATTAAATTTTTTATCGAATATAACCCCCAGATCTTTCTTCTCATATATTTGGATTTGGGTTCGTTCCCTAGGTTATAGTCGAAATTCACAGAAGTCAAACGACGGCAGAATGTAAGACTATAACAATTATGGCCTTTTCTCGATTGGTCGTCCGCAAGGCTTCCGAAGCCTTTTGAATGCTTCTGAAACTGTTCGATTGGTATCAAATGACAGTTCTTCTCCTGAATAGAAGAGAAATTTCCTTCTGGATTTGAAGTCAGAATCAAAACCAGAAGCACGCACACACTCACACCCACTAAATTTCAAATTCAAATTAATTTATTCACGTCATTGTTTTGTTTTGGTTTGTTTGGAATCTTGTATTTTCAATTTCTTCTCCTCTTTTAGAGAATTGAAATTATGGATATCTGTTCCGAAGACAAATTTTCGCTTCAATAACTGTAATTTCGCATTTTCATCAGGAAAAACTTCGAAATCTTCTTACACATACACTCAAATAAATTTTCAGAATCTATAATCTAGTGCTTACTTGTTCGATTTGAATCCCGGATCGGAGAGTTCTTCCGGATTACCAATCGAAAATAACATTAGAAACATTCAAATGTAGTTTATTTTTAGCACACCAAACAGAGAGATATAGTAAATTGTTTTGCAAATTTTAACAGTCAGATACATCTTTTACAATACAAAACATTTTTAAATCGTCAGCATACATGAGACAATGAGAATGAACAAAAACATTTGGAATATCATTTACAAATAATAAAAACAACAGAGGTCCAAGGTGACTTCCTTGGGAGACACCGGAAGTTACGTTAATGGCATCTGAAAGACATTTATCTATACGTACAAATTGAGTTCGCTTACATAGATATGATTGTATCCATTTTAAGAAATTAGAGTGAAAACCAAACCTTCGCAATTTAAGAAGCAAGATATGGTGATCCGCTCTATCAAATGCTTTTGCAAAATCTGTATAAATCACATCGCATTGTAAACCTCTTTCAAATGAAGTAAGCACAAAGTTCGAAAATATGGCGAGGTTTGTGATACACAAAACCGTGCTGTAGAGGTGAAATTACGTGAATTTGTTTTTCATAAACTATTTTTTTTTAAATCTTTGAATAGTTGATATTTTACAAATTGGCCAATAATTAGTCACATAGTTTTTGGAACCAACTTTGTGAATAGGAACTAAAAAAGTGCTTTTCCATACATCTAAAAACATAGCCGATTCAAGAGAACGATTAAATATGATTTTCAGAGGCAGGGCAATTACCATCGCACAATTTTTAAGCACTATCGGAGAAAAACCATCAATTCCTGGTAATTTATCAGAGTTCAAAACAAGCAGGTCCTCAGCTATTTCATTAAATGTAATACTTAGGCTGCCGATATTAACAGAATTTGAGAACATGTTATTATCATAGATCGTAGTATCATTCGTTGGAGACACATACACCGAGCGAAAGAACTGTGCAAAAAGATTGCAGATTGTAGGAAGATCAGATGAAGTGACATTTAAATACTGCATTGTGTTGGGAATACTTACTGATTTCTTTTTGTTATTTATAAAACTCCAGAATCTTGCTAACAGTACGGATAGTGCTCCCGAAAGTGTTGTCGAGTACGAAGATGAGTGTGGTGTTCACCTACCTAATAATGAATTAAAATAGAAATTGGTGTGTCGCTGTGATAAAAAATAAAGGTTATCTCACTAAATATTATTACGATCAAATGTGATGTTAGTTTACTTGTTTTTCTTTTTCTAATGATTTAATTTAATTTTGGTGGGGGCAATACCCCCATTTATTTGGCTTAATACAAGCTTCATAACTTAACCTAACTTAAAACTATGAAACTTAGGGATATGATTGGGTTGAATTGGGCGGACGATTTAACAGGAGGATTTTAAGGCTGGGAGTGCTGAGATTGATGTCGAAACAGTTTGCGTTTAAGTCAACCCTTCGCAGCATTCGGGTAATAGGTTCATTGAAGCCATAAGAGGTTCGACGAGTAGGCAGGTAGAAGAGGCGAGGGTTTCTTAGGTTACGGGGGTTAGTGTTGAGAAAGATAGAGTTGTAGAGGGTTTCAGAGTCAACGGAACCTGAGAGAAGTCGATGAATGAAGAGGATTTCTGTTATTTCTCTTCGCTCTTGCAGGGTATTGAGGTTAATTAGTTGGAGGCGATTTTGATAGGGGGGCAGAATGAAAGAATTATTCCAAGGCAGGTCACGAAGGGCGAATCTTAAAAAACGGCGTTGAATGCTCTCGATTCTAGAAATATGAATTTTTTGATATGGGGACCATAATTGGCAGGCATATTCAAGTAACGGGTGGACAAAGGTTATGTAGAGTGATCTGGCGACGTAGGGGTCGGAGAATTCTTTGGACCATCGTTTCACAAAAGCAAGCGTTGAATTGGCTTTTAAGATAATATTATCGATGTGTGTTATGAAATTGAGCTCTCGGTCACATAGTATGCCGAGGTCACGAATCGATTCAACTATGGCTAAGGGTTGATTGTAAAGAAAGTAGCTCCTGGGACAAGATTTTATGCGTTTGCGTGAAAAAGTGATTGATTGACACTTAGCAATATTAAGCTCTAAGCAGTTTTTGATACACCAGACTAAGAAACTGTCGAGATCTAGTTGAATAAGGGAATAGTCGTGTGAGGAAGAAATTGTCTTAAAAAACTTGGTATCGTTGTATGAAGTGTGCTATTTATTTTGTCCTAGAATAACTTAACTTGTTCCCATAATTTTGTTTTCTTTCTTTCAATTCAACATTAATTATTTTTTTCTTAATAAATAGAACATATTGTTGTTCTTCCTACTTCATAAGTCAAACAGTTCTTTAAAGTGTAACAAAGTACGAAAAACTTTGGTTACAGGATACATGTGCTATTTATTTTGTCGCCACTGTATATAAATATTTATAAACCTAGGTTTCATCTATACATGTAGGTACATAATGCTCTCCTAACTTATGTAAGGATATTCTGCCCTATCGAGGTAATCGTCGGAGCGGAATTTTCTACGCAACGCATCTTCATCGGAAATTCAATTTCAGTTCGAATTAGCTATCACCGGAAGAAATTTTAAAGAAATACAACGACGCATTACGATGGATTTAAATTTCAGGCAGAGATTTTCAACTTAACTGATATATATGCGATATGCGATATTTTTTCGATAGTTTTTATTAAATAAACACCATAAGCTTTTTTAACCATGAAAACTCGTCATGTAATTTATTGTTTAACGTGCCTTATCACAGAACTGTTTTTGGTGCCAATGAACCAATATCTAGATGTTTGAAGGAAACGAACACTGTTTGCGATTTGATCGACTTTAATATAAGTAGATATTTATTCAAAACAAATCTTTTGTTAATTTTAAATAACTTTGCTGGTGGTAATGTTTAAAATGTATTTTATAATTTTTTATTTATATTTATACATATATTATATCAAGTAATCACTTAAGTACTTATTGTAACTTTGTTTGATGAAATTAAATTAAATTAAAAAAATTAAAAAGTTTTTTTTTTAATTTCCAAAACAATTTTTTTTTGAAAAATTTTGGCTTACAATAGTGTTTAAACTTTTCAAGAGCTTCTGCGCAATAAATTTCAAAAAAGTCAAATCAACCGTTTTCAAAAGTAACAATTTTTTTTCCAAAACAAAAATTACTAAAAAGTTCCATTTGCTTCATTAATGAACTGATTTTTTTTTATAAAAATCGTTGGAGCCGTTTTTGAGAAAAATAAGATTTTTGTTTTTGGCCAACAAAAATATATGGGAGCTAATATTTGTCGTCTTCGTGTGGGCATATTACCGAAAAAACAATATGTACGTTTGAAGCAAATCTAGGCAACCGCTTAGGCTGCAGACTCGCGGACAGACAGACGGAATTGGGGGAACCAATTTTTTGGTGTTCTCTAATGTCATGTTTGATTGTTAGAATTCTTACTTGCGATATATGTAGGTTCTATAGGGCAAGTTTTGCATTTGGAAAAAAAATTGAACTCGAGATTTTAATCAAAGTTGACATTACGATGATAGAGAACACCAAAAAAGTGGGTCCGGCAATCCGTCTGTCTGTCTGTCTGTAGAACGATTTACAGCCTAAACGGCTGAACCGATTTTGTTCAAACTTGGTGGTTAGGCGTTTTAGGTGATTGTCCAAAATAGATTTTTGAATCGTTGTTTTAACCCCAAAAATAACGGTACTTGCCATACAAATTTTTCTACCATCTTAATTATCTCGAAAACAGCTCTAACGATTCTGATAAAAATTGATGTGTGTACTAATTTGAGTATGTTCTACATTTTGGCTGAAACAAATTTAAAAATATTTTGTTATTAACGGTACCTGACATACAACCATTTTATTGATTTTCGACTCTCTTATAAACGGCTCAACTGATGTCAATCAAAATTTATATACGGGATCTCCTTCAAATTCCAAATAATAGTGATTTTTTTTTTTTTTTTTGAAAATTCAATATTTCGAAAACGGGTGGGCGATTTTTTCTGAAATTTTGGTTTTAAGTTTATATTATTAAATATTAAAAATGTACATACCAATTTTTTTAGAAAAAATATAAGAATGTTTATATATAAAAAATTAAGTGAAAAACGTTTTAAAAATAGTTTTAGGCGTTTTCATTAAGAATCTTTTGCATATAATGTGATCGAACATGAGAGCAAGTACATGCGTTCCAGTCGTGCATTTTTTTTTTCACGAATCCATAACTTGCCTCATAGTAGCTCTAATTGCAAGTAAAAAAGGCACGAGCATAAAAGCCAATTTCATGTTTCCAAATAGTTAACTTTTGAAATTAATTGCTATTATCAAAGGCAAACAACATTTTATTTCAAGAAAGACTGTAAAGTTTTCCAAAAAAATTTTAGGAAGAAATTAAATTTAATTGTAAAAACAAAAAATACAAATCAAAATGCAAATTGTCTTTGTGTTTTACTTTTAGCATTTTGACGTCAATTATTTGCTGACCGAGTTATTACGTATGATTATAAACTGTTCCCATGATTTTGACTTGTCGAATTCACAGAAATAATAAAATCCCTAACAGGTTGTATTACAAACTACATATCACTATTTTCGTTTGTATAGAGATAGACTACAGGCTTAACTAGAGGACGTATACCACATATACAAATTCTAAAGCATTTTTTAAAAGAACTCTGCGGAAAAGTTGCATATGCTTTGATGAAGTCAAACAACTGATTGTTATGACGTAAATTGACTCAAAGTTATAAACTATTTCTTTAGAATTTGGCCCTTCAACCATGCTGACATGTCTAATATTTCCATGACCTCTCTTCCATTTTTGTTCTTACATCATATAAAGCCGCATACCATACTTCTAAATCGTTTATGATCAACAATGTCGTCCACAGTACGAATTTATATTATATCATTTATAATGTGACGTAATTTTTTGAAAGTATCTCTCTCTCATGGTACGTACAAAACTACCCACTGAATAGCACTTGATTAATTTCACTTTTTGGCCTTCGCAAAGATAGATTATGGAATAGATTCTATTTCACATGAAAACAACAAAAAAATAACGAGGAAGGAAAACTTTAAATGAAATCCTTTATTCTTTTAACAAGAGTGTAGATATTCATTCTTCATCACTGCTTATCATCATTCGATTGTAGGGGGAGTCTTGACACATTTCTTGATTGCTTTTACTTACACTATGTTCGTTCTCCACGAAAAAAAGAAATATGGCTTCTTTCTGTGGCAGACATCAGCCAAAGGCCATTTTTTTTATTTCCGTTCCGCAAAAACTCTTGACAAATCAGTGTTTACCACTTTCAATTCCTTCGACTGACAAGTGGAAAAATCTTCGTGACAATGAGTGTTATATATTTTGTTTTTTTCGTACTACTTGTGTACTATGTAGTAGAAGGCAAGTAAGAGAGAAATGGAAATAAGTGTTATAGGGGTGAAGTCTCTGTGGAGTATGAAGCTCACTATAAATAGGTAATAACGATGTCATTTGTCCCTGACCTGGTGGTAAATTTCAAGGTCATATACACAGTTCACTTATATCGTTCTCATGGTACGACCGAACGACGAGCTGGCGCGGCGTCCGCAGAGTCAGTGTAATAGAATCATTTCTATTGTATTTCAAATCTCTAGAGGCTTAATTATACCTACACCCATCCAGGTGAACATTTTTATAAGAATTCTCAGCGATATTATATTTCTTTAAGTTGAAGCGTTGTCAGACGGTCAATACGCTATAATCACCCCCTGTCAGCAATATCTAAAATGTAATCTGGTCTTACCAGAACAACATGAACTAATTAAAGGAAAATCTGCGACGGCACTTAGACGATAAAAAAAAAATCAATTAATTGCAAGAATTTCGTTGCGATAGTGAATGAATCTTTAAATATAACTAGCTGACCCGGCGAACTATGTTCCCCCTTAGATTTAATAAATAAGCAAATTTTGGATTTTAGTAAGTTCAATTTTTACTTGCGATTATAGGTACTAAAAGGCAAGTTATGCATTCGTCGAAAAACAAAGTTTTGAGATAACAATCAAACATGACATTACGATGATAGCGAAGACGAAAACAGATGGTCAGTCTGTCTGTATGTATGTATAGACACCTACAGCCCAAACGGGTGGCCGAATTGCTTCAAACTTGGTATATAGAGTTCTTTAGGTATTGTACAGAGGGGAACATTTTGTTTAGCTCAAAAAATAACGTTACCTGCCATATAACCGTTACGTTCAAACCTATTTTTCTCGGAAACGGCACTAACGATTTTGATAAAAAAAAATCAGTTCCGTTTTTTAGCTACGACCAATCATATGGTTGAAAAATAAAATGCACGACTGGATCGTACAAACTTGCTCTTGTAACTAACAACATTAGTGTAGCTAACCACTGACGTCTAGTTTGTCTAGTTATCCTTTGCAGGATTAAAGCCGATGTAGGTAAGATAACCCTGATTGTTTATAATGAATTGTGGAATACATATGATTCAAGGAATGGTTACATAGGTACCTACCTACAAATGTATATTTAAAGGGATTTGAATTATGAAAATTAGGAGGGTATTATGTACCTACCTATATATAGAGAACCTAAGTATATAGATATGTACATACATATGTACTCGTATAAATGAAAGTGAATGCTGTATAAGTGGGTAAAAATCGTTTTTTAAACTTATAAAAACTGCCAAAACCTTCACTTTAATCTGTTTCTCGAAAAAACCAAGAAAACCATTAGATGCCACCGATCAATGAAAATTTTATAAAAAAGTATCTCGAAAATTGTAGGACCGATTTTGATGAAATCCGGTTTTTTATTTTTAGTTTTTTGAAAACAATTTTGGCATGCAGTTTTTTAGTTTTTTGAAAACAATTTTGGCATGCAGTTTTTTAGAGTTTATTAATATACACGTCACCATAAAATTTAAAATTATTTTTTTTGATTAGTTTTAAAAATATTGATTTTTCAAAATAAAAAATTCAAAAATTAATTTTAATTATTAATAAAAAGTTATTTAAAATTTTAATATGCAGAATTAGTTTGGCTACCTAGGTCTTCTTATATATAAAATTTGACAGAAATCCAATGTACAGTTACCGAGAAAGCCAAAAATTTTAAAAACCGTTATATGAAAGGTATCGTTAATAGACTTTTCCCATAAACTTGATTCATATCAAATCATAGCTATTACCAACAAAAAAATTCTCAAACATTTGTATCAAAATCGTTGGAGCCGTTATCGAAAAAAATAAGATTTTCCTTCAAGGTCATATGACAGGTACCGTTATTTTTAGGCCTAAAAATAAAATTTCATTTTCCCCTCTGAGGAATGCCAAATTAATCCCACATACCAAATTTGAAGATAATCGCTTAACCCGTTTCGGCTGCAGCTCGTTATACATACAGACGGACAGACAAACAGACAGACATTTTTTGTCGATCACTTTTATAGGCTTTTCTTATGATCGTAATGTCATGTTTAATCGTTAGAATTTTTTTTTCTTACGAATGCATAACTTGCCTTATAGTACCTATAATAGCAAGTAAACAAATTAGAAAAATGTTTAAAAACGGTACTTTCCATAGGACCGTTTTTTTGCTTTCGACTATCTCATAAACGGCTCAACCGATTCTTTCGAAATTTCACACATATATAGGTTTAGGTTGCCCAAATTATACCGCGTACCAATATTTTTAATTCATATTTTTTTGTATTTTTAAAATCATTTTTAAGAAAAAAATTTAAAAAATTATATTTCGAAAACTGCTTATTAATTTTTTTTCAAAAATTATATTTATATGTATTTTCTGAATACCTATGAATTGGCGTTTTTGAATTTTTTTTAATTATTTCCAAAAAGTTTTAAAAAAAAAACTTTTTTCTCAAAAACCGCTCCAAGATTTTTTTTTCGTAAATTTAAATTTATCCAGGAAATAAAATGACGTACTTTTTTTTTTTAGCTCAAATTAGTTTAAGTATTTATTTCAGAATTTTGAATTATTTTTTCTTTAATTAAACCGATTTAATCTTTTGTTTTAAAGTTTATAGGTTTAAATATTTAATATTGTCATACCAATTTATTTTAGAACAAAATTAAAAAAGTTTTGTATATGTATATACAATACTAGCAGTCAGCAAACGTGGCTACGATAGTGTCTTCTGTTTGAGGTATATCACGTGTAAATAATATGTACAGTATTGAACATAAGACACTTCCTTGTGGTACCCCAGCCACTATTTCACAGTCAATAGATGTAAATGAATGCATTGTTGCAATGATCTCATTCTGAATTATGTAGCTTAGGTCATTTACATCTTTGTTCTTAGCCGCTAAAATTGCTCGCTCACTAAACCATTTATTATTTTTGCAGTTAGTACATAATGATGTTTGGGAATACTTTGTTGATAAGTTCGTTTTTCGATGAGACAAAGTTACAGAAATTATAAGGAAATGAAATCAATCTGCTCGATTCGCCGACAGGAACTCGACCATTACCGATAGTCAGCAATTGATCGGAGAATTTTTCAGCAGATGTATCATTAAGGCCCGTTTGCTGAGACACAACTTAAGCACTTATGTGATAGTTAACGTAGAGAAAAAAGTATCACCAAAGCGTTTTAAGTCGAACATAAATATCTATGATTCGTATCAGCAAACGGGCATAAGAAAGGCAACTCTCATGTTTGTTGTCAGCTGAAGTTTCTTCACATAGCGACATTGATTCAATAATTTGAGGCTATTTCGTCGGCAGCCGTTGGTCTTGGAATAACTGACAGTGTTTGGCGGAAATCGCCAGGCATGTCTTCGATCAAGAGTAAAGCCCCATTATGTAAAGGGTGGCTCACGAATCGTGAGCATTTAACCGATGTATTTCATTAATTTTTGGATTAAAAATTAAATTTTATTTTAAATAGCTAATGGTTTTTAAAGCTGTTAGCCCGCAAATGACCTCCACGCTCATCCATGCATATGCGGCACCTGATCAGAAAATTGTTCATTGCGGCCTGAAGGGTTGAAATTGGGATCGCCTCAATTATTGTCTTAATGGACTGTTTCAATTCAGTCAAATTCCTGGGTTTCGTTTTGTACACTTCCTGCTTGACATAACCCCATAAAAAAAGTCTGGTGCAGTCAGGTCAGGTGACCTTGGTGGCCAGCGGAAAGTGCAGTTTCTGGATATCAATTTGTTTGGGACTTTACGTTGGAGCTCCGCCATAACTTGTGTGGATACATGTGCACTTGCTCCATCTTATTGAAACCAAATCCTGCTAAAAGGGATACGTCTTCTGCGAAGAAGGGTAAAAAAACTGCTTCAACATCTTTAAATAACGGTGCACATTGACAGTTTGTGTTACACCGTTTTCTTCAAAGAAGTATGGCCCGACAATACACCTTGATGAAACTGCGCACCACACAGTGACTCGTTCTGGGTGCAGTTGCGTCTCATGGAGCATTTCTGGAATAGATTCACTCCATATAAGGCAATTTTGCTTGTTAACATTGCCGTTTAAGTCAAAATGGGCCTCATCAGTCATGAAAAAACAATTTATCAATGTGTTGTCTTCTTCGGCCATTGCAATCATTTTTCGGCAAAATTCCAGGCGAACAGGCAAATCCTGAGGGTTAAACTTGCTTGTAATTTAGACTTTGTACGGAAACAAGTTTAAGTCATCATGAAGTATCCGTTGTAATGACCGTCTGCTAACTCCAATTTGGCCCAATAAGTTTCGAGCCGAAACACTTGGATTTGCCTGCATTGCCATTCAACAGCCACGATTGTATCCTGAACCCGAACATTGGGATCGCGATGATACGGTCTTTGTTCGATGCTTCCAGATTCGGCAAACATGTTCACCAGCCTCATAATGGTCCGTCTACTCGGGGGAGTACCGACAAACTCCAGCCTAAATTCCCTGTGGACGGAAATGACGGACTGCAAAGAATGGTATCGCTGCCCTATCCAAATCCTTTTTACTTGCGATTATAGGTATTATAAGGCAAGTTGTGTATTCGTAACATTTTTTTTTTTTCTAACAATCAAACATGACATTACGATCATAGAGAACACCAAAAAAGTGGGTCCCGCAATTCCGTATGTCTGTCTGTCTGTCTGTCTGTCCTCAAGTTGCAGCCTAAACGGTTCGGTGGATTTGCTTCAAACTTGGTATAATATTATTTTTTCGGTAATTCGGAAAGTATAGGGCTGGAATTCGACATCTGTCAAACTAAGTTGTTTAACCAATTTTTTGTTCAGTCGAGAGTCTGACATTTACGAAAATGGATCGCTTACTATCGCACAACCCATAAAAATTGTTAAAACCTACTACAAAAATGGTGATTCTGCCACAGCCACATATCGTGCATTAAGAGGAGATTTTGGTTTACATAATCGTCCAACTACGCTAGCAATTGGCAAAATTGTGAAGAAATTTGAAGAGACTGGATTGGTTAAAGATATTGTAAGGCCTGTGCATCATTGTTTCGCTCGTGCCACTGAAAATATCGCTGCTGTAAGTGAAAGTGTTACCGAAGACCCGAATGTGTCGATTCCTCGTCGTTATCGGGAATTATGACTTTCTTACGGCACATTATGGCGTATGTTGCATTTGGATCTACGCCTACATCTATATAAAGTCCAGCTCACGCAATAACTGGTGCCAGCTGAGCCAGCCACAACGTCGTAGATACGCCGAATGGGTGCTTGAACAACAGGCGGTCGACGGCGATTTTTCGAACAAAATTTTCTTCAGCGCCGAAGCACATTTCTAATTCGGTGGGTATGTTAATAAACAAAATTGTAGTATTTGGGGTTCGGAGAATCCTGAAGTAATTGAAGAGAGGCCATTACATCCACAAAAAGTCACTGTTAGGGGCGCTCTTTGGTCCGGAGTTGTGATTGGACCTTACTTCTTCGAAAACGACTATGGAACGACTGTCACCGTCAATTCGGAGCGTTATGGTCATATGATAACTGACTGTTTTTGCCTGCTATTGAAGAATACAACTTGGAAAATATGTGGTTACAACAAGAAGGTGCCACATGGCACACAACTCGAGCGAATGTGGCTTTATTGCAAGAGACATTTCCTGGCCGCGTAATTTCTCGTCGTTGCGATATCAACTGGCCACCAAGATCATGCGATTTGAAACCCCTGGACTTTTTTTTGTGGGGCTACGCGAAAGACCGTGTTTATGTAGATAAACCTTTATCTCTTTAGCACTTGAAAAATAACATTCGTCAAGTTATGCCTGAGATACCGCCCAATATGTGCCAAAGAGTGGTCGAACATTACCTCAAAAGAATCGATGCTTGCAACAATTCGTGTGGTGGTCATTTAAATGATGTAGTGTTTTACACATAATGTCAACGTTCAAACTTTATAATAAAAAAGAAATATCATGAAAAAAAATATTTTATATGTGTTTTATTTACGTTTACTTTTGAAACCGCAAAATGGATAACCCATTATAATTTTTTAGTTTATAATAATAGATGCATCTCCAGTTCCCGTCTTCTTCTTAATTTAATTTTTTTCTAATTCACCTCTGTTTTTAATTAATAAAATATAGCGGTGAATCATTTTTAAGAATTACTTAAAACTTTTAATTTACAGCAAAACGATGGCCCAATAGCTGCCGTGCAGTCGCTATCGACATTGCTATAGCTTTTAGGGTCCGTGAAAAAAAGTCGGTTATCATATGACCATAACGCTCCGAATTGACGGTGACAGTCGTTCCATCGTCGTTTTCGAAGAAGTACGGTCCAATCACACCTCCGGACCAAAGAGCGCCCCAAACAGTAACTGTGGATGTAATGGTTTCTCTTCAATTACTTCAGGGGGGTCATTCCGTAACTCGATTATCGTCAGACGATATCGACTGAACCATAGTGATCCCTTTATTTGCTTCACGTAAGTCGATAATCGTCAAAACGCTATCGTCAAAATGATAGCGTGTGGACGATAGCTAAATAGGTATCGTCTTGCATTAATTTTGAGTAGTTTGTAGGTGACTGTAGTTGAATAATTGAGTAGCCACTGTAGTTTGACATTTTGTTTTTTGTCTATTCAATGCATTTGCATTCGGCACAGCAATTTTCTTGTGTTAGAAAGTGGAAATGAAAACACAAGTTGCGAAAACAGTTGAGAGACAAATCGGGATGTTCATCCATATATCGAGTCAAAATTCCAATCTGAGACTGTGTGGCTGCCCTATATATAAATTGATGTACATTATTTACATATCACATATCAATTTGTAAAAAATATTACAATAAAATAACTGACATTATATAACTTTATTCCCGCCAAATACAAAACAATAAACACAACTTTATTGATACGATTATTTACGACAGTCCATTTCAACTCAACAAAAGTTTGAGAGTTTCTGAAATGTTCCAAATGCTCTCAAATTATAAACGATTGACGAGACGATAGTGGTTGAGTTACGTGAAGTAAATTAAAGACGATCTCGTCGACGACCATCGATTTGACGATTATCATTTTGAAAATTACGGAATGACCCTCCAGGATTCTCCGAACACCAAATAAGACAATTTTGTTCATTAACATACCCACCGAGTGAGAAATGTGCTTCGTCGCTGAAGAAAATTTTGTTCGAAAAATCGCCGTCCACATCGACGTATCTACGACGTTGTGAATATCCAGATGGCTTCAGTTGTTGTGTGACCTGGACTTTATATGGATGTAGGTGTAGATCCAAATGCAAAAAACGTCATAATATGCCGTAAGACAGTCCTAATTCCTGAGAACGACGAGGAATCGACACATTCGGGACTTCGGCAATACTTTCACAGCAGCGAAAACGGAGATGCACAGGCCTTACAATATCTGTAACCAATTCAGTCTCTTCAAATTTCTTCACAATTTTGCCAATTGCTTGCGTAGTTGGACGATTATGTAAACCATAATCTCCTCTTAAAGCACGATATGGGGCTGTGGCAGAATCACCATTTTTAAGGTAGGTTTTAAGAATTTACAATTCTTATGCGTTGTGCGATAGTTAAGCGATCCATTTTCGTAAATGTCAGACTTTCAACTTAAAAAAAAAATTGGTTTAACAACTTAGTTTCACAAATATCGAATTCCAGCCCTATACTTTTGAAACCGCAAAATGGATAACCATTTATTTTTGTATTGGTTAGTTTTTGCGACAACCAACTCTAGATTTATTATACGCTTCCGTCTATCAAAGAAATATTTCATATAAATATGGGAAACAATAAACTTGCCCATCGGCTGTCGATTCACTTACATTCCACCTATACATAGTATGGTTCCCAAACTGAAATTAGCGAGAGCGAAAGACGATTCGAGAGAGACATAGTTTCATGAAGCAAACTTATCCCGACATCGTTCAATATTATCGCATAAGCGAGTATCGTTCATTAAGGTACGTGGTGAGGGCCCTGGTTAACGACCAGAGTCACAGAATGTTCTGTCTTAAGTTTGCAGTCGCCCATTTCTCCATTTTCGATCCTGGACTGAAGCATATAGTCGGTCCAATTTGACAGTAGGGGATGCCAACAGATGTCCAGGGTTTGTTCTTGTCGAATAAAAAAAAAACAAAATTATACATAAACAATAAAATTTTGACCAATCTGCATTTATTTAATTATTAAGCGTTAACGTTAAGCAATTGCAATAAAAGTGTTCGCACAACACAACCACTTTTAGTGTGGTCACAAAATAAATTCATACATTAACGATATAAGCGTCCGCCATCCTAATATACATATGTATATAAGCATGTATTTGTATTTTTATTTTATTAAAAGGACATTTTTTACTTGCGATTATAGGTACTATACGGCAAGTTATGCATTCGTCGAAAAAAAAAGTTTTGAGATAACAATCAAACATGACATTACGATATTAGCGAAGACGAAAACAGATGGTCAGTCTGTCTGTATGTATGTATAGACACCTACAGCCCAAACGGGTGGCCCGAATTGCTTCAAACTTGGTATATAGAGTTTTTTAGGTATTGTACAGAGGGGAAATTGAATTTTTTTTTTAGCTCAAAAAATAAAGGTACCTGCCATATAACCAATACGTGAAAGCCCATTTTTCTCAGAAACGGCTCTAACGATTTTGATTAAAAAAATCAGTGCAGCTTTTTAGGTACGACCGATCATATGATTGAAAAAAAAATTTAAATGTCTAAAAAGGTACTTTCCATAGGACGGTCTTTTTTATTTCGACTATCTCGTAAATGGGTCGACCGATTCTTTCGAAATTTCACACTTATATAGGTTTAGGTTGCCCAATTTATACTGCGTACCAATATTTTTAATAAATATTTTTTTGTATTTTTAAAAGAATTTTGTAAAATTTTTTTTTTTAATTTTTATTTTGAAAACTGCTTAATAATTTTTTTTCGAAAATTATAGTTGTATGTATTTGCTGAATACCTATGAATTGGTCTTTTATAAATTTTTTTTCACAAAGTTTTTTTAAAAAAAACTTTTTCTCAAAAACCGCTCAACAGATTTTTAAAATTTTTTTCTCACAAATTCAAATTTATCCAAGAAATAAAATGGCGTACTTTTTTTCGAGCTGAAATTAGTTTAAGTGGGCCGACTTTCCATTAGGGGAGCACACGTAGAACTTTGATTTTTTTTACAGTGAGCAATGGGTCTCTATAGAACAGCTTTAAAATATTACGTTGAGGAAACACCGTTAAATATGATTAAAAAATATTTTAATTTCGGCCTTTTTATAAAACACTTGTTCAATTTTTCACCAAATTAGAAAGAATTTCAACCCACGGATACTTTTATTCGGTAGATTTATCATAAAAAATAATAATTAAAACGGTTGTAATATGAAAACATAAGTTCTTCTATTTTTAACATATTTTTAAAGTTTGCAATATTAATACACAATTATAAAAAAATTCGCCGCAACGAAAAACTGTTTTGACAGTTCTTGTTAATACTTCCCTCTGGTAGTGTTCTGATAATTTTTTTTTGTACCTAGGTACTTTTTTTTGGGGAAATTGTTGGATTAAAAGTACAAGTGTAGTTTTTTTCAATAATAAAACTTACGTGAAAACATTTAACTAAATGAAATATCATATTTTTCGAAAAAGTAGTTATGCATCACTTTAAAAATACATATGTGCCTACCTATTTCCTCTCAGTAAAAACCAAATGCAAATTAAAAAAATAAACCATTAAACAAAACGTATTTATAGATAAAAACCTACTTGTGTGAAGTTTTTCTATGATTAAGCTCGGCGGATAACGGGGGCATGCTGTCCCCCTGCAACCCCCCTGCCTGTGCCAATTATAGGATTTGGGTTGGGGTCAAGGTTGGGTGTATACAAAGTTTTTTTTTAGCATTTGACATGAAACGAAACCACAATAGTACATAGTTTGAAATCAATTTATATTATCCCAAGAAAAATGCACATACCACAACACTTACCATACCGCCCAGCAAACATTTTAATTCAGAAATGAACGATAATAATTAATTCATAAAAGTGAAGAAACCGGCTGAAAAAGAATTCACTTTTTATGCAATTTGAATCCTTTTACCTGGGCTCTTAGACACCAATTTGAATCATTGGAATGATTAATTTATGATCTGAAAATTCGTCATTTTTGCGATTCAGAAAAGGTTCAGGGATTAATAATTTAAAGGAATATATGGAACGGTTATATACGTTCATTTAATTGCCGGATTTTCAGATCATGAATGAACCATTAAAATGATTCAAATCGGTGTCTAAGAGCCCAGGTAAAAGGATTCAAATTGCATCATAAATGAATTCATTATTTATGATTCATTTATGGTTGAATATTTCATCGGTGAGCCTCTGCAACATTTTTTGATTTGCCTCTTGTTTGGCTTTTATAACTTCCAGGACTTCTTAATTGTTACACGATGCTATAATTAAAGAAATGATTTTTATATTTCTAAGAAAATTTAACACAATTTTTTACATACCTTTATGTTTTATCATTTGCTTTTTTATATATATTTTTTGTTAAGTAAGTAGGTACCCATTTACTATTAAAACACAAGCTGATGACCTATCTAAACCGATCTTTCGAAAAACTTTTCCGAACTGATAATCGACTATGCAAACGAAACTTTTGTCATTACAATGACCCGTTATCATTACCCTTTGGTAAAAAGAAAAATAAAAGGATGAACAAAAAAGGATCTCCATATGAAGGATCCAACAACAAAATCTGAGTGTTGTTTTTTTTGACACAGAATACATATCTCTTTCTGTCTCTCTGATAAGAATTTGTAGGATCTTTGTATATATTCATAATTCATTCAAAAAACTGAAGGTTTCCTGAGTATTATTGTTCATTTTTGGTGATTAGAATATAAACCTTCAAATAAATGTTTGCTGTGTATTGGTAAACAACTGTCAACACAAAAAAAAAGTTGTCGGTAGTCATCATTTGCATACATTTTGTATGAAAAATGTAAACTTTAAAAATTAATTAAAAATAGAAATAAAAGTTTCCTCACTTTAAAATTGTTATATTTATTGTTTTTTTAGCATAAATCTACCGAATAAAAGTATCCGCGTGTTAAAATTCGTGCCCCCCTAAGGGAAAGTTCAGCCGTTTAAGTATTTATTTCAGAATTTTGAATTATTTTTTCTTTGATAAATCCGATTTAATTTTTTGTTTTTAAGTTTATATTGTTAAAGATTTAAGATTGTCATACCAATTTGTTTTTTAGAAAAAAATTAAAGAAACTTTGTTTATACACAAATAAAATAAAGTACAAAATGACTTTAAAAATATATTTAGATTTTAAATAGAAATCTTTTGCATACAATGTGATCGAACATAACAGCAAGTTCGTGCGATCCAGTCGTGCATTTTATTTTTATCAAATTAGACAAAGTTACGAGTAACTTTAAGAATACCCAAGTATACAATTCACAGACTATTTAGCACTTAAAGCAGAAGATTCTCATGCAGTTTATTATCCTTGTGTAGGCAGTTTTATAACTTGATGCTGAATCGACTGCGACTTAAATAATTATTTTTGTATGTAACATGTGATGTTTCGATCTCGAATAAAAACACGTCTGCAAATAAAGTATGTCTGGCTTGTATTCTACGAATCCATTAGCCACAAATGCAACTTAATAGTTTTTCATGGCAAGGTATGAAGAATTTATATGCACGTAATACATGTATGTAGATTGTGTATGTAAATTGTACATAGAAACCAATTTTTTTAAGAGTATATTCATGCCGCGAGATATGTTTACCAATTGTGTAAAAAGATAAGTTTATGCAAACGTTTGCATGACCGCCCTTTTTATAATTTTTTTAGGTAAATGATATGTAATTGAATCAGATGCTCGTTAAACGTCAAATATGGGACAAACATGTGTGTCTCAGATGGGCCTGTTCAGATTTCGAAGTTATTTTTAAATGGAGAACCTTCCCCAAACATTTGGTTTCAAAATCGTAACGAGACATTCGAAACGATAAAAAAATTTAAGGTAAACAATAATCGTGATTCTTTTTTATGCCCGAAGAGAATTGGATAAGAAAACGATGTATTTGCGAAAAGTAGCTGGAATGAATGCACTGCGAACTTGAGATCTATTGTGCCCAGCTACAAAACTGGATTCTACAGTACGTCCTCCAAATTAATTCCTTTGAGAAATTTTAGTATTTAGTGCATTTTCCCAGAAATGTGTGTATCTTATGAATGATGGCATTACAACTACCTACATAGGTGTCTCCTCATACATCTTACAGAAACTGCAGATAGCATTGCTCTCCAACACCAGGATATTGAGGTGCTTGCTTAGCTTATAATGGCCAGTAGAGACCTGTTATTACTCTTAATTAGTTCCTACTTAGGTTAATACAGGATATAAACCATGTAGGACTTTAGTATGTCTTAAGCTGGAAGTTCATTAAAAATGTTGGATCTTTTGTTTTCTCCCATTTCGCAATAGGGATCTGGTTCCATTAAAGGTGACGTTGCTCTTATTTTTGCTAGGCAGTCTGCTTTTTCGTTGCCCTGTATTTCTATATGCCGAAGTACCCAATGAAGTGAGATTTTATTATAAAGGGTTTTCCATTAATGGCGGGTCGATTTTAAAATTGAATAAATCAAGTTGTATATGAGATATCAGTAAGGTTTTATCTTTATTTGAGATCTGAGTTGAGTATCTATCAATGACATTAAGTGTGAAATATATCATAGTTCAAATGGCTCCCGCGGCTTCGCTGGGTCCAGTTTTTGATGACTTTGTCGCATAAATCAGGCTGAATTTGACTGATGGTATCGATTATGTTGTCTTTGAGGGCCGCGGTGGTTTGCGGCTTAATCGAATAGACCTGCGACTTAAGAAAACCCCACAAGAAAAAGTCTAAAGGGGTAAAATCACATGATCTTGTTGGCCAATTCACGTCGCCTCGGCGCGAGATAACCATGTCATGAAACTGCTCGAGCAGAATATCGATTGTGTATTGAGCTGTGTGCCACGTAGCGCCATTGTTGAAACCATGTCTTCGGTCTCCATATCAACCAATTCAGGCCACAAGAAGTTGGTGATCATCGACCTATAGCGATCGCCGTTGACGGTGATGGCCTGGCTAGCATCATTTTGGAAGAAGTACGGACGATGACGCCTCCTGCCCAAAATCCACACTAAACAGTAACTTTATTTGGATGCATTGGCACCTCGTGAATTTCGCGTGGATTGGTGTCGTCCCAAATCCAACAATTTTGGTTATTCACATACCAATTCATCCAAAAATGGGCCTCATCGCAAAAGAGGCGCAAGGGGCGCATCGTTGCATCCATTTTGATAATAAAGTTTTATGATTTGCATATGTTGCTCGATTATGTAACGTGCCATGATGATTTGTCTTTAGTGACTGATTAAAAGACGATATTTTGACAGAAAGCAAAAAGAAATATATGGCCGCCATGAGCTGTCAAAATCAACCCGTCCCTATTGGAAAACCCTTTACTTGACCAGCTTATTCCCATTCCAGTTTTAAGCTAATGGAATAAAAGCTTAAGTGCCTTTAATGCATCTTGACTATTTGACATGAAGGCTTATTCACTATGTCTGGCACATTGTTTTTTTGTCAAAAAATTCATGTAAGTTGAACTGAACTTAACAACAACTGCGTATTGGTAAGGGGCTCACTAGCCAACTAATAAATTCAAGTGAGGTCGCCGGGACGAAACGCAAATTTAGTGGACTAAAGGCCGTTAAAAGCTATTTTGCATCAATACCCCCTCATTTTTTGAATTTAAATCCGCTTTGAAATTTTTTTCTAAGTTATATTTTGTTGGACACCTCTTGGAATGTCCAAGAGGTTTGTTCCTGTAGACTTATACATTAAGGCTCTTACCTAGTACTTCTGATTAAAGGCAGTTAGGATTTAATCTTTTTTTAAATAACGGCATATAGATGATGAAGTGATGAATAATTAATTTTAAAATTCGAGTAGAAAATTGTAATTTTACTGACAATTGTTCATCCTTTATTTGTTTATTTCAGTAACAGGTATTTATAACTGTTATTTAAAAGTAGCAGTAACAGATATTTCGACTAGCAGTTTGGCCCTTGCATATGCCTATACTCATGTCAAATGTGACACGAGTGTCTCTCAGTGAAGTGAAAACTCGGATTTATTACCTTATAATATACATATGAACCGTGTCTGTGGACAGCCCCTAGTTGTGATGACCTTTTGGACAGTTTGTCCTGCATGTTCTTTCCCCGTTCTGGTGCTTACCATTGCGTTTACCCATCTAATTATAAAAGGGGCTTTCGTAATTGCCAAATAATCTCGGTTCAATAGTTGACGAATACAGGGACATTTTTTTTTTAATTTTCTGAAATCTGAGTTAGTTAATATAATCATATTTCCGAACACGTCCCATTTTAAAAGGCACACTGGAATTTGGATAATTTTATCCAAGTTAATTTGTATAATGTCGTTTTCTATTTAACCAAAATAATCGATCCCTCAGGGATTTTTTGATCCCGGAACAGTTTTCAATTTCTATTCACCAAAATTATCGATTTTTTTTGATCCGGAATCAAAATCACATATCTGGATCACAGAGAAACGTCAAACGGTTTTGTGTGCTTTTCATAATAGGTTTGTTCGTTGAGCCCTGAAGTTGCCCTAGGGTCGTCCTAAAGCGTTTTTTGAAAAACCTGAAGTCACCCTGATAACAAAATCTGTGTTTCTTGGAAACTAGGGTCGCACTCAACACGACCTGAAGTAGATATACATAGGTGCTTAGCTGGGCCAAGTTGAGGTAAATAAATAAACGTCAAAGTCACATGAGATCTGAAGTAAGGATGGCCGATATTCTGAAAAATATCGAATATCATCATCGATGTCATTAATTATCGAATCGAAACCATCGATGTTTTGAAGGATTTGCCTTTATTCTTCCTTCAACATCGATATTGATTCATCGATTTCTTATTTTAATATCGATATTTCGTTAACATAGATGAACATCGCTCATCGCTAATCTGAAATATTTGTTTTGTTGTAAATTCTCGTTTTGTGTGCAATTTGCTATTTTTAAAATGGAAATTACAAGAATACTCAAATTTATTTTCAGACAAAGACATGCAAAATATAAACCTTTGAAGTTGTTGATTGTGCACAGAGCCAAACAAAATGTGCTAAGGACTTTAAGTTTTAATTATTAAATGATATAACTTTGTTTTCTGCAACATTAAATTACTGACCCCCTCTTGGGGTTGTCAAAAGACCTAGGTCGACCCTAGGTAAAGTTCATCGAATGAACCTCATATGTAATACAAAAAATATATACACACACATACAACTAAACAAAAAGATTTTGGGTTCTATTTGCCAAGAAAAATTCGGAATCCCTAATCAAAATCTCTATTGGCAAATAGAAAAAGACATAAAAATCTCTTCGATAATTATATCAAATTAGCGTAAACCATTTCCCATACAAAATTTGACAGTTCATTTACCAAAAGATACACTTATCTAGTGTTTTACGACGTTGAATGAACACCCCTATTATAAAAATCCTAATCTTAATTCTTTAATTACGAAATCTCTATAATTTAATTATTCTCTTTTATGTTTACAGTCTGGCGGCACCACTGTCCCTCTGGAACATAACACAGTTCGTTTTGTGGACAATTTTAGTGCGGGAACTCGTGGCTCCTCGTCGGCGGAATATTTCCTTGATCATGAATACGCTGTGATTTTTATGTATCGTCAAAAGTCATTGGAACCTTTTACTCGTCACTTTACCGGACAGCAGTTTTTTGATATGCTAGACATAACAGAAGATTCACAAGGCACAGCGTCAATAACAGTTAAACCAGACTCCGTAGATGTATTCGCACCAATCCTGGTCAAGTACAAAAATGCTCGCGAATCGCAAATGATTTTGTATGTTAGTTTTACGAGCGTTGTTGATTATATGTGGCTGTTACGAGCTGCATGCGAGTGCCTAGCAGCTTTCGAACACAGGGCGGTGCTCTTCCTGGCGGCTGCTGTGTCAGACTTTTACATTCCACAAGATAAAATGGTAAGTCTCATCGAAGTGAAAAATGTTGTTGCTTGTAAAGTGAAAATTTCATATGTATTTATGTCAATGTTTTTTATTAAAATGACTGTTTTGATGTATAGAAGAGGAAAGGTAGGTACCCAGGAAGTGGAAGTTGGTTTTCTCCGTTATCCGTTGTCGTTGTGGTTGCATATGTCATGTGCACATATGATTTATTTAATAGCTTCATGAATTCTCCTTGAGGCACCGGATGCACTCGCTTTCTCAACCATGATATACAAAACATCATGTTGTCCATGCACGAGAACAAACGATGAGAATGGAGATGAAAGAATAGTCGTGTGTCCTTGGTGTCAATTTAAGGCGAAAATGATTTGTTTAGTTGAAGTTGTTGTTGTTGTTCGACTGAAGAATGTGAGAGCCATCTCTTCTATTTTACTCGTACGTTTGAATGTATGTGTTTGAAGGTGGTGTCATCATCTATACGTTGGTGTTATTTTAAGAGGCAATTAGTTGGAGCTCATAAATCAGTTTTATGTTTTATTAACACTCTCACCATCACCCATCACCACCCCCTACTCCACGTGCATATGCACATATGTGTTTGTTTACGCTAATGATGTGAAAAGCTTTTGCTTCGTACCGATGCGATGAAAAAAAAATCATAAAACTGTGATTAAATAATGTGGTTTAGATGTAGAATCGGTTTTCCGTTTTCTAATTAGGTTCTAGGTTCTCCTTTTTGACAGTCTTTAATTAAGTAGTATTTGCTTGGTGGAACAAACAAAAATGATTAGCAGAAACTTGATGATTCCCTTCTCAATATTGACTCGAAAGCATTAAATACAATGAGTGTCAAAAGTGAGTAAGCACCCATATGTATGATTTCTGGAGTTACGAGGGGCGTTCAATATATTTTCGGTATCGGGGTGAAGCTGTGGTTATTATATGATTTTTTTGCTACTTGGTTTTTGACGTTTATATTTTTGACATATCACACATGACAAATTCCACGAACATTTGACATTTCGATTCAGTATTGTTTGCCATTTCATCATGAATAGACTTACGCCTGAACAACGTTTGCAAATTATTGAAATGTATTATCAAAATTCGTGCTCTGTGAAAAATGTGTTTCGCAAGCTACGTCCGTTTCAGCGACGAGGCTCATTTTTGGCTAAATGGATACGTGAATAAGCAGAATTGTCGTATTTGGAGTGAAGAGCAGCCAGAGGCAATTCAGCAGCTACCAATTCATCCCGAAAAATGCACTGTTTGGTGCGGTTTATGGGCAGGCGACATCATTGGGCCGTACTTCTTCAAGGACGATGAAGGCCGCAGGGTTACGGTCAATGGAGAAAGGTACCGTTCGATGATAACAGATTTTTTTTTGCCGAAAATGCAAGAATTGAACTCGGTCGACATGTGGTTCCAACAGGACGGTGCAACATGCCACACTGCACGCGAAACCATGCATCAATTGAGAGGCGAATTTGGTGAGCAGTTGATCTCACGTTTTGGCGCAGTCAATTGGCCACCAAGATCATGTGATTTGACCCCGTTAGACTATTTTTTGTGGGGCTATGTTAAGTCTATTGTCTATGGGGACAAGCCAAATTTTAAATTTATTTTTTTGAGGGTTTAAAAAAAGCTTATCTCAAGATGTAATGCATTGATGTTAGGGGAGATTATATTGAAAAATAAAATCAATTTAAATTGAATTCGCATTTTCCTTCATATCGATACCGAGAATATATTGAACGCCCCTCGTATATGTAATTTAAACCATAAAGTAAACAAAAATTGGATTGCAATAATACAAAACAAAGCTTTATTCAATAGCAATAAATAAAAATTAAAATTTAAAATAAAACTTATTAATTTTTTTTTCTAATAAAAACACTTGTAATTTGTTAACAAAATCTATTAACATAACATTAAAATAAAAAAATCAGTATTTTGTTTCACCATCTTTAGACTTCATAACTTCTTTAAGTCGGCGGGGTATAGATACCACAAGGTTATTTGTAACAGCGGAAGATATTTGGGACCATTCTTCAATTAAAGCCTTTCTTAGGTCTTCTTTGTTATTTATGGTCCTTTTGCGAATTTGCCGGTCCAAATGATTCCATAAATGTTCTATGGGGTTAATGTCCGGTGATTGTGGAGGATGATCAACCTGTTTCGGAGTCCTATAAAGCAACCATTCTTTAACAAGTCGCGAGGTATGCTTAGGATCATTGTCTTGCTGAAAGATCCAATTGCTAAGCATACCTAGTTTGTTTACGCTCGGTTGCATGTTATTCCTCAGGATGTCAAGGTAGTCTTCCTTCTTCATTGTACTTTCAGTGAAGACAAGATTCCCGATCCCAGATGCCGCCATACATCTCCACACCATCACCGAACCTCCCCCATGTTTTACTGTGCATCTTATATTTTGTTCACTAAATTCTTTGTTTTTTTCCTCCATATTTTTTTTATTCGTGTTACTTTTAAAAATTACAAATTTACTTTCGTCTGTAAATAATATATTTTTCCAAAACGAAATAAATTAAAGATTTTATTTTTAACAACTTAAAAATGTACATTTCGGAAGCTATGCTTCCAACGTCAGTAAGCTCTATTTAAATAATAATGACATTTTGATATTAATATTAAAATTCAATACAAACAACAAATTCAATACAAACAAAAAATTACACAAACAAATTTACAGTGAAATTAAGGTCTAATATAATCTAAACTAAACTATCTAATATTAATGCAGGACAAAAGATGTGGCTTAATCTTGAAATCAAAGCAAAATATTCCAAGTTGTCTACAATAGAAAGAGAAACATATTCGTTACATTTATATCTAAGCAACAAATTAAACCACAAAGGAGAAACTCAAATCGAAATAATAGAACAATCAAGTGAATGGAATATTTTTATAAAACATATTGAGGATACTTTTGAAATTAAATTTGGTAAGAAAAAACAAAGTTTAATAAATTAATTTAATATTTTAACAGGAAGAACAACAAACTTAAAACAAAAGAAAATTTTCAAAGAAGTATAACCAGTGCAGGACTTTGTCAAAAATTTATCAAGTGTTCAATTTACACCAAGTGAACTAGAATTACTCAACCGAGGATTAGATTTCGCACTACAACCTCCAGAAAAACAAGCCGTAGAAAGTGCTTTAGTTAACATTGAAACAGCTCTTAAACGTTTCAATGATGAAGATAAAAAAGCAAGAGTTAGATGCGAGGCTGTAGAAAAAATAAATAATATAAATTTAACGAGTTTATCTACAAAAATGAAAGATTTCAGAAAAGCTGCAAAAAATCTGAAAGAAAAGAAAGCTTTGGTTATATTTAGTAAAGCAGACAAAAGTAATAATATTGTAATACTTGATAAATAAGAATATAGTGAAATTAACGAAGAATTTATTAAAAATGGTCCATACGAAGAAGTAATTTTTAATCCTTTACCAGGAATGTTAAGAAGAACTAAAGCAGCCATAAGAGATGCACCAAATATTTTTATTGACCAAAATTTATCAAGAAAATTAAATGTTTCGAATCCAATTTTACCAAGAATGTATTCCTTACTCAAGTTACATAAACCTGGAAAACAAGTAAGACCAATAACATCAACAACAGGATCAGTAATTACAAATCTTGAATGTTGGTTATTAGAAAAGTTTTATAATCTACCAAATAAATTCGAAAAAAGGGCTATTAAAAATAGCATTGAATTCGCAAAAGAAGTAAAAGATTCAAAAATTACCAATAACGAAATTCAAGTTTCATTTGATGTTATTTCGTTATATCCAAATGTATGAAACTTTAAATTTTCTCAGAGAATGGTTAGAGAAAAATCCTCTAAAACGAGAAGAAATTAATGAATTGATCCGTCCTACTAAATTATGCATGGATGAAAATTGGTTTCAGTTTAATCAAAAATTCTATCGACAAAAATTTGGTTGCAGTATGGGTTCACATTTAAGTCCATTTTTAGAAAACTTATTCATGTCAAATTTAGAGACTAAAATTTTCCTAGAATTTGGTTCAGATATATACGGATGTTTGGGCCATAGTCAAAAAGCATGAACTTCGAAGTTTAATAAACATCTTAAATAAATCAAAATATCCATCAATCAAGTTTACTTATGAAGAAGAAATAAACGGAAAATTAAACTATTTAGATTTAACTATAATTAGAGAAGGTGAAAACATCGAATTCGATATTTATCGGAAGCCTACAAATACTCTTAGATACATAACATCTGATTCATTTCATTCATTTGAACAAAAAACATCAGCTTTTCATTCCATGATTTTTAGAGCCTTAAATATTCCAATGACAAAAGAAAGAAAATACAGTGAAATTAAAAAAATCAAAGAAATAGCAAAAATAAATGGGTATACAGAACAACTAATTGATGATCTACTGATTGCTCATAAAAGAAAACAAAACCTAAGGAAATATACAACTTTAGATTTAATCAGCAAATGAACAAGATTCAGGAAAGAAATGGTCAAAATTTAATTTCCATACAGAAATTACATTTAACCAATATTTAATAGACAAAATATCAGAATAAGCCAAAGCAGTGAAATAAAAATTAAGAATCTGATTAGTGGATCAAAGGACAAAATTGAAACATTACAGCAATCAGGGATTTACCCAATTGGATGTAACAATTGTAATAAAGAATATATAGGGCAGACTAGAAGAACAATTCTCAAAAGATTTAAAGAACATTTTGCGCATCTAAAATACAATGAACCAAAAAAATCAATTATTACTGAAATTAATACGTAATGTAAATAATCCTTATGAGCTAGATGCTTTCGAATCTCTTTTTATATTTAATAATAAAAATAATTTAATGAATAGTGACGATGGACCAATAAGAAATCCAATTTTCAAAAAAGTTTATATTAGACCTTAATTTCACTGTAAATTTGTTTGTGTAATTTTTTGTTTGTATTGAATTTGTTGTTTGTATTATTTAAATAGAGCTTACTGACGATGGAAGCATAGCTTCCGAAATGTACATTTAAGCAAAAATAAATAATTATTATTTAATAATAATTATTAAATAATGGGGTGGCTGTGGCGCGATAGTTGTGTGCTCGCCTGTCAACCTCGTGGTTGTGGGTTCGATTTCTGCCGTTGTCTATGTCTTCTTATATTCCATTAAAACCCAATTCTAAAAATTGTCATAAAATAAGTTGCTGCTTTGCTCATTACATGATGTTTAGGCATAACACTAACAACATGTAATTGAGTAAACTAGCATACCCATAAAATATGCCAAACGAAGTAAATAAAATAATGCGAATTATAAGGGACATAAATAAATAAGACACGGTAATTCTCTCCGCATTAGTTCAGCCGCCATCCCTGGAGATAAATCTGAGACAACAACCAGCTCCAGTCTCAGAACATTGCGCCACACATCTTTCCTATCCTTCTTTCTCTTCTTCCGCCGGATGCCGCGCTGTGTTAAGAAAAACATATAAAGGGTATTCATAATCCCTTGAGCGCGTGCAAAGTTATAAAAAAAAAAAAATTGTGTTTTGTTGTTAAAAATAAGATCTTTAATTTATAATAAAAAACAGGTTAAAAAATCTCCATTATCAAATTAATTCAAAACGAAATATCTTTATTGGTATATTTTTTTGCAAACTTTAAACGTTTTTTGTATTCACTTTAGATACCATTGGTTTTTTCCTGGCACTTCTACCGTGTAAGCCGAATTTGTGCAATGTTCGCCGTACACTTATAAATATTTCGGATTTAATTGATACATTTTTCGCAATTTTAACGGCACTGGAACTAGGATTTTTTCTCACTTCAAACATAATTTGTCTTTCTTCTCTTTCGTTTAGCTTTTTTGGTCTACCTGTACGTTTTAAAATATCCACTGTTTTTTAAATCTTTCAAATTTATCAATAATTTTTGTCACTGAAACATGTTTCCTATTTACAATTTTGCCAATATCCCGATACGATTTTCCTTTTTTCCTTAAATCCATTATAATTTTCCGCGTTTCCAAAGAAATTTCACTTCTCATTTTACACAAAAATAAATTACGCTGCTAGCAAGGTTTTTAACACGACCAGCTTACACTCTGAAGTCATGTTAATAGAAGGGCTTTATCGCCACCGTCTTACATATGAAAGAATATAACAGTAAGTTTAACTGATTAATATTAAACAATAGGAGCATGCATTTTTTATAATTGGAATGCGATTTTTGTTTATTTAATTCTTTAAATTTCATGCAAATCCAGAAATCATAAGGGTTACTCATTTTCGACACTCACTGTATGTACATAGTAATGTACATTTACATTTTACATATATCCTACTGTTGTTTACCAATCGATATTTTTAGTTATAGATATTTATAGAGAGAATCATTCAAAATTAATTAATTTTGTCATAAAAAGCGATGAGAATGCGAACGTGAGGAGAAACTTTTTCGAGCTCTTGTCGAACTCAGAGGATTTATTACTAACTCTCAACTTTTTCGTAGTTGTAAGTTTTGTTTCGTGGGTGTGGCAGGTAGGTAGTTATTATTTTCTGAAACAATCATGAGAACTTTATTTTTTTGTGTTTTGAAAGGTGCCATTATTGCTGTTACGAAGTTTCTTTTATTTTCTATAAATAAGTTAAGTTTGAGAAGTGGTGTGAAAAGCACTTGTAGCCTCTAAGGTGGAGTGGAACTGTGTACATTGATTGATTTTGCACACAATAGAGATCTGTAAACTTAGGTGGTTCGAGCTACATACGCTGCTGATTTGAAATGACTAATTCCATATAAAAATAACACAACTAAATACGTACACAGTTCGATGAGTGGAATTCATAAATGTAACAGTTGCTTGCTTCTTTCCCCCAGAAAGCTTACGTTTGTTGTTTTTTTGTGTTGTTTCTTTCATGATGGCTCATGGCTTTTGTGATGAATATGTTTTTGGAGGTATTACGTAACCATTTCGTTGAAATGTTGCAGTCGTTTGTAAATGTGTCAAAGGCACGGTAGTGCCCGGCCAAGTTTCGGCACTACACTCTTTACAAGTTCTGGCACTACACCCTTTTTACAGGATCAAACTCGGGATTTTTGACACCCCTCTAACATCAGTACCGATAAAGTCAGACAAACTCGCAGCATTTGCCAAGCTCACCAGGCTTCGGCAACTCACCAAATTTCAATTCTTTATCATCATTGGTTGCCGAGATATAAGACTGCAAAAATTGCAAAAACCATAACCGACTCACTCACTAACAGATAATCAAAATTATGGAGCACTTACCAACATCGTAGAATCTTGTAATTTCGCACAACGGTAGGCCTTGTGGTACTAAGAAAAAAATCGAAAATTTAAGATTTTCTGTTGTTCTTTGAACTTATTAATATAATTATTCCTATCAAAATAACAAGACTTTGCTTTAAGGCGTCTGTCGTTCGTGAAACTTTATTTGGAAGTAAAAAGTAGAGATTCAGTTCCTTCAAATATGTAGCTAGAAGAAAAAAGAAAAGAAAAGAAGGACAGATATATAAAAAAATAGAAAGATACAAAATGTATCTGTTGAATGATGAACCACTGTATGTGTTGTAGTAACAACAAACTCTGAAGAAAAACAGTCTGTTCTAGCTGCTAATCCATCTTTAAGTGACTCTAGTACCCTTTCTACTTCAATCAAAGTTATCTCAGCATCCAAACTATCGTCGTGCTTTTGCGTAGCTGCATGAAAGTTGATCACTCTTATGATCAGTAACCCTGCAAAATGATTTCTCAAGTTATCCCACGAAAATTCGATAAATTTTTTCACTCTGTCATTTCCATTTATTTTCTTTGTTAATTTCCAGAATTCTGCTGTGTCCTAATTTTATTGCTAGATTTTCTTCGTATGTTTTCCTTTCCTTTCTCTACAAAGTTTCTTGAATTGTCTTTTGTTGGTCCAATATTCGTTATAGACGGCATAATGACAAAGGAGTCGTACATATGTGGACATACTGGAAAATGTTATGCTTTCGTGGTCTGACGAAAATATGTCACTTAAATGGGTTTTCCAGGAAGACAACGACCCTAAGTATACGGCAAAGTCATAATTAGAGAATAGTTTTACTCACAAACAAATAAAATGTTTTCACTTCCTGACAATTTCTGACGAAGGAATTTTTGTAGTCGGTACAGTTGAGATGTCAACTTTTGACATAAAAGAAAAAATATTCTGGCAAAAGTTTTCTTGAAAAAAAAAATAAATAAAGAAAAAATGTAAATTTTAAACAAGAAAAAAATAATGGTAACATTAATTTTTTAAAGGAAGAACCCGAATAACATCACAAGTTGTGTGGCTTATAAAAGTGCTAGTCGTTTCAACGGTCTGGTCATTTGACCTCGATGGCAGTAGTGCATTGGCTTCTAAGGCGGCTGGCCTTGGTTCAATACTCGGTGGAAATGAAAAAGTAGACCAGCACCACTAAAAAAACAATGGAATCTGATAATCGGCCTGACATGCCGTGATATAGCTAAGGGGTCCGCCAAATAACTTTTTTTTTTGAAAATGCTATAAAAAAAACTACTGAATATTTTCTCAAATTTCTTTTTTTATTTGAAAGTACAATCCTTCCGGTTAATAATGGAAAATAATTTCATTCAAATGGCTGCCTCGGCTGGCCATGTAGTAGCCTACACGATGGTCAGTTGGCTTCAACTCCTGAACCAATTGGACTTTGTATGGCGTCATACCAAGGTCTTTATGCAAAAGTCGTCTCAATGATGTCTCAGAAATGTTCAATTGTTGAGAACGACGGTGAATTGATGTTGATGGCGCTTCACGCACACTTTCTGCCACTGCAGCAATATTCTCGGGTGAACGAACTGTTTTTGGCTTTTCACGGTTTGGCTTATCGATGAGGATGCCAGTTTCTTCAACCATATTAGTTCAGCGGAAGGATAAAACTAATTATCTGTCAAATCAGACATGAGCTAAGTGTTACCATTCACGAAATAAGCACTAGTTGAAAAAAAACGTTAGATGGCGAACCCTTTATAATTCCAGCCAAAAATAATATGGAAAGAACTTGGTGATAGCACACAAAGTTGTTGTTCATTCCATAACATTAACAAATGTTAAACATTTTTAAGAGATTCCGAAAGAAAAAACATAAAATATACAAAGTGGCAGTTTTTTGCTCCTTTTACGATTATGCATTGAGCTGTGATACACATCAAAATATATTCTTGTTTTTTGTTTGTATTGATTCAATCGCGTCAATTAAATTGTAACGAACTCTGAACATTCATATAATCCACGAAAAATATTTGTTTCTTAATCTTAATACTCCAACGATGAGCGATTATGACAACAATATGCAACTGAACACAATAGAATATAGATGTACCTGTAGTAGAAGTTGATACAATTCTTGCTATAGCTTAACATTTTATCATTTTGTACTCACTTGAATAAACCCTCGACTGCCTTGCTTCCCACTATTTGCCTGTTTTAATTATACTCAATAATATTTTAATATTTAGCGAAGCAAACCAACACGAATAATTTAGAGCACAAAATACAGACAATAACAAAACAAAAAACAGACAGTCCCAAGGAGAATACAAACATTATATGGAGTTTTGTCTACTTTGTCTACCCCCATATTTTTTAGTTTAACTTTTTGCCTGAAACGGGCTTCTTGTTTTTGAAAGTTGTTTACACATATTTACTTCCGATATAATAACTACATAAAATATGGCAAGTGTACCTTACAGTACACAAACAGTCAAACCAAACTGTTAATTTTAAAGCTATATGTATGTCTCTATAAGTTTAAAATTTAATCTATAAAAAAACTCATCACAAAAAAAATTAGTTTTAATAGTTCACAGTTGAACAGTTTAATCTGTTTTATAAATGCAACTGCTTCCTCTTAACATAGTGTTAAAGACTTGCTTAATAGTTTTCCGGCTGTTGACTAATTGACCCATTAACATTTCTCAAACTTTATCATTTGCTCTTGACCTTGTGCTTAGCGACCGATAATGCTTCTGTTTAATTTCCTCTGAGACCTTTTCCAAACTGTGTTAACAAAAAAAGTTCATGATTAATGAATTATAAAAAAGTCATGCTTGTCTGCTGCCCTCACAAAGCTTGTGTAGCATTCGCATGTCCATGTCACAGCCATTCATAGCTGCTTGAACCCAATTTAATCTAATCTGCATAATGCATAAACTATTGTCACCCATTTTTCATCACTCTTGAACTTTTCAAATGTCCCAGAAGCATAACAGCATGGCCAAAGTGTAAAGTTAGCTTGTCGCCTCCCTTCGGGTCCGTCCAATTCTCATGCACAGAACTAAGGACAGATATACATAAATAAATATTCAATATCAATGAACTTGAACACAATTTTTATTATGACAAAATCTTATCCTCCTTAAGTCTGTTGTTTTTGTCTCTTCAACCTCCTCTATTTTCTTCTTTTCTTGTTTTTTTTTTTTTTTGAATAAACAATTCAATTACCTTATAGAGGAGGCTAAAACCTTCAGGGTGTGTTATTGTCTATTGTCACCAAAAGTTTGGTTTCCATAAATTTAAGAGCATTATTTTTCATGAAGGAGTGTGTGAGGGTGTGCAAGTATGTATGTTTATTATTTGTTTTGCGAAGAAATTCTTTCTTTTTCTTGTTTCTCCATTTGTATTTTTTTTTCAAGTTTGGGATAAAATTAGATATCGATTTGTAAGGTTTTATAGTTTAAGAAGGTGATATTATGTGTAAGATAATATTTGCCTTTTGGGTTGGGTTGGTTTGGATAATGTTTACCTATTTCGTCCTCATTGTTAGCCTAAGAGGATAATATTATAGATATATATTTTTAGTTGTTATTTACTTTTCTTTTGTTTTTCTTCTTCCAGCCAACTCATAAAATGCAATCGGGACAAGGAGCGCCAACAATATCTTTGCAATTGGTGCCAAAAATGCTTGCACCATTGGCTAACTTATGGGTGCCACATGCATTTGTAGTTTCCTTTAAACTCGAGACTGACGAGAATCTGTTAATAGCCAAGTCGCGAGATAGTCTTAACAAATACAAACACAAAGTAAGTTTGTTTACGTATTAGAATTTTTGTTTTATTAATTTCTTTTTTTTTTCCATACAAATAAACAGCTAGTTATTGCCAACATACTACAAACGCGTAAGCATCGTGTAGTATTTGTAACACCAACCACATCCTATGAAGTGCATTTAACACGCGAACAAGCCTTAGCCGGACTGGAAATCGAAGAACCAATTGTTGCTGATGTTGTAAGTACATAATACGTATTATGAAGGGACACCCTTTTTCAACTCCATAATTGTTATTTTTATCATACAACAGGCTGAGATAAAAGGCTTTAATACTCTTTCAAATTCAGTTCTAGCTATGATTGCGATCAAAATACATGATTTTTTAAATAATCTTTTTTATGTTTAATCAAGAGTGTACGTCCCTTTTTAAAATCTCGATAAATTGCCACCATGACTAATGAATATTATCCGAGACAGATTGTTTTTGACCACTTTTTAAAGTATTTTTGGCACTATGTCTTCTATTAAACAAATAATGTTGCCTTTAAATCCGTTGATTCTTTCATCAAATGAATAAATCAGGAGCCACCAAATCAAACGACCTTGGAGGCCAATTTGTAGTTAAATTACGGGAAATTATGTGCTCATAAAATGTTTCCTTCAATAAGTTGATTATTTCGTTTCCTGTATGGCACGTAGCGCATTTCTGCTGAAATCACATTTCTTCTACATTCATGCTATTTAATCGGAGTACGAAAAAGGCATTAAACATGACCCTACAGTTTGATCGTAATACTCTGATAATGATTATTTGGGATGTAATGGCATTTCGTTAATCTCATTTGGATTATATTTCATGCTTATTGACATACACATTAAGCCAAAAATAGTTGACTTAAAGTTCGAGACACGGGTGTGTCTTTTTATTGTAAATAAAGCATAAACCAACAGTCATTAAATCCTACATTAATTTTACGTTTAAATTTGTAGTCTAAAGTGGGATATACAGAACAGTTATAGGACATAAAGGATAGGATTAATCATCTAACTAAACGCAGTTTCATGGTGAGAAATAGGAGACAACAGATGACCTCAAACTTCGAAGTCCAGAATAGATTTTTCCACTGTACCCGCCATAGCATCACAACAGCTTTATTTCTTATATACCATATACCCAAAATATTTCACATTTTCAACGTATGGAATAATCACGCCATTAAAAATACTGTTTTGAAATTCTTAAATGCTAATATCTCTCCCTGAACAAAGTATCGCTAAAGTCTAGAAAGATTGAGTTTTAGTTCATAATTGGACCACAGTTGAATTCTTGATAGATCTTCATTGATTCTCGCTACTAGGTATTCTATGAGGCCAGTTGGACGACCTTAATAAATAAGCACATCATCTGTGTACATTTTTGAAAATGACTGTACTCTGTATTATCAGGAAGATCATTAATAATAAATAATGTAATTAAAAGTGGCCCTAAAACAGATCCCTGTGGGACTCCTCTGTCTGCAGTCACTGGTCTTGAAACACCACTATTAACTGTTTGAATCCTGTCTTTGAGATAGATTTGTAATAGTCGTATAGTTGTTGATGAGAAGTTAAAATAATTTCTCAATTTTGACATTAAAAGTGAATGATTAATACATTAATACAATCAAATGCCTTGGAAAAATCCAATAACAGCAATACACATTACTTGTCCAGATCTAGTTCCATGCGCAAGTGTGTAGTAAGTTTAATGACTACAGCTATGGTTTACTCGAAAGCTAGCTTATCAACAAGAAATCATGTTCTTGATGTTTGAAAACTTATGATTTGGTTTTGAATCACTTTTTCAAAAGTTTTCGATTGGTAGGGTAACAAAATAATTGGTCTGTAGTCTGCTGGCAAAGAAGGACTCGGCTTTTTTGGAAATAAATATAATTTTGGCTTCCTTCCATTGGAGTCGGAAAAGTACTTCTACAGAAATAATCCTTAAAAATATGCCTTAAATACCTGGACATTAAGGGTAAAATTAGCTTTATAAATTTTAGAGGTATGTCATCAGGGCCGATGGCATTCGATTTAACAGAACGAACTGAATCAAAAACGTCATTTATATCGATGAAGTAAAAGAAAAACCCCACGTTTGAAGGTTATTAACATCTTCTTCAAGTAGAGATGAGTTGAAACTGCCTTGAACAAACTGTGACATCATAACGTCGGGGTAAAACGAACACTGAGATATATTTTTCGCTGCAACTATACCTGCTCCTTTAATATTGTTCCATAGTTATTTAGAACTTAGTGACGGATTGAGTTTTTCTAGAAGGAAAAATCCTCTAAGAGCGAATAAGAGCAGTGACTTAATACATGTAAATTACCAATGGGTTGTCTGATGACTTAAACCAGGTAGGTCAACGGGTATTCACAATTGGAAGACACATTCGGTTACAAAAATATTTAAAATAATTTGCCAAGCTTTTATTTACCAGAATACGGATATACAATTGAAAACCAAACATACACAAAAAATAAGTAAAGGCATGAAACTTCGACAAATTTTCATTTTGTCATTCATCTTCATCTAATTATGCTGCAAAGAATACCGTTGACGTCACCATCTCCATTTGTCATAAATGACGGCTTTTTACTTTGATTCGTTGGGCCCTGAACTCGCCCTAGGGTCGCCCCAAAGGTCGGTCTGAAGTAGATCTGGGTTTTTAGCTGGGGCCAGTAGAGGTGAATGAATAAACTGTCAAAGTCACATGAGATCTGAAGTATGGATGAGCGACATTGTAACATCGAATGTTAATAATTATCGAGCCGAAAACATCGACGTTTTTAACGAATTTCTTCTTTCAACATAGATATTGAAGGATCGATTTTTTCGTCTAAACATCGATATTTCTTTAGCATAGAACATAGATGAACATCGCTCATCCCTAATCTTAAGCATTTGTTTTATTGTGAATTCTTGTTTTATATGTTATTTTTAAAATCGAAATAAAAAAGAATACTGAAATTTATTTTCCTACACAGAAATAAAAAAAATATACCTTCGAAGTTGTGGATTGTGCATAGGCCAAGCAAATGCACTAAGTAATTAAAAGTTCTAATCATTAAATGACATAACTTGCCTTTCTGCAACAGAAGATCTCGGGTGTTTTTTTTTAAACCGAAAAACCAATTCTTGGGGTTGTCAAAAAACCTGAGTCTATCCTGGATGAAGTTCAACGAACGACTATTACTCTACGAACAAACCTATCCATTTATTATTTTCTTTCTACGGATGCAAAATGAATGTTCAAATTTAAAATTACAAATGAAATAAAACCGAAACAAAAATAAATATTAAAATATAAATTAATATTGATTTGTTTTTATGATTTCTATTTTATATGAATAAAAGATAATTGTTGGTCATAACTTTTATATTTTCTTCATTTTACTTTTCCTAAAACCAGGTGTACCATATTTACAAAAATAAAAACCGGCGGGTATTTTTGGGGGGATTTTCTTACAGACCAAAAAAACAGAACTATGTATTATGCTATAAGAATATCCTTGCCCTTGTTTTTTATTTTACCTTCTGCCAAAGTGGCGATGGTAGATATTTTATGTTTTATGATCCACTCACGGCTTGCAATACCCTGAGAAATTTCGCAACGTTTTTAGTAAACTGACGATGCATTGAATTTTTTTAATTTTGAAATCATCAAACATTCGTAATTCGTTTTTACAAGAAAAACTATCGATACAAATTTTATTCTTTTTAGCGCAGTGAGCTTTTTTGAGTACTGAATAAGAATTCGAACTCATTGAGTGGGAAATTGCGTTCCTCTAATTTTTACTTGCGATTATAGGTACTATAAGGCAAGTTATGCATTCGTAAAACAAAAAAAATTCTAATGATCAAACATGACATTATGATCATAGAGAAGCCTAAAAAAGTGATGGACAAAAAATGTCTGTCTGTGTCTGTCCGTCTGTATGTATAACGAGCTGCAGCCTAAACAGCTGAAGCGATTACCTTCAAATTTGGTATGTGTGATTATTTTGGAATCCCTCAGAGGGGAAATTGAAATTTTATTTTTAGGGCTAAAAATAACGGCACCTGCCATATGACCTTGAAGGTAAATCTTATTTTTCTCGATAACGATTTAGATACAAATTTTTGAGAATCTTTTTGTTGGTAATAGCTATGATTTGATATGAATCAAGTTTGTGGGAAAAGTCTATTAACGGTATCTTTCATATAACGTTTTTTAAATGTTTGGCTTTCTCGGTAACTGTACATTGGATTTCTGTCAAATTTTATATCTGAGAAGATCTAGATAGCCAAACTAATTCTGCATATTATAATTTTAAATAACTTTTTTTCATAGTTAAAATTAATTTTTGAAAAATCAATATTTTTAAAACTAATCAAAAACAATAATTTTATCGTTACATGTATATTATTAAACTGTAAAAAACTGCATACCAAAATATAAAAAAAAATTGTTTTCAAAAAACTAAATAAAAAACCGGATTTCCGTCCTACAATTTTCGAGATACTTCTTTATAAAGTTTTCAATGATCCGTGGCATCTAATAGTGTTATTAGTTTTTTCGAGAAACCGATTTAAGTGATGGTCTTGGCAGTTTGTATACGTTTAAAATACGATTTTTACCCACCTATGCAGCATTCACTTTCATTTATATATATGTATGTACATACCTACATACCTAGGTTCTCTATATATAGGTAGGTACATATTGCCCTCCTAATTTTCATAATTCAAATCCATTTAAATATACCTTTGTAACCATTCCTTGAATCATATGTATTCTACAATTCTTTATATTAAGAATCAAGGTCTTACCTACATCGGCTTTAATCCTGCAAAGGATAACTAGACAAATACACGTCAGTGGTTAGCTACACTAAAGTTGTTAGTTACAAGAGCAAGTTTGTACGATCCAGTCGTGCATTTTATTTTTTTTTTTTTTGAATTTGCAGCTAAATTGATGCATTCGCTTTTGGTAACAAAATTCCTTTCATATTGTCGGTCTAAAAATTCTTCATAAAAAAAATATAAAAATGATTTACGAAAAAAAATTTGTTATTTAATGTTTTGTTACTTGTTATACATACTTATTTAACGGTTTTAATTTTTATTTTATTCAAGGTTCAAAAACATAGCGAATTCATTGCCTCGACAAGTCGACAATGACCAATGTCCATGCGACAAAGGCGCACCATCCAAGTTGACTGTCGTGTAACTACTCCTCACTTTTGCCGTCTACTTAATCCAGGTCATGGTATGGGTCGTAAGTACTAGACCTAAGTTATTTATAAATGTAGAAAAAAAGCAATCAAAACAAAAAATGGCTTCCCGCATTTTACACAAAAAAAATGTGATGACTAAAACAGAATTGTAGCCCATAGAAAATTAAGTGAATAGCAACTGAACAACATGTTTTGATATATAAATGCCGTAGCTATGATCAAACATCACACAACTTCAAAAACAATATTAATATAATTTTTATTTACAAATCAAAGTAAAATAAGTTTTTGTTTGCTAAAACAATAATATTGGATATAAAGGGTATTTGTAGTTTTACATAAAATAATAATATATAGACCAATTTCGATTAAAAAAAAAAACTAACACTTAATGATAAATGTATAATTATAATAAATCGCCAAAAGTAAAAAAAAAAAATATAGCGAGTAACATAAACGATTAAATCTTATATAACAAAAAAAACTATTTAGGATGAAACACCAAAACATTTACAATATTTTTGAACGTATTATAATATAATATTAGACAAAAAAAAATTATACAAACTTTTACCCCTGCTATTTATATTTAACGACTGAGTGTGATTTCAAATTGAAAAAAATTAACGTTTGATATTGAACAAATGACTATAGGTATACTTATTACTTACAAGTATAAAAACATACAATCTTGTAAGTCAATATTAGTTTGATATTATAAAATAAATAGGATTCTGTATTTGTGTTGATATTATTTGCTATTTAAATTAATTAATTTACCTTACAACCAAATGTGCAATGATCCAAATTATTATTTTTTTTTAAACTAATGAAAAATGTGAGAACAGTTTGAAGTACTAATCTTTATTACCGATGTCGTCGTTAAAGACATTTAATCTTTTCGTCATTGTGTCATTTTAGAAATGGCTTTTTATTATTTTTTAATGTTCTTTAGACGAATTTTTATTACTTAAAGAAAAAAGCTATATTATTCATGTTGTAACAAAAATTAGATTTTGCGAAATATCAAAATGAAGTTCTTACACAAAAAAAAAAATATGAAAAAGTAACATTTCTGAAGAAATGTATATTGTTCCTATTAAACTTATGGATTGAGTTGGAAATTGTGAAGAAGACCCTTGCATGTTATAGTATTTTAAAATTAGTTTAAAATGTTTCAAGTGGTCAGTTTTTATACTTTCTGTAGGAATACATAGTTGACAACAACAATCTAGATTTAATTGTAAAGTTATTAATCATGTAATCTGTTGTCTAAGGCTGACGTTTCGCTCGTCTGGTTCTGTCGTTCTTATTTATGAATTTTTACAATTTTATCTATTTTGTGTATTACAAAATTAATAATGTTGGTTAACTTGCAATCCTTCTCTTCGGATCGTGGTATACTATGAGGGTATTCATTACGTAGGGTTTTCTTGATCAGCTTGGTCTGGCCAGCTTCGCTACCAACGGCTTTCTGCAATCGTTATATTAAGGCTCCTTACCTCTGGTGGCGGGTATCCTGGTTTATATTACTTATTATTACCACTGCAACTGATGGGGATTAGCTTGTTTCTATTATATTATGATTCGAGAAATCTAGGAAAGCCTGTACTGGTGTACTTGGTAGATTGTGTTATTTTTTGAAAGTGAACTTTAACAAATTGCGGTACTGGAAAACTTAAGTTTCGTGGTTTGTATGGGTGTTACTTATCATACCTTTTAGTACAACTAATTGCACGATTTAATATTTATTGCTGATTTCTGTTGGCGTCACGTCACACATTGTGTCATTATCGGAAAAGTTGCCATTCCTGATTTCACGTGTTGCATTCCTGACAAATATAGTTTTGATATTATTTTATTGGGCAAAGATTTTGAATACCCTTTTTTTAAATTCTACACCATCCTTTTTTATGCTCTTATAATAGTTCCCTGGTTTCTTGATTTGGTTTTGCCACGATTTCATTATCTATAATTTATATTTTATTTCCTTTATAAGAGAAGATGCAGACTAGACATGTATGATAATTTCATCATCAAAATAAGAAAGTACATTGATAACCTTTCTCGGGGACTTAGACTTCCGTAACCAGAGGTCAAGATCTGAAAAGTTAAAATTTCCACTATTTCATAGGGCACACTACCGAATACAATTTTATTTAAAATTTGAAAGACTATATTTATTACAAGACCAAAAAAAAAACTAAATTCATTCCGTTCAAAACAATCCAAAGGCAAAATGTGCGACGTCACCAAAACTCCCACAGCAGTGTATCCGACATTCGATATCATGTCTTAGCCTTAGATACCCAACGGCACGCCAGAAAGAATCTGCTGATACCAACAGCAATAGCCACGATCCGTGGGAGCGACAACATGATAGCGATGTTTATTGTTCTTCCAAGAACTATTGTCCGCAGTCCAAATTGCCGCAGTATTTTTCCAAAATAAATACACATCAAGTGTCCATAACCCAAATTACTGAGTAAGCAATGTGATGTCAATTCATGTTAAAAATGATGTGGCTGTTGATACCGCATATACCTATAATTATATATATGGGTGCCAGTGGCATTAAAATGTGTCTCATTTCGATGGCAACGAAATGATTTGGAATTTGAAGTGCGCCATATGATAACTTGGATGCTATGCGCTTCGTCAGCGAAGTTTGTAATCGGAGTCTACGGTTAATGCCCGAACTACGTTACTATTGTAGGGAATATATTAAAATTATTTTTAATACAAATCTTTTCTCTTTCTAAATTTTCTCTTGTAAATGTATTTATTGTCAACAACTCTTGGCGACAAGACGGATTCCAAGTTTAACAAGAAAGTACCACAATTTGTAGGCAACAAACTATACAAAACTTTATTTTATGTAAGAATATAATATAATATATTCAAGTATTCTTTTTCTACTTACTCTTGGTCTCCATGCGCGTTTGTTTTTTTTTTACTCTGAAAAATTGGAAGTAATTCTAGAATGAATAACTGTTTTGACGAATCAGTTTCAAATAAAAAAAATTGACGAAGCTTCTTTCCTTTTAAAATGATCGCAGCCAAAGATAATTTTAATGAGTGAATTACACGAGAGACCAAGAGTGAGTTTACATGTATGATTTACACAGGTGCGTTGGTAACAGTATTTTAAATTAATATTCAACACTTCCTTTACCCTCTAATGTCTTATTTTTTGATTTAGTTAAAAAAAATCAGTATATACTAATGCGGACGCGAGAGAATGAAAATGAAATGATTTATTTACCTTTTACAGGTATAAATATTTACTCTGCTTCTAGGCGGGGTTGGGTCGTTACATCAAAAAAACATACACATGTGAAGTTAAATATTTTATTGAATGATTAATGTCTAAAATCAATTAAAAAAATATAAAGAGGAAGTGAACAATGGGTATAGTAGTATATTACACTAAGGTTGATGGAATTGCAAAGACACATCTTACATTTGGTGCAATGCAATATGCCTGCGTTTCTGACTTATACATTCCGGAAATATACACAATTTTTTAACTTTGCGGTCAAGGAATACGCACCAATTACATTGTCGTATGGAACCTCTGGAGTTGGAAAATTAGATTTCATTGGTTTGTGTGGTGGTGGTACTGGGCCCTTATTACGTATTACGAAACGAAAGGCAAACAAACGATACCCAAGAAAACGATTATCATGACATGTACCGATTATGATTTACGATAATAAATATTTGCCAGATAAAATTAAAAAATCTATTTTTTTTAAACGCACCCAACTTCATTCCTTCAATACTACAACTATACATAAAGTAATGTCAAAACAATAAAATACGAGAGCCAAACGCAGTCGTAAGAGAAAACGAGCATCGCTGTAAAAAAAAAACCACTATCGTAAAACGTAATCGCAAATTAACGATAACGATTGATTTTGAACGATAATCGTAATACGTAATAAGGGCCCTGGTGATGACTATAGACGATCTCTCAGTTTTTTTCCTTTGCTCGAAATCACGCACAATGACTGCGCAACTTCAGCGCAAAAATTTGGCAGTTTGACTCCTTTGTGCAACCTATAATATAGAATGTATGCGCTAACCATCGCTACATCCATCAGGTGGAAAAAGATGCGGTTGGTCCATTTTCTGATATCAACCAAGAAGACCGTCCATAAGATCGACACCCTCCATATGCCGAATATATTCTTTTATAATAAATGGGCAGTCAACTTCTATTTGTTGATGCTTTTTCGCTCCCATCGTGAAGAGGTTTGATGCGTACATCTCCTGCACCAGAATAAATTTCAAACGAATATGAGAAGCACATGTAATCACAAAGAACAAACAGCTTAGTCCACAATTTATGTGGTTTGACTGGCATACATTGCCACCCAATTCTGTAGTACACATCTCTACTTCTACACAAAGGCGGTGAAGTATCGGAATAGACCCAATGGGTTCGTTGAAATGGGCTATTAGTGGTCGAACGCGGTACAACTTATCATATCCAGGCTGGCCATTCGGGATCATTGTCGAATTTTTATTGAAATGCAAGTACTGGCGCATTTGTTCAAATCTAATTGTTGTCATTGTGGTCCGAATAACTTCCAGCGAATGTCTCCCCCAGTAGGGACGAACATTTGGATAGCGGTATACAGACATGCAGAACATGATTCCGATGAATTATCGAATCTCTTGTTTATTGGAAATAAATCAAGTTTCGATTATCTGCTGACACGCATACAAATTCATTTCATCGACTGTATAATCCATAAATTTATCAGTCACAAAGTAATGGAAGATATCAAATGGTGTTTTTAAAGCTCTAACTGAATCTGGCAACTTTTTTAACCGACGAAAAACTACTTGGTTTACATGCAGCTGCATATTTTTTTTCTCCATAACATGGATTTGAATTCCTGAGCATTATTTTTCATTGATCACCTGTGCTCGAACAATCTGGGCCACCTTTCTTTTCTTGTAATTCGTTGACATTTGAGTCACGTTTACGTTTTCTATAAGCTTACTGGTCAACATTAAGATTAGATATGCTAGCTGAATATTATTCCCAACCAGCAACAGAAGCCACGGACGTTGAAGGTAATGATGTAAGAGCTGAACTTGGCTCTCGATGACTTTTAAGTCTAAAGCGCTCATATCCAAGCTTGCAGTAAATGCATCATTCAAGACTTGGCTTGAATCCATCAAACAATGATCAATTTAGTGGTCATCTTCAGAGCAAATAAAATCGGGATCCTCAACATTGCCGTCATCGTCGAAATCATCTTCACCGTCAGTGTCTCAAGAGCTTAAAATTGCATTCATCGAATCGGCTTTATCGTCAGCTGTTATCTTCAAGAGATTCTTTTTCAAAGATCTTTTTGATATTCGACCTAACAAGAAAACTGAATCACTCAAAAGCACTTAACTACCTAAAACCGCCTATAGACGGGTACAGGAAAACTCCGATAATTTAGGAAGCAAATTTCACAGCCCAAAATTTGTTTCACTTATCGATAAAAAAACACTTATCTATTCACCTATTATTTTCTCAATTTAAACTGACGAAAATTATTATTTTTTTTTTTATAAATGAAAATCGTGCTTGCAAAAAAATATTTATTTTCGTGCTTGCGCGGGTTATTCACTTTAAACAAACTTAGCTTAAATAAGACGAAATACAAAATTGAATCCGTCGTTGTTTTTTTAAATCGTTTACGACATCGGTAATAGGGGTTAACTCGTATATGTTTTTTTTCGATATGGAATATTGTTGGTTATATTATTTAGTTAATTTGTTGTCATATTGGAGAGATTTTTGAAGTCTTTTTTCCAATTTTTTCCTTCGAAAATATATCTTAATATATAATAATTGTAAAGATCAAGTTGACGAATGAAATCATATCAATTTTAGCACTTTAATAACTGTTGTGAGTTATTCTTAAGTGTCTCATAATCAACTACTGAAATAGTTATCACAATTAAATTGTGAATTTTAAAATTTTATCTTGTTGTCGTAATAAGTTCGAATTATGTATTAAACAAATAAAACCATAACAAACAAAATAGATATTAATTCAGACTGTGAAAGTCTTTAATTTGTGTAATTTTCGATATTGTTTCCAAATTAATTTAAATAAATATGATGAGAATATTTAAAACAAAATATTTGTTTATTTTTGTTGTTGCAAACTAGAATGAATTTATACCAAAAGGTATTTTTCAACCAAATAGGTAAGTCGAAGTACTGAAAATGTACACTTAAAAAAAAAGAATTTGTGTGGTATCATGATCCTTTTTTTATTTTTCATTCATCTTCATTATATTCGTTATACATTACACAGAAAGTTGACAATGCTCATTACAAACAACATTTACCTCAATTTTCCTTCATAAGTCATATCATCATCACTTATATAAATACTGACCCCTACTATCGACTGTTAAAAACAAATGGAAAAAAAACGTGGTTTTCAATATGTACAATGTACAAATTATTTTATTTGTTATTTTTCTTTCATAAAAAGGAGGTTTTTATTATTTTTTTTTCAAACACATTGATCTTTATTGAGCTTCACTTATCAACTAACAGAAAATATAAACTTAGTATTTAACTACACCAAGTGTCAAAGGAATAAAACCGTACGTATTATAAAGAACTTTATTGTTATAACATAAAACATAAATAAGTATTTAGGCTGTGTGTCAATTAAGTGGTTTCGTGGCGAGGAATGCAAGAAAACAGGACGAATAGCACCAACGCAAAATATGAAAATTTCAATTTCATTTTTCGCATACCCATTTTCACTTTTTTTTTTTTTTGAGAATGCGAAAAATGAAATTTCTTTTGCCCGGTCAGTCTAAACTTCTAGCTTGATTGGAATCGTGTAAACCTTTATAGAATGCTAAAAGTATCTACAACCAATATGCATCAATCATTTTTGATTCCAACTGAAAAATCTACTCGTGACAATAGTCTAAAAAAGTTTCATTACATTTATATTTTTTCGTTTCAATTTATTATTATTAGAATAGAGTCCACGGCAATTTTTGGGTGTGTTTGATTACAAAAAATAATTAGTAAAATTAGATATTAATTACGTAGTTATTTACAAATGCGGGCGACTTGCATTCTTAAGTGGGCGCAATAGTGCATCAAATATGCATTTTTTTCTAAAGTCTAGACAATTGTGATAATAATTTTAGCATAACTTCAAAATGTAGAGGTGAGCTCCCTATTTCCATGTCAAAATTTATCCACTGGCTAAAATTTTAACGAGCTCCTGAGCAGGTTAAATTTTGACGTCTGTATTCACCTCAATAATATCAGAATTTAACCATGGAATCAAATTTAACGCACTTTTAAGGCAATTGACACACGACCTTAAAGTTGAATAAAACGAAGACCGAAGTCTGTATACTCCTCTCTATGAACATTATATTAGTATAGTCTAATCAGATGACGATGTTGCCGCTGACTTAACATACTTCTACTGCTACCGTAGACGTGCTGTCATCAGTTTTTACTTCCCACGATCATTCACTTGGTTCTACCTGGAATTTAACCGCAGCGACAGCGATTATCAGCAGTTTGGCGGATGTAGCGTGTATCCGCTAGTTGACTTTTTATGGTTTAACTTAACTCCTCCACCCATAATTTGGGAAGTCCTCCTTCAATGACCTCAAATGTTTGGAGATATCTTCAATTCCTATTACAGTTGGATTTGTTTTTTCATCTTGTATTGGATTTGATAATATTTCTTTTCTTTTGACGCAGATGGTGCTCTTAATTTTGCCAAAGATTTTGCCGGCAAATATTATAATTTCTAATGTATAGCAAACTCTTAGTAGCGAGCTGGTTGTTCGGTGGATTATGTTTTCCTTTTCCAAAAGCTCTAATTTTGTTGGTCTATTTGCGTACAGATGTTTTAGTCTTTCAAGAGATAAGAATTCTTCGTTACCTTCTAGGACATATGTATGATGAATTTCGTTAGTGTTAAGGATCCTTCATCATTCCTAATGAGAGTAATTCGTGGTATTCGTTTTCCTTCGGATTTGTTTGGAATATTGCTCGGAGAGGCTTTATGATAGAACCTTCTTTGGAGATATGTGGCATTCCGCTAAAGTTGATGGTCATGTTCTGGAATTTAATTAAAAATGTTCCGTTTAAATTATGACACGTATTGTCGAATTTAAGAATTCCGACGAACTGATTTAGCAATATTACATCTGGTGTTATTTAGTCTATTGTTGGATTGTGGTTATTATTAACTGGATTGCAGGTATATGGTAAACTTTTTAACAAATTGGGAATGCAAGAGTCATTTGTAATATTTACAATATTTTTAGAGTTACAAATTGATAGATTATTAAAGGTCTTACATTTTTTTGTTGTTCCATACAATTTTTCATTATTTCTTAAAACTACATCATATAAAATTTCAGTTACAATATTTTTCTTTTTGATTGGCATAATTAATAGATTTTCGTATATTTCTTTGTTTATTAAAGGAATGATTATTATGTAAAGAATTAATAAACAATTAGTTATAATTTTAATTTCTGCGAAATCTAATGCTTCTTCTATTGTTATGTAAGGCAATTTTTGTTCATTAAATATTTTAGTGGCTAAATCTATTTCTGTTTTTGACAATATGAAAGAATTAACTGTTCCTGGTTTAGCTATATTTAAGATTTGTAATGATTTCATAAGTGATTTTATTATTATCTTTAAGCAAATTTTGAATTTCAGAATTTCCTTGCGGTTTAACTCAGCAAAGACCTCAACATACCTTCCTTCGGGTGTTGTCTGGCTCGAAAAGCGGAGCCAGCTAGAATTGTGTACATTGAAATCACCCGCAATGACGATTTCAGTGTGAGGATAATGGGAAACAATTCTTTGAATGGATTCGGTCAGAGCATCAAATTCGTTAAAAGTTGAATTTCTGTCCAAATTTGGGCTCCGATAAATGAGACATGTGTGTATGATGCGCTTGCTTACCGTGAAGTTTAACCACATGAAATTAAAGTTTGTGTTTGAGCACAAACCATATTGTGGTTGAAGTTGGTACGTGATATCATTTCTTATGTATATGGCGAGTCCATGGTGAGAAAAGAATAATGGCACTAGGGTATACCCAAACAGATGAAATTCCGAATGATCCGAATGTTCACCTATTTGAGTTTCACTCAGTGCCAAAACAGCTGGTCTGTTTTTGACAGTATGAACATACACGGCACAAAAATTTTTCCTAAGTGCACGAATATTACAATAATCTACTCTAAATTCTCCAACCATTAAAATAATTATAAACACGTCAGACAATTATCTAAATTGAATGTTTATACTAGTTTCCAATTTGAACTTTTCAATGCAATTTGTCACTAGTGTTATGCCTTAGTGACAAAACTGGATTGAGCCGCCCCTGGTCAACAAAAAAAAACAGTTATCCATCCGACGTTGTTGTACTAACCCGATCAGTGCATGCACTGTGTTGAAGTACCACACAATGTCCACAACGATCAAGCTGGTGCAACTGTTTTGGGAGACGGGTAAGGAAAGGAGGGAGTTACTCATATGCAAAGTGTGGTGTCGTTGAATTTTTTTTGATTTTTTTTCTGCTTAACACTGTATGTAGGTAGGCATAGGTATGTATGCACTGTACAATCACTGAATTTATGTTTCTGCGACGCACGACACGTTATGATTTTAATATGATTAGGTATTTAATTATATTGGCAACTTGATTCTTTATTTGGATTAATGTTGTACAAATTAAACTATTTTATGTAGTTTTCACTTAAAAAAAATACTTCTTTATTGTTTCAATTCTTAATCTAAACTGATTTAGAAATATTTACTTAATAATAACGTAGGGTATTGCCGCCGGCAGAAGTTCGTCGTCGCAGACGCTTCGTCAGCATACCTGTTTTAGTTCATTTGAAGTTCAGTAGAATGGACCATTCAAGCAAGCTACTCCGTTTTAGATTCGATACCACTTCATAAATGAACCCTAAAGCGAATCCGAAACGATTCCAAATCGGATCAAATTAGTATGAAAATTAGAATCACCACGGAGCCATTATGGGAATGTATTGTGAGAGAGAGAGTTTTCCATTTCACCCTACTCAGCGAGAACGGAACATAAATGGAATCCAAAACGGATCCAAAAAGATGAACTCATCTAATAAGAAACATGTACCTATGCTCTTTTACACATATTAAACACTTCCTTGTTTATTTGATAATAATCCCGGTTTTTTATTTTAAAATATTATTTTATAAACTATTTATGTGTGTTATTATGTATTTTGGTTTTCCTTGAAGATAAAAATTTCCTTGTTGCTTGTTTACTCTGCAAAATTGCAGAAAAACAATAACTGTGCCTCTCCATGTATCTTGATTTCTAGTCCATAAAAATACTCCCCACTCGAATATCGACTGCTCTTTCTATTTCTCGGTCCATAAACAAATAATTTCGATTCTAGTTCTCCTTTTTGCATGCGTACACAAAAAATGTGTTAATATGGGTGAGACACTCAGTTTTTTTTGGATTCCAAAGTGATTCCAAAGTGAACCGAGAAATTCGGGTCCGTGTTTTTGCTTGAAGGGAATCGTATTAGTGTAGTCAGCAGAATGGGTTGTTGACCCATTGCCTTTCTCACGGGAACTTTGAATTTGGTTGTCAGCGTAAATAGCGTTAACTCCTCCCCTCTTAGAATAATGCGTCCACGCATTTTTAAATGATATAGTAGAGACTGGGATATTTCTGCAGAGGTGCTGGCTGATTGGATTCGCCTTGGTTTGCTATCATAATCATGGGTGATGTTGTTATCGGGTTATTGGTGGATGTTCTGCATTTATATCGTATCAATACTATTGTGAGGAATACGACTACAAATATAACGTAAGTTGCTATTTGGTGCATGTCCTTCCCTATTTGTATCTTGGTGAGATGCTGCGTGTTTTTCGTATTCAGTTCTTTCATAAGTTCCAAGGACAATACTTCTACTGCTAGGTCTGAGTAATTAGGATGTAATGTTGGTGGTAACGCTTGAATATTGAGGATCTCTTGCGCAACGTACTGTTGGTTGTTGATTGTTATTGTTTCATTGTAGAATTTTACAATGTAGTTTCCTTTAAGCGATTGAGCGCGATTGTTAGCTTCTATTGTAGCGTTGAATTGATTAAGGATGATAAGTCCTGGTGATACTTCTTCGACCTGGGCAATGTGGTGGCTAATTTTTTTCTTATATTCTTCATTAATTATTAGTTGCTCGGTAATATTATCGATTACGTTATTTATCTTATTTCTAAGGATGGTGAAATCTTCGTGATCAGGTGATCCCGCTATCCACTTCCATCCTGTCCCTATGAAATCTAATGATCGTTTTGATCTACTAACTTTAAGATTTTGGATTAAATTTTTAATTTGTTCTATTTCATGGTGAATGATTGGAAAGTAAGGATTAGTTTTAGGGATTTGTTTAAGGATAATAGATTGTGCATTCAAAAGGAAATGTTCGTATGGAGTCAATTCAATACTGCGGATAAGTTTAAAGTTTCCTTCGGAGACTTTCGCCTTTCCATTATTAAGGATGATGATGGGGGAACTGGTGTGGTCTAGGATGTTAATAGTTCCTGGGATCGTCTTTATTAGGTATCTGTTGGAGAAAGTAAAAAAGGGGAGAATTAGTTTCTAATTTTTGAATTGTGAACAATTTTGCCTGAATGTGTTAAAACGGTAGATGACTTATTTTCTTTTACTTTTTCTTTTTTGTATCGTGCAGAAAGTTTTGAACCTAATCGTTTATTTACTTTGACATAGATGATATCTCCAGGGGAGTAGTCTTTTAAATCAGGTCTTTTTTTATTATGGTATGTTATATCAGTTTCTTGTTTGGACTTTAATTTATCTATATTTTTTTTATGTGTGTCCTTGATTTGAGCTGGATTTTCGGTGTGTCTGCTAAAAAATAAATCAATTGGCTTCCTGTTTGTTACAGAATATACAGAAAGGTTATATGCATTAACGGCAGCTTCTAAGAGTTCCGTGAAGGATTCGTAGATTTTCTCAGATTTTAAACATCGCATAATCTCAGCGAGAGTTGAGTGAAATCTCTCTATCTGACCATTAGATGTGCTTGTGTAGGGAGGTGTGGTAAAAACATTAATTCCAAATTCATTTTGCAACATAAAGAGTATTGAGGCTGAATTAAAGGATTTTTCATTATCATAGACAATTACTTTTGGTATTCCGAAACCAAAGACAATATCTCTTATTGGTTGTCTTACATGTTCTGTAGCTTTTGAATTGATTGCTTTTGTAACTGCATATTTAGAAAATGTATCTATTGCAGTGATAACTAGTTTTCCTTCTGTAGAGAAAATATCAATGTGTATAATTTCGCCTGGATATTTGGGTATGGGAGTATATTGTATAGGGACTTTATTGGGGTGCCTATCATATTTATTCTGTTTACAAATTAAACAAAGCTTAGTAAATTTGTTTAGTTTTTTGCTTAGTGTAGGGAAAAAGTATTTTTCCAAAATTTGGATCCTATTTTCTTTTTGGTTCTGATGAGCACGATTGTGCTCTTCCATTACTAGGTTTTCTTGATCCTGTTCGTTTTCCACATCTTGAACTTGTATGTGTGTAAATCGGATCCTATAAGAACTGAAATTGTCCTTGTAAATATTTTGGATTAAACCCATTATGCGTTCGTCTATTTTAATTCCATTGGTTACAGATGGATTAAGGCATTTTTTAAGAATTTGAATAAGGTTTGATTCGTTAAAAAATGGTTCAATGATAGTATGTCTGTGGTAAGTTGGGAATATGATTTGGAAATTTTGACTGGGTGCGGTACCTAGGCTATAAATTAATCCATGCGACGATGATTCGTCACTATGTATCGTAGGTGTTAGAGAATTAATTTGTGTTACCGGAGGTGGTCTAGATAGCACATCCGCAACTAGATTGGTCTTACCTGGTTTATATTTGAGTTCATAATTGAATTCTTCTAAAGATGCTTTCCATCTCTTGAGTTTGGTGTTGTTATTCTTTGTGCTAAGCGCACCGGTGAGAGGTTAATGATCTGTAAAAATAAGAACTTTTGCCGCACCGTATAGGTAATTTCTGAGGGAGTCTAATGCCCATATAACGGCAAGCATCTCCTTCTCGTTTGTCGCATAGTGCTCTTCCTTACTTAATGTTCTTGATATGAAGGTAATTGGTTTGGCCTTTTGTGATAGGACAGCGCCTTTGGCGTAATACGAGGCATCGGTTGCAAGTTCGAAGGGAATCTTAAAATCAGGATAAGTTAGTATTATATCATCGGAAACCAAGGAATGTTTTATTTTATTAAATACTTCGATTGCACTTTCGTCGAGATGAATTGGTTTTTTACTAGAAGTGTTTTTTGAAACGCGTCCATCCTCCCCTCTTAAAAGGGTTGTCAGGGGCTTAGCGAGATTTGCATAGTCGCGTCGGTAGTAACCTGACAGACCGAGAAATGATCTTAATTCCTTCAGGGTTGTTGGAGGCGGAAAGTTCTTTATAGCACTTACTTCTTCAGGATTTGTTTTGATGCTTTTAGAAGAGACAATAAATCCAAGGAATTCTATTTCTTGTTTAAAAACTCGCACTTGTCGAGCTGAACCTTCATATGAGCATTATTTAAAGTTTCAAAGACTTTGTTTCATCAAGAGCTCTTTGAAATATTGACGGGGCGTTTTTAAGGCCGAATGGCAACCTAGTTAACTCGTATTTGCCATGATTTATGGAGAAAGCTGTTTTTTCCATATCAGATTCCTTAAAAGGAATTTGGTGGAAACCGCTCTTTAAATCGAGAACTGTAAACCAGTTATTCTTGCCTAAATTGGATAAAACGTCATTTATCTCTGGAATTGGGTATCGGTCAGCTACTGTAATTGAATTCAATTTACGATAATCTATTACTAATCTGAATTTTTTTCTTCCGGAAGCATCAGCTTTTTTTTGGGACAATCCACACGGGTGAATTGTAGGGCGATCTTGAACGTCGAATAATACCGTCTTTAAGAAGATCTTCTATTTGACTCTCAACTACGTCTTTGAGTGCCATTGGATATGGGTAGAATTTAGAATATACAGGAGAATCTGTTACTGTTCTAATTTCGATTGTGGGCGATTAAAATTCGTATGAGGTTGTTGATTTCCTTGTGGATATTGCATCTGTGGACGATTGGGCTGCATCTGTGGATAATTCAGCTGCATGTAAGTTTGTTGGTGTATTTGTGGTATTCCAGATCGTGGCTGAAAATTATTGAAACCTTGCGGAGTAGTCCAACTTGCAGGCTGTCGCATTAGTTGTGGATAAAACTGTTGTTGATTTTGAAATTGGGGGTAATTATTGTTTGCGCGTCTAGGTGGAGCTGGAGGTGGTAATTGATGAGGTTTTCTAACATTATTATTAGTTGCCGAAGCATATTGCGTTTGAAAATTTTGATTTTCGAGCTTCAGGCATAACTGCAAGGCTTGAAGTAGATCTGAGGGTTCTCGTATGCCTAGGAGCCTAGGTAGATCACCATTTAAGTCTCTGATAAATGTGTCTAGGGCTTTCTCCCTGTATGCGTGCATTAATAAATTCAATGCTTCTTGACTAGCCTCCATTGAGGATATTTTTTTTTAAGATCAATGAAAGATGCGAATAGACTTCTTGGTAGAAGTCTTGAATAGAGTAGTTACCTTGCACAAAGATGTTAATTGGTACTCTAATGTACCTAGATCCCGTTTGTCTGCAGAATGCAGAGTTCAAAATCTGGAAATATTGTCCTAGTTTAGTGGTGTATTCTATGATTCTAAAACATGGTCTGCATGACCAACAATCTTGTTTCTAATAACATTAATAATTCCAAAATATTTTGGAGATCCTCTCAAGGGTTCATAAATCCTTAGGATTCTCTCTACACTTTTGCGCCATGAACTGAATTCACCTGGTTGACCAGAGTATTCTCGTAGACTTCTTATTACATCTGGAAATCTATCAAGCTCATTTACGTTTCCTCTTTGATCAGCGTTTATCACCTGATCAACTTCAGCGAATTGGTCAGCATTTTCGTTTAAGACTGAATATACTAAATTTCTTCCTTCTGTTTGAAGGGTTTGGTTCACAATAGAAGATATAAGATTTGAAAGCGCTGGATGTGCAGCCAGATTTTCAATTTGAGGATTGGGATTACCTTGGGGATTAGGATTTAATGGTGGGCGGATAAGGTTAGTCGGGTTTGCCATGTTTTTTTTTGTTTTTTTTTGTTTTCACTAGATTTAAATGGTTGTATAAATGAAATAATAATTGTGTATTAATGTTAATTTAAAAGTTTTCTAAATCTTACACTAATAATACCAAGAACATCATTTCCCACGCTGGTGTAGACCACATTGATCCCGTTTGCTCTGCTACTAGTGGTGCTGTCTACACACTCCTTCGTAGGCCTCAGTGTCTAAAGACTCCTGATATTGATGGTTGATGGTTGTGGATTCGTGTTAGCTAGAGTTTTATTTTAAACACACGCGGCGAGGTTCTTAACGTGTCGTCTTAAGCGTTGTTATTATTATTATTTTTTTTTTTATAAAACTCGCGGCGAGGTTACTTAACGTCGACTTATGTTTTTACTTAGGTTTTAATTTATCGTAAAACTCAGCCACACATATTGGGCGCCAATTAAACTATTTTATGTAGTTTTCACTTAAAAAAATACTTCTTTATTGTTTCAATTCTTAATCTAAACTGATTTACAAAAATTTACTTAATAATAATGTAGGGTATTGCCGCAGGCAGAAGTTCGTCGTCGCAGACGCTTCGTCAGCACATCTGTTTTAGTTCATTTGAAGTTCAGTAGAATGGATCGTATTATAGGACTCCAATACCACATCGGCATGTCCTGTTATTTTATTTCGAATAACGGATAAGATACCGTAGTATGTTGGAGTACCCTGAAGATGCTCGTAGATTTTAAGAATTCTATCAATACTTTTTTTCCATGAATTAAATTAAATTAAGCTCTTTACCACATCGGGTATTTTGTCTTAATCGTTCAGATTATGGTCAGCTAAACTAATTGGTTGGTCTATATCGTTATTTATGTCGGCTGCAGGGTTCATAATAGAATTAAAGATTTGCCTTCCCTGAATATGGAGAATTATTTTGCACTTATATATATTTTTTGCGCAATAGAAAATTGCCTTCAATATTATTAATTTTTTATCATTTGTTTTTTTTTTCTGATAATTTAACTTGAATTACTTCAAACAAACAAATTTGTATGTTATTCTTCTAGTAAAAAATGATATTAAATTATTCAATAACTTACAATAATATCATGAATTGTTGATTCATAGTTGCTGATTGACGAATTTTTATTCTTTCTTTTGTTTCTATTCCTAATCCAAGCGGCTTCAGCAAACTGCCCCTTTTTGTCCTTAGTTATCGGCTTACTAGCGGACTTCTTTTATTGGATTTGCTTTAATCAATCTCGTTAGCGCGGTGCGATTCTTTTTGCACAGAGTTATAGTAATACGCGATAAGACGGCAATGGTTAGCACAGTTCAAACAGGTATTTTTCCGCACAGGATAAAAATAATACGCAGTGTAAAGGCAATGGTTATTAAACGCGTACAGTTCGAAGCCACACAGGTTGGGCGCCAGTTAATCAAACTCCAATTTTTGTTTTTTTTTAAATATTTTTTCCCGGAGGAAGTTGATCCGACCTTTATTACTTCACATGTTCTTAATAACTAACTTAAAATAAATTCTACAAAAGTATTGTTCATGGATGCTAAATGCAACCTTGCATTATTGTTTATTTTATTTTCTTCATTGCGACTTTGCATTCCCACAGTTATGAATCCAGATGCATAGTCAGCATTTCTTTGGGGTCAACGTAGCTTTACATTCGAAATACGGTAACGAGGACTCAGTTAGCCTAAAAAATGTATACCGTTATATTCGTTTTCAGTTATTGGTTCAATATGGCACTGATTTTCCATGTTTTCCGGTGACTATCTGAATCGAAAATGTGTAAAGTTTATTATACGATGGTTTATATACGAGAGACAATCAAACAAGACGTTAACTGTTGCAGTTGCTGAAATTGAATTAAATGTGCTGACTTGTTAATAAGCACATGCTAACATTAAGTGTATAACACAATGAGTAGTTCTCGAGCTGCTAGCAGATGGCGCTAAGTATCAAAGGGTTAAGCATTATACACATTTCAACAGTTTTTTTTCGCGAAAGAGTTGGGTTTGGTTGCATTGTGTTAAATGACCGTGGAATTCCTGAAAAGTGATTCTTTTTCATTGTACCTTGCTGTATCTGACCCTGTTGTGTTCTTGTATGCTGGTTTTCATATTTCATGCAGAGGTGTAATGCCTAAGGCAAGTCGACCGGCTCTCTCATTCCTAAGAGATCTGATAGGGTGCCTTTAATGCCTCTTGTAAACGTCTCTAGGGCCTTATCCTTATATGTTTGAATTAGGACTCTCATTGCCTCTACTTTCTTCAAATATCATGAACTTAATAAAAATTGGTTTCTTTTTTTTACTCTTATTTTTTCTTTTTAATATGTATATATTTTTTATTATATAATTCTTAAAATAATTCTGACATAAAAATATCTGGTACATGTCGATCTGCTTACTTCAAGTCTTGGTCTAATTGTTCTTTTGTATTTTTATGTACCAACACTATTGTCGCGACCGCGGGGAGTTCGTGTAGGTGTTTTACTTATTAGAGCCTTACGTATTTTTCAGTCACTGAAGAAAAACTACACTTTTGCACTTCTTGATAGCTTTTTATTCCTCCGCCCACGAATCCTGCTCGGGCGCCAGTTAAATTTATTTACATTTACAAAACTTAAATCAAATATTTTTTGGAGGATGAACCTCTTTATTTCAATTCAGAATTAGAACTAACATACAATTATTTTTCTTAAACCTAACTGTCCTACCCATCCCATGCTGAATGCTGCTACCAACGGATGTTCCCACTGGTGGTGTTGGATTGATTCAGTTGGTACGTGCTGGAATGCACTTTATTGTCTCTAGACGCCAACGTCAGCGAAATCTAGTGTGGGAACATTATTTATGCATCTCCACAGATTTCAATGTTGTTCGCCTTAACTTATATCAGTTCGATTACATGTATGATTTTAAAATAACCGTTTTGTATTCTTGCAGTTCCGGAATTTTTTGGGAACTTGTACAGTCCAATATTTGAATATTTGCATACGTGGTACTAAGGGGTACCAACAATATGAAGATCTTGCAGATCATTTCACGCTGGTAAGGGTTTTGGTTCTTTTTTGCTGCTGCTACTTGGGAAAACACACTCACACTCCCTCGTGGTTTAGCCTTTCTATAGATTGACTATATTTTGTTTGTGGGTTTATTTACTACGTTTCACTCGCGGCGAGCTAATTTATGTCGGCTCATGCTTATGAATATGCACGGCGAACTACTTTCTTATACTATGTGGGTTTACTTACATTCCCATTTTCCATTTTTTTTGCGATCGTATGCATTATTAATGGAGGTTGCGCCACTAACCACTATTTTTCCTTGTTTCTTCGTCACGATGTCAGGTTTCCTCAGAACTCTCTCTGTTCTAATTTGATGTTTTTGAATCACTTGGAAGCCTTTGCCTTAAGTCCGGTCACAATCATCCGCCCTCCATGCGTCCAGAAGAGTCATCGTCTGTGTCATACGAGGTTGTAATCATACAAAAACTGAATATAATACAAATAAAAATGACCAGTGTCAAAATCTTTCACATAAAAAATCTCCCAACAAAAATATTGGCTTATAAACGAGTAAGGAGAAAATAACCCGAATAAACAACAACAAACTTGTGTGGCTAATATAAGCGCTAGTCGTTTCAATGCAATTGATAAACAGAAAAAAACCTGCATTAAGTTGGATCTGATCATGTAAGCTTGGTGGTGTGATGCGAAGTGCATTGGCTGCTAAGCGGCTGGTCATTGTTCAATACACGATGAAGGCACAAGAAGTTTTTCAATTAAAATGAAAAAGTAGACCAGCACCACTAGAGCAAAGGAATCTGATGATCGATCTTGGCAAGTCGTAATTATAGCTATAATTCCAGCAAAAAATAATTGAGAAAAACTTGGTGGTAGCACACTAAAGTTGTTGTTGGGCATTCAAAGTCATTAAAATATTTAATTTTTAGTTAACAAAAGGAATGAAAGAACCTTCTCGAAAGAGTTTTAAAAAGGAAGTGGTGGAACAAAAAAGAAATGTCAAAAATACATTAGAATACTTGTTATAATGAACGTGTAGTATAGATTGTAGGAAGTGATTGCCTTCAGCAATGTTGAGCTGATATCCAACACCCCTTCATAATTCGACAATCGATTGCTAATCTAAAACAGGAAAATGCATTCCTAGATGTTTGAAGCATTTTGCGCAGTCAAAGATTTTGTCAGTGCATCCGCTGTCATCTCTTCAGATCTAATAAATTTCAATTGAATCTTACCGCACGATACTGCCTTTACAAAGATTTATCTTATGTCAAGTTGTTTTGTTCCTTGAATGCCTAACGAATTTGCAATCATTTGAGCACTGCTGTTTTCACTCCCTTGGCATAGTTCTCACTCCATCAACTGGTTGCGTACAAATGCCGCTTCCTTTGCAGCAGAACTTAGGTGTACGTATTCTGCCTCTGTACTAGATGTAGTCACTATCCTCTGCTTTTTGGAGCTCCAAAGGACCTGCTCTTCCTCCATAGATAAAGGCATATCCGCCTTGAGATTTGCGATCAATTAAGTCATTGGCCCAACTTGCATCAGCATAAGCGTAGATATCCGCTTCTGTTCTCTTGTACATGATACCAGCATCGCGAGAACCTTTAAGTTATCTTAGACTATGCATTGCTGAGTTCCAATTCTGTTGTCGAGGATCGCCACTGAATTGGGATAGCGCATTTACTGCATATGCAGTGTCGGGCCAGCTAAATGTTAAGAGGTGTAATAGACTTCCTATCAAGGAAAGCAGTTGTACTTTCCTTTTTTCTCCTGCTACTTTCGGTTTCTGTTCCAGCTTCCAATTCCAGTTTTGCAGTCATTGGTACTCTGTCTGGTTTACAATCCTCGAAACCGTCTTTTTCCAACAAGTTTTTGATAAAACCGCCTTGGCTTATGCATATGCAGCCTGTTTTACTTCCAGTCCGACATAACCTTGGAAAACCAAGATCCCTGTACTTGGTCTTGAATTCTCACACTTTGACCTTATCACTTTCTGGTTCTCTGGTCTATGGAACAAAACCCATGTATCATTCTTGAGGAGGGAATCGTATTCAGTTTGCATCGCCTATCGCCACTCTTCAACATGGTCCAAAAATTCTAATTCTCTGATTGTTATAGGATCAGGGCGCACTTGGTTTGAATCTCCTTGTTGTATTATTGTTGTATCAAGCTCATCTGTTTCTGAATCAGTGGTTGACTCATGATGATCAGAACCATTTTGACTATAATGATTTTTAGGAGATACACAAGAGTCTTCAACACTGTCCTGAGAAGAAAAAGAATAAAAAGTATTTGTTGGCGATTTATTACCTTACTTATTTTGTCGTCCTTGTGAACAAAACGAACATCTCTACTTCTTATAGCTTTGCGCTTACTTGGTAACCTGATTTTATATGCGTTTGTGTCTTCTGCATAACCAATGACGATGCCTTCCTCCGACTTGTTATCAAATTTTCCGAGATTTAAACCTTTTCTTAACGCATAAACTTTCGATCCAATCTCCCTACGATAAGCCACATTTTGTTTGTTTAGGCTCCACAGCTCCTCCGGTGTAACATCTTTATTGCATCGATTACGTAATAACGCTGCTGTATTTATTAACTCTGCCCACATAAACTGTGGGAATTTGCTTTGTCCATTAAGCACTTAGCCATCTCGGTCAGGGTTCTATTGACCCTCTCGGCTAATCCATTTTACAGAGGTGTATGTGGAACAGTTTTCCGATGATGAATTCCTCATGACACCAAATAATTTTGAAAATCACTGCCACATTACTCTTACTAGCCATTACTACTTCAAATCCTATTGATTCGCTCGCCAGTTTGTGTTTCAGTAAAGGCTTTAAAAATCTTAGAAGCTGTTATGTTCGGCCTGGGAAGAGGTGAGCAAATTACAAAATGCGTTCTTTAAAAAGAGTTTTTAAAAAAGATTAATTTATTTCACTGAGAATAATAACATACTCGTAGTTTGAAAGCAAGTGTTTTCTAATAATTTACTTCACATTTTTCTTTCAAGCTTCAGATCCCTTACCACTGGGGGGGGGGGTGTATCTTCAGCTATACGTTGAGCTACTTAATAAGAACTGTTCTTAACATGATCGATGAAACCCTTTTTATACTTATAAAATGGTTGTTCAGCAAATCTATCTGCGACTGAAGATCGCTTGCTTTGTCTTTATCTTATAAAATTCCTGACACAAGAATTCTTATTGGAATTATGAAAGATGATCTGCGACTGAAGATCGCTTGCTTTGTCTTTATCTTATAAAATTCCTGACACAAGAATTCTTATTGGAATTATGCAATATGATTTGGGCACACAAGTTACTGAAGGCAAAATGTGCTGATATGCAGTTTATATTTATAGTATCGTATATCATCATCCGCTACGAGATGAAATTATGAATCATTGTGTGAGCATTGCATTTTGTTTATAGAAAGATACTTTGTATCTTTCTTCATTATTATAAGGTGTTTAATATTATTACAAAGTTATATGAGGTTGTGAATTTGATATTCTGTGTTTTATGTCTGCGCTTTTGGGAATATTTCCAGTGGTTTTGTGATGTTTGCTGCAGTTGTAATAATCATATCATCGTTTGGGGTATGATATGTAACTAGCACTACGGCTGCATCAGTCGGGTGGGTTTTGGCTCTGTTTTACCAAACTATACAAAAAGTGTGTGCTCAGAAAAAAAAAGAAAAAGGGATCTAAAAAGATAAGAGAAATCGATTTGTGATTGAATTTGAGACCATCAGGGTGTTGTTAAGGCCTCACATTACCCTCCCAACCGTGGACATTCCGTCACCATTATTGAATGGCCCAAAAAAAAAGGAATATGAAGCTGTTTCCGTGTATGCCCTTACTTGGCAAAAAAAAATTATTGAAAATTCATTATTTTATTATTTTAACTTATAAGTCTAAATTATTATTTAAATTTATAATTAATACAAAAAAATTATAACTAGTTAAGTTTTAGTTGAAAAAGAAATGAGAAGAATGCCATAAAATAAAATCTATCAGAATATTGTTAAGATAACACGACACACGAGGCTGCAGTCATATGTTCACCAAAGCATTATTTCAAATATTTTTGAAAACACGCTTTCTAATTAAAACTTTGGCGTAAATCTACCAACTCCTTATAGCTTATAGGCCTATTTTTTATAAAAATGGTTACCAAATCGACACAAGACCTTGTTATGTATTGTTTGAAATAAAAATGCGACCGTCCGTGTTAGGTTTCTGAATTCGACTCCTCGAGTTCCCAGAGACCTACCTGGAACTTACCAACGGTTACTTCCAAAATACATTACTCAGCTTTGACCTACTGAGATGCATTCTGGAAGTAAAGCTTTTATTGTGTCACGTTGCGTCACATTAAGTGTGGCGCGAAACTGCTGTCGTCGATGAATACCTATTTCATTATTTGAGGTAATTCGACAGCATTTGTGACACAGTGGGTCATGCATTTGCAATATGGCATGCAATTGTGCACAACATCCTTACTTTTTGCCAGACCAATGTCCGGAAGAGTACACCTATCTACCTATATGATCGTATAATCAAACTTCGTATTTGCAAGGACGATAAGGCAAAAAAATGTTTCTTTCAAAAAGGCTTTCTTTTCGTTTTTACACGGGAATTTGGAATATACTCGTACAAAAAAAAAATTTAAGGATGTATTATAAATTGTAAAAACAAACAAGTAGATCTGAACTTAAGTGGGGTATGGTTGTGATTAAAAATGTCGGTTATTAAAAAAAAAAAAACTGGTTGGTATATGAATACGAAAAATGTTCAAAAGATTAAGTGGTTTAAGAGTTGCCTGTGACTGGGTTATCCTCATCTGCATCTCCTGAATAGACATGGATACACCTTGAATCCCGATGATGAACCTGGCTAGATTTTTATGACACAATCTATAAGCTCAGATCTAGGAGCGGAGTTATGGCGTCTCCTGGAAAAATTTACGTTTTTGTTTAAAACAAAATCCACTGGGAATTCACATTAGCACTTTAATACATACCGCTTTCTAAAATCAAAAATTGGTTGAAATCTCAAATAGTGGAAAAATTATATTGAGGAGTCCAATAAAAAATTCAGATTATCTAACTGTATTTGGTTTTTTTTTGTCTTCTTCTTAACGTAGGCCTTTTTTGTAGGCTCTTTTTATTTCCTTTCTAAGAGAAATCTGAATAAATTTAATTAGCGAATGTATTAAATAAAAAAATGACCAATTTTTTCTTTATATTAAATTATAAAACAAATAAGGCGGTTCACTTTAAGATTAATTAGATTTGTATTTTATCTCTTACTGTCCAATACAGTTAGAGTAAAAGATGTATCTCAGCTTCTTACTGTTCTATGTACAATAAGATTTTGTTGTTTACAAGAGACAAGCACTTGAACTTGTTCTTGAAAGGAATTGTAGATTCGAAGTTAAAACACCTTGTTGTTGTTAAACGAAACGAATGAATTTTATTGTCGAGATATGTCTCTTTTATACTTAAAACTAAACAATCAAATTGATGATACATTACGTTACAAATAAATATTAATTGTGTCACATAAATTGCTTACATATATAATACGATGACACATTGCATTGCAAAATAAATAATATTAATTGTTTTACATAAATTGCTTACAAACATAAATACGATGTCACATTGCATTGTTACATAAATTGCTTACAAATATATTAGAGTAAAACAAAATATGACACAATTATGTTTATGTTGGGCAGGTCATTGTTTCCTGCTGATGTCATCAATACTTGGTGTGGCTTGTGTTTGCGAAAGCAATGAACAAGATTATTAATACAAACAGACAAATGGGACTGCTTTTAAAAGTAAAACCGAATAGGTGTGATTTACTTGACGATTCTTTTCCAACTTGGAACTGGCACCTTTAAATCCATGTAACGAATGACACGAAAAACTAATTTTAAAAAATCGGGACATTTTTATCTTTAAACGCGATTTCTGGGTAAAATAAGCGTCATATACCCATCAAACTTTACGCTTTTTCTTTCCCTTAAAATCCTTAAAATTCGATTTGCGGCTAAACTACTTGCCCTAGCGACTTAAAAATTATATATTTGTGATCTTGGAAGTGCCACCTTTCAATCCATGTAACGAATGACACGAAAACCTAATTGTAAAAGATCGGGACATTTTTATCTTTAAACGCGATTTCTATCTAAACTAAGCGTCTTTCCCTTAAAATTCGATTTGCGTCTAAACTACTTGCCCTAGCGACCTAAAAATTTATTACAGCTAGATGGTTCAGTCTCTCGCTTTAAGTAAAATAATCGCGCGATTTTACCGTTTTTTCTCTCTTCTGTATGCCTTGAATTTATGTTTTTTTTTCAAGCAGAAGTTGCAAAATACGTTATTCTCTTTTTTTTCTTCGTTCTTTTTTGATCATTGGCATAGCTAGTGATGGGCGTTTTGTTATTATTACTTGCTATGGGGATATCAAAAGTAGCACAATACAAAGCCTGTAAAGCTTCATTTTTTCGTTTAAGAAAGTACACAAAGATGTTCGATAATGTACTTGTTGCTCAAAGTGAACTCACCTTGACAACTTGAGATGCTCCTAGTGCGTAAACCAGAATATGTCAATTGTGACGTGAATTGTTCTCTTGTTCTTTCTGCTTGGTGATGTTGTATAATTTTTTTGGTATGTCCATATTTCGGACAGAGAGATTAATGTTGTATAATATTTTTGATACGTCCATCTGGACATATCAATCGAAAAGAGAGTTGCCTACCTATGTAAGGAATTCCAGTTTATTTAACTGGCCCTGGCGGCCCTTTTGGGTGGCCTTAGAAGGCCGATATGTTTTGTTGCCAGTATATTTGGATAGCCACTGGCGGCTATTTGGATGTGGCCCTGGAGGCCAACTTTTTATTTAGCTGGAAAGAAAAGAGGGGTTAGAGGTTTACCTTTATATAGTTCTGGTTCTGGTGAATCGAAATGAAAGATTTTGTTTTTTAGAACAATTGTTATAACTGATACAACTGAGTTTATTCGTTCAACTGAATCAACTCGTTCAACTCATCTTAACTGATTCAACTCGTTCAACTGAATTTAACTGATTCCTTATTACTATTTTCCTACACTATTTATACAAAAATATTCTTAACCTATCATCCCTACCAATTTACATTTTCTTTGTGTTTACAAAATTTGTTCTATTAACATTGAAATGTATAGCAATTACCTGCCCTAATATTGGAATGCTAAATAAGCATTCCTCAATAATTATTACTTAATATAATTTAAATGCAATATTTTATTAATTGCCATATATTTCATTTGCTGAATTAACATTATTCATTTAACATACATTTCCTACACATACGTTTAGCTTCATTCAATTTCATTGTTAACATTGCTTGTCCCAGTTCTTTTCGTAATTCAATTATTGGTCATTGACCAGTGCATTTTTTGTCATACTAAACGATCGCTTATGGTTTCAGTGCATTGTTTGTATACACTACCTGGTCGCGTATCGTTTAGCTGATTCACACCATTCTGTTGTTGGTGTCGACCTTGATATTAATTTGATATTTTATTTAATGTTTGTTAGGGAAGGTCGTGGTTAAATTGTTATTTTAGTTATTTTAGTGCTGGTTATGTGAGATCTAACACTTTTGTTTGTGTTATTCATCTCACACAACAGTGAACTTGCCTTTTTTTTACTATTGTTAAGACCCCTTACCTCTGATGGGGGGAAGTCTTTGAATAGTTGGTGCAAATGTTCTGTGTTTAAAGCGATAAAATATTGTTGACCAGAGGATGCAGCCAATGATTGTAAGAATGCATACGATGTCAATGTAACTGATAACGAAGTGATGAGTATAAGGCCGCTGCGTTTTTGTCATTGCCTCGTCTATTCTCTGCTGTTCAATACCTTTCTGGAGCCATTCTACTTCACGTGGATTGTTTTGAAGTTTGATGGAGTAGTGGCTCAGTGCTTTGGCGCCTTGTGACGTGCTAATGAAGTCAGTCAGATTGAATGCTGGGGTAAATGATCCTCTTGCTGTGTTCATAAATGAGTTGTGTCCCTGAATGGTGACTAGGTCCTGTTTTATGCTACAACCTGCTGGTACTGTTAAGATGCCAGAGTTTTTTAAACTGAGCTGAGTTGGTATTCCTTGGCATACAACATTCATTGATACTTGATTACGAAAGGAATATATCCATTGATTAGATTAATAGAGTTGTGTCCAAAACTGTTTATGTGCAAACGTTTTGAGTTGGCAAGAGGAGTGGTCTGGAAATTGGTTAATAAGATTAAATTCATATCGGCTGGTATTAGATCCATTTTGATGAAGGGGATGCTTTTGAGCACACATGATGTCATTTTCAAACGTTGTGATACCACAATTAAGCTTACCTTCGTTAAATGGGTAATACTGGGTGCGATTTAAGTTTATTATTATGTAGCTGGAGAAAGGGTTATTGCGATAAATAAGCATTGACTACTACAGGCACCGGGATGATTTGGAATAATTCGTATTCTTCGGTTGTTATGAGCGGTAACTTTAGCCGGAAGATGATGTTAGATCCTACGATGCGTCCTTCTGCAGACATGAGTTTATAAAGTGATGCTATGTTGTCATGTATTTCTGTTAGAAGAAGCGTGGATGGCAAATGGGCCCTGATTGCTGCTGTCTGTAATAGTTGCTGGGGGTGCATTGTAGTGAGTGTTGCACTTATTTTTCTGTGGGCGAGCGTTTTGGTACATCCATATCTTAAACAGATTAATTTGGATTGATCCTTCGTTTCCATTTTTGGCGGAATTTGTGCTGTGAATGAGTTAATTACTTTCCAAATACTTGAGGGTAACTTCATCATAGTCACACTTCATCACATCGCAAGTATCGTCTTAAAACTACATAAAGCGCCCATATTTAGAGTTAAGTGATTTGGCTCCTCCAGAACCACTGGGTAAAATTTACCCACCGTAGCCAGTTTTGAGGCTGGTTCACCTCTTCTTTATAATTTTTAGAAATGAACTGTGTAAGTCCGAAAAAAAACATTTTTGAATAATTTTAAGTTATTATCCTAAAATTTTAAAACTTACTTTATTCACGCAAAATGTCTTCCCATAAGCGGCTTCTAATTATTCTATTTTTGTAGTATTCATTCCGAATATTCCAAATCCCTGGCCTGTTTTTTACGTCTTCAATTAGGCTTTCTAAATAAATGAGAACTAAATAAAATACATATGAACTAATACGCAGCATTTTATAAAGAGTAAGTGTAAGAAAGATTGGCCAGATCATGAGCGGGGTACAATGGTGATCATTCATTCATTTTCTTGTATCTTCATACTTACCAATTTTTTCGTCCAGAACCTGCTCTTCCATATCTTCCGCCAGGGCTTCATATTGCGAATATTCTGGAAAATAGAATCTTTAACAATTGTATGAAAGCAAATACATACCTGTTCAATAATGACTCAATCCTACTTCGCGTTCTTCGTTTTGTTTTCCTGAAACGAAAAATTTTATAAAAAAATAAATACAAAATATTTACTTTGATTGGAATTTATGTATCTCCATTTAGTTTTTTTTTTAACTTTTTGAAACTGAAATAAATGTAGTTCGCCTTCCTCGCAATCAAAATCCAAAGTGTTTGTTTGATTTTAGTTTTGACAGTTCATAAACAGTTTACCGTTCAGGTATTTAGTTTTGGGAAGAAAATTAACGCTATTTGCGCAAAATGAGGTCAAGTGGTAAAAAAAAACTTGAAATCTCGTTACCTGAACGGATTAAATTATGGTGCAGATGAAAATGCTATACGTGTTTATCTTCACTATAATCTGCAATCTTCAAAATCATACTTCCTATAATCTGCATATATGAAGATGATCTGCATTCTGGTCTCCCCTCTCTATCGCACAAGTATGATTTTTTTATTTTGTGTCCTCTTTTTTTGCATATCTCCAAAAACACGTAATTGGTATACAAACACGTAAATATTCTTGGAAAGGAACTTTTTTTAAACTTTCCACTTTGTAGCTCTTGAAGCCTATGCGGTATTCCTCTATCTTGGTGGTCAACATTGTTTCCTATAATCGCAACTTTTCATGTTCGTTCTTTTCATATCGAGCTACCTTTTTCTAAGTTTGTATTGTTTTTCTCAAGATCTAGCCTTCGTTTCTGAACCTTTAGAGTGCTGGAAACCATTCCATCTATTGCGTCCAATTTCGTGTTAATAGTATGGGTGTATTCATAAATGCAGAAAATCTGCGCTAGTCCAATCGCAGTTCTTTTCTATTGCATTTGTGAACGCATTCACAATGCAGAATGTCTGCATGCCTGACTTAGTCCAACTTGTATGTAAACAGAGTTCATGAACGTCAGAGAAAAATGGCTGCCAAACAATTTTTGTTGAACTTGATTTTTGATCTGATTGCCGAAAAAGAAAAGTAAATTATAATTGGCACAAATATTTTGCGAAGAAAAAATAGAAAGAAAATTACAACGAGAAATTTTTTAAACTTGAAAAAATATCGCTTATTGCCAAAAAATACATTCTTTCTGAAGGTGATTTCAGATTATCCTGGCTATATATTTCGTAGTCATTTTAGGATATCGAGATCCAAATAACGGATCTTGAGTCCGTGTTTCATAAAAAAAATTAAATTTAAAGAACCTTCAACTGGTACTATAATAAAACACCAAGTATTCGTTATAAACACTGATATGTATTTCCAATTTAACACGTCTTACAGGTCTGAGCGTATCACCAAGAGAGAGTGAACATTTTTCTGTTAGATATTACTTTACCTAAAACTAAACTGCAGAATTGCAGTTCCCACAAAATTATTATTCTTAATACTAAACTGCCGAATTGCAGTTCCCTCAGAATGAGTAGCCTTGAACTTCCCATGCATACTCGCTGGGTCATCGCGCTTATGCTTCGGATCGAATAACGGGTAGCAGGAGGCGCGTGTGAGTTCGTTGCCTATATTTTATGTTGAGATACATGTCTGACCGTGTTAACTGCCATCCCTTCAAGTATCTGCGTCCCGCAGATTACTATCATTAACAGGATGAGGAGCTGGTCTTCGACGGAGGGATTGGCGGATTTCTGGAAGGTTGACCCTTCCGTAAACCTTCTTCCAGAACAAAGATATGGTGGCTAAGATTATTAAAATGATGAAAATCTCTGTAAGTATAGAGGAGTTAAGATTTCTCTTTAAAATTTTGGTAAGTTCAATATTTTTCGTGCTAAGTTCATGCACGTATTCCAAAAGGTTTGATCCTGTTACTTGTTACGTTTGCCAAGACCGGGGGAAGCGCCTGGGAGCTGAAATCCATCTTACTGTGATACGTCTTCTTTTTGATGTGGACCGTGTCGTTGTTAAACTGAAGTAGGAAGGCACCTGCTAGAGGAATAGTTAAATTTTTATTTAAGATTGTTCCATTAAAATTCGTTAGGAAAATCGTATTTTCCCCAATCAGCTCGACTATTTCTTCGTTCGTTGTCTTGTCACAAAGTGCGTTTCCACCTTTAAGGATTCGAGGTAAACAAGAGTCTTCGGATAATTTTTTTAGGATGTCCTCTTCACACACAGATGTGTTACCAATGTTAAGACATTTTCCGATTAGTCCGTACGTTTCGTCATGGTTTATTAGAAGTTTTGGATAACCTAAGTCAATTTGTCTATTATTTTTTATTGTTGCGCGAGCTTATACTAAGTGGTACACCTTTGGGTCAATTTTAGGTATAGACAGAACATAAAGCATATTCGACAACTTCTACCACGTTTTGATAGGACAATGTCTCGAGTTCGTTAATGATAGTGTTTTTTCTTCCGTTAGAGCTTATTGAAGAAGACATCTGATGGTTTCCTGTTGGTGACTGAATGAACGGTATTGTTGTACCTATCAACTGCCACATAAACAAGTTCTTTACTCTTCATGTCAGGATATTCTGCTCTAAGACAACTGTAGATTTCCAAAATGGTAGAGTGGACTCTCTCAATCTGGCCATTGACCTCGCTTTTATGGGATGGCGTTAAATACAATTTTACTCCTAAGTTTCTTATCAGGCTTAGAACAATAGGGCTAAGAAAACCTCTTTCGTTGTCTGTAACTAATATGAGAGGTACCGTAAAGTAGTGAAGGATTTTAATTATTTTCGTTCTCATGTAAATTGCCGATTTATCTTTAATGTGGAAAAACTTACTAAATTTGGAAAATTTGTCTATAATGTTCAAGTATTTATCGTTTTGAATCTCCATAATACCCATATGAATAATTTCACACGGATATTTGGGAATAGGTATAGCTGGGGTTTGTGTGGACGTCTATCATATTTGTTGGTTTTGCATATGTCGCAAGAAGCAACAAAAATAATACCGTTCGAGGATCTGATCTTTGTTTTCTCTAGGAGCACGGTGAGCCCTTCTATGCTCCTCTTCAGTTATGGAAAACCTCCGCTCTTCTTTAGCCACATCTTCTACCACCCTCTGGGTAACCCTTATTTTATATTTGCTGAAGGATTCCAAATATAAATTTTGGAGCAACCCAAGATAATCTTCAGGAATTTTTATTCCATTAATTACATTTGGGTTTAGGTTTTCCCTGAGAGCTTCAAAAAGTTTTGCTTGGTCTAATTTTTTCATAGAAATATAGTGGCGATGGTAGCCAACATGAGGTTCCTCATGGGAATAAAGATCAATGCCGGTTTTGAAAATTAATTGACACTTAAAAACATTTATGGGAGCTTCTACGTGTGGTATCAAGTCAGACCTATCTTGTTCAGTACTGTGCATTGTGCCGGTATATTCGTCAAAGGATCTTTCACACAACCCCTCATCGTCAGTCCCAGTTTCAGCTTCGTTGGTGCTTACACTTTGTCGTTCATCTGCAGTGTCTGTCGATTTGGCCGTTTGGTTTTCGTTTGCAGCACATGCCCTTGAGGAAAAGGAACTCAAATCCGTAAGATGGTTTACATCTGTCCGGAGTCATGAGAGAGCGTCAGCCACAGAGTTTGATTTACCGGGTGTGTAGATCAGCTCGTAGTTATACTCTTCGATCCTAGATTTCCAACGCTTAAGCTTCGCATTGTAATTTCTATTACTTAATGCGAAGGTCAAAGGTTGGTGATCAGTGTATATTCTGATTAATTTTGCACCATAGAGGTAGTTTCTCAGATTGTAAAGAGCCCAAACTATGGCTCGGAGTTCCTTTTCGTTTATTGCATATCCTTCCTCTGTTTTATTCAAGGAACGGGATATGAACGAAATTGGTCTGTCCTTTCCGTATTCGCCCTGAGTTAGTACGGTCCCAATGGCGTAGTCGGAAGCGTCCGTTGTGAGGTTGAAAGGTTTGTTAAAATCAGGAAAGGCTAATACTTCTGTTGAGGTTAGAAGTTGCTTAAGTGCCTCGAAGGCTCTTAATCCCTCATCATTAAGTTTAATTGCAACTTTTTTAGAATGATTGGTTCTTACTTGAGAGAACTCCCCACGGGTCATGTTTGTTAGGGGCTTTGTGACTTTTGCATAGTCTATAATAAATCTTCAATAGTAGGAAGTAAGCCCAAGGAAACTCTTCAATTCTTTCAATGTGGTTGGGGGAATAATACCTTGGATAGCCTTAACTTTGTCAGGGCTTGGGTGTATCCCGTCCGAAGTTACCAAATATCCCAAGAATTCAACACTTGTATGCAAAAACTGAGTTTTTTCAAGATTTACCTTTAATCCGGCTTCATGTAACTTTAGAAATACCGTCTGTATATCTCAGGTGATCCTCTTCGGTTTTGCTATAGATGATTATATCATCGATGTTCACATAGCAAATCTTCCCGATAAGTTCTTTTAGGACGTCATCAAAAATACGCTGAAAGATAGCCAGAGCGTTCTTAAGCCCGAAAGGTAACCTAACATACTCAAAGTTCCCATTCATTGTAGAAAATGCAGTTTTAGGAATTTCCTTTTCATTCATGACAATTTGGTGGAAACCCGAGGTTAGATCAAGTGTCGTGAAAAGTTTGGTGTTGCCAAGGCTCGCGAGGGTGTTGTTAATGTCTGGAATGGGGTACGTATCGGAAATGGTAACAGAATTTAAACGTTTATAGTCTATGACCATCCGATACTGTTTCTCCCCATTCGGCTTGGGCTTCTTTGGAGCAACCCTTATGGGGGAATTATAATTATAAATTTAACAGGGTAAGACACTGGTGCTAGCCTAGGTTTAATGAAATTTTTATTTGCTCCAGTGTCATCGAGGAAATGTAAAATTTCCCCTTCCCGCGTAGCATACTCTATGTATGGTACGCTGGAAACGAGGCACCTATCATAAAATTCTCCGCCCTTTCTGGTTCCCCCACTTCAGTATTGTTTTCAAGGTCCTTGATTGGTTCAGGTAGTAAACGGGGGCAGAAATTGTGTTCTGTGCCTGTACATGTACAGAATTGTTCCTAAAGTTAAGGTTCGGCATTTCAAGGCATGCAGAATACGCCTCAGGAAGAGTTTTCGGCTTCTGAATTATGAGGAGCCGCGAAAGGTCCCCACTCAATCCCCTTACGAAAACGTCCAATGCCCTGTCGCGGTAGGTTCCTACTAAAGCTTCCGCGGTTTCGGAGGAATATGTTTCCGCTCGAATTTTATTAATTATCAGCGAAAACTGATGATTAAACCTAGCATAAAAATCATCAACCCTTAAACCCCCTTGTTTGAGTTGATTTAATTGGTGCTCGAGTGTTCTTATATCTCTTATATCAGCGTACTGTAGGGACAGCACTCTTGACTTCTTTCCAGTCAGCGTCAAAGATGTTGTAAGATATTAAAGCAGAATCAGCCTTCCACCTAATTTTTTGTCTGATGTGTTGAAGTATTGCTCTGTAAAGGGGCTTGCTACGAACTATGTCGTAGTCCTTTAAAATTGTTTCAACGCTATGGACCCATGAGACATAATTGATTGGGTTCCCATCGAAAAACTGTAGTTCCTTCACACAATCAGGGAATTTAGAAATAGCGCTTAGCTCTGCCTAACTCCTTAGTCCTCTAAGTGGCACCGGGCTTTCAGTGCGTGGTATTGCAACACCAGGCGAACCCGAAACTTCTACCATCGTAATTCTAGTCTCGATAGAATTTAATCTTCCGAGTATTGTTTCGATGGCTTGCGTAGGGATGCTTCGTTCAAGTTGAGCGATGCGGGTTTCAAGGGACCTAAGTTGTTCGAGAACAGTGTTAACTGCTCCTGTCAGTTGGGTAACTGAATTTTGAATAGCGTCCATTTTAATAATTTTTCTGACTTAATTTAAAAAGTGGCCACGGGAATATGTTAAGGGTCAGCGGAAAAAGAACACGAACAAAATTTATTAAAAATGACTGTGGTTCAAGTAAATAAATGTTTAAACTTTTCCCAATGTTTCTTTTATGGTTTAGTATAGGAATGTCAATGCACTTTAAATAGTTATTGGTTTAAGAAGAAAAAAATGTTCTTATCTTATTTCAGAGAAGAAAAAAAAATATTTTATATAATTCTTTTTTTTAAATGTAACATATAACTTGTTTAAGTTATTTTTTTTTATTTTTAAATATTTCTTTTAGTTTTAAAATTTTCCTTTTGAATATTTTAATAATCTTACAGTATAATTCGGCTCATCATTTCATGGAGTTGTATCATTCTCAAAGTTTCCTGTTTGGCTTTAATTCTTCACACATCCGTCATTCACTGGTTTTGTTTGAGTTTGGATTCACAATTTTGTTTGTTTCCTTTCAATAGTTTGGTACATTAAGTTACTGTTCTTCTCTTTTTTAAACAATTTTATACTTTTATCACAATTAACAATTTTTTTATTTCTTTTTCGAAAGGACTTTTTTCATGTCCCTGCTCGGGCGCCAATTACGGATCTTGAGCCCGTGTTTCATAAAAAAATTAAATTTAAAGAACCTTCAACTGGTACTATAATAAAACACCAAGTATTCGTTATAAACACTGATATGTATTTCCAATTTAACACGTCTTACAGGTCTGAGCGTATCACCAAGAGAGAGTGAACATTTTTCTGTTAGATATTACTTTACCTAAAACTAAACTGCAGAATTGCAGTTCCCACAAAATTATTATTCTTAATACTAAACTGCAGAATTGCAGTTCCCTCAGAATGAGTAGCCTTGAACCTCCCATGCATACTCTCTGGGTCATCGCGCTTATGTTGCGGATCGAATAACGGGTAGCAGGAGGCGCGTGTGAGTTCGTTGCCTATATTTTATGTTGAGATACATGTCTGACCGTGGTAACTTCCATATTCAATGTAAGTTCTGATTATTGTACAATATAAAACACTAAAATAATAATTTCCATTGTTTATTGAAGACGAGTTAAAAATATTGTGGAAAACAAAACAAATTGGTCGACCCAAAGTAGAGTTAAAGTTGGTGCTGTCTCTAACCTTGTGGAAACTTGCTAATAGGTCCCGTTTCAGAGAATTATCGAATCTCTTTAAGAGTATTTTTTAAGTATTTTTTGCAATTAATTAAGCTTTTGTTTGCACTGAGAAAGAAATGTATAAAATGGCCTTCAAAACCACTCGCACGCAAGAAAACCATGGAAGATTTTCAGAGCTTACGAAGGAATGAAATTCCCTTTGTGGTTGGTTGTGGAGACGGGAGCCATATACCCACACAATATGTCTCAAACAACCTACCTTCGTATACTTGGGTTCGACAAAGTTACTCTGGGCGAAGCGGCAAACCATCGCCAATGCCTTTGGCATGGCAGACGTTAATTTGTTTGTTGGGATGTTCGCTGGGCTATTGTAGAGCCATGGAAGGTGGCTGTTTTCCTCGGTAGTAGAGTTCAGAGCCTGCCAATGAATGCCAGAAGCGAGTGTGTTTGAATGGTCGTGTTTCAACTGCATTGCATGCGGCGATGTTGGTACATCCTCGGCAATGACTGCGCGACTACCCCTCTGACTACCAAGTGTGGCGGCAAACCTGGAAATTGCATAGTTTTGCTAAGTTTTTCTTTTGTTGTCCTTACGGTTGGTTTTGTGTCCATAACCTTGAAGTAAACTTATCAGCACGGCACAAATTTTGTCTGGCATCGGTCAGCTGCTTGATTTCCGAGACAATAAAAGTTGGCACTCTGCTGGACATTTTCCTTTTTGTTGTTTTCTTTTGCTGAAAATGGATTGTAATATCTTAATCAATGAGAAACACTTGTATCTTGCTTAAGATCTGAATAATGCCTGACTTTATTTATTATAATACATTTTCATCTCCCAATTATGGAAACATTCTTAAATACGATCATGAACATGAAAAAACATAACAACTTTCTTACTTAAAACTATGCTGACTCCATATTCACACATTTGTGGAGTCAGCAAAAAAGAATAATAAATAAAGAAGAACGAGTGCCGGATAGCACTCGTCACTTGATATGGGTGCATTCCTCCACGACCTGCAATGCACGTTGTTCATTGCATATCGTGGGAAGATTATGGTGTCCTGATGTGCACAATGTCGCTTCGCGACGTATCAAGTGACGAGTGGTATTCGTCACCTGACACGTGCATAAACTATGTGCACATAAACACACTACAGGATGAACATTAGGGTTGTTTTTTTTTTATCTTTAATTTCTTTACTTACCTTTATATGTTTATTTCTTATAATTTATTTTTCTCCTTGTTATCGAGAATTCGGTATTATTTCGGAGCGATCACTGTTTTGTTTTGATTTGTTTCGCTGCTGCCGCCGGCCATGATGAATTTTAGGTTTTTTGTTTATAATTTCTTGTACATTTATTACTATCTCGGTCTTGAGATATGTCGCTGTCTTTTTCACATTACACGAAACGGCGCGGCGCGACTATTTGTGATGATGGATAAGCTTGTTAGGGTGTTTGTCTAGTGGATAATAGATGTCGTTTTGTTTGTTAAAGTGTGGTGTCTATGTCGGAGACCAACAATAAAAAAAGTCAACGAATGAAGAAATGTATGTACCCTTGTACCTCTAACAAAATGAATTCCACTTTAATGAAAACACCACCTTTTATGTAACAATTTATGTTTTAATATTTTTAATAACTTTTATAAAGAACTAAACAATATAATTTAATTTAGATTAATTTCAAAATTTCTTCTGACAAGATTTTAAAGTTATGTACTATTGTCGGGTATTTGTTTTTAAAATCAAGTTTGTCAATGTTTTGTTTTATTATGTGTAAGTTGTCTGTCCATGAAGTTATGTTAATATTATGTAAAATTTTTGTATATCCTATTATGACTGGGATTTGTTCTTCTCGTATTGTAATAAAACCGTTTCCTGAATTTAAATTCTGTACGTCAAGTGCGTTTGTTACTGTTGTTGCTAAGAGAAGTATTAATAGTACTCTTAGTAATCCAATGTCTTTTGTAATAGACATCTCGTCCCGAGATGGTCTGAAATGTTTCCTTAATTTTTCCAGGCAGTGACTCCAGTCCGCTGGTGGACTGTTGTAGAGGAGGTTTTTTGGTGCTCCCTGGATTTTCGTATCAAATATTATTTCGAATACTGTACATCTTTCTTCTTCCGGGTAGTTGAGCAAGATTCTTTGAACACTGCTTGCAAAAGAAGGCAAGGTACCGGCTTCGCCCGTGAATGCTGTCAGGAATGTTATATCTTTTTCGATTTTTGCTCTTGCACTTGTTGGTCTGTTCATATTGACCACCAGTTGCGTGAGTGCAGCTATGCACTGTTCCATGTTTAGTTGTGCCATTCTTAGCGCTCTGGGTTGTTTTGCTTTCGTCAGTTAGCGGGTTGCTGGGCTGCGCTAGATGGATTGATGAGTCGAAAGGAGGATTTTCGCTGTCTAGTAAGCTTTGGTTATTGGGGTTGATTGCGCCGTCTTCGGCCATTGTTCCCATAGTTGACATGCTCCTTGTCGGTGTTCTATTCATCATTTTAATTATTGAAAAAAAAGTACTTACAATTTCTTGATTTGTTTTGCTGCGTAGATCTCGTCGGCTATGCCACAAAGATCACGTCGGGGTCACCAAATATGGTGTCTATGTCGGACACCAACAATAAAAAAAGTCAACAAATGAAGAAATGTATGTACCCTTGTACCTCTAACAAAATGAAATCCACTTTAATGAAAACACCACCTTTTATGTAACAATTTATGTTTTAATAACTTTTATAAAGAACTAAACAATATAATTTAATTAAGATTAATTTCAAAGGTGCACAAGGCCAAAGCAACGTGTGTAATCTTTAAGAGATACTTTTTAATAGCAAGACAATTTGTATGTATCTTATGGATGCGTCTAGACCTAACAAAAACCACCGAACAATTAAATTTGAAAAGAAGTTTACTCTATGAGTGAGGCGCAAGTGTTGTTTCTGTGCCGCCACAAAAGTGTGGCGACTTAAATTCCATACAGTGACATCCATCACCGAATAGATGCAAATAAATATCTTCTCATCTTACAATCTTTCATTAAGCAACAACATGTCTCTTTTATTATACTTGTTTTTGTACTCTTTCTAACTTGTTACTTGATGTATGTATATATTATCCGTTAGATATATTAAATAGTCTGATTGAAATGATAGACTATACTTTTATATTTATAGAAACTTTTTATTACAAAATTGATAATTTTGATTGCACAAATCAAATGCGGATGCGCTTTCAAATTGAGAACCCTGGTCTGTAGTTATTTGCATTGGAGTTCCAAAAAGACAAATCCAGTTGTTGAAAAATGCTGACGTCACAGTGTCCGCAGTTATGTTTTTCAGTGGTATTGCCATTGGAAATCTGGAAAATCGATCTACGATTGTTAGACAATATTTAAAACCTCTTACCTCAGGCATGTGTATTAAGTCCAGATGAATGTGGTTAAATCTTGTGTCAGGTACATCGATCTTTTTAGGCAGATGTTTGATATGGGTGTGCATTTTTGCCATTTGACATGGTAAGCATTCTCTTGACCATGCTAATGGTCACTGATGACATATTTTTTTTAAATTAAAAGGTTTTAATTCACATACACTTCTGAAGAACACCAGGATACTTTTAGTATTAATGAAGATTATTTTTCAATTTGAATAAATTATACATGCGGTTGTATAGAATTTCGTTAACACGAAGGGACTTTTTTAAGTGATTATTTTCATTGACAAAAATATTGTTTTTTTCGTCAATAATTCTTCTATTTGAATAATGTACTAATCTAAACGGAAACGAAAGAAATTTTACCGATTTTCAGTATAAATCTACATAAATAAGAAAAATTTGAAAAAAATTGTCAACTTGAATTATTGCTTCTTCAAAGATTAACAAAATGTTTGCGTCAATATCACCTACGGCATTTGGTTCAGTGTACACACTTAATGATAGAAAATAATTTTTTTTAACCTACTTACATACCAGTGGTAAATTTAAATTATACGCAGTAAAAATATATAATCAAACGAATCAAATTCTCAGCTTCTACACTTAAATATGTTTTAAGGTACCTAATCTTCTGTATGTTAGGGATAGATTGCTTATCTACCATTTGTGAAAAGAAGTCGAAGAACTGTCGACATTTCATATAATCGCCATCGAATTTAGGAATAGTGACCTTTGGTAAATGTAGTGCGTTGTTCTTACCGATATCCATTTCATGATTGCGTCTGCCTTGTGACTGTATTTTCATTGATAATGTAACAAAGGCTTTTGGACCCTTTGTTCCATATTGATGAAGTCTATATGGTTATAGCCTTCTACTATTGGGTCATCACTTAATTCCCATATGGAGTAGTTGATGGATTCAATCTGCTGCCATAGTTGTTCAATTGATCGAAACTTGACTTCGTGGTATTGTGAAGGCTCATTATCATGAATTGATAATCCATCGAGTAATCTCTCCAGAGAGCACATGATTTCTCTTTGTTTTCGAAAAGGCCTCGTCATTTTCGATGGTTCTTGTTGTATGCTTCTTGCTGATGGTATGCTGGCGGGTCTTCAAGATGCAATTTACCATGTTTATCAAAGACATAATAGCCTCTTCAAAACATTTGGTATACTGTTGGACCAATGCTGTGACTTCCTTGAAATAATTTTTGGTGAAATATTCATGGTTGCTATCAATGTGCGGAAGTCCTTTGATCTTCTGGTCACCCTGTTCAAAATTCTTCCACTGGTCTTGAAGCCGTAGAAGCCTTTCTTCAAAGTACACCCTTGTGGTCTTTCGATCAGGTGAATCTTTTTTGTAGTTAGATATGATGCGCTGGATTTCTTTACCGCTCGCTACTTGGGTCACCACGCACTCTTCGAATGATGTCATCATCGTAGATATGTATATCAGACAAAGATGAGTAAATATATGAAGATAAGATGATATGTATATGTATATCTATGTACGATCAATCAATTGATTAAGATGATGCTAAGTTGATGTGTATATCTATGGATGATGAATTAATTGATTACGACGACGACGATAAGTTATGGGTATGCATGAATCGTCGGTTGAAGAAATGACTATGTAACTCAATCAGTGGTTCAAATGATCAGTTAAATCACGTCGGGGTCACCAAAATGTATAGACTCGTTTGTCTACTATTCGATTGTCAAGCACATAAACTTGATAATCTATTAATTCTGATCAAGCACTTGAACTTGTTCAGAAGAGAGTTAACCAAATTCAAGATCAATTAAAACACACTGACTTTTGTTACATTAATGCCTTTATTGCTTACATCTATGAATTTACTTATTAACTAATTGTAAAATATTACTATGCAAAAGAACCAGAGCAACATATCTGGCACAATTATAATTACAACATACAATTAGGGTTACCAGATTGAAAATGTTGAAAAGGGGGACATAGCGAGTTTTCTAGAGGGACAAATGTTCAAAAAGAGGGACGAAACATGTTTTTGAAAAATACAAAACCCGAACAAAAAAAAGTGAAGTAACAAAATTTGTATATGTATGTCTTTGACTTTTCACCTGGGAAATCATAAAATCTAAATAATTTCGTTTCTATTCCCTATTCTCTTGTATTTAATAATGAGAGGAAGCATTTTTAATATTTTTTGCTGAATGCGATTGAAAATGGATGATCTTGTGACAACAATTCGGCGCTTGAGTTTTGATTTTCTTTTGTAAGAATTTAGCATTTCGTGCGAATTTTGTGGCATTTCGTGCGACCGCAAGTAAACTGGCCTAAGAAAATAACCTTTCATATAAACTAATTTATAACATATTCTGTTGGTGTTACTTACCAGCAATCTTCGAGTTCGTAAATATTTTCGGAACGGGGAGCTTGTTGCAGAGTTGTACTTATAAATATGACTAAGAATTATTGAATACACATGTATTTGTATTGGTAGAGATAGAACAACTGATGTGAAGTTGGAAACGTTTCTTGAATGAAGTAAATGGATGTATCCAGTTGCCAAAATTGAATTGTAATTACTATGATGGAAGTATTCAAAGCTCTTATCTGGAACACCAACCACTGATTCATCATCAGAAATGCGATACAGTTGACCCAGTGACGCCACTTCTAAATAACAATTGACTGCATCGTCAGCTGGTTAGCCCATGTTATGAATGCGGTGATATGAACATTACTATTTTGGAATTTATCAGATACTAGCTACTTTGAGCTCGGATTATGTAGGGCCGCTGATAGGTAGTGTTAGTTTTTTTTTTTGTGTGCAAAGTTTTAGTAAGTGTTAGATCAGAGGAAGCTGGTTAAATTTCGCATTATAAAATACTCATCATTAGTTAGAAGAAAAACGAAATTCCTAATCACTTGAGTCCTGTGATTTGTTATGTCCTAAAAATCTTGATATAGCTATATATATGTAGACAAATCATGTAGACTGCACGATTGTCTACGTGTAGACAATTCAACGTAGACAATTCATCATTGTCTACATGTCAATGTAGATCTATCTATATCTACAGATTCTGAAAGTATGTTTGTTAGCTTTTCTGCAGTCTCTGATTCTCCAGATAGGTCCCAGGCCTGAAGAAATGCTTGTTCGCCTTCAGCATTATGTAGCATTGAGACGACAGTCTTGCTGTTGCTGGAGCTATTCTTCCAGCCGTCAATCAGCAAAACAGAATCCGAACTGATAGATGCTTTATTTAAAAAAACACATTTATCATAGGCCTGATCCAAAAGCGTTGTTGAAAGTTTTTTTTGACCTGGAACCTTATCTGCATACGCAGGGCGAATTTTTTTTATAAAATTTTTAAAATGAATTGAATCAACAATTCTTAACGGAATGTTGCATCCAAAAACCAGTTTACCCAAAGCTTCATTCAACTCGTCTTCCTCTTTTTCCGTTAATCGGTCCATAAATTTAGAAACAGAGTTTGATGGGGTTGGACAACGTTTCGATCGTTGTATGTTCTTATTGAAAATTGTTACAGGTGGGTGTGGGCCCAACGACAATGATGAGGAACTGCAACTGTTGGAACTCAATGAAAATGATGAGCTTGTTTGTCGCAACTTGTGATTGAATTTCGCTTGAATCAGTATAGGTAAGAGTTGTTGGATCATGAGTTGAACAACTATTCAATGGGTCGGTTTTGTTAGCTGCTTCCTACAGAGAATGCGTCAGATTCAATTTGATCGATTTTAGTAAAATAAAAATACTTACACAGCTATTTAAAACATAAACATTACTGCTGTCAACATCGTTTGTAAGACAGATAGACATCTAACAATTAACATTTGTGAGTTATAAATTTTATACAAAAACACAATTTTTTACTACCGTCTCAGAGTTTTGAATGCCGCAGCTCGAGCTTAGATCACTGTCATCAATAAAAACAATCATAGAAACATCACCGGATTCAGATGCCGCAGGTGATTGCAATGCTTTGCAGGCATTCCTTTCCAAATAGAATGTTAAAGCATATGGTCAATGGTCAATAAATAATATGATTTTATGGTTTATCTAACACGTTTCTATATTTACCTGTGGCTGCGCAGACGGCTTTCTGCAGTGTTATGTAAACTTGCATTGCACACTGTGCAATATGCTACATATTTGTTGTTGGATTTCATTAAAAGGAAACCCAATTCATCAAATGCTTTATTTTTGCGTCGACCAGACATAATTTTATTATCAAAAAACTCAAAATTTGACTCAAGTCAAAGACGCACCTTTTCTAAATAGAAGTCAAGTAAACCTTGCGAAAGAACAATCGAGAATGACAGATGATAATGAAATATCCTCATTGTCTACATTGTCGACTTCATTGTCTACATTGTCGACATTGTCTACATTGTTGACACAATTGTCTACGTAGAAAGGTAGACAATCAAAGTCGACGCGTAGAGGAACAACACTGGTTACCACCCTTCCTTTTCTTTATTTATATAAAATTATATTTATTTTAAATTTTATATATATTTACAAACACATTTTTTTATGTTAGTTCTTTTATTTTAAACTCATGTGTAATAAATTATATATTGAACTGCGCTATGTTGGATGAATTTACGTTTTTTCTTTGTCAAGCGCATAGCTTGATGGCTCGTTAAATTTCTATTTTCAGGGGATGTGAACGGCAGCTAAAAAATTGTGGTGGAGATATACTGAGCGGAAATAAGGGTAAGCTGGGAAAAGGAGAAGTTGTGTCATCAAGGCCATAATAACTTGCGTGGTAGTTTGGGACAGGCTATCGCGGATCAAGATCGCCGCACCTCCTTGTGATAAACGTCCGTCGGAGTCTACATTTAGATCAATCTTTAATGGTTTTAAATCATTTTTTTTTGTTTCTTATGGCATGATAATTGTTTGTTTTTTCTGGTAGGTGAGAGTCCAGAAGCGTGGACAAGTTCCCACTCCGTTTCCAGCGAGCTCAAGCCGAGCCAATGCCGGCATACCAAGTTAATCGCTCTCGACCAAACAGTTTCCTTCTTTTTGTACTTCAAGCCTTTTACAACAGCTGTTAAAGAAGATGTCTTAAGGCTTCTGCTTAGTGACCGAATGAATAGAGTTGTTCATGGACATTTAGTTGGGAATATTCTGCCTTAGACCTTAGACAACGATATATTTCCAGGACGGTATAGTAAACTCTTTCTATTTGTCCGCTTACTTCACTGCGGTAAGGTGGCGTCAGGTAGAGTTGTATGCCAAGATTTTTAATAAAATTCAATATAATTGGGTTCAGGAACCCTCTCTCATTATTTGTTACTAAGACCGTAAAAAAGTGTAGAATTTTTATCAATTTTGACATAATGTAAATAGAAGATTTCTCCCTAATTCTAAAAAAAATTACAGAATTTTGAAAATTTATCGATGACTGTTATACATTTTTCATTTTGGATTTCCATGATATCCATGTGAAGGATTTCACATGGGTATCTTGGAATTGGAGTAGTTTGGAATTTGGGTAATGTTGGGTGTCTGTCATACTTATTGGAATTACAAACTTCGCAATTTGTAACGTAAGTTTTAATAAGTGTCATCATATGGGGAAAATAAAAATCCTCGAGAATCTTTTATATGTTTTCCCTAGGAGCTCGATGAGCTCTGCTATGCTCCTTTTCTATTATAAGTAATATACTATTTTCGTTAGCGACGTCTTCTACGACTCTTTGAGTGATACGAATTTTGTAATTTAAAAAATTATCTAAGTATCAAATCTTGTCTTCCGGAATTTTAATACCGTTAATGACATTTGGATTAAGTTTTTCCCTGAGAAAATCTTTGAGGTGAGCATAATTTAAAGTTCTCCTTGAAATATAGTGACGGTGGAATTTAGGGTGATGCTCCTCGCTGGAGTATAATTCGATTTCTTGTTTAAAAATCAGTTGATTCCTGAAAACGTTCAATCGGACCTCAACATGTGGAATCAGGTCGGAACCATCTTGATCAGCACTATGTATAGTTTCATTGATACTTGACCGCTCACAGAATCCTTCCTCAGCCGTACCGGTTCGTTCAGTTGTTTCGCGACTTGCTGGCGTTTCGTTTGTTTCGATAGCAGATTCTGTACTTTCGTTCCCCTCGCTTGCTGTTTCTGTTACTGAATCACTACTAGTTGCTGGACCATAAGGAAGAGAAGACAAATGGTTAACTTTAATTTTCAACCTAGAAAGAGCATCAGCCACAAAGTTTGATTTACCAGGTGTGTAAATTAACTCGTAGTTGTACTCTTCCAAGCGCGACTTCCAGCGTTTAAGTTTAGCCTTGTAGTTTCTACTACTTAATGACAACGTTAATGGCTGATGGTCCGTATATATTTTTATTTTCTTTGCACCATAAAGATAGTTTCGTAAGTTCCCAAGTGCCCATACTATTGCGCGAGTTACGGTGAGAGCTGCGGTGATCATTAAAAAAAACAAAATTTTATTCTTACAGTATGAATGAATTTATTGGATCTGAGCCTGGTTTTACATTTTCTTTAATTTTTATAATATTGTTTTGCTGGCTCACCACTTTTATCTGTGGGAATGTTTGAAAATGCAACAGAAGGTTTAGTATTACTTGAAAATGAATTTAAATGGAACGTAATATAATACAATAGCAAAATAAATTCATAAACGAAAAACATTACTTATTGTGAGAAACTTAATATATATATACCGTGGCTTTCCTTAATATTGAAAACTTTGACTTTTCTGAAGAAAAAAAGAATAAATAAAACGGAAAATATTATCCAAATGTTTTCTTTCAAACCAATTAAGGTTTATGCTACTGTTCTTTCAAGGCGAAATGCTGTTGAAACTACAAATCAGTGTACATATCTATTAAACTTAAAAAGTTATCAATTTTTGGTTTTTTACTTACATTTTCGTCTTCGGATTCAGAAGATGATTGTGATTCTGAGGACGACGATGAGGTGAACAAAAGTCGCTCACTGCTGCTATCAACCTGTTCTTGATGGAGTTCCATCTTAAAATAAAAAGAAACAATACAATAATAATTAAACTTACATTAAAATAACTTATTGACTGTAATCTAAACAACAAAATTTTTGTATGGCCTAAGGAAACGTCAAATAATAAAAACCAGAGACTAGAAACATTTTTGGGAAAGTGTATTAAACAACAACAATTTATATGCAAATTCTTTTTAGTGATGATGTCGCCGTCTGTCGGAGATACACTTCGTAACTACTGAAATTAACTGCTATCATCACTGAGTAAAAGTAGTTGACGGCAGTCAGAAGTACTTAGCATTACGCACTGAAGTTGAAAGGAACACGGCCAAAATTAAATATAGGGCCCGTTAAGATCAGAAACTATGCTTTGTAAGAACATCCATCCTCCTTTTTTTGAAAAAATCGACAAAACACAAAAAAATTATTTTGTTTCAATACTGCAATTAATTTTACAATACTTGTTCTATAGGTAACTCCTGCTATAGGTATATACGAGTATGTATATTTTCTTTACAATTTTTTTATTTAACAGATCTTAACTGTGTAATGGAATTTGGCAACACTTTATAATCTCTATATACAATAGGATCTTACATCACTTTTTTATTTTTATATGTAGTGGAATTTTACTTCACTTTTTATCAAAAAAAAAAACGCAAATTTTTATACACTGAGTCCTTTATTTTAATGTTAAATTTAAAGGAATTTCTTCCCTCGTTACGATGTTATTCCTTGAACAACTCACGTCAGTAAAAGTGACATCCGGTGAATTTATGTTGACAGATCGATGATCTAGAGTTTAAAAGAAAAAATCCGAATTAGTTAGGTTGTTAGGAACCAACTCCGGAAGAGTCGTGTTTGTCCCTTTTAGTCGCTAGCGTTTATTATTGCAAGAGACCTATTCGTGGACGATGACTACATGTTCCCATGGATATATAGTGTTTGCTGCCGGAGGGCTTAAAGGGTCCCATGGTTACAGCCTTACCGCTCACTCTATAGAGTGTATAAACCTCCTGTCCTGTATGCATTGACACAACAATTCGCACGGTGAAAGGATCCGAAATTTGAACCGGTCTCTGCTCGGGCGCCAGTTAATTTCCTCGTTTCCGAGGATGCTACAAAATGCCAACGCCAGCCCAGATGGCTGACCCAGCGGTTTGACTTACAATTATAACTGAATTAAAAAAACGACAAGTTAAACAACGTTGTAATTTTATTATATGATTTTAAGTTCTTTTAGTTTGAAGTTGATAAAAAAGAAATATGTGATGCGGTCAGCAGTGGCAGTGGTTTGGTGTGGTAATGGCGGTGGTTGCCGATGAAAATGCTGACGACTATGATGATGATGCTGCGACGAAAAGATGATGATGACCCCACGATATAGGCTACTACTTGCTTGGTGAAAGTCTCCAATATTACTTCCAACAAAACCCCTCGTCTTTGCAATGTGCGTATTATGCACTAATGTGTAGTGCTGTTGCGGTAAAAAAAACTATTGTACCGTTTCTTATTATATGTGCACTTTGTTGAACACGCCCATATATTTTTAACCAAATTGTGGTTGCTTATGGCTGGATGTCGCCAATTAAATTAGCTTTTTTTTAGTAAGTCCCTCATAACTTCCAAAAAAGGCTTTTGCACTTTGTTGCGCGCCCACCCACCTTCAGCACAAAAATTGCAGAAGCTCCCGTTGTGTACAGCAATGTCAATATTGGGCATTAGAACCGCATTTTATAATCGTGTAATTGAATTGAACAATAGATGTATTTATAATTGACATTTCATTTGTTTGTTTTGCAAGAGATTTGTTGATGCTGTTGAGTGAATTAATAATGGCCTTAAAATTTTGTTTTTGAGCTTCAATAAATGTTTCTTGCAGTTATATTTGCTTCTTGGTTAGCATGTTTCCGTTTTTCTTTTTCTTTTGTTTTCGGAATGTGATACCTCCACTACTTCTGACTGCAGGTCCAACGTATCGCCAATAAATTGATTTATTTCACCTTCGAATTCTTAATTAAATTAAATTGAAGCTTCGCACGGCGCTAATTCAATTGCATCTGCATTTAAGCCGCATGCCTCAATTATATCCTCTTCATTTGCATCCAACGGCTTTTCATCGAATGGTCCTCTCCAGTTTGCGCTATGGATTTTCTGTTTTTTTTATAGTTTCTGTTTCCTGTTGTATTTACGGTCTGACCAAAGCTAATATTTTTAAATTAAATTAAATTAAGGAAAGGAAAATTGCAAAAAAGTTTAAAGAGTAATCAATCGATGAAAAGTCTTACCCTTTTCCACTCTGCAGAATTTTTCATCGGTGGTCGACTCGTATTTAGTTTCATTACTAGTTTTTCCCATAAAATTCTGTGGGCATTTCTGGAGTTGCTTCTTTTTGTCGAAAATTGATGAATTATTCGCAGTATTTAAGCTAAAAAGTTAAAAAAGACAAAACAACTACGTCTGACGATGATAGTTATAAAAGGCGGAATAATTTTATTTCAAAATAAACAATAATACCAAATTGCACAAATAATGTTTTTCTACAAAATGATACCAAAACACCAATAACAGATAGAGGATACGCGTGTATTCCGGGAGAGATCCAGATTAAAATTAATAACCTTACAATGAAACACAGGTACATTATTATATTTTTACATGCGATTAGGTTATATAGGGCAAGTTTTGGATTCGTAAATATATTCGAACTCGAAATGATATTTTTCCCTAACATTCCGATGGTAGAGGATACGAAAAAGTGGGTCTGCCTGTCTGTCTGTACCGACATGTGATCTTAACCACTGAAGCGATTTACTTCAAACTTTTTGTAGTGATTTCTTAAGCCTACTACGCTGCTGATGCGAAACGAAAATTTTCGGTGGTCTCCACTAGGAGAGCGAAATGCTAACGAAAACCACAGCGGAAAAATAATTGGGGTTAGTTCTGTAAGCTATCACAAAAAATTGACAAGTTGTAAAAAAAAGGAGTTTTGTCACCAAATTACTTTTAGATTTAATTCTTATGAAATAATTCTTGTATAGAAGAATGGTTCTGGTGTGTAACCAGAGGATTTAAAATAAAACCCAGAACCGTTTAAATGATACAAATTAAGCAGTTACTTTGGGATTTATAAACTCGTTTATCTGCCTATTTGATGAAATTTCTATCAATTTTAAGAATATCAATGAAGTTGGGAGGTAAACCACTCTAAAATTCGAAAATTACGTGCTTTATTGGGATGGTGTAAACGGTTCTGAATTCTAATTTATGGTTTCTTACTAATTCCGGATACCATTTTGAAGTCCAAGAATTATTTCAAAAAAATTACATCTAAAAATAATTTGGTGACAAGAAAATTCCATCTAAAAGTAATTTAGTGACAAAACTACTTTTGGATTTGTTAATGCTTCCCTTGAAAGTATGAAGTGCTGATTCTAAAAAGATATATCTCCTTTATTGGACAACCCGTTCCAAAGATATAGTCCAAAAGCTATTCACTGTTTACCTTGAAATACATAATGTGAAAATACTTTCGAGGGTAGCTTTGGAACGGGTTATCCTAAAAACTTGGTTGATACATTTTTGTAATCTACTCTTGATACTCTCAAAATCAGCATCAAAAGTTTTTATGTAGAAGGCTTATTGCAAAAAAACACTCTTGAAATACCAATATTTAGAATGATGTATGCGTATTCCTGGAGTTATTTTTTTTAATACAACTTCTTTGTAAAAAATGTTGATGCTATTTTATTTTCTGGTTGGGCTCTACTGTTCCGATTTTTGTTTTGTTGCAACCAGTGATCATTTATGTTGTCGTTATTTTCATTCAGAAAATTGTGCAAAACACACGCACATTTCACAATGCTGTTGACATTGTCAATTTGGTTCTCAAGACCCTTGCCAATACTTCGGAATCTCGCCTTCAAATGGCCAAACGCATTTTCCACTACTCTTCTACATTTGGATAAGCTGTAGTTGAAATTTTTCTGACGAGCACTCGAAAAAACGCTGAAGGGATACGGCTTCATCATAATGTTTGAAAAACGGAATGCGGAATCTCCAATCATATGAACTGGAACCGAAACTCCAGATATTTCTTTTGCCATATCTGTATATATGGAACTTTGGTGTTGAGTTTTAAGAGACGATTTCTCAAATATCTGGGAGTTGTTACAACAACCGGGACTTCCGATGTTGATATAGAGAAATCTGTACCTAAACGGTTATGGTTATCAATACAGAAAGTTCAATTGGTATGAAATTTTGTACCTATAATCAACCAACGCCAGTAGAACTGTAGAGTACCAACCCTTATAATTATAATAGTCAATGGCGTCCTCTTTTCGTGGCCAAACTTCTAAATGACATCCATCTATGAATATATTACGATAAAACTTAAGAACCTGAGTTACAATCAAAAACATTTACCAATAGCTCCCACACACTGAGGATATCCCAATCGTTGGAAACCTTCCACCGACTCGTGAATAGTTGCTTCGTTGAGGGGATACTTGTTGGCGTATATTGGCTGTAGTACTCGCCAAACCTCTATGCAGAACTCCTTCAATAGGAAACAAACTATAGATTTGCCCACACCAAAAAGATTAGTAATTGTTCTGTACTCAGCGCATGATCCTAATGAATACATAGCAATTGCAATCCTTTTGTCAAGTGGTATGGACTTTCTAAAGCTTGTCTCTTTTTCTCCCAAATATCTAAGTTGTAAGCACAAAGTAGCAAATGCATCCCGACTCATGCGGAAGTTTTCTTTAAAGCAATCTTCCCCGGATTCGGGAACTTACGTTTCCCCAAAAAAGGCTTTCTCGAGGCTGCAAACCAAACAAATTGTGTTAAGAAGAGTTCTATTTTGGAAATATTATATATGTATGTAAATACCTTCTTCCAGAACCTTTTTGGATTGTTCCAACTTGAGATTACTTCTGAAAGCATACAAATTCTCAACTTCATACATTTCATTGCCCGCCTTCTTTGCTGCCGGCGACGCACGGGTAAATTGAGCACTCCTTCTTAAAAAATTAAGAACACAACTTTCTATGCTCCTTGTAATTTGACTTGAATTTATTAAGGTAGGTGTATCCATATTAATTAAAATATCTTTTCGTTTCCAATTTAAAATTTTACAATTTGTTGTCTTATGAAATTTTTAATGGCAAAGAACTGTCAAATGAAATTCAGCCGAATTCAGCCCAATTCAGCCAGGTGTCAAACGAAATGAGATAATAAATTTGTGTCGCCTTTATGATGCCTTTACGTCTCTACCTTTCCTCTTTTACTTTTTCATGGTTCGGTTTCTTTCTTTTTCCTCCTTCGTTTATTTAGCTTTGATAGTTGGCGATCGTGGTCAGGATTTGGTAAAGTTCTGTTTCCTTACACATTTTCGATGTCATCAGTTTGTCGTCATTTATAGACCTAATGAACTTAACTGGAAATTGGAGTGCAGCTCCAGTTCATCAGAATTTTGGGTGATGATATGCTATGATGCACTAATGCGTCTTTAAGTCTTCCCCTCTTAGATACGATTGTCCTCAATCGTTGGAAATATTCTAGGTTAAGTATTATGTAAGATTATGATATAATAAATTTTAAAAGTATGGTAGGTCATAGAATTTTGCTGTTGGTGTAATGTGAACTGGCTGTGATGTAATCTTTGGCCTTAATTCTGGGTTAATGATCTGCATCGGGATTTCTTCCGATTTTCGTTCAGTTGTCTGGACAGTAATTTTTGAACCATTGGATTTGGTAAGCAAAGGCTTACATATGGATGAAACTGCCAAGATTATACCGAGAAATATGATCAATCCGTATATTGTGAACTTATTTATTAGTTTTTCGGTTTGCATCATTTGGATTTCTTTTGTGTTATTGATGTGGAGTTCATTGATCATCTCAAGTGATAATAGTTTGTGGTATTCTTTTTCTATAGGAGAGGGTTGTAGTATTGCTGGTAAAATGTGATAACTTGTTACTTCTCTTGACGAAAATTGTTGGTTATCAATAGTAATATTCGTGTTATGGTATTTGATGAGGAATGTACCAATAAGGTTTTGGCTAATGTTTTGTGTTCGTATTGTTCCGTTGAAGTTGTTAAGTAAGATGATTCCAGGGGATATTTCTGCAATATGTGGGATGTGTTGACTGTTCATTAGGTTGCATTCTGCGGTTAAGCTTTTTATTAATCTAGCTATGCACGAATTTTATATTTGATCCTCCGGGATCACTTTTTAAAAAAATTAAAAAATAAAAACTCAAACACAATTTTTATTCAAACTTTTAAATCTTTTATTTAATCATTATTAAAGCCTCAGATCCCTTACCACTGGTGGGGGGAAATCATTGGCTGAACGTTGAGAAGAAGACTCCCAAATTGAACTGCTTTAAATATCTTTATGCAAGCCCTTTTTGTGTATTATAATTTGTCTATGCAGTGATCCTGCAAATGATACAAATATACATTGGTTTATTTTATGATGATTCAAAAGGGTTGAATCATTTACAATCTTTGTTTGGATAAATTTTCTTTGTTTAGATTCGTTTTCGATCGTTGACGATCTTTGTTTATACTAATTTAATGGAGATACTTTATTGGATAAATTTTATTATACTCAAGCAAATATGCTTGGTGGGCATTTAATATTTTAAGCGATATGAAATACGCTTGGTATGGTTTGGTTTTTATGATTGGGAAGCAATTCTATAACTCGCCCGGAGCTGCCACCGAAGGAGCAGTCGAGCTCGTCGATGCGACATTACCTTCGATAAGCTGAATACGCCTATCGAACCCCTTCAACTGGCTTATCAGATTACTGACAGCGCCAGTCAATTCTACAATTTGCTGGGTTACTTGGTCCATTATATTTTCAAGCTTTAAATATGAAGGCTTACCTTACTTTTACCTTACTTCAGGTTCAGATACAGGCACACAGTAAATAGGAAAAAATATATATATATTTTATTTGCAATTTGTAACTTTGCTTTTTTCCACACAGTAATTTTTATTTTTTCAAACACTAGCACATAAACACATTTATAAAAGTTTTTTCAGAAAACTTCTTTATAAGCTATATTTTTTGTTATTCAAACAGAATATTTTTCTTTTACATATTTGTAATTTCAATTTAATTTAAGAAACAATTTTCTCTTCTTTTTATAAAATTTTTTTTCACATAAAGTTAATTTTCCTTCACTCACAATATGAGCATTTCTTTTTTATTAGTATTTTCTAGAGAGATCTGCAAGAAAGAAAGAATCGTTTTAGTACCGCGTCGCGTTGTCGCTTGTGGTTCAATACGTGAGACTGGCATGAAAGTATCGTGTTATCCCGTTTGGACTTTCAAAGAGTCCTACTAGTGGCACGATTAACTTCACACCACATCCTCTAGCCCGTTGGAATATTCACATGTTCCCATGGTTATGTGAAAGGTTATGCGCAAGCTTAGATCGTTAACTATGTTCCCATGGTTATAGTTATGTTCGCTTCAGAGAAGCGTACCAATCTTCGCATTGATTCCTGGGCGAAAAGGATGCAGTTTGCCGGTCCCTGCTCGGGCGCCAATAAACGAATTTATTATTCGTTATATAAAAAAAAACGCGAACGCCTGCCCCCCGAGGGGCCGGCCCAACTGTTCGACTTACTGAAATAAGAAATAAAGATTATATTTTAAAGATATATTTATTAAAGAACCGAATAGCTTCAGTGTCCTATTAAGACTGCCTTTACTTAGCCTAAATTACCTACACCTCACATAACCATTTGCTTTGTCGCTGCACGATGATTCGCAGAGTCAGCGACCTTCAAGGCTCCCGTGCATTTACCCCAAAACGTGCCGATATATGATATTCGCCAATCGTGGGAAATCATAACTGGCTCGATCATGATTTGTTGACCTGGCAAATCATAATAAGCTGCATGTAAATGCAACGTGTTAACTTTCTTATTATTAGATCGCCAATTATTGTTATGGTAATTATTATGGTTAGGCACTTTCTTGTTTGAACTGCCAAGTGTCATTGGTGACGAATCTTGGTTTTGGTGGCGATTGTGGTTTGGATTAGTTTCCCAAACAGATCTTTTAGGAAATCGTAGGTTATTGTTATTTGCACTATTATTTTTACTATCGTTATAATGCATATTTTTATTGAAATGAAGAGCGAACTGGGCTCTTTGGTTTTTACATTCTAGCTCTTGCGCTTTAGCAAGGGCGCTGGGTAAATCATTAGGACTAAGAGAAAATATTATATTGCTCAATGGAGCGTTAAGTCCTGTTATAAAAACACGTAAGGCATTCTTAGGGTGAGCTTCGTTGAGCTCCTTGGTTAAACTGTCTTGACCATGTGTCATAATAGTTTTATTTATTAATAGTGTCAATTTTGTATTGACCAAATTGTAATATTCAATTAAGGATGAGGAACCTTGTCTCAAAATACTTAATTGTTGTTCAATCATATGGATTGGACGTTTATCAGCATAGGCGAAATCGAGACGACTCAAAATCGCATCAAAATTTAGAACCGTACCGTGGTTCGTAAGAGTATCATTAGCTTTCTTTGTGATTTTATTCCTTAATATGGTTAAGGCTGCAAAATATTTACGACTTCCTCTCGTGTAGAGAGTCATTGAATTATTAGCTGCTTCTCTCCAGCTTACATAAGAATTTTCATCACCAGTAAATTCAGGTAATTATTTAATCACATCTAAGGATTCAATACAATGTATGTGTTCGTCAATGGTTTGTGTTTTATGTTCCGTGACGTTTGATTTCGTGGTCAAAGCCGAAAGTTGATTTTTAAGACTTTCTATTTCACTACGTAAAGAAGCGGTATTTGCTACAACAATGCGCGAAATAATGTCTTCATTATTCGTCGCCATTTTATTAAATTTTAATATTAAGTCTTCCACTTTTAAAAAAATATTTATTTTAATATGCAACAATAATTCTTATTTTACTTTGTTAACTTTTTTAAAAATTGTAATAAAAAAAATTTTCAATATAAAATTTCTTACTAATCCTTTCATGTAGGCGGGTCCTTTTATTGATGTTTTCTGTTTTTTATTTTAACAGCTCCTTCTAATGTTTTTGTTGAAATATTTTTGTTTTGAAGTCCACTTGTTGAAATATTTTTCTAATGCACAAATCCTAAAGTTTCTTCACTTTTTTCTTTTAAGTGATTAGCACTCACTGTTTTTTACTACCTTCACTGTTAATTTATAAATTGAATAATTATTTTTCACTTTTGTTTTTCTGTTCTTTTAATTCCTTTTCGGAATAATCATCTCCCCAGTTAGTGTCTAATAAAATTCCGCGTTTTATTTTATTATTCGTGCGGTCTTTTAAATCCTTAGTATTTAACAATGTCTCGCGACACATGTTCTTCGTCATTTAAAATTCTAAGTAATTGACGCGTTTGAGACATTAAACTTTTGAATTTAACTTTTCACACAGGGAAAAAGGGAAAAGAATATTCACTGAATATTTTTATATATATTTTTATTTTGCGATTTATTTTGCACAAACGCGAGACAACACAATATAAATCATACTTTGTTTTTCTGATTATTCGAATATTGTTTGTCCTGTCACGGTCGCCAATTAATAAATGTACTTCACATTTGAAGTTTTTTTTTAAAACGTTATTTAATTCTTATCACTTTATAACTAAGCTTCAGATCCCTTACCACTGGTGGGGGGAAATCTTTAGCTATACTATTTAATAACTACAAGTAAACCGTTTACTTCGGTATCTGAATTTCAATAGATACCACTTTTTATGAATTACCGGACTATAGGAAAAATTTTCTTTGAACTTATTTTTCCGAAATAACTATTATTTTTTTTTAAAACTAACCTTATGGTTTTGTTGAGTATAAGCTTGCCCCACGTTGTTGGGCGCCAATTATTATTTTCCTTTTTCTTTATAAGTTTTAAAAAAGGTTAATTTTATTTTTGATCGAGAACAAACTTGTTCCGATCGGTTCGGTGCAAGCTTTAAAACTGATTTTATAATATCATCTTAAATCTAAATCATCCTTCTGGATGTAGCGATCGCCAACGCAGATAATCATGAGTCGACGATGTGTTTATTAAATGTTTGTAATTTGATATCTTGTAGTGAAGATGCTTGTGATCGATGGGAAATCGATGGATGGGTCTTTTGATGAACGGAAGAAATGTATTTCGCTATATTATCATCATGACCAATGATGATTTTGATTCTTGAGTAAAATGTAATGTCAGCACTTTTTGGTGTGACTTTATATTGGGATGTGTGATTATAACTTGCGCACTACACTATGTATTGTACCTATAGATGACCGTCATTCACTTGCTGTTTCTGTCATGGACCTACGTTCTGCATCTTCATGACCTTCACTAGCTGTATCCGTTGCGGAGCTTTGCTCATCGATATTAGAACAATGTGCTGTCTAATGAGCCTTGATAACGCATCTGTAACTATGTTAGATTTACCAGGTTTGTAAACCAATTCATAGTTGTACTCCTCTATACGAGATTTCCATCTTTTGAGCTGAGGGTTGATGGTCAGTGTTAATGCGAATCTTTTTCGTCCATAAAGGTAGGAACGAATGTTATCAAGAGCACACACCATATCCAGCAATTCATTTTCATTGATTGCAAAGTTTTCCTCGGTCTTGTTTAGGGACCTAGAGATGAGTGCGATTGGCTTATCGAGGCCCAAGTCTTCCTTAGACAGTATAGCCCTTATCGCATAATTCGAAGCATCTGTGGTTAAATTGAATGTTTTCTCAAAGTCGGGGAAAGAAAAAACTTGAGATGATGTTTGCATATCCTTCAGATCCAGAAATGCCTGTAATGCCTCTTGGTCCAATTCGATTGGGACACGTTTTGATTGTTTGGCCTTTACTTGGGCATTGTTTACTCTTGTTAGGTTCGTAAGAGGTTTCGCGATTTTCGCATAGCCGCGAATAAATTTCCTGTAGTTAGAAGTGAGGCCCAACAAATTTTTCAACTCCTTAAGATTTTGGGGTGGAAGTATTTTTTGGATTGACTCAATCTTCTCAGGATCAGCCCGTATGTCGTTGGGTGTTATAATAGCAGCATTCCATTGGAGCCTGCAAAGTACTTTTTAGTACCTCTTAGTAGATGTTGAATGGATCGCATTCATTTTACCAGATGTAAACTCTAACCTGAATATGAAATGTCAATTGTGTTGTTTGGATTTGGTTTGTATGTTTTACTGTTCGGTGATTTGTAATCATTGAATCAATAACAAAATAAAATGGTGTTATTTTAGAAAAAAAAAATGTTTTCCAATAATTATGATATTTCTTAAGGATCTTGAAAACTTTGTACTTTTCTGAAGAAAAAAGAATAAATAAAACGGAAAATATTTTCTTTCAAACCAATTAAGGTTTCTGCTACTGTTCTTTCAAGGCGAAAATGCTGTGTTGAAACTACAAATCAGTGTACTAAACCTAAAAAGTTCTCAATTTTTGGTTTTTTACTTACATTTTCGTCTTCGGATTCAGAAGACGATTGTGGTTCTGACGACGACTATGAGGTGAACAAAAGTTGCTCTTCACTGCTGGTATCAACCTTACATTAAAATAACTTATTGACTGTAATCCAAACAACAACATTTTTGTATGGCCTAAGGAAACGTCAAATAATAAACACCAGAGACTAGAAATATTTTTGGGAAAGTGTGTAAAACAACAACAATTTATATGCAAATTCTTTTTAGTGGTGATGTCGCCGTCTGTCGGTGATACAGTTCGTAACTACTGTGATTAACTACTATCATCACTGAGTAAAAGTAGTTGACGGCAGTCAGAAGTACTTAGCAGTACGTACTGAAGCTGAAAGGAACAGGGCCAAAATTAAATATAGGTCCCGTTAAGATCATAAACTATGCTTTATAAGAACATCCATCCTCCTTTTTTTAGAACAATTCGGCAAAACAGAAGAAAAAAGTTTTCTTTAAAGAAATCTTCCCCGGATTGGGGAACTTCCTTTTCCCAAAAAAGGCTTTCTCGAGGCTGCAAACCACAAACAAATTGTGTTAAGTAGAGATCTAGTTTGCAAATATTATATATGTATGTAAATACCTTCTTCCAGAACCTTTTTGGATTGTTCCAGCTTGAGATTACTTCTGAAAGCATACAAATTCTCAACTTCATAGATTTCATTGCCCGCCTTCTTTGCTGCCGGCGACGGGTAAATTGAGCCCTTCTTCTTAAAAAATTAAGAACACAACTTTCTATGCTCCTTGTAATTTGACTTGTATTTATTAAGGTAGGTGTATCCATATTAATTAAAATATCTTTTCGTTTCCAATTTAAAATTTTACAATTTGTTGTCTTATGAAATTTTTAATGGCAAAGAACTGTCAAATGAAATTCAGCCGAATTCAGCCCAATTCAGCCAGGTGTCAAACGAAATGAGATAATAAATTGGTGTCGCCTTTATGATGCCTTTACGTCTCTACCTTTCCTCTTTTACTTTTTCATGGTTCGGTTTCTTTCTTTTTCCTCCTTCGTTTATTTAGCTTTGATAGTTGGCGATCGTGGTCAGGATTTGGTAAAGTTCTGTTTCCTTACACATTTTCGATGTCATCAGTTTGTCGTCATTTATAGACCTAATGAACTTAACTGGAAATTGGAGTGCAGCTGCATAATTGTTTCATCGGTCAGTTCATCAGAATTTTGGGTGATGATATGCTATGATGCAGTAATGCGTCTTTAAGTCTTCCCCTCTTAGATACGATTGTCCTCAATCGTTGGAAATATTCTAGGTCAAGTATTATGTAAGATGATGATATAATAAAATTTAAAAGTATGGTAGGTCAAGAATTTTGCTGTTGGTGTAATGTGAACTAGCTGTGATGTAATCTTTGGTCTTAATTCTGGGTTAATTAATGATCTGCATCGGGATTTCTTCCGATTTTCGTTCAGTTGTCTGGACAGTAATTTTTGAACCATTGGATTTGGTAAGCAAAGGCTTACATATGGATGAAACTGCCAAGATTATACCGAGAAATATGATCAATCCGTATATTGTGAACTTATTTATTAGTTTTTCGGTTTGCATCATTTGGATTTCTTTTGTGTTATTGATGTGGAGTTCATTGATCATCTCAAGTGATAATAGTTTGTGGTATTCTTTTTCTGTAGGAGAGGGTTGTAGTATTGCTGGTAAAATGTGATAACTTGTTACTTCTCTTGACGAAAATTGTTGGTTATCAATAGTAATATTCGTGTTATGGTATTTGATGAGAAATGTACCAATAAGGTTTTGGCTAATGTTTTGTGTTCGTATTGTTCCGTTGAAGTTGTTAAGTAAGATGATTCCAGGGGATATTTCTGCAATATGTTTGATGTGTTGACTATTCATTAGGTTGCATTCTGCGGTTAAGCTTTTTAATAATCTAGCTATGCATGTGGAGTTGCTAATGTTATCAATATTTTTAGTATTACAAATGGTTACATAATTAATAGTTTTACAATTATTATTTATTGCATAAATTTCATTTTTATTTTTTATAATATTTTCATATTTCAAATCGAGAGCTTGTTTTCCTTTTTTTTTAGGTTTTAACAATAGTTTTTCATAAGTTGACTGTTTTGTCATTGGTATATTTATAATATAAAGAAGTAAAGTTATATTTGTTACAATTTTTATTTCAGGACAATTTAATGCTTCTTCAATAGTATCATAAGGAATTTTTTCTTTATCTAAAATACTTATAGCTAATTTTATTTCTTCTTTTGATAATATTAAGGAATTTATAATTCCGATTTTAGCCCAATTGATGGCATGATTTATTTTTTGTAATTCTTCTTTTATCATTTTTATTTTGTATTGAAGTATAGTTACAATTTTATTATTTATCATGTTGTCTTTTTTTATAAAGTTTAAAATTTCATTATTGATTTTTGTGAGATTATTTACTTTTTCATTATGTAATTTATTTGTAACAACTTGAAGTTAAAGATATCAAGTTTTTGACATCCTCAACCAATCTTTGTGTAACACGAAGTTTGTATGTCACAAAATGTTCGAGGTAAGTTTCCTGAAGAAGTGCTAGTTGGGATTCAGGAATTTTTATCCCATTAATTATGTTAGGTTAGCCTTAAGAACTCTCACAAGATCTTGTTTCGTCGGATTTTGTAGTGCCACATAGTGGCGAAAATATCCAGGGTGAGGTTCTTCATGAGCTTCGAGCCCTTTCCCTACTTTAATGATAATCTGATTGCGGAACACATTTAACGGTGCTTCTACATGGGGGATTAGGTCGGTGCTGTCTTGATCAGCGCTATGCATGGTGCCTATTGACGATCGTTCCTCGCTTGCCGTTTCTGTCATCGACCTGGTCTTTTCACCTTCCAAACCTTCGCTAGCCGTATCCGTCACGGACCCTTGTTCACCGATGTTAGAACTATGTGCTGTCTCAATATTCACTGAGTCAGACAAGTGATTAACTTCGGTTTTAAGTCTCGAAAGAGCATCTGCAACTATGTTAGATTTACCCGGTTTGTCAACCAACTCATAGTTATACTCCTCTATCCGTGACTTCCACCTCTTAAGCTTTGCGTTAAAGTTACGATTTCCCAAGGCGAAGGTCAGTGGTTGATGGTCGGTGTGGATGCGTATCTTCTTTGCCCCATAAACATAAGAACGAAGGTTATCAAGAGCCCACGCAATAGCTAGCATTTCTTTCTCGTTTGTTGCAAAATTTTCTTCGGTTTTGTTTAGAGACCTAGAGATGAATGCGATTGGCTTATCAAGACCCGAATGTTCTTGTGATAATACAGCCCCGATCGCATAGTCTGAAGCATCTGTAGTCAAGTTAAATGTTTTATCGAAGTCGGGGAAAGCTAAGACTTCGGAAGAAGTAAGTAAATCTTTAAGGTCCTGAAATGCCCTTAAGGCCTCCTGGTCCAATTCAACAGGGATACGTTTTGATTGATTTGCCTTTACCTGGGCGTTATTCCCTCTTGTTAAATTTGTATGAGGTTTCGCGATTTTAGCATAATCACGAATAAACTTCCTGTAATATGAGGTTAGGCCCAAAAAACTTTTCAGTTCCTTAAGATTTTCTGGAGGAAGTATTTTTTGGATTGATTCAATCTTTTTGGGGTCAGCATGTATGCCTTCAGGTGTTATTATATACCCCAAAAACTCTACTTCACTCTTAAGAAAAGACGTTTTTTCCAAGTTAACCTTGAGATTCACTTCACATAACCTTGAAAGTATAATCTCTATATTATTTAACATTTCCTCAACGCTACCGCCAAAGATGACTATGTCATCAATATAGACGTAACATTTTTTCCTGATGAATTCCTTTAGGACGTCATCAATCATTCTTTGGAAGATTGCGGGGGCGTTCTTAAGGCCAAATGGAAGTCTCAACCACTCATATTTTCCATTCATCGTGGAGAAGGCAGTTTTTGGTATGTCGGATTCCAATATGGGTATTTGGTGAAAACCAGACGTCAAATCTATGGTAGTAAAAAACTTAACATTCCCTAAACTCGCAAGTGTGGAGTTGATATCCGGAATCGGATACGCATCGGCAATTGTCACAAGGTTAAGACGTTTAAAGTCTATGACCATGCGATATTGCTTCTCACCTGAGGGCTTTGGTTTCTTTGGAACCACCCAGATTTGCGAGTTATAAGGGCTCCTTGAAGGACGTATTATGCCTTCTGTTAAGAGACTCTTAATCTCATTTTCCACTACTTCCCTCATACAGGGAGGGTAGGGATAACTTTTGGTGTAAATAGGTTCATCGGTACTGGTCTTTATTTCTGCCCTCACTGAAGTTTTTACCAGCTCGTTCGCGTCAAGAGTTATGAAAAGTGCACTATATTTTCGTATTATTTGGGAGAGTTTTTTTCGTACGTCCTTAGGGATTTCCTTGTCAAGTATTGCATTGACTTCTGAAGAGAATTTGTCTTTCAGAGGAATTGTGATTCCCTTAGTTAAAGAGAGCGTATTCATTTTCCTGTCAATGATGGCTTCTAGTTGCTTCAAAGTATCATCGCCGATGATGCCATCGAAGCTTTTGAGGCCGGGGAGCACATAAAACGTCAGTGGGGTGTATGAATATAAATGCACTTGTTAAAAAATTTAAATTTTAGAATGTGGGTATATGTATATCACAAATCAATGCACCTTACCTGTACCCTTTTTTTTTACTTTCAGACACTGTTTCACTTTTGTTTTTAATTTTTTCATATAATTTTTCAATAGGAAATCTTTCCTCTTTACTTTCGTTACAATGAACTTATGAACAATATGAAAATGGGTTTTCTTTTTTTTTTTCAATGAACTTATGAGCTGAAGGAACTTTATAATTTTATTTTTTTCCTGCAAAATTTTTTGTGATCACAATTTGTATTCAATTTTCGATATATTTCGATTTGGTGTTCTTTACAACGTGAGAGAACAACTTCTTTTTTCCTTTTTTTTTTGAGACAATGCTTCAAAAACTCAATTCGAAATGAATTTTTATTTACACTGAGAATTTTTTTGATAATTCAATTAATTTGAATAGGGTATTCTCACATTCAACTTTTTAGTTTCACTGATTCTTATATTAGAAAAAAAATTGGTTTCTTTAAAAGCATTTTTTTGTTAAGCTCTTTTAAATGTTTTCGGATTTTTTCCACTCACGTCAGCAAAAGAGGCATCTGGTGATTATGTCTAAATCGTTTAAAGAAAAAAAAACCGAATTAATTTAAGTCTTAAGAACCAGCTCCGGAAGAGTCGTGTTAGTCCCTTTTAGTCGCAAGCGTTAATTCTTGCAAGCGACCTACTCGCGGCACGAACAACTTCACTTTCGAATCCTTGCACCGACGCCGACGATGACTTCATGTTCCCATGGGTATGGAGTATTCGTTGCTGGATAGTTTATAGGGTTACTGTGTTCCCATGGTTAAAGCTGTACCTCTCACTCTAAGGAGTGTATAAACTTCCTGTCCTGTATTAAAGGACACAACGATTCGCACGGTGAAAGGATCCGAAATTTGAGCCGGTCCCTGCTCGGGCGCCAGTTAAAGATATCCTTCGCGAGGATATTAATAAAACGCGAACGCCAGCCCAGAGGGCTGGCCCAACGGTTCGACTTACTGTTTAAGTGTCAAGGAAGAAAAAATGATTTTGCAAACGTTATAAAATATATTTTAAGATTCGTAATAAACAACTGTTCTATTCGGACGTCGGAATACAATTAATTCATTAGCTTAAACCTATATCTTCATGGTCGGGAGTTCCTGCAACCGATTTCCATGCAGATCCGATAAAATTTAGGGATCTCTTTACTTTTCTTGGTTTTATGTTAAAAATAAGATTTTTTATTTGTATTACTTCATGTAAAATAAAGGGGTATATCGTGTGATTATGGGTTATGTTTAAATTTAGAGTCGGGGTAATGTCTTCAATGAATTGTTCGTATTGGTTAATGTCAACGTCATGGATTATTTTTAAGCTACCTTCTTCTATTTTTGCTTGTCCGATGTGTAGGGCTACAAATTGCGTATTTGAGAAATCTAAGATCTGTATTTCTCCTTTGACGGTGGCGAATAATAATCTGAAAGTAAAATATTTGATTTAGTTTCTAATGAGGCTTTTATGGACAGTTTTGCCTGACTGTGTTATAACTATTTACTATTTCTTTTTTATATCTGTATGTCAGTCTTGACCCTAATCTCTTATTGTGTTTAACGTAAATAATATCTCCAGGAAGGAGATATTATGGGTTTCCTTTTTTTGTTTTGATATTTAAGATCTTGTTCTTGTCTTGCTTTGAGAATTTCTATATTGTTATTGCGTACTTTTCCGAACTCTTCGGGATTTAGTCTAGGTATTCGGCCATGGAATAAGTCAACGTGTTTTTTGCCTGTAGTGGAATGTATTGAAAAATTCTATTCATTGACAGATCGCTCTAAGAGTTGTTCAAATGAACGAGGCAGGGCGTCTGCTTTTAAGCATCTCATTATTTCCGACAATGTGGAATGAAACCTTTCCACTTGGCCGTTTACTTCGCTTTTATAAGGGGTTGTCGTGAAGACTTTGATTTGAAGTTCATCTTCAAGCATTGAAGTAATAGAAGCAGAGTTTAGAGATTTTTCGTTGTCGATAACAACATTATCTGGGACACAAAAAAAAATAGAATGTCTCTTGATATGTTCTGTTGAACGAGACTCAATTATTTTGGCTTTATGACCTGGATAATTTGGAATAGGAGTAGGTTCGATTACCTGATTATTTGGATGCCGGTCGTATTTATTTACTTTGCACACTGTGCAGCCATTCACTAAATTTTTGATTTTAGAGTTCATTTGAGGGAAGTAATATTTTTGAAGAATTTGAAGTTTGTTTTCTTGGTTATTTCGATGAGCTCTTTTATGTTCAATTAGTATTAGTTCTTCCTGTTCATTTTCGTTTTCTACATCTTTTACCAGAGTTTGGGTATACCTGATCTTGTAATTTCTAAAGTGAATAGGATAAATTTCTTGTATTTTTTCCATGATATGCTCTGGTGCTAAAAGACCATTGATTATATTGGGGTTTAGATATCTCTTAAATATATTTATGATATCTTCTTCGCTGTATTTTCTCTTGGTTTTAATGTGTCTTGAAAAACTTGAAAATATGGGTTTGACTTGATAACTATCTTCATTATCTATTTTTAAAATTATTTGATTATGAAAGACATTGATAGGGGATTCAACTGTAGGGATTAAATTATGAGAAGAGCTTTCTGAACTGTGTTGTGTCATCGTTAGCGTTATTGGGAGGATTCTTGATAGTGCGTCTGCTATTAAGTTAGTGTTACCTGGTTTGTATTTTAGTTCGTAATTATATTCTTCCAAGATGGCATTTCATCTCTTCATTTTACTATTACTATTTTTGTTACTGAGAGCATAAGTTAATGGCTGATGATCTGTATAAATTTTTACTTTTCTTGATCCGTACAGGAAATTTCTTAAATTTGTTAAGGCCCAAATTATTGCCAACATTTCTTTTTCATTCGTGGCATAATGTTCTTCAGTTTTATTCAATGTTCGAGATGGAAATGTGATAGGACAGCGCCGATTGCGTAACCAGAAGCGTCCGTTGTGAGTTCGAATTCTTTTTCGAAATTTGGATGAGTAAGTATTACTTCTTTAGATGTGAGCGCATTTTTTAAATTTTGAAAAGCTATTAGAGCAGTTTATCAAGTTGAATAGGATTTTTTCTTGATGCGGTTTTGGACACTCGTTCATCTTCCCCTCTTAAGAGCGATGTTAGAGGTTTAGCTAACTTCGCATAGTCTTTTATGAATCGTCTGAAATAGCCAGACATACCAAGGAATGGGCGAAGTTCTTTTAAGTTTCGCGGTGGGGAAAGATTCACAATAGCTTGAATTTTAGAAGGGTTGGCTCTGATTCCATTAATACCAACCAAAAATCCTAGGAATTCAATTTCTTTTTTTAGAAACTCGGACTTATCAAGCTGAATTTTCATATTAGCTTTTTCTAATATCGTGAAGACTAACTCTATATTTTTGAAGTGTTGTTCCTCGGATTCTCCAAAGATGATAATGTCATCTATATAGACGTAGCAACGTTTACCTATATGTTCTCTGAGGATATCGTCCAAAGTTTTTTGGAAGATTGAGGGGGCGTTCTTAAGACCGAATGGAAGTCTTAAAAACTCATACTTTCCGTTATTGATTGAAAATGCAGTCTTTTCAATATCTTTTGCTCTCAATGGGATTTGATGAAATCCACTTTTCAGATCTATAATTGTGAAATATTTGTTTTTACCCAATTGTGAAAGAACTTCCTTTATTTCTGGTATTGGATATTTATCAGAAATAGTTATAGAGTTTAGTTTTCGGTGGTCAATTACCATTCTGTATTTCTTTTCACTGGAAGCGTCCGCCTTTTTAGGGACTATCCATACAGGGGAATTGTATGGCGATCTGGAAGGTCTAATTATTCCTTGATCAAGTAATTCTTTTTCTTGGGCTTCTACGACTTCTTTAAGGGTCTAGGGTATGAGTAAGTTTTAGAATACACAGGTGTATCTGTGGTTGTCCTAATTTCTCCTTTCACCGTACTTGTATAAGTCAACTTTTCATCTGGATCAGAAAATAGGTTAGGACATTTCTTTAGGATAGCGTGAAGCTTTTTGTTTTGTACATCCGATAGATGTGAAGTACGTAAATTAACATTATTAATGTTCTCAGAATTATAGTGCTCTAAAGGGATTTTTAAATTATTATTAATGGTCATAAAACTTTTATCGGTATGAATTACTGCTTTGAGATCACGTAAAGAATCATTACCAATGATTCCGTCGAGTGATGTTAAATAAATAAATAAATAAATAAATTGGGACCGGTATCAATTAGAAATTTTAAAAATTCTCCACTCTTCACCAGTAGTTTAAGATATGGGAGTTAAGAGCGGTTTAGTCTGAAAAATAGATGTCTTCCAACTCCTCAGGTTGATCTAAGGAAGGGTTGTTTTCGTTTTCTGGAAATTCGTCCGGATTTTGATGTTCTTGTTCTGTTTCCTCTGGAAAATGATTTTCATTTTCTTCTTCGGGGGTAACTATTAGTATTATAAATTCTTTGTACCTTATTCTGTGGTCGCATCTCATATTGATACGAGTTGAATGGATTTTCTCGTTTTACTGGGTAGTTACGAATGGGTGGTCGATTTGCATAATTTATTTGTCTGGAATGGATGCTTCTATCCACACCCATAGGTTCTGGTGGGGGTTGTGGTCTAGGGACATATTGTGCTTGATACCTGTTGTTATTATAGTATTGTGGTGGCATGGGGGCTTGTCTATGATTTTGGAATCTGTTCTGAGCTTGAACAAAATTATGTCTGTTCTGGAATCCGTTTTGTTGATATCTCGGTCTTGCTTGCAGATTATGAAACAATTCTGGATAGAATGGTGTGTTATGGGCTGTTGGTTGGTCCCGTGGTTTTGGGAATAATGGTGGAGGTGGTGGATGTGCTTTACGCATGATATGTTGGCTATTATTTGCGTATTGAGTTCGATAATCAGCATTTTGTAATTTGAGGCAAAGATGTAGAGCTTGAGGTAGGTCTACAGGTTCTTTAATGCTAAGGAGTCGCGGGAGATCTTCTTTTAGGCCGCGCACAAAAGTGTCAAGTGCTTTACCTCTGTAGTATTGTATCATATTGTTAAGAGATTCATGTGTCATGTCCATGCATGAAAGTTTGTTTAATATAAGGGAGAGATGTTGATACACCATTTGGTAGAATTCGGGGACAGAATTACTACCCCTTGGACCAAAGTAGTCATTTGGTACTCTAGTGTACCAATGTCTCTTGTCTGCGTAGTGCAGGAGAGACATTTTGATATTTTTTGACAGTTTAATGGCGTGTTATAGGATTCGAGAGCTATATCAGCTAATTCTACTATTTTGTTTCTGACTACGCTAAGGATACCATAATATTTTGGTGTACCTCTGAGGTGTTCATAAATTGAAAGTATTCTTTCGACACTTTTTTTCCACGAGCTGAATTCGCCAGGTTGACCAGAAAATTCACGTAGGCTTTTGACTACGTCGGGAATTTTATCTAAATCGGCTAGATTTCCATCATTACCGATATTAATAATTTGATCTGTGTCATTGGCAAAATCAAGATTGGGTTTAAGTAGAGATTGTAGGATTGTCCTACCTTCTCGAAGAAGGGTCTCACGCATTATTCTATTAACGTGTTCAGTGAGTAAATTCATATTAAAAGGTTCGTTTTGTTGGGCTGTATTAGCAGTGTTAGGTGGGTTAGGAAGGTTGGGAGCGTTTGCAACGGGGAGATTATCGCTTATGCGAGGGGGTCTGAATAAATTATTAGGATTCATTTTAAATTGCTTTCGAGAAAAAAATTTATTTGTTTTAAAGAAAAGTAAAGAGAAGTATAACTTCAATAATTTAATTATATTTTTTATGAGATATAACTACTATATGTTTTCGTCTTGTTTTTTTTTTCTTCGAATATTTTATTTTGTTTTAATTTATTTTTAAAAGTATTTCAGAAACATAAGGATAAATACTAGATATATGCAATTTCAATTTATGTTCCTATTAAGTTATTTTTTTTTATTGGATTTATTTAAATATTTTTTTATTTGAATTTGATTTCAATGTATAAAAATTTTTAATTTAATTGCATTTTATTCTCACTGTATTTTTTTCTCTAAATTTATTTTATTTATATATTGACACAAAAAAAAATGTTTCTTTAAATATCTTTGTTTTCAAATGTTAATTAAAAATTTTATTTTTATGAATTGTAAAAAAATTAAAAGTCACTTAATAATAACTTACATTAATATCATAATTTTTTTGGAGCTGCAACTGTGTCCTTGTATTTATGGTTCCGTGGGGGTAATTCGTTAGGTGGGAGGATCGGAAATTTTCCGTTTTGTCCTTAATTAATTTTTTTAATGTGACTCCGGGGCCTCTTCCTTCACTTTTTAATTCTTTCTTTTTGTTTGTTAAATTATTTTAAAAGTCTTATTATTATTATTGATTTTAAAACTTTCACTTTATTTTCTTTTTTAATTAATTAAGAGTCTAACCGTTTCTAATGATTTTCTTAAACTTTCACTTTTACTTTTAATTTTAATTTTCTTTTGATTAAAATTGATACGAATTTTAAACACGACCACTGTCCCTGTTCGGGCGCCAGTTAATGTTTTATTTAAAACAATTTATAAAAAAATAATTTTTTGTATCTGAAAATTTTTAATTCTCAGATACTATACTTTATTATTTAAGAACAGAATTACAACTCAACTTAATTTCAACTTCACATGCATTTATAGGCAAGTCATTTGAATAATACAATATACAATGTACAAAGTACGTTTCAGGTTAATGGGTATGATTTTTTTCTTTACTGAAAAGAGCTGAGATAATGGCCCATTTGAAACAATACTCATCTGTATTGTGAACTTTTACACGCTCTTTTTTTAGAAGGAAACTCGGTAGTGGTATACACATTGAACCTTTATTCGGCGTATATTAATTTGTACTTATTTCAATATGTCAACAAAGCCCACCCACTAGCTTTCTCCTGAAATTCCTGCATTTACATGTCTATTTCATCTATCATATGTGCATATGACGAAACTAGATTGCTACTTACAAGAGCAATTTCCATTTTAGTATAAACACGTTTAAGGGTTAGCTCCATTTCATCCTCCAAATTAAGTTCTAGTTGAACTTTACATTATTCAATTTCTCTAAATGCTCTTCCAATTTTTCAAGAATCGCTTTCTTTGAAAAACTTGATGGGGTTAATATTTTCTTCTGTGTTGTTTTTATAAACAAGAGTTTCTACTGTTCCTTTGAAACAGCTTCTTATTACCTGGAAGCCATGGGATACAAGTTCAGCACCAAGCTTTTTATGATGATTTCGACGATTATGGTTTTTCCGATCAAATTCATTAAATTCTTGCTCACACACATCTCACGTACTGTTTTTTTTTTCAATTTTTGTTTAAGATGGTTTGGGTGATTACTACCCTCTTCGAAAAATATATTTTCAATCATATTTATGTGCTCACTTCAGGGCCAGCTTGTTCTGAATAATCTATGTTATTCGATAGTTCTTAAAGCAACGAAGATTGTACTTTAGTTTCAATGTCAGAATTCCACTGTCTCACACTTTTTTTTACATAATTCACAAAAGTTTCTTTTATTTATTGGAGAAGCATTTTTATTTTCTCTGATTACCTGTTTATTAATTGACCTATGAATTTTCATGTCTTTTTAAATTTAAATTTTTGGAAAATGAAATTCCGCAAACTTCACATAAAAACGACTTCATGATTTTTTTTTAAGTTAAAAAAAAAAATAGAGCGAACTTAATGTCAAGCGCCCTGGACGAAGAATTCTTTGAGAATAAAAATATCTTGAACAGGATAACAACTCTAAACTCATTCTTATCAAAATAAATCCCATACATTCTAATGTAAGCATAACCCCCGCTAATTTATGACTTTCCGATAATGGAATCTTTTTGACAACTTGATGCACCAACCTAACTCAAAATTTAATCGATTTTCTAACGAATATCTTTTGACTTAGTAATATTCTAAGAATGAATATCTCAATCCGTCAACTACACAAATTTATCAAGCATACATTTAATAACAAAAGAAATAAAAAGATAAATATTATAAACAGCAAAATATATACGATTTATTCAATATTTTCTACAATAATTGTTCTTCCTTTTTTTATTAGACGTTCGCCCTAATGGACACAAACATGTAAGATTAAATGACACATTGTTTATTTCAGGTATGCTAGCGTCTGGTGTCTGATAATTTGCTGTAGCACTGGGGTAAACAAATCTGGAAAGTAAAAAGTCTTTAGTTTCTATTTAACAAATACTAATAATATAAAATTACCTGAAATTCAAATCAGCTACAATTCTTTCACCATATTTGTTGCTGAAAACCTCTTCTTCCACTTTTAAAAGTTCTTCTTTGAGATTCATCGTTGAAGTTATGAGTTGAATCCTAAATTGGTACAGTTTTATATACAGAAATCTAAAAATATAAAACATATATGTGTGATTGGCCCTGGATGGCCGCCGCAAAATTATCCAAAAAGTATAGCAGGTAGCACACAATAGATGCCGTCGTATGGGTGCAACTCTTTTTCTTTTAGTTGTTCGGTTTCGTTATAATACAGAAAGATAAGATTGTTATTGTTGCTTTTTTAGTTACTTTTCTTTTCTCTCTTATTTAATTTCTTAAAAAATTACACTTAGTTTTTTTTATTTTTGCTTTATTTAATTTTGCCAGAGGGGCCAATGCAAAAAAAGACACATGTGTCGTTAGACTTCCAAATGTATTCTCCGAAATTGAAGATGCCGGAAGGGCATACATCATTTTTTTTTAACGATTCGTTAAACTAAATATAAGGGAGGTGTTCTGAAAATGAGGCCAAATTGTAACGAGGTACAATTGGGCCTCACTCACAGATGGCGTTAACAATGTGCTCAGCTCCAAATAATGCTTATTTGAATGATTTTACTTTAAAAAAAGATAAGAGATACTAATATATAAATGTATAGCGGAAAAAGCACTATACTGTCTGAGTGCGAGCTCATGCTCAGATAAGCATGTACCATCATGCGCAATTTAAATAAAAAAATGAATTCAATTGTATAGGCTTTCACACCAAACCCAAAACGGAGTTTTCAGCTAAATGTTTACGAAAACTTTTTTTTTTTTAAGAAGAAATGTAAAAACAATAAAAACGCATGTGCATAATTAGGTATTGCTTTTGTTCTTTTTTTTGTGGACTCTGTAGCCATAGCAATATATAAATTAAATTCATTTTGTCTACATTGAGATAAAAAAATATTCGTTAGAATATTTTTTTCTTTTTTTTTTTTTCTTTATTAAATTATAAACCGGCAGGGATTCTGCCTTCGAAATGAATACATTTATTTCATTTAAAATCTAAAGCTTAAATAGTAAATAAACTGCAAACACAAGCTCTTTAGCTTGCTACTCGTTCCCACAGGTCAATACTCGTACGTGATGGGATGTAGCGGATGCAAATATACACTTTGTGTTGTAGACGCGTTGTCAGCATGATGATATGGGAACATGGGATTAATGAACTATTATGTTTTTTCAACATATTTGTCATTAATTTATACTTTTGGATCGTCAGCTGAATATAGGACAGTCTCAGCTCTCTTTTGCGTATGCATATCTAGAGTGTGTATTATTGTGAAAACATTTTTCAGGAAATGTGGCGTGTTCTTAAGCCAAAATATTTATGTGCATATCCACTTACTGGACAAATTATTAAGGAAAACGTGAATGGTTTCGAAAAGCTTAGTTTCCGTCAGTGTTTTGGAGTTATCGGTATGGATATACATATGTAGTTAATATATATCCCTAAAAGTCATTTTACTTTTACCGCAGCTTCAGCAGAAGAAAGAAACTTCAACTACGGTCTTTGAAAATGTCGAAGAGTTGTAGTTAACTGCTTTGGGCATCTTAAAGTATATTCAGAAGACTGCGAAAAGGTCTTGATAACCGTATTGACAATAGTACCTCGATTATTAAAGCATGTTTTGTATTACATAATTTTTTGAATATCAATAATGACGAAATTAACATTCAATGGTTGCAATGCACAACCAATAATCCGAAAAGAGAGCAACCAGAATCTACACAGGTCCATGGTGTAAGTAATATAGTCTCGAATAAATTTCCTGTAGTAAGAAGTGAGGCCCAAACAACTTTTCAACTCCTTAAGATTTTGGGGTAGAAGTATTTTTGGATTGACTCAATCTTCTTAGAATCAGCCCGTATGCAGTTGGGTGTTATAATATAACCCAAAAATTCTACCTCGGTTTTAAGGAAAGATGTTTATTCTAAGTTAACCTGGATTTACCTCGGTACCACCCAGATTGGGGAGTTATAAGAACTCTTTGAAGGGCGTATTATGCCTTCTGCTAAGAAGTCTTTAATCTCATTTTCTACCACTTCCCTTATGCAGGGTGGTAGGGATAGCTCTTAGTGTAGATTGGTTCTTGGGTGCTGGTCCTTATCTCTGCCCTCACTGTGGTTTTAACTAGCTCATTCGCTTCAAGAGGTGTGAAGAGTGCACTAAATATTCGTATCGACAGAGACTTTTACAAACAGTCTGGGGAATGTCTTTGTCCAGAATCGCGTTTACTTCAGAAGCAAACCTATCCTTAAGAGGGATTGTGATCCCCCAAACAATGTCAGCGTATTCATCTTCCGATCAATAATCGCTTCTCATCTCCGATGATGCCGTCAAAACTTTTTAGACCGGGAAGGACATAAAATGTCAGTGAGGCGTCAATTCCCACTTTGGCAAAAAAACTTGCCCGTAATTTTGTCAGTAATTTGCACATTACTGGCTGTGGAATTAACCGCAAATGGTTGAGCTAACCGGGTCGTATCCTGTGAACCATGGGGGCCATGAAGTTTTTATTCGATTCCGCATCAACAAGAAAGCTCAACATCTTACTATTTGCGAGGATATAATATATGTATTGTAAGCTTGGAGTACCGATCAGCATACCATCGGCTGCACATCGATGCGCGGAAGTGATCGATAAGTGAAAAAATAGAAAGAAAAAAAAAAAAGAAAAAACTATCTTGTGTTGTGCTACCTGTTTTTGTTTTATTCCAACAAAACCCCCAAAATCAATATAAATTATAAAATAAAAGCCCATAACAATGCAATAATAATGATCAGTAAAAAAAATAATCTATAACAACGCGCCCTTCCCATAATATTAATTCAGTGTTCAAATATAATAATAACCAAAAAATAAAACAACACAAATAAGCATAACGTGCGGTAAATATTTCCTCCTCCTTTTCCTTGTCACTTCTCGCAGTTGTATTAGCTTGATCATTGTAGGTACTGTGTGGAGCTTATCACACAGTGCATGCAATGATTAGGTTAGTATAACGTCAGATGGATTACTGTTTGTTTTTTTCTATTTACCCAGGGGCGGATCAATATAAATTGTCACTAAGGCATAACACTAGTGACAATTTGTTATTGAAAAGTTCAAATTGGAATATAGATCAAACATTCATTATAGTTAATTGTCTGACTTGTGTTTTATTTGTTTTTAAATGTTAAAATGGTTGGTAGTTTTAGAGTCGATTATACCAATATTCGTGGGCTCAGGAAAAATTTTTGTGCCGCGTATGTCCACACTGTTAAAAACAGGCCAGCTGTTTTGGCACTGAGTGAGACCCAGATAGGCGAAAATTCTGATCAATCGGAATTTCGTCTGTTTGGGTACAACTTAGTGCCATTATTCTTTTCCCACCATGGTCTCGCCGTATACGTAAGAAATGATGTAGCGTACCAACTCCAACCACAATATGGCTTGTGCTCAAATACAAATTTTAATTTCATGTGGTTAAAATTCACGGTAACTAAGCACATCATACACACATGTTTTATTTATCGGAGCCCAAATTTGGATAGAGTTTCAACTTTTAACGAATTTGATGCTTTGTCCGACTCCATTCAAAGAATTGTTTCCCATTATCCTCACACTGAAATCGTCATTGCGGGCGATTTCAATGTACACAATTCTAGTTGGCTCCGCTTTTCGAGCCAGACAACACCCGAAGGAAGGTATGTTGAGGTCTTTGCTGAGTTAAACCAACTGACTCAGATTGTTGACGAGCCAACCCGAATACCTGACGTTGCAGGTCAAACCGCAAACACTCTAGACTTGTTCCTTACCTCTGACCCTAATAAATACACGCTAAATGTATTATCGCCTCTAGGTACATCAGACCATTGTGTCGTATCTGCAAATTTCTCATGCCAACAACACTCAGTTAAAGAAAAACCACCTACGAGAACCGTTTGGCAATATGGGAAAGCCAACTGGGACGGTCTCAATAATTTCTTCAGAAACTTTAACTGGTCATTATGCTTCCTCGGTAGTGACATAGACTCCAGCGCAGTTATGATAACAAATTTAATCCTTTACGGAATGAGAAATTTTATCCCGAATAGGGTGAAATCTATCAAACCGAAAGAAAATGCATGGTTTGATTCAAGCTGTAAAGAGGTTATTAGGGATAGAGAAGTCAGTTTCCGGAATTATAAAGCCAACCCCACTGAGGAATACCGGAAAAAGTTTCAACAAGCTAGAAAGACTTGCAACGTTCACATTCGTAGAACCCAATTTTTGAATGACCAAAAATTAAGGCACAAAATACTACAATATCCCAAAGGTAGTAAGAATTTTTGGTCATTTGTAAAAACTATTCGAAATTCAACTTCTTCTTCTCGGTTCCAACGCTCGTCTTTAATGACACCCCTTTTGTCAGTTCTCGCGAAAAAGCCAATTTGCTTGCAGCGCAGTTCGCTGTTAATTCGACGCTGTCAGAAAGTGTTATGACTCCTCCAGTACTTGAGAGCGTAAACGATTTTATGGGACGAATCTTCTTTCGCACTCGTGCAGTTGCTAGAGTCCTCAAAGATCTTGACATAAACAAATCCGCTGGCCCGGATAGTATCCCTCCCATCGTTTTGAAGAGGTGTTCTTCAACGCTGGCAAAACCACTGCGTAAGCTTTTCTATCTGTCCTATTCTACAGGTCTCTTTCCGAGTGGATGGAAAACAGCATTTGTCCAGCCTGTCCATAAAAAAGGCGCATCTTCTTCACCATCTAATTACCGTCCAATTGCACTTACGTCCCTTCTTTCCAAGGTCATGGAAACGCTGATTAATTATCAGCTCAAGAAATATCTTGAAGAACGAAAGCTCCTTAATGACCGGCAGTATGGCTTTCGTAGCAATAGGTCCACTGGTGATCTGATGGTATATCTCACCGAACAGTGGCACAAATCTTTACATCGTTTTGGAGAGAGTAAGATTATTGCGCTTGATATTTCAAAAGCATTTGATAGAGTTTGGCATCAAGCTCTCCTTTCGAAAATGCGTGCATTTGGTATCGATGAATGTCTTCTTCGTTGGATTAGAAATTACCTTTCGGACCGTTCAATACAAGTTGTATTGGACGGTTTCAAGTCTGATATTCACAAAATAAATGCTGGTGTGCCCCAGGGCTCCGTATTGTCTCCGACCCTCTTTCTCATTTTTATTAATGATCTCTTATCTGGAACTTCTAATCCACTTAATTGTTTTGCTGACGATAGTACTCTCAGCTTTTCATATTCGTTTTTAGGTGCACCTCCTTGTTTTTCGGATGTGCAACTGGAACGGCAGCGTATGATAAGCTCATTAAATTCTGATCTTGACAGCATTGTCCAATGGGGAATTAAAAACCGTGTAGAATTTAATGCTTCAAAAACTCAGTGCTGTCTTCTGTCGTTAAAGCAGAACCCACCCCCCATGCCGCTATCCATGAGCGGCACTTGCATTGAAGAAACCGATCAGCTTTCAGTCCTCGGCATGTGCATCGCAGACCACCTCTTGTGGAATGAACACATATTTGATGTCGCCAAAAACGCTGCAAAGTGTTTGGGCTTTCTTCGAAGGTGCAAGAAATTCTTCACCCCGTCTGATCTGGCTGTAATCTATAAGGCCTTCATTCGTCCAAAGCTGGAGTATAACTCGCACATTTGGGCAGGAGCTCCCAGAACTCATTTGAATCTTTTGGATAGAATTCAAAATAGAGCTCTAAGAATGATTGGCGATAGAACTATAGTGGAAACATTTACATCTCTAGAACATCGTCGAAATGTTATATGTCTCTCACTATTTTATCGCTATTTTTATAAACATTGTTCCAGCGAAATAGCCAGTTGCATTCCTCCCCTTAAATTTTTCAACCGTAATACTCGCGCTTCTAGGAATGCTCATCAGTTTACCCTTGAGCCCAACTTCGGACGTACTGTCAAGTACAGAGATTCTTTCTTTAGCCGTACAACGCGAATGTGGAATACTTTACCCGGCTCTATTTTCCCCTCCCATTTTGATATTCAGAAATTCAAAACCAATGTGCATCGGTATCTCCTCTTGCATCCTTCCCTACTTTCCTAACGCTCGCACTGTGCTTGTTCATTTTAAGGGTAGTCAAAACCCCTTTAGTGCGCGCATCCGTTTAAAAAAAAAAAAAGCTGAACTTTCGTTAATAATAAATAAAAGGCCGTATCATTCGCTTAAATTAGAATATTTATTTTTGCGTCTACATCGGACGGGCATCACATTTATAAAAAAATGAACATAATAATTACATATACACATAAAATGAATGATTCACTGTTTTACATGTATACACATAGACGCAGCCCTACACATGAATATGTATATTATTTCTATGCCTACAATTCTGCCATCCTGGTTTGCAATCGTCCCGATTGATCCCTATTTATTCGCTAAAATGTATATATGGTTTCAAATTCCCCACTTCCCATATAAGGTACCTGATTCAATTTTAAATCCTTCCACATCTTTTATCAAATACCTATCATTCGGCAATACCTGAATTACCTCATAGGGTCCATTGAACTTAGGTATTATTTTCTTGCACACACCCGGTTGGCTAACAAAATTTTTTACCATAACATAATCGGCGATTTTGTACAGTTTACAAACCCTGTTCTTATGTTGAATCTGTTTATTATAATTTTGACTTTTTATAATACTGTCCGATGCTTTTCGTCGTAACTCTACTAAATCTCTCTCATTTTCACTCTCATTTATCTCATCTAGTTTCTCTCTCATTTGATCTATCACCTCACCTCACCTCTTTGCCGCACTCCAAAAAGTAACTCGCTTGCATATGCCTCAGTACCCTTATGTAATGTATTTTTCATGGCGAATTCAATTTTTGGTAAAATCTTATCTAATGTGAATTCCAAACCACCGCTAGTGGTTTTAGCGAGCATGGGAACCAAACTCCTGTTCACACGCTCTGTCTGCCCGTTAGCTTGGGGCGAAGCTGTAGCGATTTTAATATGCGTCACATTATTATCTCTTAAAAATTCCTTAAAAGCCACTGATGTAAATGCACTTCCCCGATCCGACACCACTACTTTGGGCCTACGATATGCAGAAAAATAAGCTTTCATACACGAGTTAAGTATTTTTCTCGCGGTTTTTTTTCTTTTTTTTCTTTATTGACTATTGTTATTATTATTCTTTCATTTTAAAGTTATTACATTTTTTACTTATTTTAATTTGCTAAGGAAAGGCCGCTGGCTGGCTTCAGCTAGGCTCCACCTTTCAGTAGCTTGTAGCATTAAAGACTGACTTGATAAACTAAATTCAAGTTACTAGACGTAACTTATGCGACAACTTCCTTCTTACCAGTGCAATTGCAATTGCATTGTATACAATTTTGTGAATTTTAAAACCGCATCTGATCGTTTGTATATATTTATTTTATTTTTATAAATAGATAACGTTTGCTCAAAAGTGTTATCTTCAAGTTCTAATATATTGCTAACACGGCTGAGTACATCTACGTGTTGCATTCTACTCACATTTCTGTGTTCAAATGTGTAATCATAATTCTGTAGCTCGAGAGCCCATCTAGCTATCCTAGGGCTTATTTCTTTTTTATTAAGCCTAAGCGTCAGAGAATTGCAATATGTGACGATTTAAAATAATCCGTGTAAGATCCTTAATTAATTTAAGATTATTTTTGAATTAATTTAAGATTAAGCGCATTAATAATCGCCAACGTTTCCAGCTCAAAATCTATGGTACTTGGACTCAGAATCAGTCGTTCTCTTTAAATCTTTTTTCTTTGTAGAAGCATCGCCCCAAATCCCAACGAACTAACACCGCAGTGAAGATCCGTTTTATATCGTGGGTCGTAAATATCCAATATTGTTGACCCGACTAGTTTTGCTTGCAAAACTTCAAATGCTCTAACTTAATTTTCTTCAAAAATAAATGCAATATTTTTCCTAATTAATTTGTACAAAGGTTCAGCTAATAAACAGAAACCTTTAATAAACCTCCTGAAGTAGGAGCACAACCCTAAGAAACTATGTACCTATTTATCGTTCTTAGGAATTGGAAAATTTCTTACAGACTCAATTCCTTTGTTATCCGGCCTAATCCCTAGTTTGATATTGTATATCCTAAATATTGGAATTTTGCCTCTAAAAATCGGCATTTATCTAGTCGTAATTATGAATATATTAAGAGATTTTTTGAAAAAATTGATTAATAATTTGGAATTACGAGTTCAACCGTTTCTGTTGTCCGAGTCTTGGATCTGCAAAGTTGCCGGAGAAATTTAATATAAAAAGACACCTTTTAGTTCGATTTAAATTTATTCTTTTACGGCAAATCTGGTGGGCTGCTTGTGGACTCGATGGCAACTGAATACTCTACCATTCAATTTATTGAAGAAGATAAAACAAAACGAAATTTCAAACTCTGATCAATTTTGTGAACGCTGCCCATCTAATCCACAAGTCTTATAGGTCTTATAATTTATTTAATAACATCCCACCCCTCGTGATGCAAGGCTGGCACTACGAAGCATCACCAACTTCTAATCTAGCAAGTTTTACTGCTGGTCGACGTACTACACCTGATTTGGTTCTCACCTCAGCAGAACGGACCTGTCCATCGACACCAGGAAAAACTTTGGTTATTCTTCCACGTATCCATTGGCTTCTTGGAACTTGAACATCACACACTAAGACGAGATCACCTTCTTTTAGAGGAGTTGTCTTCTCAAACCATTTACATCTTTTAGTGAGAACTGGAAGATATTCTCGCATCCATCTCTTCCAGAAACGATTTTTTAGCTGCTGGCTCACCTTCCATTGTTTCCGTAAGCAAGGAGATCTATTTTCCACAGGTCCAGGTAGGAGTCAGTGGTTCTTCATCTTCAACTGTCAGCGGAAGATGAGTCAGGGGCCGACTGTTGACAATGTTCTCTGCCTCTAATAGTGCACTATACAATGTTTCCAATTTTGGATTTCTTTCTTGAAGACTGAAGGACAAAACTCGTTTTATTGACTGGACCAATCTCTCCCAGCATCCACCGGCGTACGGGCTCGAAGGGCAGTTGAAAACCCACTCTATTCTTTTCGAAGACAGCTCTGCCTTGATAGCTTCGTTATTAAAAATGGCATTATTTAGCAACTCTTTGCTTGCCCCAACGAAATTAGTTGCGTTGTCGCTTCTAATCAATGGCACACCTCGACGGTTGACGAAATTTCTAATGCAGATGATGCAAGCATCAGTGGAGAGATCGGCAGCTATCTCGAGATGTACGGCTCTGACGGTCATGCAAGTGAAGAGTGCAATCCAACGTTTCTCCGTCCGGCGATGTATAGTGACGTTGATAGGGCCAAAGTAATCGAGACCAGTATACGTAAATGGTCTAACAAACGGGGTTAAGCGATCTTCCGGAAGCTGCCCCATTAAAGGGGGTACTGGTTGAGCACTTCGAAAACGACAAACTGGACAGCGTTTTCTAATCTTCTTAACAACAGATCGAATGTTCGGCACCCAAAATCTTTGCCTAACCTCATTGACTATAGTTTCATCGTTTTGATGACGTAGACGATCATGGAATTCTTCAACGAATAGCTTTGTAACAGGATGGTTCTGCGGTAGAATAATTGGTCGCCTGGCAGCGAAAGGAATTGATCTGGCAGCATCTATTCGTCCAAGCACACGCAGCAATCCTTTTTTTATCAAGATATGGAGTAAGTTGAAAGATTTTACTTCTCTCAATAGGAAGGCCTTGGTCAAGAGCATCTATTTCGGTATTGAAAGCCTCTTTCTGTACTTGACGACATATAAAGCGTTCAGCATTTCTAAGTTCATGTGCCGATATCTCCCCTTCTCCAAAAGGTTCAATAGGTATACGGCGTAAATTGTTTATGTAGCGCAAAAGATAAGCTATTGTTTCGTTGTAGCTTCAAGCTGTATGCTTAGAACATATTTCGGTCGTAATTCTTCCTCACAATCATGACTCATGATGTCAGCAGGCTATTGAGGCCAATCGCATTCATCCAATTTTAGAAACGAAGGCCCATTAATCCATTTATTGTCAACTTGGAACTTCAGAGGATACTGTACACGAGTGGCTTCGTCTGCTGGGTTTAGCTTGGAAGGAATCCAACGCCACTGACTGATTTGACAACTTTCTAGTATTTCGGCGACTCGAAAGGCCACGAATTCCTTGTTGCGACGATGATCAGCTCGGAGCCAATGCACAGTTTTTGAGTCACTCCAAAACGTGCTCGTGGAAAACTTCAAGTCGTGGGACTGAACGATAGAGTTGTGGAGTCGTGTCCTAGAACTGCTGCTGATAATTCGAGTCGTGGTATCGATAAAAGCTTTTTTGAGGCACCTCTTTTTTTTCCACAGATGAATGATACGAGAAATTCACCATTAAGCTTGATACGAAGATATGTCACTGCACTGAAGGCATCCTCACTGGCATCTACAAATGTATGCAGTTCAATCTTATCAGCTTGAGTTAAATGAAAGTAGTGACATCTTGGAATCTTCAGTTGAACCAGGCTTGGTAGCTCCGCTTTCCACTGCTTCCATCGGACAAAGAGCTCAAAGTTTGATATCATACCGAATGGGTCAAAAATCGACATGGTTATACTCAGAAATTCCCTTTTAGTGGGGCATCTATCATTCATCATAACAGCTCGACTAACTCGTATGAATTTTAAACGAAAGACAAGTACATCGTTAGTACTATCCCAGCACATGCCAAGAACCTTCTCAGCCACTGCTGCTCCTTCGATATCCATGTCAAGCATTCCTTCTAAAAGACTTTATCCATTATGATTTGTTATTTTACGAAGAACGTCTTTTGAATTTGACACAAAGTTTCGAAGTTCAAAACCACAACTTTTATGAATATCGATGACATTTTTCGTGACTCTTATGGCTTCTGACACGTCCTCGAAGCTATCAACATAATCATCTACATAATGATGACAGATTATGGCTTTAACGGCTCTCGGGAAAACGTTTTTGAACTTCGAAGCATCGAGGTTTTTTATATAATTGGCCGAACAGGGCGAGCAGCTGGCTCCAAATGTCATTGCCCTCATTACATACACGCCTATTGCCTCAGTGTCTTGAGGTCGCCAAAGAAAACGTTGCGAATTCTGGTCTTCTGGTCTAATAAGAATTTGGTGAAACATTTCCCTTATATCACCTGCTACTGCGACAGGACGTAAGCGAAAATTGTACAGGACTGTGACTAATGGTACGTAGTCTTCTGGACCCTTTAATAAAAAAGAATTTAATGAAATGCCACTCACTTCTGCTGCTGCATCGAATACAAGGCGGACTTTCTCTGGCTTGTTGGGATTTTGTACTCCAAAATGAGGAAGATACCAAGTTTTCTGTGAAGTTACATCCACCTCGGCTTGTGTCAGCTTTGAAGCATACCCTTTTGAAATGTAATTATTGATTATTGCTTTGTACTTTTCGGCAAATGAAGGATTTTTTTTTCATTTTAGATTCTAGGCAAAATAATCTCCTTTTTGCGAGGTTGTAGCTGTCAGGCAAGTTGATTTCTTCTTTCCTCCACAGCAATCCGGTCTGATACTGTTCACCAACTTTCATTGTCGTGGTAGATAAAAGTTGAAGTGCTCTTTTTTCTCCACCGTGTGCAGGTCTATGATTTATTAGATTCATGTTGCCAGGAGTTTGATAGTTGTGGAAAGTGACAATTTTAGGAGGAATTCGGGCACTCGTACCCCTGGAAATTGTTCAAATTAATTCAAATCGCTGGATGGAAAAAAAAACAGAATAGGCATACAAAACTAATGCTCATATATTCTCGAAAATTCCCGCCCCCAAAAAGTGCCGCCCCGGGCCGGTGTCCTCCTGCCACCCTATACTATGGTATATAAGTGAATAAAAAGATGTTTATTCTTGTGTGTTGAGCTTATAACTGAATCTTTATTGAATAATTTACAAATTTTCAAAGCAAATAATTGATTTGCTTGCATTTAAAATAGCTTGCAATGCAAATAATGGAATTGCTTGCATGGTTATACAAATTATTAACTTAATAATATTGTGCTGACTAATATAGAAGTGGGCAGGAAATAAAGTGTAAGGTGCTGGGTAAAGCAATGTGAGTGTGGGAATGGGAAATTAGGTTCATATATGAATACCTAATGTAATTGTTATTAATTCCTCCCTTTCTTAATTTTGAACGTCCTCGTTCATCATTTTTAAAACTTGCATTTTTATAAGGTCTTTATCTACATGATCTGAGTTGCTTCTAAATGTAACTATTCTTGGTTTAATTTTTGTATATAGTAGAACAAAAATGACCATGGTGAGTATTCCTGTGATAGCGTACCACATCCACTTACTCGTCTCTAAGCTAACGTTAAATTCCTTAATTTTTTGGTTGTTGATAAAATGTAACTTGTGCAAGTAGGGTAGGGAAATCTTTTCGTTGTAAGCGACTTCGTTCAAAACTGTCTTCTTCGGGCTGGAAGGTGAATCACATCGGATAGCTGGTTTGTTCGATATTCATTTCCATTTATTTTAATTTTGGAATCGAAGGTTATCAGGAAGGTACCATTTAGTATAATGGGCTGGTCTTTGTCATCAATTGTTATATTTTCGTCTCTGGCGATAATAATTCCATCAGCGACCGCTTCAATTTTTAAGAGGTGATCGGCTTGAGTAGTTGGACATTGTGCCGTGTGATTATTAAGGAGCTGGGAAAGGCAAGGTAAGAATATAATGGAGCTTTTCTACATGAACTTAGGGGATATTCTATTTTATTACAACTTTCGGATATATTAGAACTTAAATCTAAAATTTTGTTATTGTGAACAACTGTAGCAATTTTGAATAATTTACAAATTTCTTGTACTTTAGGAATTTTAATTAAGTAAACTAAGGTTTCATTTTGATAGTACATTTTGAAATCAGCGACATTTAATACGTCGATTAATTCAGTAATAACCTTTTCTCTTATTTTAATGTATTCTGTTTCTTCTATATTTAAAATGAGAGGATTAACAATATTATTTGTTGCTAATAGTAAAGAGTAAGCATCCGTGCTTAAACTATTTATTACAATTCTGTTTTTTCTAGACATGAAAGAAGTCAATTTTTCATAGTCATCAGCCGCGTCGTGTTTATTGATATCATTCCTATTAAAATTATTAATTCTATCTGTTATATCATCTAATCTATTCTGAATAAGGGTTATTGGATCTAGTCAACTCATCTTCTTGCATTTTTAATATTTCCATATCTTGGTGATCGAGAGTACCTGCGATAAACTTTATTGCAGAACCTATGAAATCTATGGATCGCCTTTTTCTAATAGGGGATTTCAGCACTTGGAGCAAACGCTCTATTTCGTGTACATCCTGCAGCAGTACTTCCTTACATCTTTCATCGTTTAGTTTATTTATCACATTGCTATTATCAGATATGATGGTTTCGATGAGCGAAAAATTTGTTACATGCTTCAAATAAAAATATTCTTCATAAATAGCAACGTCGCCTGCTGGTACCCGAATAAATACGGCAGAAGAATAGTCAGTTATCCTCGTAGATCCTAGCGATATTAGGGTAAATCTGAAAGTAGAGTATTATCTCAAATTATTTTTGTGAGCTTGCCTTCCGTCAATTACAACGGCTGTGCCTAGATCTGCCTGAACAGTTTTTTAATTATATAATTTGGATAATTTATTTCCTATTCTCTTATTCGTTTTTAAATATACCTTTTCTCCTGGTTTGAATTCTTTGGGCTTGGTATTATTATTGTGAAATTCAAGGTCTTTATCCTGTTTGGTTTTGAGTTTCGAAGTTCCTGTGCCTTCGCCAATGCAGAAGGTAAATCTTCACAGCCAGCAGAAAATAATATGTTACAAATAGGCTTATTAAGACAAGAAATGAATACACGTAGTCCATCTGCTCTGTATTTTGAGGCTAAAGAATTAATTAGTTCATTATTGCCTGAAAAATCTATTGATATCTTATTCGTTATTGAAGTGAGATGTTTTTCTATTTTGTCGTAAAAGTGGTGGATGGACAAATTTCCCTGGCATACAATGCTCATTTGATTTTCTAATACGTGAAGTGGTCGTTTGTCAGCGTATGAATTGTGGAGACGCGCAATGAAATTAAGGACCGTATTATAAGAAGAAAGTATTAAATCTGCGGAACCGACAATTTTATTCCTTATAATGGCAACAGCCTGATAGTACCTTTCCGATCCCTTATATGGGTCGAATAACTTGATTGCGGTCTTAGCCGCTTGACGCCACGAAATGTATTTCGCGCGAGTTAAATTATTTGTTCCAACTTGAGCTTTTTAAAAAAAACAACACTACCACTTTCTTCAGTTAAATTATTATGTCTTTATTATTCTGATCTTTCTTTTCTACTGACACCTTGGTGTCTTACATTTTATTTATTCTTAATACTACAATGCTTACATTGCATTTTACTTAATTCTAAGAAAATTGCCAATCGCAGTTGGCTTATTTAAATACAATTTATTATTGCATAAATTACAGACAGTAGGTCAGCAATTTATACGATACTTTCAATATTTTTTGTTAATTTCCCGGATAAGTTCATCGTACTTGTCCGGCTGAGTTTTATATGTAACTCGCATTCATCTGCAAAATCCGATATTTGACACGATATGTCAGGTGCTACAGAAAAAGGTTCGTATAAAATTGGGGTTGGGGATAAATGTACGGAATTTAATTTATCGGATAGCTCTGCGATTGTTGAATTTACACTATCTACTGCCTGTCTACTTTCTGTTATCTTGTTACGTGCTGAGTTGACTTAAGGTCCTTGCTGGCACAAAAAAAAACCCTAGCTCAGCGACGGGTGTGGTTCTTGGACCAAGAGCTCATTACAAAAAAATGTTTTTACCAGCCTTATTGCATCTTGTTGGTATTGATGCGCAAGAAATCGCCTCTACCCTCCCTGCCTTGGTTGACTCCCTCGCCAGAGCAATCCCTTTCCAAGGCTTCTTCCTTCATCAGTTCATCACCCCTCACATCCAGATCCTCCCATCCTTCACATTAAAATATTTACTCCCTCATTGTTTTTCCAAACTTACGTTCAACAGAATTTGAAAATCCAATGATTCATTTTATCAATCACCATTTAACTTTTATTATCATGTGTAATTAAAATCTGGTTGCTTAGGTATATATGTATGTAATTATAGGAAAATTATACCCACTCAACAAAAAATTTAAAAAAAAATCAAAATTTATAAAAGACAATATTTATATATTAAAGCGGCAACCCGGTTTCTTTGAATTAAAATTTTATTAATCATTTATTAAATCGTCTTCGATTTATTGGTAATTTGGTGACGCGATTCACTCTTTTGTCTCACTTTATCTCTAAATTAATAATTGCTTTGTTCCCCCTTTAAATAACCCCCTTTTTACTTCGCGAATTGAATTTAATAATTAATAGGTATTGCACTTAATTTTCGAGTGTGCATATATACATATATATGTAAAAAAAAAATATTCAAATTTGCTTCAATATATATTTGTTTATAACCAAACTCACCTCCTAAAATCCAAATGTAGTGGCCACTGCAGCTGGACGATCTGGTTGATGAGACTAGATACATATATTCTTTGTTTGTACGAAGCACTTTATTTTACTATTAATATGCTGTACAGAAAGATTATTTTTTTTTGTGCGCGAAAAGAAATCTATATTTTTAGGTACGTTTCGCGAATTAATATTTCTTAATTGAGACTTAATTCAAAAGGTAACCGCCACTATTATATTAAAATTACTAGTATTTAATTTTTATTCTTCTGAAGGAAGCTTTGCAAATTATTAAGTAAAAGAATTTTAGAAAAAAAAAATTATTATTTTTTTTTGTTTTTTTTTTTTTTTAAATAAAGAAATTTACAAAAAAATTTTGTTTCTGCTTTGGTGGGGGATTGAACCCGGGACACCTGGATTTCTGATATTTTCGGTATGGGTGGTTTTACCAGCTGGGCTATGGTAGGTAAGCAACAGTTGCTGCCGAAACTTCCGCTTTGTTCTGATGAACGGTGTAGGTACCCCATACAGTAAGCTGGCCGTCGTTGTGCCGCTTTAAACTGTCTTGGCCTTCTTTTTTTTTTCTGGGCACCTGGTACTGTTGCACTTTATTTCTTTACTGTTGCTCCTGCCCAAAATTGGGTTTTAATTAAACTTTCCGGGAACCGGGATAAATTAATCGAGCAGCCGTAATGATTTACGACTGCCGACTTTTTCTAATAAAAAAATGAAAATCTTATAGGACGGCTGACTTAGAGCAGTTTTTAAATAAACTTACCAAGTTTATATATAGATATTTAAAGCATTTGGGTATATGTACTCTTGTAGGTACTTTGTTAATTTGATTTAGCACAGAATTTGTTAATACAAAAAAAATAAAATTTTCTTTAATTCGTATGTCCGATCTGTTTAAGTACTCGCTATAGAATAAAATCCTACTTCTTTGTTCATCATACTTTTCCCTTCCAATTTGCAGCCACCATTCTACAGAAATATCTGCTAAACCCATCTTTCCAGGATCGTTGACCTGATCAGGCGTTAATCCCTCTCTTAATTGAGATTGAGTTTTCGAATTCTGTCAGACTCAACTTTTAAGCCTAACTCGCCCTGCCAGGAAATTTGCAAATCAGCAGGTATCTCTTTGAGTCGTAACCTTTGAACACACTCTTAATCCGGCACAAGAAAATACCAACTAAAAAGGAAAGTTTCGTATCTCTCTCTCTAACCAAATGAATTTCTCATATTTTCATATTATGTATTCTTTTTATTATTTTATCCATACAAAGGTTACCCTTCTCTATCCTACACAAAAATCTAACAATCATATAATATGGCATGTCGCTGTCGCGCTGCTTATTTATATCGTTGCTGTCGGTCGTCGGGATGGTTAGTTTGTTTATTATTTTGTTTTTAAATAATTCGGTAACAATCTGATCCCCTATTCTCTAGACTATTGTCTCACATGCTGCTTCAACAGCCACCCGCACGGCTGACGCTATTGTCTGTGAAAGTTTAGACATTTTTTTTTTGATTTTAAAAGAATTATAATCTTGTAATCGATAGTATTAATTGCAATAATATTTGATAATGATTAATGCTTAATGACACAATATAAATTTACAAATACGTTACATAAATTAATAATAATTTAATAATCGATAGTATAGAAATAGATAATAGTAATAATAATTAATAATGAAATGACAATATATCTTTACACATACATTACATAAATTAGCCGCATCATTTTTCTTCGGTTCAAGGTTGACTCACATCCGCAGCAGAAGGTTTTTTTTATTATTTTAATGTTCCTTAGATTTCTTTTTACAGAAAAACACTGTGTCGAAATACAGTTGGGTTGATGAGCCGACGAACGATGGATCTTATTAAAGTATTTTTTTAATTCCCGTGTTTTTGTTTTAGCTGACTTAATATTTTTACACAAAAATGTTTTTAAAGTACAACGCGATAAAGTTAATTGTGGATGAGAGCGTTGAAATCAACAATAACACTATAAAAGTGATCTAGGCAACTAGGAGTAATTTAGTATTCTTAAGGTTTCTTTTTACATAAAAATTCTCTGTCGAGATACACTTAGGTTGATGTGCTCATGGTGGATCTTGTTGTTAAGTAGTTGTTTTTTTTTTTTTTTAATTCGCGTTTTCTGTGGTATTTTTGCTTACTATTTCTTTATTGAAATATTTTGAAGCCACATAGTACTAATAGAACAAAAAGATTTGGCTGTGATAATTTGTTTGCTTGCTATTTCTTTACCGAAATATCTTGAAGCTACAGATACTAATCGGAAAAAAAGTTGGGCGCCAGTGAATAAAAAGATGTTTATTTTTGTGTGTTGAGTTTATAACTGAATCTTTATTGAATAATTTACAAATTTGCAATGCAAATAATGGATTTGCTTGCATGGTTATACAAATTATTAACTTAATAATGTTGTGCTGACTAATATAGAAGTGGGCAGGAAGGTGTAAGGTGCTGGGTATAGGAATGTGAGTGTGGGAATGGGAAATTAGGTTCATATATGAATACCTAATGTAATTTTTATTAACTTATATGGTTTAGTAATAACATATTTTGTATCGTTTATAGGTAGGGGAATAATGTGATAAAGTATTTTCTGGTTATAGGTTGGAGATAAGTACACTGAACCAAATTTGGTAGTGATATTGATAAAAATGTAGGTAGAATTGAAGAAAGGGTGATCAATATACGGTCAACAAAAACTATGTGTTAATTTGACGACTAAATCGTTAATTTTGTAGAATTTTTGTAAAGTTGTTAAATCCACATAATTTTGTCAAATTGAATCATACGTAATCTTAAAATTTAATGATAAACGATTCTTCAAACTAAATAAAACGTATTTTTCATTTTAAGAAGATATTCTTCAATTTGATTACATTTGGTATTCATTTTCAGATTAAATTTTCTTCGACTTGAAAAAAAAATCTTCAGATTTTCACACCCATATTTTTAAATTGATAAAATATTCCTCAATAAGACTACTTTTAAGCTACAAGTTGATGAATTTTCTTCATTTTCACATAAAATTTTCTTCAAATTTAAATAAATTCTTCATACTTACACATCTACATTTTTTAAATAGATAAAGTTTTCTTTAATTTGATGAATTGTGGTCAGTGAGTTTTGTTCACTTCCATGTACATTTTTTATTTTTTTTTATTTTAATAATAGGCATCGCAGTGTTTTTTTTTAAATAAACGTGAAACGTAGGTATTCTGCTTGCTGCTGTGTTGTTGTTGTTGTTGTGTGCGAGTAGAACCCCAATGAGTGGTTCAACAACAAAAAAAAACTTCCCAATTAGAGGGACAAAGCCAAGCGACCGTTTGTGACGTTCAACTTGTCTATTGCCAATGGATAGGGTTAAGGAACAGCGGAGGAGAAGAGCCAGGCGACCAGATAAATGTTCAGCCTGTCTACAACTATGACTGTCGAAGAGCGAAAAAAACAAAGCAGAGCCAGGCGACCATAAAATGTTCAGCCTGTCTACAACAACTATACTGTCGAAGAGCAGTTAAAAGAAATAAAAAGACTTTGTTACTCCAACTAGAGGTTGTATGTTAACTTCATCAGTTTATTGTTCAGACTGCCTTTCTTTTACAATTTCTTGGCTCTTTTATACTAAATTTCAGAAGCACATTACAATTTATTTTCTTATACAAAATATGTGTTGTCTTTAAGTTTAATTGACACTTTTCAAATTTACTTGACTATACAAATATGTGCTGATTATGATTTTAATTATGTGATTTTGTAATTGAATTAATATTTAAGATATGTAAATAATGTTTGTAAATAATTTAAGGTAGGTACATATATGATTGTTTAATAATTCAGTGTGTGTTTGTAGTTTTGTAAAGGATGGCTGCTACAATCTCCCCCTCTGCCTCATGAATCGTCTCGAGAATGTGGCAGGATCTGGTGAACTAGTAGAATCAGTAATCCTTCTCTTATTACACGGACTACGGTTGTTCGTCTTCGTACTGGGATTAATGTTCTTGGCAGGTCTTCCTCTTTTTCTGAAAGATATAATAGGATTAGGAGTAGGTAGTTCACTTAAACCACCCGAAAAACGTGTGAGCATTGATGCGTGATAAGTACCCAATGGTACTGATGGATCATCTTCTTTTGCAATGGTAAAAGTAGTGGAAAAGTAGTTCTTTACAGAAATTATATACGGCTGTAGTTGAAGTGCCCATCTGGCGAGTCGTCCGGTAGGAGACTTTAAGGACATCAGCCATTTTAAAAGCTGGTGGTCAGTTAATATTTTCACTTCAGAACCTTCGATGTACCCTCGGAATTTTTCAACAGCCCATACTACAGCGAGTGCTTCTCGTTCCGTCGTAGAGTAGTTGCGTTCTGCAGGTGAAAGTAAACGACTTGCATATTCAACTGGATGTTCCATTTCCTTCTCCCCCTGGAGTAAAACAGCAGGGTGTTGTTTTTTTTTCAAAAAAAAATAATTTTTGCTATAGAAGCAATAAAAAAAAAATTATCCACTTAAACGGGTTCTACTGTGTTGCGGTCGGTGCGGGGTTGTTGTTTTTTTTCAAAAAAAAAATTATTTTTGCTATAGAAGCAATCAAAAAAAAATTATCCACTTAAACGGGTTCTACTGTCTTGCACTTAGTCGGTGCGGGGTTGTTGTTTTTTTCCCAAAAAAAAATTATTTTTGCTATAGAAGCAATCAAAAAAAATGTATCCACTTAAACTGGTTCTACTGTGTTGCGGTCGGTGCGGGGTTGTTGTTTTTTTTTTCCAAAAAAAAAATATTTTTGCTATAGAAGCAATCAAAAAAAAATTTATCCACTTAAACGGGTTCTACTGTCTTGCACTTAGTCGGGTTCTACTGTGCTGTCCACCAGAAACGTTAGATGTGTCGTTATAAGTAACCACAAGGTTGGGCGCCAATTGAAGCGTAGGTATTCTTGTGTGTGTGGTTTGGATGTCCAAATTGCGAATAGGAAACCCAATGACGGAGATGGGCACAGCCGGGCGACCAAAATATTCATTCAGCCCGTCTACTGGAATGACGTAAAAGGATGACGACGATGAGCGGACAAACAAAGCCGCAGACCCATGCGACCATAAAATGTTCAGCCTGTCTACAACAACTATACTGTCGATGAGCAGTTAAAAGACTTTGTTACTCCAACTAGAGGTTGTATGTTAACTTCATCAGTTTATTGTTCAGACTGCGATCTTCTTACACTCGGTCCTTGCATTTAGTCGGGTTCTACTGTCTTGCACTTAGTCGGTGCGGGGTTGTTGTTTTTTTTTCCAAAAAAAAATTATTTTTGCTATAGAAGCAATCAAAAAAAAAAATTATCCACTTAAACGGGTTCTACTGTCTTGCACTTAGTCGGTGCGGGGTTGTTGTTTTTTTTCCAAAAAAAAATTATTTTTGCTATAGAAGTAATCAAAAAAAAAATTATCCACTTAAACGGGTTCTCCTGTGTTGCGGTCGGTGCGGCGTTGTTGTTTTTTTTCCAAAAAAAAAATATTTTTGCTATAGAAGCAATCAAAAAAAATTTATCCACTTAAACGGGTTCTACTGTGTTGCACTTAGCCGGGTTCTACTGTGCTGTCCACCAGAAACGTTAGATGTGTCGGTATAAGTAACCACAAGGTTGGGCGCCAATTGAAGCGTAAGATGTTATGCTTGTGTGTGTGGTTTGGATGTCCAAATTGGGAAAAGAAAACCCAATGACGGAGATGGGCACAGCCGGGCGACCAAAATATTCATTCAGCCCGTCTACTGGAATGACGTAAAAGGATGACGACGATGAGCGGACAAACAAAGCCGCAGAGCCAGGCGACCATAAAATGTTCAGCCTGTCTACAACAACTATACTGTCGATGAGCAGTTAAAAGAAATAAAAAGACTTTGTTACTCCAACTAGAGGTTGTATGTTAACTTCATCAGTTTATTGTTCAGACTGCGATCTTCTTTCACTCGGTTCTTGCATTTAGTCGGGTTCTACTGTGCTGTCCACCAGAAACGTTATATGTGTCAGTATAAGTAACCACAAGGTTGGGCGCCAATTGAAGCGTAGGTATTCTGCTTGCTGCTGTGTTGTTGTTGTTGTGTGCGAGTAGAACTCCAATGAGTGGTTCAACAACAAAAAAAAACTTCCCAATTAGAGGGACAAAGCCAAGCGACCGTTTGTGACGTTCACCTTGTCTATTGCCAATGGATAGGGTTGGAGGAGAAGAGCCAGGCGACCATAAAATGTTCAGCCTGTCTACAACAACTATACTGTCGAAGAGCAGTTAAAAGAAATAAAAAGACTTTGTTACTCCAACTAGAGGTTGTATGTTAACTTCATCAGTTTATTGTTCAGACTGCCTTTCTTTTACAATTTCTTGGCTCTTTTATACTAAATTTCAGAAGCACATTACAATTTATTTTCTTATACAAAATATGTGTTGTCTTTAAGTTTAATTGACACTTTTCAAATTTACTTGACTATACAAATATGTGCTGATTATGATTTTAATTATGTGATTTTGTAATTGAATTAATATTTAAGATATGTAAATAATGTTTGTAAATAATTTAAGGTAGGTACATATATGATTGTGTGAATAATTCAGTGTGTGTTTGTAGTTTTGTAAAGGATGGCTGCTACAAACGTATTTATTCCATTTAATCCAAATTGGGTTTTAATTATGAACCACCTTGCACAACATCAAACAAATCCTGGAAACAAATCTTTTTCGTTTATTAAAAACCTATAACAATTTTATTTTAATCTAAAACCATTTAATTTTTTTTATTATACACAAGCATGTGTTTGTACGAAGCGGTTCAACTGCTCCTCACAAACCGGTACGGTCGATCAGACTAAAGGGAAACTTCATTATAGAAAATCGAGTATGTTATTTGTTTCCACGGCTGCCACTCACCACTTTAGCCGTTGGTACTGGAAAGCTATGTATGTAGCAAGTGGCAAATTGTACACGATCGACCATCGGAAATACGGTAAAAGTAGTTCTCATACGCTTTATTTCAATATCAATTTTGTTCTTTTGTTAAAGTGAAAACTAAGCATGAAATGATTAAGTACTAATGATGATATTTACGTATTATTGATATTTTCTCATTTCAAAAATGTATTAGACTTACATACTTTCGTTAAGTTTTCAGTATCTATCATCCCGGTTGCTCTTTAATTCCTTCCTCAAAAATTGGAATATTTTTTTTGAAAAGTCATGGAAACAGGTTCTTGATATTAATCTGTAATGAGGTTCAAAATTTCACGAGTTTTTATAATTTATGCAAGCCTTTTAAGATTACCAGTTTGAAGTCCATAGGATTCTTATTCTTATATTCTGTTGTAGATTTAGACTCTGCAAATTCAGGAAGCCGGTAGTTCTTTAAGGTAGGCCAATACACGGCGAGCAAATGCATCTTGTTGGTATTCTATAATTAAATAATTAAATCTTTCAAAAAAAAATTAAAATATTTATACAAAATTGTAGGTAAAGTCAATTAAGAATACAAGGAAAACGTATGGAAAACATCACATAAAATATGTAAACACTAGAAAAAGCACAGTATCACATATAATATTCTCTAATTTGTAACATTAATTTAATAAAAAATATAAAGCACTAAATTCCAATTCTCGTTTTCCATTTAAATAAATGAAACAAGAGGAATTATCAAAACAAAAGTCACGAGAAATGCACACTATTTAAACAAACACGATTTGACTTAATTTCTCTAATTTCAAATTAATTAAACTTTTGTCCCATGTTCCTGTTTTTTTTAAAGAATTTTGGTTAGTCTTTAAAGATATGTCATCCATTTTTTGTGGAGTGTTATTTAAAAATTCAATAATTTGCATTGATCTCTAAAATTTAATGTAGGCTCTTTTTCACAATATAATACACTTTAAATTAATGTTTACACTTTGAACACTTTACGGATAATGAAAAAAATAATTATTTTTCAACCGAAACACTCTGTTTCGAGAAATGTTTACTCGAAATTTATTTTAATTAATTTATTGAGTTTGAAGAATTGAGAAACTGGTGTGATTGAAAAAATCCTCAGTTTGACGAAAACATTTTTCAAAATAAAGAAAATGCTTTCCTTTTTAATGGAATTTATTCAGTTTGGAGAATATGACAAAATTTTGTCAAAATGATTGTTATTAATTTACAGATGAGATTTCGTCAAATTGAGGAATACCAGGATGCTTTTAGTATTAATGAAGATTTTTTTTTCAATTTAAAAAAATTATACATTTGGACAATGCGGTTGTATAGAATTTTGTTAACAAGAATGGACTTTTTTTAATTGACTATTTTTCATTTACAAAAATATTTTTTTTTTCGTAAATAATTCTTCTATTCGAATAACGTACTAATCTAGACAAAAACGGAAGAAATTTTACCGATTTTGAAGAATAAATCTTCAAAACTAAGAAAAATTTTGCAAAAACTTGTCAACTTGAATTATTGTTTCATCAAAGATTAACCAAATATTTTCGTCAATACTACCTACACAATTTGGTTCAGTTTATTTGAATTGTTATAGTAGCTTTGTAATCCTTGAAATTCATAGATTTGTTCCATTGAATTAATTTTGACATTTTGATTATTTAATTTTGGTGGGGGCAAAGCCCGCATTTATTTGGCTTAATACAAGCTATTTTCTTAATCTAACTTAAAAACTAAGAAACTTAATAGCTAAGACTAAAATTAACTGGTCGGGAGGCTTAGGAGACGAAGCTTTAGGCAGGGAGTACTGATACTAAAGTCAAAACAAGAAGCGTTAGAATTGACGCTTTTCAGCATTCGGGAGATGGGTTCGTTGGAGCCATAAGAGGTTCGATGGGTGGGAAGATAGAATAGACGAGGATTACGAGTGTTACGAGGGTTAGTATTTAGAAAGATGGAATTAATAAGGGCTGTGCGTGCAATCAATGGAACCAGAAAACATTCGGTGAATGAAGAGAATGTCAAATATTTCTCGTCGATCTTTCAGCGAATTCAGATTGAGAAGTTTGATTCTGTCTTGATAAGGAGGTAATATTAAATGATTATTCCAATTAAGACCTCGAAGAGCAAATCGAACGAAGCGGCGTTGTATTCTCTCAATTCTGGCAATGTGCACTAGTTGGTAAGGCGACAAGACTTGACAAGCGTATTCAAGAAGCGGACGAACAAATGATATGTAAAGGGATCGGGTAACGTAGGGGTCAGCAAATTCCTTGGACCAACGTTTCACGAAGCCAAGTGCTGAATTTGCCTTAAGGATTATATCGTCGATATGTTTGAGAAAATTCAGCTCATTGTCAAATAAACCCAAGGTCACGGATCACCTGAACGGGGGGAATGGTTTGACTGTGTAGAAGATAGAGACGGGGAGGATATTTGATGCGTTTACGTGAGAAGGTAATTGATTGGCACTTGGAAATATTAAGCTCCAAGCAGTTTTTGGAGCTTAATATGGAGGGGAGGAATGGACTAAAACAGAAATACGGTAAAAACGAGAAATAAGCAGTGTCTGGAACAAAAGAATCGACCGTGAAGGATTGTTTGAAGTAACTTGCGAAATAATTTGCTATAGGGAGCGCTTCAGATGAAGTTTCATTATTGAAAGAAAGGGAGGATGGGTATCCGTCAGATTTTCTCTTGTGGTTGACAAATTGATAAAAAGACTTAGGGTCATTAATAATGTTAGATTGCATTTCGATTAGATAGCGTTGGTAAAGGGTGTTGAAAAGCTCGCGGAAGTGTAGATAAGAACCAAGGTAAGATGAATAGTTGGAAGGAGATCGAGTGCGAAGGTAGATTGCCCACAATTTATTTCTTTTATTTCTTAGAGTACGGAGCCTGTGATTATACCAAGGTGGAGAAGTGGAAGAAGTTTTACGTCTAGAAAGGGGAACATATAGGGATATAGCATAATGTATTTCTCTGTAGAATGCGGATGTGGCATCTTCTACAGATAAATTTTCAAAATTAAAATTAATTCTATTGAGATATTCATTAATTTTGCGGAAGTTTGCTTTGTGGAAATCGTATAAAGCTGGTGGTAAAGTGGGGTTAAGCGGAGTTGAAGACTGGAGAAAAAATGAGAGAAGGAGGGGTGGGTGGTAATTATCAACGGTTGAAAGAGGCAGGGGAGAAAGTGAGATTGCGGAATTGAGGGGATCTGTTGTAAACACAAGGTCAAGTTGCCTACCCATGTAGTTTGAAATTCCACTTACTTGGCAGAGGCAAGAGTCGGCAAGGCTATCAACGAAGAGACATTCTTTGTCAGAGGTGGGGTTAGGGGCAATGTAAAACGATTGGTCGTCTGACAAGGTCCATTTAAGATATGGCAGGTTGAAGTCACCGAAAATTAGGATCTCATCATGGGATTTGCACAAATCTGAAATGTTGTCAATCGTTTCGATTGCGAGTTCATAAGATTCGAGTGGTTGCGATGGTAATATGTAAACGCAGCGACTTATGAGGTAGTGTTATTTTGATTGAAACATAGTCAAGGCTTGGGAGGAGGATATTGAGAGAAGGGATGAGTCCAATGTTTTAGTGACAGCTAGTAGGACGCCTCGGCAAGGGGAGTCATCACTGTCGTGGACTTGATCGTCATCTCGATAAACATTGAAAGTAGATGGGAACAATTCCTGGGTGTGTATGCTAGGGATAAGATTAGTTTCAGTCAGGGCATATACTTCAAAGGGAAGAGCGTGGGATTGTTGAAGGACAGCTCTTGTTTTTGAGCGAAGTCCTCTTACGTTTTGGTAATAAAACGTTAGAGGTAGGTTCTGAGAGGCTGAATTATCGACGAAAAAACTTTTGATGGTCGGCTCTGCTACGTTGAAGGTGAGAAATTCGTTTTGAGTGAATGTATTGTCCGAAAGCAGATAGATCACTCTCAACTTTTTGAGGAGGCAAATTAAAATACTCATGGTATTTGACATAGAGGTATTTGAGACTGGTGACGTCAGTGGGAAGACCTTCCTGTTGAATAGAGACCATAACGCTTGTCCTAGTCTTTCCTTCATAGCAAACGGAGTCCGATTTGTCGTGAAGATAAGACAAAAAGATGCGTATGTTCTCAAAGGTTTTTTTGTCTCTAAGTCTAGAGAGAGCGTATCGCGATTCTGTTGAATCAATGTTTTGCTGAGTAAGTTTGACTGCGGGGGGTAAGAGCGGATCAGTGTAGGAGGATGCTCCTGAGGGAGGCTGGGTGATTGGATTAAGTGTGTGAGAACTGACAAAATTAGGGTATTTTGCTACGGACGTCATGTCGAGGCTTGAAAAAGAGTCAGAGATTTGTGGGTATGGTGATACAGATGATTTGGAAGGAGTAGTTTCGATATTAAACGACACCCTTTTAGGAAGAGGCTTGGATGGATAAGTGGCGACTTTGTCTTTGATTTTGGATTGGATTGATTTATGGGGCTTGGGTTGCGGGACTGGGGCATGCTGGGGGATACAGGGAATTTGGATGGGGGGAACGAAGTTAGGCATGATGTGGGTTTTAAAAGACCAGTTAGAATTAGAAAGTTGTTTTAGGGGTTTGGGAACAGGTATTTCTAATCTATGGGTAGAGTTACTTTTTTTTTATTACAACTAGAAATTAACATATTTCCAATTTTAATTGATTTACCAAAAGGGTTAGTAAACAGCCATTCATAGGACGAGGGAATGCTTATCCGGAATGAAGTATTGTTTGCGTTATAGATCTTCTGGATGTTAGAGATCTTTATGTTGTTGTTCCGAAGGAAAAAACTGGCTAACCAGACGCTATCGGCTGATTTTAGAGTGTTCCTTACTGTGAAGATCGAAGTGTTGTTGTTGTTTAGTTTCATTATCCTCGTGTTCCATTCTGAAAGAGTCCATGAGGATCCCAAACGGATTATGGTAGGCTCGGTTGGAGGGGAAATGGTAGGTTCCAATTCGACTGCAGGAGAGGTGGTAGGAACTGAGAGAGGTGTTGTTGTAGTGAGGTTGGAGTCCATTAGTTCAGCCAGTATAGACATGTTGGATTCGGAAGTATTTCTCTGGTGCTGATCAGGTATATGGATTTTGTTAGAGGAAAGCACTCTTACTTCGTCGGAAAGGTCGGTGATCAATACCCTATTTAATGCAAGGTCATTGCTTATGTCCACAAATCTATCAGCTAATTCAGAGAGCGATGGATCATGTTGACACGGAAGTGGTGTAGTGTTACGTGAGATGGATTGAAGATGAGCTTCCACAGAGTTTACTGCGATTTTCAGAGAACTCAGTTGTTGACCTGAAGAAGTGCATAGGGTGGTTAGATTTTCGCTGAGAGATTTTTGAATTTCAGTTTTAAATGACTGAAAACTCTGCTCAATTCGATGGTCGCTAGAGATATCTGAGACAACTTGTGTCAGAGTGGCAATCTGCTTCTCGATAGCCGTAAGCTTGTTCAGGTTCTGCAACGGTATGGTGGTTGTATTCAACTCATCGGCATTCTTTAAAACTTCATCGAATCTGACCAATTCTTGCCTACCCTTTTTGTGGTACAACTTCAAATCAGATGAAATCTGGTTTAAATTGTCGCTCAGACATCTTATTGCCAGCATTATGTGAGACAGTGAGATCTGCTTACATTCATCACAATAAAATGTAAAATTGTGCAGGTATTCCTTTAAATAAGTTAATGATCGCTTACTAAGACCGATGCAAAGGGGATGGAAAGATTTTCCGCATAACCCACCACACACAATCAGTTTTGCAGCGCTATCAGAAACTGCACATTCCACATTACCGCACTTTTCCATTTTTACAATTTGTTTATTTTTAATTTATGACTGACGGAATATAGGTCAAAAATGACACGGAATCGAATATTATATATTTTTTTTTTTTTTGCTTATTTTTATTTTCTTTTTTTTGTATTATTATTTTTGTACAGAGAGCCGACAGGAAACAAAATGATGACACGGAAAAATTATAATTTAATAACAAAAAGTTCTCAAGTAGGAGCTAGGTAAAACACGTCCGATTGGTTTAAAGGTAAGAAGCTGAAATTTAGTTTCCTTTCTATTAATTTTATTTCATTTTTATTCAATAGGAATTTAGGTATTATGTTTAATTTGATCAGAATCACGGCTTCGGCAACATCGGATAAATGATTTTTTAATAGGTCTATGTTGAAATTTATTTTGGTAAGGTATTGGGTTTCAATAAGTATGTGGTGTTCTCTTTTTACCATGTTGTATGTTTTTTCTAGAAATGTTGTTATTTTTCTCTGTTCTTGGTTGATATGGGATGTAATGTTTTAAATCTTTCTATTGTTTGAAGATTAAGTGTATGCTGTGTTAATGTGTTATCAGTTAAGTTGCTTAGGTTAGATTTTAAATGTTCAATTTGTATGCTAATGTGTTGTGCATCCCGAGCGTCCATATTTCCCGTAATTACTTTGATAACTGATCCGATTCCGTAAAACCTCTTTTGTTTCTTTTAATAGGGTAAAGTGTGAATAATTTCTTTTCAAGCTCTTTTAATGTAAGTTTTGTTACGTTAACTGAGTTCGTGAGAGTTGCTTTTTTTCAAAAATTTCTAATGTGTTATCTATACTTTGAATGATAGCCCAAGCAACACAATCGACTCTTTCAAATATCTTGAAGTCTACTTTCGCAAGAGCTTTTAACTCTTTTCACTATCTTCAAGAGGTCATTAAGGCCCCAATGGGATCAAAGGGGTGGAGCCAACTCCATAGGAGGAAGAGTTCTTATTATAGATCTTTTAAAGATGTTTTTCGTTTGAGTGAATAATTTATGGAAGAAAAAAAAATAATATTGACAAATCTCTATCTCTTTTACACAAAAGCAAATTTAATACAATTGAAACGAAAAAGAATGAACTTAAATAAAATGCCAGATCAAGATGACTTTTTTTCATCACATTCAATGCCTGATTTATTTTACACATTATAATAGAAACTAAACTCAATTTTCTGGTGTTGTATATCTGTGTTTTGATGTGCCAAAAAAGATTTATTATGAAATCACACATTCTACATCGGTTAAATAAATGCGCCACAAATTTAGTAACATAATGCATATATTCATTAATAAAAAAATAAAAAAACTCCCCACGGAGTTGACAGAAACTGTATAAAATACAGTCTAAAGTGGTTTTAACAATTAAAAGTGAAGCATTGTGTAGAAAGTTAGTGTGTTATTACTATAAATTCATATGCAATCGTAATTTGAATCACATAAATAATAATTTGTACTGAAATTAATTGCAAGTAATATGGCGTCATCACGAATACTCCAACAGGGTGCCTCATTTTTATCATTGAACTGTTCCATAATGTGTTATGGGTTTTGAATCATTTTAAGTTGTAATAAGTGAGAAATGGACTTTTGGACCAAAATGTGTATGTAAATATATATCAATGTACTTATGTCAGTACGACGTCGATTGATTAAAAAAACCGCTAAAAATTCCGCATTTTTTTTGGTTTTATTTTCTGCTCTGAAAATGCGATTCTCGGGCTTTTGGATAACATTCAGAGCAGAATATACAAAAAATTGTTAAAATTTAGTTTGTATACCCATAAATTTGTAAATTTTCAAAAAATTTGTAAAATTTCGTTGAACAAAAGCTAAAAGTTCTAAAAAGAAGGAACATCTAAGATATGTACATACATAAACAATATTATTCAAATTTAATAAAAACATAAAATAAACATTTTACCTACACAATGTTTTATTGTAAGATATTAAGGTATTAAAATATTACAAAAAATAATATTTGTGGTAATTATAAATAATATCTGAAATTTAATTTAACAGTGTCACCCTTTATATAAATGTTTTTGTGTTCGACATATAAATACACTTTCCATTTTTATATCGACTGCTTAAAGAGTTCGTTAAGAAGTCATTAAGCTATCATTGATATAATCTCTTTTCATAGCCACACATGAGCAAGAAAAAGATGGGAAATTTCGGCAGCTGTATAGGTTTGCTTCTGTGTGTAATTTCATTACACCACATATAATTATTGTTTGACTTCACATTTATTTATCGATTTAAAGCCAAATTTATCAATACAAGGCAAAGACAAAACAAAAAGTTTTTTTTTAATAACCTTCCTTAAAGATAAAATATACACTACTAGAAGATGGGATGTTAAGCATTTATAAAGATGTTTTAATAAAACCATTAATAAAATAGCTTCAATATAATGTTTGAAAGAGACAAATGAAATACTCTAAATACACTCTGAAATTCCTTGATGTAAAGAGGTTTAAAAGAGGACCTATAAAGAGACATAATAAATATATTTGTCAAAGAGGTTTTTAAGATGTTAGAAAGAATTTTTTTTAATAGTTGAAACAAACAACACTTTCAAAGAGCAACTAAACAGGTTATTAAGTGCAACGGTATTAAGAAGATTGATTTAAGAGATTGTAAGGACCTGATAAATTTATTCAAAGAAGTCTTAAAGAGTTTATGTGTTGCTTGGGAGTTTTGTAATCTTCAAGGTTAACAATATGTATCAAGTTATGATAGTTATTTATAGTTCTTGCAGGTCCTAGTCGGAGAGGAGGTATACCGCGATTTTTTGGAATATGAAAAACTTCCATTAGTTAGATGGAAATGGGTGAGAGACTGGAAAGAGGAGTTTAAAATTGGAGTTTTCTGAACAAATTAAACTATTAAGGGTGTGTATGTGGGAAGAAAGAAAAGGAAGAAGAAGGTTTTGGGTATCTTCATATAATCATATGCCATGATTATACTACCATGTTACACTCATATGCCATGAATGTATTATTGTTAGGAGAAAAAAATAGTAAAATAATTTTTTTTTCTTTTTTTTCATTTATTTCTCTTTTTTCTTAACTTACATTTGTGTATTTTTCAATTTTCTTTTGGAAAAACTGTAACTGCTTTGAGAATCTAGGAGTTAGTTTGTTTCGACAAATTCTGACCCTTGGTCACAAACGATTTTTGTTGGTATGTCGTAAAGACTGATTAATTCTTTTATATACCTTAGAATGGTAATACTATTTCTAGGACTTAGAGTATAAATTATTCAAGGGCGATTACTTTTGTTAAAAAAAATTATTTTTATTTAAACTTTTTGAACCTAAGAATTTGAATGATGACTCAGAACTAACTGATTATTATTATTATTATTATCTTTTATTAACAGGTAATTTAAATTACATGATAATTCTTAAATTAATGAGCATAGCTGCGGGGACTATTTGCTCTATGATAAAAACAAGTCTTATATAATAATTTTAGTAGAGAATATAAATTCGTTAATTTTTTTTATATTGGTATAACTGGTTATTTTTAAAATTTCATAAATGTTTGTGTCTTTGAAAATTTTCTTTAACACTTGTTTAGAGTTGGTACAGCTCTCGAGAAGGTGTTGTAGGTCCAATCTAACATTGCAGGTAGGGCAGTTTGGGGGTGTCATTTTAGTCAGCAGGTGCTGGTGTGTGTCAATCGTATGTCCCAGACGCAGTCGAATAAAGTTTGATATTTCGAACTTAGTTCCGTTGGTCGGATATTGTGGGTGGCATTTGCTTGTGTTGATTTTGGAGTAATGATGGTGATATGTGTTCCATTCAAGGAGACGTTGGGCGTGGATAGATTTTTTGATTTTGTTTTTCAGGTCGGATTTGGTGAATATGTTGAAGGTGAAGACGGGTGCGTTTTTTGCACTACTGGCCACATGATCAGCGTGTTTATTACCCTTGATACAGGTGTGACCAGGAGTCCACATAAGCTTTAATTTATTAGGCGAATTTATAAGTTTATTCCGGATTTCAGTAATAAGGTCAGTAGCATTGTTGGGGTTGTTAATTGCTCGAAGAACAGAGTAGCTGTCAGTGCATATAATATATTTTCCAGCACGATTCATAGCTTCGTTTGCAGCTTGCAAAATTGCAAATGCTTCGGCTGTGAAAATTGAGCAAAAATCTTGTAGGATTCCAACACTTAGGATGTTCCCATTTTCTAATGTCACAGCAAAAGAGGTACATTCTGATGATTTAGAACCATCAGTAAATATAAAGATCCATCCGTTAGATTTGAGGTCGGAAGAGATGCTGGCGAATAGCGCTTGGTAGACATCGTTGCTTGTGTTACTTTTTTTGCAATCGGAAAGCGTCATTATTGTTGATTCTGGTTTGATAAACCAGGCGGGGAAAGTTGTTGCTATGTTGCGTATGCTTTTAGTGGTAATTATAGGTGTTCGAGATTTAAATATACCTCTTTTGGCTGTTTTGGTCGTAATATATTTTTAATGAAACAATATCATTTCCTTTCCCGACGTTTCGACGGTGGTTGCCGTCTTCTTCAGGGGATCTTTTATTAACAAAAATAAAAAGAACATGTTATACACATAAGAACATTTAGTGTAAAATTTGGCAAACTTACATTTAGTATGTATCACAGATAAACGAAAATAATACAATAAAAGACAAATATAAAGCAATGATAAAAAAAAAAAAAAAAAAAAAAAAAAAAAAAACACTTCGATTGAAGATTAGTCGGCTTTAAATTGTCACGAATTCTGCTTAGTCACCAAAGAGCAGTAAACTGATGAAATGTTCTGGCTGTCTTGTTTACGATTCATATTGTTTTTGTTGTTAATAATATGAAGCGTTTCAAGAGTATACCGCTTGGAGACATGTTTCTCCCTTTCCAGGATTTCCACTCTTTCAAAATCTGGTTTGTGCCCATGCTCAATGGAGTGTAAGGCCAATGCTGTCTTCCCAGTACTTTTTAAATTAATGTCGGATTTGTGGTTGGAAATTCGTTGACGAAGAAGTTGTTTCGTTGTACCGATATAGGAAAGATTGCAATTTTCTTCCGCATTGCCAAGACAGTTAATTTTATAGACTACGTCTGTGCACTTATCCTTTTCCGTTTTTGTTTTCATGTTGGTGAAAAGAGGTGCCAGCGTCCTATTGGATTTATACGCTAAACTGACGTCATTAGTACTATTTTTTACCGTCTCTTTAAAGTTTTCTGATAGTTTCGGAACATAAACTATACTCTTATAAATACCTTTCTCTTTTTGCCGATTTTCAACAGGAGCTTTGTGTTTTTGGCGTAGTATCAAGCTCCGTATGATTTCCATTGGATAGCCATTATCTAGGAGAATTTGTGTGACTATTTTCTCATTTGCGGCGTGAAATTCCCGGTCACTCAACGCAAAGACTTTTTGAACTAGATTAGAGGCTGTATTAATAAGAATATGCTTTGCTTGATTGGATCTAAAGTTGACAAGTCTTCCAGATGCTGTGTCTTTCTGATACCAATTGAAAGAGAGTCTATCATTATCGCGATGAACCTTGACGTCTAAGAACGTTATCGCTCTGTTTTGTTCCCTCTCTACGGTAAATTGTATTTTTTCATGATATGAATTAAGGCATCGTAAAACATTGTCGACCTCCCCCTCATTAACAACTGCAAATATATCATCTACATATTTGACGATTATTTTTGGTTTGTTATATATTACGACCAAAACAGCCAAAAGAGGTATATTTAAATCTCGAACACCTATAATAATTCAACCAATTGGTCAATAACTTAAAAATAAGCTTTTAGTGGTAATGTCGAATTGCTTAGCCTTTTCTAGAATGAGATTGATGGCCGATTGGATTTTTTTCTTTCTCTTGTGACGTCTGGATTTCAGAATGTCTTTGTTAATGACTGAGTTTTTGAAAAAAGCCAATTTGACAGTTAATTTCAGGGTAATGTCGTCTCTTCTATCTTCGATTGAAGAAGCGGGGCTTTCTGCTAAAATATTTTTGATCGGTGTTGTAGGAAAAGCATTAATGGATCTTCTAACTGCGTGGTAATAGATTGGTTTAATAATGTTTAAAGTTGTTTTAGGGCAGTTGCCATAGATGAACAAACCGTAGTCGATTTTGCTAAGAATTAACATTTTAGTGATTAAAATTAAGGTGTTAATATGTACATTGCTTTTCTTACTACCTAGATACTTAGTAATATTTTCCCTCGCAGCTATAGATTTCTTAAGTTTAATACAATGTTCATTCCATTTATATTTCTTATTGAAAATAATTCCTAAAATATTTAGGTTTTCAACGTTGACAATATTTATGTTATTGATGCTTAAAAACAATTGCGGACAGTTAATCTTATTGACAGTTTTGCACCAGATAACACTGACCAGTTTAATATATCTTTTAGAGAGTTTAAAAATAAATTTTTACAAGTATTTAAATCATTAACTTTACTGAGAATGTAAATGTCGTCTGCATACAGACAGAAATATAATAATATATATTTCGATAGGATTATACAAATGTCGTCGAAAGCAATAATGAATAGAACTACGGATAAAGGGGATCCTTGGGGGACTCCATTATGGAGAGGATATTGGTTTGAAAAGCAATTATTTACACTGGCATACAATTTTATATTGGTTAAGAAGGATTTGACGTATCCGAAAATTTTCTTTCCAACTCCCCATTCTTTTAATTTTTTCAGGATAGTGTGTAATCCAATTTTATCAAAAGCTTTTTGAAAATCTAAGGATAGGACTGAAACATGGTTCTTCGAGGACAGCGCTTTGGCGATGAAGTAGTCTATATGTAGGTGGGCGTCAATGCATCCTCTATTAGCCTTAAAGGCGACTTGGTTGGGAGAAATTAGCTTCTTTGTTTCGACGAACCAGAGAATGCGCTTAGCAACTATTTTTTCAAGGATTTTTGAGATGCAAGAAATCAGAGAGATGGAGCGGTAGTTTTCAACAAGATTATTGTCTTTATTAGGTTTAAGGATAGGAACAAGAGAGGCTGTTTTCCAGCTTTGTGGAATGATTGCCGAATCGAGTATGTTGTTGTACAGATCGATAATTCTTTTTTTTAACTTCAATGGGTAGTTGTTTCAACATTGGGTACGAAACTCGATCACGTCCGGGTGTTTTACCTTTGACTTTATTAAGGCAGGATTTAAATTCAATAAGTGAAATGGGTTCTTCAATTCGTCTTGCAGAGGAATTGGTTGCTGTGAGTGGTATGTGGATATTGAGGCTAAAGGTCTTAGAGTAAATAAAGTCAGTGTGAAAGTTGGAGTCGTCTGAAAAGCTAGACCAGGTTTTGGCGAAGAATTGAGATATTTGTTCATGATCAGTAATTAGCTGGTTAGGTGTTTTGATGCTTTTAATGAATAATGTTGAGCGGTTTCCGGTGAGTTGTCGTATATTGTGCCACACTTTTGTAGGCGAAGTATTGGGATTTATCGTGGCAGTAAATTCTGAAAAACTTTTTACTTTACTTTCTCTAAGCTTTCTACGAAAATTAGCGTTAGCTTTTTTGTAGATGATAATATTGATTTGGGTCTGACTCTTTTGAAACTGTCTGAGAGCTAGCATTTTTATCTTGCGAAATGTTGAGAGTTCGGGGTTCCACCAAGGTACTATTCTCTTGATTTTACCTCCAAATGTAGGATTTGTCTGGGGAGTGGAAATGTTAGCAGCCGTACGGATGCCTCGTTGTATCACTGCTGCTTCTTTATTGGTATTGGTAGTTGGGATTTTGCTGGTTAAGTATTCATTAACTTTTTTTTTAAACAAAGGCCAATTGGCATTGTCTGTTTTAAATTTAGCCCGGCAGATTTTATTAACGGTTGAAAGCCCGAAATTGACCAATGTCATGATTGGGAAATGGTCGCTATTGAAGAGATCGTCTAGAGTATTCCAGGACGAAATTGATGGAAGTTGGGGGGAGCAACAAGTAATATCTATATGAGTAAGAGTATTATGTGTAGACAGGTGAGTTGGCGATCCGTCGTTTAATATAGCTAAGTTGGACTTTAGAAGAAAATCTTCGAAGATTGCACCTCTAGAATTTGTGATAGGAGATCCCCAGAGCACGCTCCATGAGTTTACGTCTTCTCCAAGAATAAAAGGTGGATTGAGCTGATCAATAATGTTGTCCAAGTCACAAGATTGGAAGTTAGTTTTAGGTGGGATATAAATCCCAATGTATGTAATTTTCATTCCTAGCTCTAATTCAAATTCACAAGCAATTGTTTGCGTGTTTGAATTAATAGCGATAATTTTATGTGGGACGTTTTTTTTGACCAAAAGACCAATGCCTTGTACTGATGTTGTATTCGTGTCTAGATTTTTGAAATATCCTACGTAATTATTTGGGACAATTGGATTGTAATTGAATCCGCAGTGGGTTTCTTGGAGTGATATTATGTTTGGGTTGTGATCTTTGATCAACATTTTTAGCTCATCTAAGTTATTATGGTAACCTTTCATATTTCATTGAAGAATACTGAGAGCTATATTTTGTTGGGGCTGTTTGCAGGAGTATTTGTTGCGCGAAGCAACAGAAGAGTGTCTTACAGAGTTGTTAATATGATTTAATGAAATTGGGATTGAATTATTTAAATTTTGTTGTGTACTTGTTGGGTTTCGGGTTGTTAAGTTGATAGATTCTGGACTCTGCTGCTCCGATGTTGAACCAACTAAGCTCCCTGGGGAGATCAATTGATTCAATTCCGGAACAACAGAGTCATTTATTGTGGCGTCATAATTATTTCTACATTTCGACATCATTTGGGCTTGGAGTATTATTAGTGTTGTTTGAGTTAGAATGTAATGCTTTTGAGGGGTTAGTGGGGATTGAGGAGTTCTTATATGTTAAATGTTGGTTGTTTAAAAGGTTTGAGTTAAGTATTGAGTGTGAATTGTAAAATTGTTTGGTGGTGGTACTTACATTGGGATTAAGTGTAGCGGATTGTGTGTTTGTTTTTGCTTCTAGATTTGAAGCTGTTGGTTCGGATGTTGGAGTTGGTTTGATCAATGAAGACTGAGTAGGTGAAGGAGTTGGCTGGATTTTATTAGTAAGAGTTGGAGGTATGAATGGGTTTGTTTTTGTTTGTTGCACTACGTTAGGTGGTAATTGGGCAGTTGGTGTGGTGGTCTTATTGTGTTGCATTGCCATTTTAGTATATGAAGTAAGTTGAGATGCTGTTTGAGAGGGATTTTGCTCTCTATAAATACGCTTTGCTTCGCCAATAGAGCATTTGTTGGTTGTTTTGATTGTGAGAATATTTTTTACTTCTTGGTACTTGGGACATGCCTTTGAGGATGCGGGATGTGGTTGATCGCAATTAGCACAATTCGTGCTTAAGCAGGGTGTGGGGGAGTGGAGATCAAGACTGCATATTTCACATTTGGGAGATCCGTTACAACGTTTGGTTGTGTGACCAAGAAGCTGACATTTTCGGCATCTCATGGGATTCGGAATGTATTCCGAAACTTTTGCAGTATAAAAGCTAATTTCAATTGATTTCGGGGGGTAGAAGAGATCAAAGGTAAATAGCATTAGTCCCGATGGTTTCGCATTTCCTTTGTCGTCGACTTTTGTATACTTATATACGCTTGTGACACCTTGCACTTTCATCTCTGAGACGATTTCTATTTCGGAAACATTATTAAGACAGGGAGCATAAGTGATTCCTTTGGATTCGTTTAGGCGATCGTGTAATTTTATTTCTACAGGGCATACATTAGTTAGGTTATTAATTTTAATGGATTTGTCAGCGATTTTTTGTGATTTAGTTTTGATTAGTAGGCTACCATCACGGAGTTGGGAAATTTGGTGGTATTCGGTGCTAACATTATCAATGGCTTTCTTAAGTAAGAAGGGCTCACATTGCTGATAGGATTGTCTCTATTTTTTGCGACGATTGTGATAAATTTGGGATTACTGGAGTTTGTTTTCGTTGGTAAGGAGGGGATTTCGAAAGGGGTACTGGTTGTTTTTTGGTTTCTTTTTTGGGTGAGTTTCGCAAACAGAATCTACATCGAGATCACTGAAACGGTTAGTTCTGTTCGGCCCAGGGGCCATAGTTGCACTTGTAAAGATAACTAGCTCTAGGAATTAGTCGAAATTTACAACGAAAAAGTAAAAACAAAAAAAAAAAACAAAAAAATTAGAAAGTTGTGGTATAACGGGAAATACCGGTTTGCACTCAGGGAGCAAAAATAGTTTAGCACACACTTATTATCCGTAGACGATGTGATCGACACAGAGGCTAGTCGGTGACTGAGAACTAACTGAACTCTGAAGGATTTGATTAAACTTTACTTTTGCTTTACTAATAAAAAATGTAAGATTGCATTTTCCCCGATGTTGCTCGCTGCATGCGCGTGTATCTCGGATGTCCGTCGTGAGAAACTGTGAAGCGGAAAATATGTTGATGTAATTTCAAAATATCGTGAGAAGTTTCACAATTATTTGATCTTGGAATGTTGCTGTTGTTAACTTATATCCACAAGCAAACTTGGAGAATTTACCAACGAGAGTAAGAATATTACTACCTATTATTGTGTATAGGTCTATGTGAAGAATCTCAAGTGGTTTCAGTAGGATCTCAGGTTTTTTATAGTGAGACTTAGCTGGATTTCTATCATATTTAAAAATTTTGCATTTATCGCAATTATTTAAAGTTTTAGTAATTTTGTTCTTCATGTTGGGGAAATAAACGTCTCTCTTTAGATGCAAAAGTGTTTCGTTTATTCCTCTGTGGTTTGAATTTTCATGATAATTTCTGATAGTTTGTTCCTGATCATCTTCTGGTCTAATATCTCTAAGGATTTCTGTACAACGCACTACCTAAAAGTTTTGCTTTGTGAGAAGAATTTAAAATATGTGGACTGCACAAGGCGGAATATGTTATCTTATGTTATTTTGGAAAACTTTTCCTTCGGCTATTTTGGTCACAATAATTTTAGTAATGAATTAAAACTAGTTACATTAACTTTTCCCAACGTTTCGACAGGGATTGCTGTCTTCTTCAGGGGGAACTTTTTATTACATACAAAAAATGTAATCAGAAGAGTTCTTATTGGTTTAAATTAAAATGTTTTCTGAACTAAATGAAATCGGGGACAAAGATGTATTAGGAGAGTTCTCAGAATCAGTAGTTTCTGAGATGGAAGGAAGGCTTTTCGATTTATTTCTTATATATGGAAAAATCCTGTTCAATGATTTTAGTTTTTGAGGCTTAATTAATATGTATATATTTACGAAAAATTATTTATTTCTGGAGTGCCCAAGATACGGATCGCAGAAGATTTAAATTAATATATATATATATATAAAAAAAAAATTATTTATTTCTAGAGTATACACATTTAACACAACTTACATGCACCCAATTAAAGCTATTATTGCGATTAGTGACTGCATATCTTGTGGAAAAAATAATGGTGTAGGCCTTTTAGCGATGTTAAGTAAGTAGGTCCAGCGATGAAAGATTAAAATCTACCGTGTTTTGTTTGTTATTAAGTTCTCAGTGTCTATTCGACCCCTTTTTATTATTCAATATGATACTGTGTTTTTTTGTGGTGGGGGGGGTCGATAAAGTTCACTCATGAGTCGCGACACAATTAGATAACTATACTTTTTATGTACGCGATTAAATTATTATGATTTATAGGTATATACATATATATTTTTTTTTATAAAACAAAAACCCGTTTGCTTGCCCACTAGGGGCAGGCCCAACGGTTCGACTTACTAAAATTAAAACTATACGATATTTATTACAAATCAAGTATTCTTTATTGCACACGTCCGCCAAGCTTTAAGACTAACTTAAGACTAACTCTTACCACACTCAAAAATTCATATCGCACTTCCATTACGCTGCACGATAATTCGCAGCGTCAGCGACCTTGAAGGCTCCCGTGCATTTACCTCAAAATGCGCTGATACATGATCCTCGCCAATCGTGGGAAACTACAACTTGCTCGAACATGATTTCCTGACCTGGCAAATCATAACCGGGTGCATGTAAATGCGGCGTGTTAACTTAATCAAATAAATGTTTAATTGACAAAACAAAATAAATACATAATTTTGGAAAGTGCTTAATATAGTAAATGCAGCGGATAGCTCCCACGATGTCGTCTGATGCTCCTACTGGTGGTGAATGGAAGTTCGGAAGTTTAGGTTGCGGATGTAACTCGCGCATAGACAATGAATTTTAAAACTGAATCGGCTTGCTTTAATGCTTTGCTGCTGCCAACCGACTGTCTGTTTTCATATTGAATGACGGAAGGGGAAAAATTATTGAGTGTTTTGCTTATAGGAACGGTAACTTTTTTTGTGTTCTTGTGCATGTGCCTCATGTTTCGTTTTTTTCTCGGATATTGTGTTGGCGTTGGAAGAGTAGGTATATAATAATAACAGATGCATGGGAAGTTGACATTATATACATAACAGTGCCGTATTCCTCTGCTCGTTACATTATATAGGTCTGTATATGTTGATCGATCGTTGGATATGAGGATACCGTTTTCTTTTGTTCGTTCGTAGTGAGTTAACGAGAGAACACTATTTACATTCTGCATTTTAAATTTCACGTATAGAAAACCCATTTTGCTTATTAATTTTTTTTTTGACGTATGAATGCTTAATTATGTGAGGTAAATGAGAGGATCCGAGAACCTTTAGAAAAAGGAGAAGACACGACTGCTCGAGTTGAAGGTTTCTTTATTATTGAGGTTCGCTGTAGTAAACTACAACAATTTAATTACAAAAAAAGATGGGTACTTAGTTGTATATATTATCTTCTTCGTCAGTTTCATTTAAAACATTCCTTATCGTAGTTGTAAATCACAAAGATAAGTATTCGTCGTATACCGTTCAGGAATAGTGTTCTTTTCACAAAGTCCTTTCAAATCAAGAGTCTTTGCTCGGGATATTTGTAATTTGCTTTATAACATAATTCGGGATGTTGATAACTAACCACAGCAGAAATGCGGTTTGACCTTGGTAAAGCGGTGTCATACTCTTTTTACCTCGCAGTCATCCGAAAATCCATATTTAAGAATTACTGAGCTATTCTTTTCAAAGAACGCAGATCTAAGTGCTTCGAAATTTATATTACACTTGGTTGGAAAAAGTGTAAATGAAAGTTTTTTCCAATCTCTAAAATCATTGTAACTCAGCATACAGTCATACGATGACGGATTGGTTCTTGCGTTAGAAATCAAAGTGGGCCATTCGGATGGGGCACATACTGTCTTTTTACGAACAAATGACTCAATGGTGCTATGAATGAAATTAACCGGCATCATTGTGTGGCCGGGTAACAAAAATGTTATTTTAGTTTTTGATATATAAGGAGAAGAGTTCTTCAAAAAGTGCGTTAACATGAAAAGCATTATTTTGTTGCGATTTTGTCCTGCGCAACTATCACAATAAAGTTGAGTAAAATTTTGAACTTTTCGCTAATCCACCAAAGTCAAATATTTAAACATAATAATTTCAATTTCGTTGCATCCTCGTTTTCCGTCACTTTCTCCCCACAAAAAAATTTAACCATTTCTGGTACCATTTTCGTAAATACTTTCGTTGTAGTATGAGTACTTTCTTGAATAATAGAGACTAACACTTTTGCCATGAGGAATATTTAAAACTTTTTGTAAGTCAAAGCTTGCACAAAGAAATAATGGATCTAGCTTACTTTTTTCTTGATCTGAGAGGAACACTTTTTTTTACGTGTCCTTGTCCCTAATATGATTTGTATATTCAACTGTCTGTTCCAGAACTCTTTGTTCTGCTTTCTCGGCGTTCTTAAGCCTTTCGCAAAATGTGCATTTGTCCATTTTAGGAAGATGGAAGCCTATGTGGTAATAATTATTGAACTTTTTTCGAAACACTCTTAGCGTTAATATTGAGGAATATAAATTCACTTCTTGCAATTGTTGATAATACATTTTATAAAGTGTCGAAACGTTGGCAAATTCTTGGGGAAGGTATAATTTATTACTCTTATTACGAAAGTAATGCGACGGTACTGCAGGAAGTTTTTTAGTAAAAGATTTCAAAATGCCAACTTTACTCTCAGGGGACTTGTTAAGGGGAACGCGTTTTATTACACTTTTTCAGTGCATGTCAAAGAGTCATTTGAGAAATATCAAGGGTCTTAAGTACTAATTTTTGGCAAACTTTAATACTTTCGCCCTTAAAATGAATAATATAAATCATAAGAAACATTCCTTATGCTGCTTGTGGCTCTTCTCCTTTTGATTTTTTTGGTCTATCAGAATTTCCAATTCCCCCATAATGATCGTGAATTTTCTTACGGTCGTCCATGTAAATTGAAGTTTCGTTTTGCAGTGAAGCATAACACCATGGCAATCTTCCAATCGGTTTGTTAGAGAGCGATACGCAAAAAACACTTGGACGATATTTTGGGTGCAGTGAAGAAATTTAATTTCAAAAATAAAAATGAGTAATAATTTAAAAGTATTGTTATCCCAACAATTTATCCTTCAAAACAATTTGAAGGTGACATTTTGGTAGCAAGAAAAAAAAAACTCTTGTTGCAAAACGAAATGTATAAAAAAACAATATATTGGACCATTCTGGATTAGGGTAAGTACAACTAGCCAGATTCATTACTTTTAGTAAACTTACAATTTCACAGACACAGACAAGTACTTTTTGGGAAAAGGATGTTGTAAAAAATGACGACGAATTTTTTAAGGAAAATTTTTAGAATTTCCCGAAAAAGTTTTAAGATTTTATGTTCTCATTTCCAAAACCTTAAAAAAGCTGACACCAAATATAGGAAGTCTGTACCGCTTGAGAAAAGAGTGGCGATAGCATTGTACGCAGTCGGTTCTTCAGCAGAATACCGAAGCGTTGCAAATCTCTTTGGGGTGGGAAAATGCACGGTTGGCAACATATTACTCGAGTTTTGCCAAGAGATCTGGAATGTGCTGCAACCAATTTATCTCTCCACATACCCACTTACGGCAGAGATCGTAAAAGATGTAACTGGATTTGAAAAATTGGGCTTTCCACAGTGTTTTGGAGCGAAAGGTACATAGCAAAAAGCGTTTTAACATTTGTATTTTTAATTTAATATGTAATATAAACATTTCTTAGATGGTTGTCATATAGAGGTACGTCCGTCTGCTGAAGATGCCACTGATTATTTTAATTACAAGTGTTAGTATTCAACGTTTTAAAAGTTTTGACGATAATTCATAAAATAATTTTAGCTTGAATTTAGGTATAGATTTCTGTCCATAAACGCGGGTAGTCCTGGCCGGTGCAATGAATCACAACTGTTTGAAAACTCTAGCCTGAAAATTCAACATCAAAATCCTATTCTCAAGAGAATGTCGAAGAATCTATCAGACGTAAATGTTCCGGTAGTTCTTATTGGTGATTCAGTGTTTAGATTTTCGGGTATGCAAATGAAACCATATCCGTTCAGTACAGCTTTGACACCAATGGAGAAAAAATTTAACTACTACCTATCAAAGAGTCGAAGAGTGGTTGAAAATGCCTTCGGTCATCTTAAAGCTTGGTTTCGGAGGATCGGAAAAGGGCTGGACAACCACATAGACAATACGAACCTCATAATTAAATCTTGTTGCGTTCTACATAACTTTTTGAATGATCACAATAATGATGCAATAAATAATCATTGGATGCAGCATCCAAGTGTTGACAACCCATATAGGCAACAGCCAGACTTGGAATCTCATATAGGCGAAGCCAAACCGACAGCAATAAATATCGGAAAAGCAATAACGGACTATTTAGGTAAGTAAAACCTTTATCATTCTTTATGAGAATTTTCAGTTTATTTTTTTTTTCTTTCTTACTACTTTTTACCTTTTTACTCTTTATCTCCAAATCGAAATGCATAATTCCAAATCAAAAATTATTTTATTAATAAATATTATATATATACATATATGTATATGTGTGCATATATACATTTCATAGAAAAAAAAACTAAACATACTTAATTCAAATATCACTCGAATCGAAAATCGGAATCGAAATCGACGTTGACTTCTTTCAAAAAAGGAACTTTATGGTTTGCATACCACTAATAAAAACATAGCTTTAGCGCTATCACAAAAAAAGGCAGTATTGGAACAGTTAATTGTTTCCATGCAGGATATTTAAAATTTCTCTTTGCACTGTTTCGCATGAAATTGCGATCCTTTCAAGTATATCATTTCTCTTTTCTTCCACTTGAAGGATCCGTTCATCCGTATCCTTAATAATTTGAAAATTTTCATTCACAATATCATCAAATTTTTTTAATTCTTCGTTAATATTTTTAACGTTTCTTCTTTTTGCTTTTTCTTGTAGCTGTTGAACTGGTGGATGATGATGTGGCTAGTGGATCAGCACTTGGAACCTCAGAAATATCAATCGACTCGTCTAATATATTTCATGATGGGGAAAGCGGAGGTTCTGAAACTTAATAAAGTTTAAAGTTAAAATTATAAATTAATTGTTTTTGAAAGAAAAACTATATTTAATTAATTTATTTCAAAAGTGTAAATAATAATACATAGTTAACGAATTGTAATGCTTATAACGGGTGATTTTTTTGCTACTTGGTTTTTGACGTTTATATTTTTGACAGATCGCACATGACAAATTCCACGAACATTTGACATTTCTATTCAGTATTGTTTGCCATTTCATCATGAATAGACTTACGCCTGAACAACGTTTGCAAATTATTGAAATTTATTATCAAAATTCGTGCTCTGTGAAAAATGTGCTTCGTAAGCTACGTCCGGCAAAATTGTCTTCAGCGACGAGGCTCATTTTTGGCTAAATGGATACGTGAATAAGCAGAATTGCCGTATTTGGAGTGAAGAGCAGCCAGAGGCAATTCAGCAGCTACCAATGCATCCCGAAAAATGCACTGTTTGGTGCGGTTTATGGGCAGGCGGCATCATTGGGCCGTACTTCTTCAAGGACGATGAAGGCCGCAGGGTTACGGTCAATGGAGAAAGATACCGTTCGATGATAACAGATTTTTTTTTTGCCGAAAATGCAAGAATTGAACTCGGTCCACATGTGGTTCCAACAGGACGGTGCCACATGCCACACTGCACGCGAAACCATGCATCAATTGAGAGGCGAATTTGGTGAGCAGTTGATCTCACGTTTTGGCGCAGTCAATTGGCCACCAAGATCATGTGATTTGACCCCGTTAGACTATTTTTTGTGGGGCTATGTTAAGTCTATTGTCTATGGGGACAAGCCAAACACGATTGCTGCCTTGGAAGCCAACATTGAACGCGTCATTGGTGAGATTCGGGCCGAAATGTGTGAAAAAGTTTGCCAAAATTGGACCTTCAGAATGGACCACCTGAAGCGTAGCCGCGGGCAACATTTAAGTGAAATTATTTTTAAAAAGTAAATGGCAGAAATTGATTTATCGATCCAAATAAAAATTTCATTCACTTTTTACAAGTTTCTGTGTTTTTTTGAATTTTCAAAAACCAAGCTCTTAAAAAATCACCGTTTACATTCAAGTAATGCTAAAAAACCTCATGTAGAGCTTTTAAATGCTAATATATTATGAGTTTGTATTAAGGTTATTTAAATGACGAAAACCCAACTCATTCAGCTCCAAGCATAACCTTAATATTACTTATCAGATATCAAAGATATACATCTCGGAGTTTATTCTTTTACAAGTATATAGCTTAAAGACATTCACTTCCTCAAATAGGCAATTTAAAAAAAAAAATTACCCATTATGCTGTCTTCAATGATCTCATTTAAATTGTGGATTCTCAAGTTCCCCAGAATTTGATGTACTCTGTAGTACAGTTCCCATTCCGGCGGGGATCCTCCAGATAGAACCATTTTTTTTTTTTCTTTTCTTTGCTGCAAAAGAAAAAAATCTTAATATGCATATAAACTTTGTGTAAGCAAGGAAGGAAGAATTATGTATACCTATACCGGTTGGAGAGATTGTGGATCTTAGTTTTAATTTCATCGGGGGTAAATATTTCCCCCATCATAATTGTCATCTCCTGGTAGATATGATTATTTTTGCGATGCCCCCGCAATTGGTGGATTTTGTCCGCCAGACTTCAATAAGGAGTTCTACATCCTCCGGTGCCTACGCTTTCCTTTGTTTTTTAGTCTGTTTTGGTTCCATTCTCTGTAAGTTATATATTTTAGTAAGTAATGATACTATATTTAATATAAAATTTAAATTTTTTTTTATTAATACTTACACAAAATTAATTCATAAGCAGTTTTCACAGGCGGCATCAAAATAATGCGTGACAGGTTTTTTTTTTTGTGGAATGTCAATGGAGAAATGACATTAGAATAGGTCCGTTCAACGAAATAAGGTTTGTTTCTTTTAACAATCTTCTACTTCGGTGAAGATTTCAAGGAGAGTGAAAACGTAGTATAAGATAAATTGTTAACAACATAAAATGTGTTACCAAATTCTAAAATATGTTAAGGAATATTTTTAGATTATATAAAAAGCTGCAGAAATATATTTCAGAATTTAGTGAAAAATATTTACTTTTTAAGTTACAGGCAATTTTATATGAAACTACATTTTCGTATTCGGAATGGTGCCACGCTTATATATAATTAGTTATAACTCAATGACTAAGATTCACCGAATTCTCAAATCTCTCGTGCAGACTTCTAAGCTAGGTCTAAGGTCGGTAACCAAGATTCAGAATTTGGTGAATCCTTCTTTTTCAGTTACAGTCGTTTTTACAAGAAAATACATTTTTGCATTTGGGATAGTGTGTCGCGCTTAAAAAAAATTGCTTATAACTTAGTAACCATAAGATTCACCAAATTCAGAAATCTGTAGTTTAAGTCTAATATATGGTCACTCTTTTGGCTTTTAAGGTCTAAAATATAATTAAACTCGTTTTATTATTTGCTTCAAAGTTTGATTTATTCACACGATACATTAAATTAGAACGCAACCGCTCGTCTTTGAACCACAAAATCAACTGAACTGCCTTTGTGGATTATGTGAGCGTGCAGACATTTTCACATACACTTACAACCAGATACATAAATAAGTAACAAGAGAGTGAGATCGACTACCGGCAACCCTTACAGATTTTGTCTTTCTTTTTTAAGCTTACAGTAGTAAAGTTTTCTAAGCTTTGTTTGAGCTGGAGCACCAACTTTCAGAATTTTGTGAATCTTACTTTTTAAGTTAAGGGCACTTTTACATGAAACTACATGTTTTTATTCGAGATAGTGTCTCGCTAGTTAAATTATTTGTTCCAACTTGAGCTTTTTTAAAAAAACAACACTACCACTTTCTTCAGTTAAATTATTATGTCTTTATTATTCTGATCTTTCTTTTCTACTGACTCCTTGGTGTCTTACATTTTATTTATTCTTAATACTACAATGCTTACATTGCATTTTACTTAATTCTAAGAAAATTGCCAATCGCGGTTGGCTTATTTAAATACAATTTATTATTCCATAAATTACAGACACTAGGTCAGCAATTTATGCGATACTTTCAATATTTTTTGTTAATTTCCCGGATAAGTTCATCGTACTTATCCGGCTGCAATTTATGCGATACTTTCAATATTTTTTGTTAATTTCCCGGATAAGTTCATCGTACTTATCCGGCTGAGTTTTATATGTAACTTCTCCCTCCTTTAAGTTGAAATTCTCCTGAATTTTAGGTTTCTCTATTTTAAAAAGTATTCTTTTTCTTTGAAAGTATACATATGACAGTATTGCGAACATAGATAAAATTATTATTAAACATATTACATTTACAATATATGACATGTTTTTCTTAGATTCTATTTCTTGTATTTCTTTTATATTGTTTATTGAATTAAATATAATTTTTTTCAAATTTTAATGGCTCACTCATGTTGTATGTTTCTTTATTGTTTGGGTAGTAAAATCTTTGTTTTTGAATTTGTTTTATATTAGAGAATTTTTGATCTAAAAAGTATAAAGTACAATTTATGAAATTAATAAGATAATTTCCTTCAAGCATAAATTTTCTATCGTCGCAAGTTTGATTTAAATTAGTTTTGATATTTTTAATAAATATAGTTTCATCATCTAAAGGTATAATTTCAGTATTAGCATTTTCTATTAGTTTACAATTTTTTCTTATAGTCCAATGTTTACTTTGTTCTAATTCAGAAATACTTTTATCTTGTTCGTATTTAAATATTTTATTATTGATTTCAATCACAAATTATTTTTCAGCATCAATTTCCATAAAATTTTTATTGGGAACTGGAGTTAATAACTTGAGTGGAAGGGTAACAAAATTTTTCGGAATTTTTATCACAAATATTATCGTATTCTCATTGTATCTTGTGACACCTAGTTTTATATGTTTTAATTTAAAGAAATCAATTTCGTAAGCTTCTATTTCTTCATTAGTTAAAATACTAGGATGCAAAATATTGTTTTTCGCTGAAACTATGTTTTCCTGAAAATGCTCTACTCTACTGTTTATATATTTTAGTTTAAAAAGTTGATCGAAATAATTTTGTTTCATTCTTAGTTGTTTTTCTACTCTTTGCATAGTTTTAGACTGTCTCAGTATAGTTTCCCTATCTTTTATGATTGTTTCTTTTAATATCTGAAAAGTATTGTTAAAGTATTCATTTATTTTAACTTGTTTATTTATAACACTTATAGCTTTATGGTTATTTTCGCGAACTTCATCTAAATGTTTAGTAATAATTTCTCTATCTGCTTCATCCATTGTTCCAAATAACCACTTTTGTGCGCTACCTACTATATTGATAAGACCACTTTTCTCTCTTTTATCTAATGGCATTAATGTTCTAATTTTATGTAAAATGTTTTCACTTTCCTGATTCAACATGAGCCAGTGTTGCGGTTCCAAAAGTCCCGAATTAAAAGATATATTTTTGACTAATTCTATTATTTCGATAGGATTAATTAAGTGTAATATTAAATCTGTTTCATTTGTTATTGTAACATCACCTAGCTTTAATTTAACAAATCCATTCTGTTCATTGATGACCTGTGTATTTAGAAAGTGTTGACAATTAGTCTGCGTGGCTGTCATCAGAATCATTATCCAAATCATCAGCTATTTGCTTTGTGAATTTTATCTAGTTTTGCTTTCTTATATTTCGGTTGATTCTTATGCCTAACTGCCTTATAGTTTTTTATAAAACCTGTTGTTCGTCTTTCTTCATAATCTTCTCTTCTAATATTAAGTTTATTGAGTCTCTTTTTCTTGGCTAAATTCATATTTTCATAAACCTTTTCTAAGCTGACTCTTCTTGTTTGTACCTGTTGCGGAGTAGTTTTTATTGTTGAATGGAACTTTTCATTATAGTTTCTTACAGCCTGTTGCATTGCTTGCTTTATTGTAATATTACTATCGTTATGCAATAATATTCTTAGTTTTTCTGCCAATGTATTATGAAACCTCTCTACGTCTGAGTTGCCTGTATGCGAATTTGGCTTGGTTAGATGTAAAGTTATTTCTTCTTTTTCTAAATGTTCCTTTATTTGGATTGCCTTAAATTCATTATCTGCTATTATCTTACTTGGTTTACCTATTTTAGCAAAATGTTCTCCTAACTGTTCAATGATGGTTATATGGTTCCTATCGGTTAAGTAATAAGCGGCACCAAATTTAGAAAATTTATCTATTGCTGTCAAAAATTACACCTCTTAAAAACATAAGTATCTATGTGAATAATTTGGTTTGTGTCTGTTGGTGTTTCTGAAAATTCAAATTTTGGTTTAACTGGATTGCGGTCATATTTTACTGCTTTACAGACGTCGCATTGATTTATAACTATTTGAATCAATTCTAATAATTTGGGGTAGTAAATTTAAAATTTAATCCGATTAAAAGTTTCTTGGATGCCGGAATGCAAGCTTTCCCTGACATGGTACAAAGATATTTGTTTAACTCCTTCTACTTCTGTTTTTATATCTAGAGCTCTATATGAACATTTAATGAATTTTATTTGTGGATCATTAGAAAATAATTCTATAAGCTTTTCTTGAACAATATTATATTGATGATCAGAAAGTTCGGAATATATCCCAGTTATACCTTTTTTTATGAATCTCCTAAATATATCTGCTAAATTATTCAAGTCGTACTCTGCTACGTAAATTATCCTTTTTCCATTTATAACTGCTATCTCTTCAGTTTTATCATTTGTTAATATAATTTGTGTTTTGTATTTGTTTACAATTTCTTCTTTGATCGGTATATGATCAAGTAATTCTTCTTCACTTGAGTGCATGGTTGCCATTGTAATGCTGCCCTCTATGTTAAATACTATGTCTGAGTCTGTATCACTATTGCTAGAAATTGGCGAAAAATTTTCTATGCTAGGGGGTTCTGATTTCTCTCCCTCCTCAGATATAACGTCCTCGTTAATTCGGCTAAGAAAATCGGCCACTTTGTTATCTTTCCCTTTTAGGTATTCGATCTCAAATTGGTATTATCCCAATTTAAGTAACCAGCGTTGATGTTTTGGTGACATGTCTTTCCCTCGATATTTGGCATGAAGATATTTTATTGGCTGATGGTCAGTCATAATCTTGAATTTGTTTCCATATAGATATGGTCTGAAATAGTTTACGGACCACATAATGGCCAAAAATTCTTTGTCTGTTGCTGAATAATTACGTTCATGTTTATTCAGCATTCGGGATGCAAAGCAAACAGGGTGACCTTCTTGAGAAAGAACGGCGCCTATTGCATAGTTCGATGCATCTGTCGTAAGTGTGAATATTTTCTCAAAATTGGGAAAACGTAATATCGGATGACTGGTTATATAATTTTTTAACTTTTCAAATGCTTCGACATAATTTGGATCATGACAATTTACCTTACAATTTTTTTGTAAGTATTTTGTCATGGGTTGAGCTATTTTAGCGTAATCTTTGACAAATTTGCGGTAATAACCACTAAGGCCTAAGAAGCTCTTTATTTCTGTTTGGGTTTTTGGAATGCTTACTTTTTTAATTGCTTCAATTTTATTGGGGTTGGGCTTTAAACCTTCTTCAGTTACCAAATGCCCTAAAAATTCTGTCTCTTTTTTCATGAAACTGCATTTGTCAATTTGGATCTTTAAATTTTTAGATTCTAAAACTTGAAAGATGTCAGTTATAGCTTTAACATGTTCTTTTAGTGACGTACTAAAAATTAGTATGTCATCTAAGTATACTACACATGTTTTGTTTATATAGTCTCTTAAGACATCGTTCATAAGCCTTTGGAACGTCGCAGGGGCGTTTTTCAACCCAAAAGGCATTCTTATGAATTCATTCAAACCATGTGGGGTTACAAATGCTGTTTTCTTTCTATCTTGTTCTTTAACAAGAATTTGATGGTAGCCTTTGGCCAAATCTATTGTACTAAAATACTGGGCTTTCCCCAACTTATCTAAAATAGAATCTATGTGCGGTAATGGGAACTTATCATCAATTGTGATATCGTTCAATTTTCTATAATCGATCACAATTCGGAACTTCTTCAGTCCAGATTTGTCCATCTTTTTGGGAACCACTATTAAAGGACTTGAGTACTTAGAGTTGCTTTTTCTTATTATCCCTTGAGCCTCCATATCTCTAATTTGTCTCCTTACCTCTTCTTCGTGTTGAGGTGGGTACCTATACAATCTAGCATTCACCTGTTGATCGGTGGTTGTTACTATTTCATGCTGTATTTCTGGTGTGCTTGTCAACTTATCACCTTTGAAAAGCAACGAATTAAACTTTTTAATTATTTTTTTCAATTTCTCTATATTCCTCTGAATTCAGATGTTCTAGTTTTAAATATTTAATACTATCTGCAACGTATTCTAATGTATGTATTTCTTCGAATAAAATTGGTTTATGTTGAAAACTAATTATCTGCCCATTAAGTTTAATTATTCCTGTTTCTAGATCTATTAACGTGTTTAATTTGTTTAGTAGGTCTGTGCCTATTATAAACTGATATTTTCTTTCTGCTAAGCTTTTTACTTTCCAACGAATAAGAGCTCCTGTTGGTGCTTTTAATTCATCGGGTGCAGGTGTATGAACTTCAAAGTCAATTGATCCCTTGCTGTTAATTGTTGAAAATTGTATTGGCTTAATTTTAATAGTTTTAAATGTTTTAATCTTATCATCTATAAGACTAAGTGAAGACTCTGTATCAATTAAGGCTAAATATTTTTGTTTCAATATAGTTAATTCAATTATTGGTAGGTCATCCGAGGCTAGTTGATAAAAAAAATCGGAATTATTAACTTCTACCTGATTTGTTTGGTCAATGTTGCAGACAGATTCTTCTAATCTTTGCTCAGTCATATTCTGTTGAAGGCAATTTTGGCCCGAATATGAACCAAGGTTTCCTGATTGTAGGTTTTGTCTGACTACTGTGTTGACTTGTCCGCTTTGCACATTTGAGACATCCATTGCTTCGGGTTGTCTATTATATTGCTGTCGATACTGCCCTGAGTTTCTATTATTATTTAAATTTGGGTTATATCTCCTACTTTGCCCTGATCGGTTAGCATACTGATTATAATTTTTGTTAAAACTTTGTGGGCGGTTATTGAAAGGATTATTATAATTATTATTGTTATTGAAATTTCGTTGATTATTAAAATTTCTATTTTCCTGCCTAAAATTATTTGGTAATGGTTTTCTATCATCCTTATTAAAAAAATTTCTACCTTTTGTGAATTCTGGTCTTATGCATGAATCTTCGTACCTACGTCTTCTCATTATTAAAAGTATATTTTCTAAAATATGTTCCTCATATATTTTATCTAAAAGTGTTCCTTCTGTCTTGAAGGTTGTGGTAGGCGTTCCTCAATGCTTCAAGTTGGTTGTTTCCTCGTTGGAGCTCTTGTTGTAGCTCTTCTATATTTTTGTTATTATCTGCCAGTTTTTTTTTTTTTTTTCACTGTTGTATAGACACTAATCTTATGCGATTTTATTTGTGTGCTTTGCACCTTAATCTTGAACGATTTTATTGTAGCACGTAGTAAGAGTTCGTTAATCACTGGATAATTCGGTAAAGTTGAATTATCCTACCAACTGCGCCAGTTAAATTATTTGTTCCAACTTGAGCTTTTTTTAAAAAAAAACAACACTACCACTTTCTTCAGTTAAATTATTATGTCTTTATTATTCTGATCTTTCTTTTCTACTGACTCCTTGGTGTCTTACATTTTATTTATTCTTAATACTACAATGCTTACATTGCATTTTACTTAATTCTAAGAAAATTGCCAATCGCAGTTGGCTTATTTAAATACAATTTATTATTGCATAAATTACAGACACTAGGTCAGCAATTTATGCGATACTTTCAATATTTTTGTTAATTTCCCGGATAAGTTCATCGTACTTGTCCGGCTGAGTTTTATATGTAACTCCCGCGGGGATAAGTTGTTGTTGGATTTAATATGCAAATTGTTAATCCTACTCATCGTTTTTTTCGTCCAATTTCCCCGGGGCTTAGAAAAAACACGCCTATTGTGAGTGTGTTTCTTTATTTATTCCCGATAAGGAATAAAATGGATGGAAAAGACAAAATGTTTATCTAGAATATCCAGAATGGAATGAATAAAGAAACAAAAATTCTCTCCGGAATAGAAAAGAAAAAAGATGACAGGTCTTTTAAAGTGTTGTGATGATGACAAGAAAACAAATATCTCTATGGTAAATAGTAAAAATAAATTATTATTAATTCATGAAAAGTCACATTTAATTGTTATTTATATATTTATTTCAATAATAAAAATATAAACAATGTTTGGTCATCCATTTTGTTTACTTACTTGGTTTTCGTCTTTGGCTGCTGTCCTTTGTTTTGCTTTCATATGAAAGGGTTATTCCGAGAATATTATTTTCATTCCGTGTTTAGCATGGAATAAAAAGAATGCATTCCAAACGTTCCGGAATGAATAAAGAAACAACAAAATAGTTTATCCGGAATATTCCATGGAATAAAGAATCGCAAAACTGGTATTCCGAATATTCTGGACATACCAGAATGAATAATGAAACACACTCTGTGTGTTTTGCTTGGCAGCTATAAAACAAAAAAAAACAAATATACCTACCTACCTATTCAGTTATCAATATTTTTAATTTTTTAATATTATTAATTTATTTTGCCTGTAGGTAGGTAGGTACGCTGCCACAAAATAAATATTTCATTGACAAGACAACATTTGAAAAACTTCAAAACAACTAGGTATGTATTGTGTTGTGTGTAAGAATCTGTACAAATCCGCGCGACTTAGATACTTTCTATCTTTCTCTTAGATACTTTGTATCTTTCGGATAAATGAAATAAAAACACTGTGTTGTTCGGTTGGTAGATTGAGACTGAAAAATGTCTCTCTTTATTAATATTGAAATGAATGGTCATTTCGTATCATCAGCAAAATATAGTTTGTGTGGGAGCAAACTCCAGACAAGCTATATTTTGATGAATTGCCAAATGCGATAGTTCGGAATTTATCTTAGAATTGGAGTTATATTACCGGATGGTAACATAACTCGCGCGGAGATTGGCTCCTTTCATTATTTGAAGTGTTGGGAGGTCTGCTTTCCAACATGGTCAATCGTGACTCCCATTATTTAAGTCGGGTTTGATTAGTTGACCTCCGCTCTATGCCACTAATGCGCGTGTCCAGGTCTCTCAACTGGACCAGAATATTGTTTACAGCTCCAATGAGCTGAGTCACAAATTCTGAACTAGTAACGGAATTTATGGGCGAACAAGGGGAATCAAGAACAGAACTTATAACTTATAGGCAGACAGGGAAAGTAGAGAAAAACAAGAACAGAACTAGTGGGCAATTTGCTCCTTTACAATTTTTAAATTTTAATATTTTGGTCAATTTAATTTAAATTTTTGTAGTAAATTTGCATTCCATTAATATATAAGACAATGCATGCACAAGGCTAACCAGCAAATATTCTTGTGTTAAATGAACTTTATGTACTGATGTACCATTCACTACTTTTTCACAAATTATTTTATCTTCTGACTTTGCACAAATTATTTTATTTTCTGACGTTTCACAAATTATTTTAATTCCTGCACAAGCACTTGCACTAAGGATTTAATAATTATAATTTTCTATTGCAGGCACCAGCGATCTAGCTTTCAAACCCAATTTTTATCTTTACGTTATTTCTGTTCACTGTCACTTACAATAATTTTACATGCATTATTTGACTGTTTCTTGCAAAAGATTTCAGTTATTTTTTGTATACATATAGTTTGCCTCTCCGGGTTCCGAAGGGTTCTCAAATGAGATATTCAAATTTAATAAGAGGACTGGTATTCTCGGGGGTTGCCGTGTTTGTCCCGTTTAGTCTAATTTAATAAACCTACTACAGGCACGCACAACTCCACCATCACATCCTTTAGCCTATACTAAGATATCCACAAGTTCCCATGGGTATGTGAAAGATTTGTGCTCAAGATGACGCTCTGGGGGAGCGTATTTGGCACGGATGTTTATGCGAAAAGGATGCGATTTGATACCAGTCCCTGCTCGGGCGCCAGTTAAATGATTCCTGAAGGGATTAACTTTGTTTTGTAAAGTAAACTTAAAACTAATTTATTTTCAAAGGTTTTATCTTTTTTTAATTCTTTCATTATTTCGTTAGTTACGTTTGTTAATTTATTTATTCTTTCAATGTATGCCTTATTTATTAAAACTTGACTATTACTATTTTCGAAAAGATTGTTTATTTTATTAACTGTTACTGCATAATCATCGTGGTCGGGATTACCCGCGACCCATTTCTAGGCTGAGCCTATAAAGTTTAAGGACCTTTTTGATCTGTTTATTTTGATATTATTTATGAGGTTCTTAGTATGTTTAAGTTCGTGTTCGAGGATGGGAAAAAAACATTTTTAGGTGGGATATGATCGTATAGGAGGGATGATGTTTTTGCTATAAAGTCTTCATATGGAGGTATTTCTATTATGTGGATGAATTTGATATTTCCAGTTTGGATTCTCGTAAGCCCATGCTTTATAACTATTATTTCTGAATTAAAATAATCGAGTATTCGAACTTCTGTGATGACGAAGGGGATAAAGTACCTGTGGGGAAAGAAAGGTTGATTTTAGCTTTTTATATTTGATTTATGTACTAGTCTGCCGGATTCAGTTACAATAGTTTTGGAATTATTTTCTGTGACTGTATGTTTTTTGTAGCGGGGTGTTAGCTTTGAGCCTAATCTTTTGTTAACTTTTACATAAACGATGTCACCAGCTGAGTATTTTTTTATTGGGTGTTTTTTCTTGTTATGATACTTTAAGTCACTGTTTTGTTTTTCTTGTAATTTTATTATGTTTTTTTGCCTTGCCTTTTCAAACTGTTCTGGGTCAGTGCTAACATTTCTGCCAAAAAATACCTCTATGGGTTTTTTAGCTATTGTAGAATGAACTGAGCAGTTGTGTTCGTAGACGGATCTGTCTAATAATTCAAGAAATGATTTATGAATTTTCTCAGTTTTCAGACAAGGCATTATTTCCGAGAGTGTAGAGTGGAATCGTTTTACTTGTCCATTAACTGTACTTGAAAATTTCTATTTTTAATTGATCTTTCAATGGATTCTGCACTAAACGATTTTTCATTGTCAAAGACGACAATTTTAGGAACACCGAAAGCAAATAGGATTTGTCTTAATGGTTCCATTATGTCATGTAGTGCTCTTGATTTAAGGATTCTGGTTTGAGCATATTTTGAAAATTTGTCCAAAGCAGTGAGAACTAGATTACCTTCGGTTGAATAGATATCTATATGCAGAATATGGCCTGGATATTGAGGAATGGGGGTTGGTTTTAGTTCAGGTTTTTGGGGGTGTCGATCATATTTATGCTCTTGACAGATTTGGCATTGTTTAACGAGTTTATTAATTTGTGCATTCATCTGTGGAAAAAAGTAATTTTGGAGTAGCTGCGTATTAGTTTCACGAGCATTTCTATGAGCTCTGTTATGAATTTTAAGAATATGTTCATCTTGTTCAGCTGGATTGGGAATATCAGTAACTTTTGTTTGAGTGAAGCCGATTTTATAGTTTTTCCTCATTAGTCATGAGCCCGTTTATTATGTTAGGTATGAGGTATCGTTTGAATATGTAAGTAATATTTTCCTTAGAGTAGGAAGGTTGGACAAAAGTGTGTCTACGGAATGTCGGAAATGGAAATTCCAGTTGATAAGTTGGTTTCTGAATATGTTGATTGGTAGTTCTACTGCTGGTATAAGGTCATCTGATGAGCTTTCATCACTATGTTGGGAAGCTGTATGGGAATTTATCTGAGAGACGAGGGGTGGTCTCGAAAGTGCGTCTGCGACAACGTTGGACTTAACTGGCTTATATCTTAATTCGAAATTGTACTCTTCTAAAGCTGATTTCCAACGATTCATTTTAGAGTTATGATTTTTGTTACTGAGAGCGTATGTGAGAGGTTGATGATCTGTTAAAATGTTCACTTTTGCTGAGCCATAAAGATAATTACGAAATGAATTCAGAGCCCATATAATAGCCAGAATTTATTTTTCATTTGCGGCATAGGAATCTTCTGTTTTACTTAGAGTTCTGAAATGAACATTATGGGCTCATCCTGTTGGGATAACACTGCTCCAAGAGCGTAAATTGAAGCGTCGGTTGTGAGTTCAAACTCTTTTTTGTAATCTGGATAGATTTATATTGTGTCTCTTGATGATAGGGATTTTTTTAATTTATCGAATGCTTCTATTGCTTCATCATTAAGATTAATTAATTTTTTGGAAGAAAGGTTTTTGGATGGACAAGCGTCCGTCTTCCCCTTTTAGAAGGGCTGTTAGGGGTTTTGCTAATTTGGAATAGTCCCTAATGAAACGTCGATAATACCCTGACAGACCTAAAAATGAACGTAACTCTTTAAGTGGTTTAGGTAATGGAAACTGGAGTACTGCCTTTGCTTTTTCTGGATTAGTTTTTATACCATCGGAGGAAATTAGGAATCCAAGGAATTCGACTTCCTCTTTGAAAAATGCACATTTATCTGGCAACACATATTAGCAGCTCCAAGTGTTTTGAAAATAATCTCAATACTCTACAAATGTTCTTTCGTTTTTGTTGAAAATGATGATATCATCGATGTAAACGAAACATATTTTTCCAATATGCTCTCTCAAATATCATCAAGCGCTCTCATGTTTCCCGATATTCACCGAGAAGGCTGTTTTCTCTACGTCTTTTTCTTTGATGGAATCCACTTTTGAGGTCAATGACAGTGAAATATTTATTTTGGCCTAGTTGCGCTAACACTTGATTGATTTCAGGAATTGGGTACTTGTCAGGAATAGTGATGGTGTTAAGTTTGCGGTAATCGATCACCAGTCGATACAATTTTTTGCCGGAGGTATCTAACTTTTTGGGAACAATTCACACGGGTAAATTGTATGGCGATCTTGAAGGTCTTATTATACCATTTTTAATCAGTTCCTGTAGTTGGCTTTGCACCTCGTCTTTGAGGGCCATAGGATAAGGATAGCATTTTGTATAGACGGGTGAATCTGAAGTTGTTCGAATTTCTCCTTTTACAACGGTGGTATAGGTTAATTTCTCGTCTGGATCATCGAATAATTTTAAATACTTCCATGCAAGAGTTTTTATAGAGGCTGATTGTTCAGTCGTCATATGTTGCGTTCGCAACGACAAAGTATTGACTCATTGTGCAGCGAGCTGCTTAGTTCGAATTTTAAAAGAGCCTTTAATTGTCATGTAATTATGGCGAGTATAGATAACTGCGGATAAATCTTTAAGACTATCGTTTCCAAGGATAGCATTAAAAAAATTTAAATGTGGCATAAGAAAGAATTTAATTTTGAGATCTTTTATTCCAAACAAATTGACAAAAGTATGGTGTGTTATTTCTACATTTCCTCCTACAGAATTGGCATAAAACTTTTCTTCATTGGGTATTGGATTTTTTATTAAAGAGGGCTGAATGTAATTTTTATTGGATCCTGTATCGATTAGAATTTTAAGCACCTCGTCACCAGATGTTTTTACTTCAATATAGGGTAAGGAAAAGCTTGCTTGTCTAAAAAATGTATGTCACTAAGTTCAGAAACTATTTCAGTGACATTATTATCTATTTGCTCATTGTGTATGGGTTCTAGGTAATTATTGAAAGTTTGTACATATTGTTGATCATCTAACTGAGAGGAGTCGAAGTATTGTTTCAGTTCTGACTCTTCTGGGTTTTCTTGGGATGATGTATTCAGGTGAAAATTCGTTTGTAGTTTACTAGGGTAATTGGGTTGTTGTGGTTGGTGGTTGGCTCTTTTCGGTGCTGGTGACCAGTTTCTCTGTTGATACTGCGGTCTATTAACGTAATTCACTCTAGCTGTTCCAATAGTTGATGACTCCATGTGTTCCTGTCTTGGTTGTGGCCTTGGTGGTGGTCTGATATTGTTTCCTTAAGCTTCATTAAAGGGTTGATGTTGGTAGGGATTGCTTTGGAAGGGTGGTTGTCCAGGACCATTATTATTGAATGGGAGTGGGCAATTGTTATAATTCATTACGGGACGGGCAAAGTGGGCAAGCTGTGGATAGAATGGGATTTGGTAAGGAATTGCTATTATGTGTTCTTCTGGGATGAAGTTCTGGGGGCATTGGATTATGGATTCTCTTTGTGTTATTATTTGATGCCATTGCATACTGAGCACGATAATTTTGGTTTTCGCGTTTTAAGCATAAATGTAATGCTTGGGGTAAATCTGAACGTTCTCAAATGCCGAGAAGCCAGATCACCTTTAAGACCCCTTACAAATGTGTCTAGGACTTTGTCCCTATAAGCATGCATTAACATGTTTAAAGTTTCTGAGCCCATTTCCATAGAGGAAATTTTGTTGAGGATCAGTGAGAGATGGGTATAGACTTCCTGGTAGAAGTCCTGTACAGAAGAGTTACCCTGTACTAAGGAAGTTAACTGACACTCTAAAGTTCCCAGGTCACGCTTATTCGCGTAATGAAGCGTTAAGCATCTGGAAATATTTTCTCAACTAAGAGGAGTATTATAGGATTCCATAACATGGTCTGCGTGTCCAACAATTTTATTTCGGATTACGTTTATAATACCGAAATATTTTGGGGATCTTCTTGTGGAATCATAGATTCTAAGTATTTTTTCGACGCTTTGCGCCACGAACTAAATTCGCCTGGTTGCCCAGAAAACTCTCTCAAGCTTCTGACAACATCAGGTATTTTATCAAGGTCTGAAAGATTTCCTTGTTGATCTGGGTTAATAACCTGATCAGTTCCTGGAAATTGGTCGGAATTGGGGTTCATTATAGAATGAATAATGCGCCTACCATCTATTTGGAGGGCTTGACCTACCATGGAGGTGACTAAGTTCTTCAATTCGACACGATTTATGCTATTATGCTGTTGCATTGGAGGAATTTGTTGGGGGACAATGGGAGGTCTAGCAAGATTTTGTGGATTGGCCATGGTTTTTCTTTGTTTTTGAGATTTTACACCTAATTATTATTTTCTAAATATTTTTTGTGCTAAGGTTTTAATTATCTATTAAATTGATATCGATTTGAAATTTGTTTACGTTTAGGTTTGTATTTTAAATAATTTTAAATAACGTTACAAGGCATTCATTGATTTCACTTATTTTCGCAAATATTTATTATTATACTATTTTTTTTATTTCTTAAAATAATAAGGTTCTTAATTTGTATCACTTTTTATTTAATTATGAATTTTTTATAAAAGGAAAAAAAAACTTTTATATCCTTAAAATAATTGTAAATTATTTCTCATAAACTAATTAAATCTTTCCATAATTTTCTTAACCATTGATTTCTTAATTTTTCTCAGTATGAAACTTAAAATTTGTTTAAGATATTTTTATATTATTTTTTTTTTTTAAATTAATAATCTTAAGATACATAAATATTTAAAATTCTTACAGTAAAAAGCTGACACGCATGTCTGTGGAGCGGCGTATAGTTCAACTACGTCCTTTTTGCATTGCTGCTACTTAGCTACTTAGGCCTTTTTCCAAATTGTCCAACAATGTATGGTTTTTCCACTTTGTTTTAAACTGTCTTTTTCAAATTCTGCAACAGTGGAGCGAAAGATTGTAGTGTGGGTTGTTGATCCTCGGTGCGATGGGTTTTTCTTTTTCTTTCTATGATGGTGAAGGCGATGGTGATTATCATGATGGTTAAGAAGACGTAGACTGCTGTTGATGCTGATATTATATGAAGGACTTCGGTTTTTGCATAGAATTTTGAAAGGTTTGAGTTGGTGATAAAGTTGTATTCCTTTAGTTTTTCCAGGTTCAGGACTTCTTTAACTATTGTAGCTTTGATATCACTACTTGGGGGTGGTGGAATATGGATTTCGTCCCAAAAAGTGTCAGGACTGTCTTCATATGTGAGACCGTTTATTTCTATGTTGCAATTCTGGAAGTGGATAAGTGCTGTGCCTTCTATGACACATGTCTTTGTGCTGCAAGTAGAGTTTATTAGAGATTTTGGTGCATTTAATATTAAAATATAGTTTTTCTCTGGTTGAGAAATTTCATATGATTTTCCTTCATCAGTGAAAGGGCAGTTAGCTGATTCGTTCTTCATTAATTTCCCCATGCGTTCGGAGTTAGTGATGTCTTCTTCGCTATGTGCATTTATGCAGTAGTACGTTCCCTCTATCTTTGGGCAAGGTGTTGTAAAGTGCTGTATTTTATTTTCATTAATGTTTACATATGGTTGGATTGTAAGAAATTTTGTTTCATTTATTGGAAGGGGAATGACATGGTAAAAAAAGTATTTTTCATTAGATATGTTAGGAATGCGTACGTTAAATATAATGTTAGAATTATAGTAATATGCCTGTTGTCCAAGAAATTCGTATATTTGTTCATTACTTTCAATTTTGACATTTTGTTTTGTAAATCTGTTTTCTATATGATGTAGTTCTTGCGCATTTAATAAAAATTTTGTAATAATGTTTAGTTTACTAAGGATAACTGCTTCAGCAATATTTGATATATGGTTCGTTAGTAGGTCAATGTTAAAGTTTATTTCATTCAAATATTGTGATTTTCTATTTTTACAGCATTATGTGTTTCCGAAAGGAATTCTTCTATTTTATTTCGTTGATTATTAATGTGTGATGTAATGTTCTTAAATCTTTCTATTATTTGAAAGTTAATGTCATTTTGAGATAAAATTTTATTGGTAATGTTAGTAAGATTTGAGTTAAGATATTCTATTTGTTCGTTAATAGCTTGTGCGTCTTCCGTATCCATATTTCCGGTTATAAATTTAATAACTGATCCAAGTCCATTGACAAGGCCTCTTTTATTTCTTTTTAACGGATATAGTGTATCAAATTTATTTTTTTAATTCTTTTAGTTTAAGTTTTGTTACGTGAATCGGGTTAGTAAATGTAGCTCTTTTTTCAAAAAGATTGAGCGTGTTAGTTATCTGTTGGATGTTATACTGATAATCTTCTAAGTTAACGATATCGATTAGATTATTGTAGTTAGTAATAGTTCTTGAGGGTCCTAGTCGGAGGGTTAGTATGCCGCGATCTTTCGGAAAATTGAAGATTTCTATTAATTGGGTTACTACTAGTGGAATGCTGTAAAAAGGGATTACAAGTAATAGAATCAATTTTTTTTTTTTTTTATGTAGATAATCTCTAACCATATGCCTTGGCTAGGAGATATTCTATAAATTAATGCACTAATTTCTTCATTATTAAGTTATTATGAGATTAAGGGTTTCCTCTTATACCACGATTCAAAAAAGGTAGGTTGAGACAAAGAAGGGAGAGGAAAAAGGGAGATAAGTGCTTAGGGAATAGTTCAATTGTTTCTATTGTTTTGTTTTTCTTCTGATTTTACCTTTTTTTTTTTTTTTTTTTTTGTTATTTTAAGTGATTATAGTGAATTTATTGTTTTGTTTTACTTTTTGTTTAGAAAATCTAGGTGTGAGCTTATTTCGTCTACATTCTTTGCGGAAGATGGTGTCTTCGGCTTCTAAGTCTTCTGGTTTGTCCCTGTTATTGTTCAGCTTTTCAGTTCTGATTTTTGTTATAGTATCAACTTTTTCTTTAATTTTAGGTTAGATGTTATTGATGAACTCATTCAATTTTTGAAGGTATTCATGCTCATTGGAGAATGTAAGTGTTTTGAGAAATTTGTATGGCCTCCCAAAAAATAGTTCATACGGTGTATGTTTTGTAGCAGAATGTATAGCGTTATTGTAGGTAATGAGAGTTTCTGATAATATTTCTTCGTGTTCGATTTTTAGTTTTTCTTCCTTTCTTTTTGTATAAATTACCCTGTAGATTTCTGTTAGTGTAGAATGAAATCTTTCAACTATAGAGTTACTAAAAGTTTGTTGGAAGGATGTAAAATGAAGATTGATTTCATGTTGTTTACAATAGTCTTGAAATATATTTGCGATGAATTCGGAACCTTGATCGCATATGATCTTTTGCGGGATGCCGTAAAGGCTTATGTATTATTTAAAATGTTTAAGTATAGTCACACTTACTCTGCAGTTTAGGGTGTATCCACATGCGAATCTAGAAAACTTGTCTATTATTGTAAGTATTTGATTGTTGTTTATGGTATATATGTCCATGTGTAGAATTTGCAAAGGTTTAAGAGGATTTTCGGGTTGGACATATTGAACTTTTGGGGGATTCCGATCATATTTTAACATTTTACAATGATCGCAATAGCTTAAGGTTTTCGTGATTTTCTCTTTCATGTTAGGGAAATAATATTCCCGTTTTAAATGAAGGTGAGTTTCGTTTATACCCCTATGATTTGAACGGTTGTGATAGTTTCGAATGATTTCTTCTTGCTCTTCTGGTTTCTTAACATCTTTAAGGATTTCCGAACATCTTAATAGTCGGAATGCTTTATTTCGAGCAAAATATTTTGAATATGTGGATTGTACTATTGAAAAGATTTCATCAGTCGTATATAATGCAGTTTGCTTATTGGGTGGGAAAAAGTTTTTGAGAATAGAGATCATGGCATTTTCATCAGAAAATGCTCTTCTTATAGTTCTGCGTTGTCTATTTTTAAAAACAGTCTCGACTGTCATTGGTGGTTCTTTATCATTGACTTCTAAAATTGCTTGGATATTAAAATCATTTAAGGGTTTTTCAGATATTGGAATTCCGTCGTTTGAATTTTCTTGAGCGCTATGAACTGTTTCTAAATCTTCGTTATTATTGAAAAGTTCTTTGTTTTCTAAATTATAAATTTTATTAGCTTTACCCTTTTTATACGTTATTTCATAAAATCAAATTCCTCGAGTTTGAGGCGCCACCTGACTAGCTTAGAGTTCGGCTCTTTAAGATTCATAAGCCAAAGTAGGGGTTTATGATCCGTTACTATTTGGAATTTCCTTACGAATAAGTTAGGTCGAAAATAGCGTGTAGCCCATACAATTGCTAGTAACTCCTTTTCAATGGTTGAATAATTACATTCACTTTTTGATAGAGTTCGACTAGCGTAACAGACAGGTCGATCGCTTCCAATTTTACCTTGTGAACACTCCTCCCAGAGCGGAGTTACTAGCGTCTGTTGTAAGGACAAATGTTTTGGTAAAATCGGGATGTTGAAGTATAGGATCATTTATTAAGAGATGTTTACCAGTCTCAAAAGCTTCGATATAATTTTTGTCCAGTTTGATTTCAGCATCCTTTCTAAGGCAATTTGTTAACGGTTTAGTTAGTTTGGCTAGGTCTTTGATAAATTTCCTGTAGTACCCTATCAATCCTAAAAATGCTTTTATTTCAGTACGAGTTTTTGGAATCGGAAAATTTTTGATGGCATGAATTTTGGAAGGGTTTGCTTTAATTCCTTTTGGAGTAATGATATGTCCCAGAAAAGTAATTTCCTTTTGGAGGAACTCGCATTTATCCATTTGGATTTTGAAATTTGATTCTCTTAACTTTTCAAACACCTTTTTTATGCTTTGTATGTGTTCCTGAAGGAAGGTAGAATAGATGATGATGTCATCTAAATACACGAGACATATGTTGCCAATTAGTTCTTTTAAAACGTTGTCCATCACGCGTTGAAATGTGGATGGAGCGTTTTTTAGGCAAAAGACATTCTAAGAAATTCGTAGTGCCCTCCTTCGACATTGAATGCAGTTTTCTGTATGTGTTTTGGGTCCATTTCGATTTGGTGGAACCCGCTTGCAAGGTCAAGTGAGGTGAAGTACTGACATTTTCCCAGCTTGTCCAATATTTCGCTTATATTGGGCAGTGGGTACCGATCAAATATGGTTTTTTCATTGACTTTCCTATAGTCTATAACTAACCTCCACTTTTGTTTCCCGCTAGCATCTTCTTTTTTGGGAACAATCCATACAGGAGAGCTCCATGGAGAATAACTATTGCGTATTATGCCTTGATCTAACATTTTAGATATCTGTTCTTGTACCTCTTTTTTATGTACGAAGGGATATCTGTATGATTTTGTATAGGTAGGGACTTCATTGGTCATGTTAATATGGTGTTTAATTTGATTTGTGAAAGTTAGTGGTTCTCCTTCTATATATATTATATCGTTATATTCTTTACAGATTTTTATTAACTGTTTTCGTTCCTCAACGTTTAAGTGTTCGGTTCTAATTAGTTGAGCTATATCTTTTGGGGGACTGGATTTCATGATTTCTTCATCAAAGTTGTTAATTTCGATGAAGTTTTCGGGTTCGTACAGTTCAGTTTCTAATGGCTCTTCTATTACTATTGTTTGCTCGGTTTTAGAGTAGTTTATTATCTCTGCAGTACTATAACCGTGTTCAGCATTATACAATGCCTTGTGTAATGCAAAGGTCCGGATTTAGTTCTGTAGTTTCGATAATTATATTGCCATTGGCATTTTTAAGTGGAAGTTTAACGAGGGTCTTACTATTTACCAGAAGAGTAATTTAGCTTGAAATTGATTTTGATTTTGGAATTTTGCGTTATGAGCGTTTTGTTTTCTAGGTCGATTTTCGCATTAATTGCGAGAAGAGTATCCATACCTAGGAGGCCATCGAAGAAATTGTGAAGTTTGAAGATGAGAAATTTAAGAAATCCATTTTAATTAAATTCAGTAAAAATGGGAAGATTAGCTTGTTTTTCTAGTTATATGTATAGGATTGCATCTGATTTGTTTTTGTTCGGGTATGACTTCAGGGTTAATGAATGAAGCTGATGCACCCGTATCTAAGAGGAACCTCAAGTGTCTGCCAAAAGGTGAAGAGATGTTAATGTATGGTAGAGTGTTAGGGTGTGACCTTGGGTCTAAGTATCCTGTGGGCTCCTGGAGGCTGCATTGGAAAAATTTATTTGATGTGTAATGTATTTCTACGCTACAATTTTCTAGGTATTCTTTCATTGGAATTGCTTTAAACCCTAATTCATTGTCTACTATAATTGTCCTTACATTTCCGAATTGACTAAAATAGTAAGAGAGAGCTCTTTTAAATTCTTTCCAAGTTCTACTAGAGATTTTGATGGCACAAGCATGTTTTGTGAATTTGTCTATAATAGTTAAATATGATGATTTTTCTAAGCTATAGACAACAAACATATACCTCGTGCAATCCCAAATACTGTGATAATTTAATCCGAAATCAATTTAACTGTGATAAACCTACGTTAAGGCTGTCTGAAGTGGAAGTAGTGCAATATATTGACGGCTTAAAAAGTACATATTCGTTTGGTCCTGACAATATTCCGTCTATATTTGTTAAAACTTGTAAGTCTTACATTTGTGCTGCGATTACACACATATTTAACTGTTCCTTATCTTCTGGTGTTTTTCCTGAACTGTGGAAGTCTTCGTTTATTTTACCTCTTCATAAGTGTGGAAATAAAAACAATGTTGAGAATTATAGAGGTATTGCAAAACTTTCATGCATACCAAAGTTGTTTGAAAATATAGTTTCGAAACATATTCAATTTTTCTGTAAGTCATTAATCGTTCCTGAACAACATGGATTTTGTCTACAAAAGTCTACAACTACAAATCTTCTCGAATTCACAAACCAAATTAATATAAATATACAAAATAAACTCCAAACTGATGTTTTTTACGCTGATCTAAGTAAAGCATTTGATAGGGTCAGTCATTCTATACTTTTTCTTAAGTTGGAAAGGTATGGATTTCCAGCGTGGATAATTGATTGGATCAAATCGTATTTAAAAAATCGTATTCAATATGTTCGCTTTAAAAACTGCCTATCTAAAATTATTAATGTGCTGTCCGGAGTTCCTCAAGGTAGTCATATTGGTCCACTTCTCTTCGTCCTGTATATTAATGACATTGGTATGAATATTCTCTACTCAAAAATACTAATCTTCGCAGATGACTTCAAAATGTTCTATAGCTTTTCGAACTCAAATGGATATCTGTTTCTGCAGGATGATATTGACAGAGCCTTTGAATGGTGTGTTTCAAATGGAATGGAACTAAATACTAAAAAGTGCAAAGTGATGTCGTACACCAGGATAAAAAACCCCATTGATTCCTCATATTACATTGATGAATGCTTGGTTGATCGTGTTGACACATTTAATGATTTGGGAGTCTTATTTGATGCAAAATTGTCATTTAACTGCCATATTGACGTTATCACTAGTAAGGCAAGAAGTCGTCTCGGATTAATTAAGAGGTTTTCTAAAGAATTAAATGACCCTTATATATCGAAAACCCTTTACTGCGGCCTCGTCCGTCCCGTCTTGGAGTATTGTAGCTGCGTGTGGTGTCCTATGTATAATGTTTCAATAAATAAAATTGAAAGTGTTCAAAAACAGTTTTTGTTATTCGTCCTTCGTCAACTTCCATGGGATCCAAATCACCGTCTTCCGTCTTATGAAAATCGTTTGAATCTATTAAACCTATCGACGCTGAAAAAAAGAAGGGAAGTGAATAATGTTCTTTTCCTGTTTCAATTACTATCTGGATCAATTTGTTCCTCTCACATCCTCAGTATGCTGAATATAAATTCTCGATCCAGAATAAATCGTAACTCTGATTTTTTTTATACTTCTTTTGCAAGATCTAATTATGATTTAAATGAAACTTTAAATGTCATGTGCATTGATTTTAATTGTTTTTATGATTGTATAGATTTTAACTTGTCAAAGAACAGTCTTAAAAAAAAATTGTTATCTTCCTAATTATTATTATAATATAATCTTTCCATTTCTTAAATTCTTCTTTTAAAATGTTAATATTTTTTTTATTATTAAATAATTATGTTTTTGCTTATCTATTCATTATTTTATACCTACATTTTTGATTCAACTGAAGCATAATGTTTGTGTGTAGTTGAGAGAAATAAATAAATAAATAAATAAATACTTCTATATGGATTATTTCATGCGGTTTTAGCGGAGTTTCCGTAATTTGAAATAACGGCTTAGGAGGTTTCCTTGCATATTTTTCAATATTACATAAATCGCAATTGTTTATATATTGTGTTATTCGCTAAGAAGTTTTGGGTTGAAGTAACTTAATTTCACCTCTTTGTATACTTCTGTTATACCTCTATGATTGTTTCTTAAATGTTCTTTTTCTATTATTTCTACCAGTTTATTTTCATCTGTTACATTTTCTAGCAGTTGAAAACACCGAATAAAATTACCGAAATAAATTTACTATTTTTGGAAAAGTTATTTTGGAAAGCTTTTCAACGATTTTATAAAATTGATCGTCTTCAACGAGGATTGCATTTAAACCATCAGGTTTAAAATGATTTTTTAGTAGTCTTGTAGCGGATTGTTCATCCAAGTTTTTCATATGTATTGTGCATCGAGTCTTATCAAATACTTTTAAATGTTTAATTCTGGCTGCTCGTGATTGAGACTTTACGATTATTACTTGATTCTTAAAAATATTAATACATGATTTAATTCAATTATTATTACTTATAAAGTTTACTTCTGTGCTTACGGGTATACGTGAAAGGGCGTCAGCATTGCTGTTTAGAGTTCCTTTCTTATATAAATTATAAAAAATACCGTTCAAATTTATTAAACAAAATATTTTTATTTATTTACAACGTCTTAACAGTTTGGTAGATAACTTAGAACTAAACTTTTAACATAAAATATTTTACTAGCTTGAAAACGTAAAAAAGCAAGATTGCATTTCCCACCGTTTTGCTCATTGAATTTGCGTATGTATCCGGTGTCCACTGTGAGAACTCATGAACCCGGAAAGTTGCTGATGCAATGGGACGGATCGTGGGAAGTTGCGGGATACTTGATATTATTAATTTTTTGGAATGTTGCTGTTGTTAACTTATATTATTTCGTAATCGAATTCAGATAGTTTCAACCTCCATCTTATAAGTTAAGAGTTAGGTTCTTTTATTGAAAAAATCCATGTTAGAGGTTTATGGTCGGTTTCGATTAGAAATTTTCTACCGAATACGAGTACATATGGTCTATAGTACTTGGTCGCCCAGATAATGATTTCGTGTTCGTTCAAAGTACGACTGCCATATGAAATCGGGTGCTTATCTTGCGAGAGTACAGCGCTTATATAAATTAAAATCGGATCGTTAATAATGAAAGTTTTAAGTGTTTCGGCCTTATTGTATTCTGAATTTAAAACATTTATTTTGGCATTTTTTTTATATATAACGTCATTGGTTTAGCAATATTTGAGTAGTCCCTTATGAATTTCCGATAGTAACCGGTTAAACCTAGAAATTGTTTAATTTCTTTGGGGCTTTTCGGTATGGGATAATTTTGTATGCACTCAATCTTCATTGGATTAGGTTTTATGCCGTCGGGGGTAACAACGTGGCCAGGAAATTCGGTTTCTTAATTAAGAAATTCCGATTTGTCCATTTGTACCTTTAAATTTACTTCTCTAAGGCGTTTGAATATTGTCGTTAGTGATATAATGTGTTCTTGCAATAATGGTTGTAAGAATTGTTTTAAAATGATTATTAAATTTTCTGGGGTATCATATTCTAGTTCTGGAAAAATTAATTATTTGTTCATGTGCAGTAAATAATCCTTGACTTAAAAGTATTTGTTGCTTAAATTGGTCTAGAGGTTTTGTAGTTTCTTTAATTTCTATATTATCGCTACTCTCAATAGAGTGCTGTGTAGCTGTACTAGAAGAGTCCTTAAAAAATTTAAGAAATTATCTTTACGGAGTTTCTAACCTTGAGATCCATACGGATTACCAACCACTTACTCTTGCAATATCAGCACGAAAACCAAACGCCAAAATGAAACGATGGCATGCATTTATTGAGGAGTTTGCTCCTAAAATAATTTACAACACAGTGACTACAAATGTAGTTGCAGATGCCTTGTCTAGGCAATATTTTAATCATATCTCAGAAATATAGGACTAAGCGAAAATATATGTTGCATTCTTACGGTGAGCTTCGTTGAGGTCCTTGGTTAAACTGCCATGACCATGTGTCATGATCGTTTTATTTATCAATAGTGTCAATTTTTGTATTGACCAAATTATAATATTCAATTAAAGATGAGGAACCTTGTCTCAAAATACTTAATTGTTGTTCAATCATATGGATTGGACGTTTATCAGCATATGCGAAATCGAGACGACTCAAAATCACTTCAAAATTTAGAACCGTGTCGTGGTTCGTAAGAGTATCATTAGCCTTTTTTGTAATTTTATTCCTTAATATAGGTAAGGCTGCGAAGTATTTACGACTTCCTCTTGTGTAGAGAGTCATTGAATTAATAGCTCCTTCTCTCCAGCTAACATATGAATTTTAATCACCAGTAAATTCAGGCAATGATTTAATAACATCTAAGGATTTATCACAATTTATCTGCTCGTCAATGGTTTGTGTTTTATGTTCCGTAACGTTTGTATTTGTGGTCAAAACCGAAAGTTGATCTCTGAGACTTTCTACTCCACTACGTAAATGATTAGAATTCACTATTTTTGTACGGCTTTCACTCTTAATTTCTAAATTAAATAATTTATTTTTTCACTTTTGTTTTTTTCTTCCTTTAATTCCTTTTCGGAATTGTCTTCTCCCCAGTTAGTATCTATTAAATCTCCACGTTTAATTTTGTTATTAGTGCGGTCTCTTAGTTCTTTATTGTTTAACACTGGCACTCGAGTTACATACCGGATTCCCGAGGCGATAAAAAAAACAAATTTTATTTCGGCACAGTTTCGCCGTTAAATGCTTTATTGATTTGAATGACAACTTAGAAGTAATTAGATTTCGTTTTTTTACTTTCAAATTATTAGACAGCAGTTTTACTTGGAAAATAATTAAATGTTGGATAAGCAAAAATATGCACGGGAACAAGAAAGTAATTTGATATTAAAATAAAAATAAAATAATGTGAGGAACAAAATAGTCAGCAAATAAAATAAAGTAAGAATTTAATATTTGAATTATGAAAATAAAATAATCAGCAAGTAAGGTAGAAAATTGTTTATGGTGATTCAGGTGGTGTGTGGTTCTCTCTCGCGACACATGTTCTTCATTATTAAAAATTCTTAGTAATTGGCGCGACATTAAAACTTTCAATTTAACTTTTCACACAAAATTTCTTCACTGAATACATATTTTTTCTAACACTTCTAAGGCCTCGGCCACGCAGTAAGCGGCTGAGTGGCAGCTCTAAGCGACGTATGGCCACGCACTGAGCGACTGCTTTTGAGCGATTAGTAGTTAAAATGCCGTTGTCAAGAACAGTTCGCCGTATTTTACTGTCGGAAAATCGTTTGTATGTGTACAAATTACTTAAACGTATACAAAAAAGAAGACGATTTGGTGTTCATCCGATTAACCAATTAAGATCGGAGTTTCTAGAATTTATTCATTTATTTTTGAATCTACGAAAATTTCCAGATAGATTCTGGCAATATCTACGTATGTCTATCGAATCTTTTGATTTGCTACTTGAAAAAGTGCGTCCTAGATTAATAAAACAAAGAATTGCTATTTCTCCAGAGCAGAGATTGGCTTTAACTTTAAGGTATGTACATTTATTATTACATTTCTAACGTTTTTTTTTCAAATTTGTTCATTAGTTTTAAGTTTTTCCAAAATAATATTTTGGATGTCTCCCCTTACTTGCAGTTTGTCCAATAATGGAATTTTTTTCATAAACGGCAATAAACGTTTAAAGAATTGTAGATCGTCGCAGTCTTCCTCCTTTTCCATTTCTGATTTCAACAACTTAAGCCTTTCCCTTTCCAAATTTAAAAATTCGGAATCCACATCCATGGCTGAGCTCTTCCTTTTTTGTTGGCTAATGTGGCGGATGGGCGTTGGCTATCGTATTGTTCTTTTAATACTTCTTCTTCATCGCCCAGCAAATCACCCAATATATCAGTGAGGTTTAGGTCATCAGCAGCATCCACAGGTCCCGAAAAATTTCCCTCAGTTGGATCCGGCAAAATGGTATCTTTAATGAATGCCATAGATTCGAAGTATGGCCATTTTATTTTAATGGAAGTTCCTTCAGATCCAGATAATGGTCTTGGTATTTTTTGGAGGTTTTTGCCATACGTGTCTTTTAGGTTCTTCCACTTGTTTTTTGCGTCCACTCCTAAAAAAAAAACGATATTTTTTATATTATTTTTATATTTATATATTATATAATATTTTCAGGTTTCTTGCTACTGGCCATTCTTTTAGGGATTTGGCATTTGCTTTTCGTATGGGCAGAAGCACAGTCAGTGCAATCGTTTCGGAGACTTCTGTTATTATATGGAAAGAACTTGTTAATGAATATATGCCTGTTCCAACAACAGATCATCTTAAAACAGTGATCAACGATTATTATACGCGTTGGAAGTTCCCTAACTGTTTTGGCAGTATTGATGGCAAACATTGTCAAATTAAATGTCCAGCAAGCTCTGGATCACATTATTTCAATTATATGCATTATTTCTCCATTTTACTGCAAGCTGTAGCTGATGCTGACAAAAAGTTTCTCACAATAGAAGTTGGTGGGAGAGGAAAACAAAGTGATGGCGGAACTTTTGCAGGTTCCAAATTATTTACGTTGCTTGAAACTGAGAAGTTCAATGTGCCTCCTCCACAAGCACTGCCGGAATCAAATATTGTACTACCGAATTTTTTGATAGGTGATGAAGCTTATCCTTTGAAACCTTATTTGTTAAGACCGTACCCACGGAGGGATTTAAATGCACGAAATGAACATTTTAACGATCGACTTTCAACGGCAAGAAAATGTATAGAATGTGCATTTGGAATAATGGGATCAAAATGGCGCTTTTTGCAAAAAAACATTGAAACGAAACCGAGAACGGCGATAAATTTAATAAAATGTGCTTGCATATACTGCACAATTTTGTGAGAGAGTGCGATGGAGACAGTGATTTGGACTATATAAAAGTAACATCAGCAATGCCAAACGACGCAGTACGAAATGGCAACGCAGCAGCAGCAGCTTACCGTTTTAATAGAAGTACCCATACAGCTCTGGATGTTCGAAGTAAAATAACGGAGTATTTTTTGATTTTGCACACTAAACCACAGGTGTTAACTTGCTATGCACTAAACTATGTATCACATAAACTTTAAATAAAAACTTACCACTTAAACCACAAATTTCACCAACTTCCTTCCATATTTTCTCAGTAATATTTTTATTTTTAAAATTGGCATTTCTATCTTGCCATAAATCTGGTCGAGATTGCACACACGAAATTAACAACTCAATGTTTACTTTGGCCATCTTTACTTCTTGCCGCTCAGAACATTACTAAAAAATTAAAACAGGTTTGGTTGCTGAGCGGCGCCGCTTAGCCGCTCAGAATTTTGTTTCGCCGCTGGCTCATAGCGTGGCCGCTTCTATGTGATTTCATATGTTTTATATTTTTTTTCCGCTCAGCCGCTTACTGCGTTGCCGCGGCCTAACACTTTATTGTTTTATTTTTATTCACTGGTTTGACTTTATTCTTTGTCAAACACCAACTTATATTTTTAAACAATACTTATACAATCGGTAACACTTAATATAAATTACCGGACTCTTTTTTATCGATAGTAAAATTTATTCCTCTGAACCTATTTTTCAAAAATATCTTTATTGAACTTATTCTTCACAAACGAATTGTTTTATTGAGTTTTTACTCAAGGCTTGCCCCACGTTGTTGGGCGCCAATTAATATGTTCCTTTTCTTTATAAGTTTTAAAAAGGTAAAATTATTTATCATCCAGAACCAAACTGTTCTGATGAGCTCGGTGCAAGCTTAAAAACTGATTTACAAAATAATCTGCAATCTAAATCATCCTTCTGTATGCAGCGATCACCAACGCAGGAAATGATGAGCCGACTATGTGTTTATTAAATTCTTGTAAATCGATATCATATTGTGAAGTTGTCTGTGATCGATGGCAAATCGATGGATGAGTCTTTCGATGAATGGAAGTATTGTAATTTGATGTGTAATCGTCATGACCAATGATGATTTCGATTTTAAATTAAAATGGTATCACAGCACTTTTGGGTGTGATCTTATATTGGGCTGCGTGATTATAACTTGCACAGCAGCTGGAATAGCCCTTTTGAGCTTAAGTGAACTGAATTTTGTATATGTTAAATTAAAGCGTTATATGCATATTTAAAGCTGAAGATTTTTAATCGGCTCGATTACTCTATCCACACTGATTCATATTATTATGAACAATTATCTGATAGATGATGTGTTACAACAGCACTACGATATAGGAACCTGATATACATCATTACATACCTGCTACTACTTATCCTAACATACTAAAAACAAATATACTTATTATCGATTCAATCTTTCACCTTTTTTCTTTTTTTTTAACTTTACTTAAAAAAATTTCGATCTAGTTTGTCTATCAAAAAGAAACTTCAATCATTCCAGATTTTGTTTTCGTTTTAAACTACAAGTTATCAGATTAGTTTAGATGAAAATAGATTATAATTCACAGATCTACCTCTTTTTTGTTTTTAATGTACGTCTATTTTTCAAAATTTTGTCTGCCTAACTTTATTTCTCTAATAGTTTTAAGTAATAAACATCTCACTGCTTCATTTTTAGGTACTCTCAGCTTCAAGGTATAAGTCTCTGGAACATCTGCTCTTAGTACTGCGGCAATTGTCGTCGCAGAGGCTGTAACTACGGCCGGGCTTTTCCCTCACATACATGCGTATGTGGCGATTTTAAAACACTTTTGGACTTTTGCTATACCTTAACCCTATTGCAACAAAAAAATACAATTTGCCAGGTGTCGTTGACGGATGGAGCAAATCATCTGCAACTAACTGAAGCACCTCGATGAACATCGCTTTCCTCAAGCGAAATCGTCATCGATATCGTGCCAGTAATGGTAACTTAATCATTCGAGTTAAGAATGGACAATCGAAACCCACAGAACAAGCTCTAAACATTTGCAAAAATATATACGACTCAAATACAATCATCACTGCACAAGAGTTGAGACAAATCGCTTCGAATGAAGAAATAGTTACTATTTTGGCAGAATTCAAATCCAAACAAAACGCACAAAATGTTCTGAAAAATGTTAAAAAGCTGAAAGGAACCGGCATCTCCATAAGTCGAGACTACCCATTGAAGATTCGGCAAAAGCGCATCAAACTCCTTCAGCTCCGCAAACACATTTACCCCAAACAACCACGATTGAGATTGTCTCTACGTATTGATGATTTGGTGGTGGAATGGAATCATGACCAGCAAGTTTTTGTTACAAATAAAGAGCATGGGCTGCAAAAATTGGAAGAAAAACACAAACTGGGGGAGAATTTCTTTCAAAATGTTTGTTTAAAACCTTTACAAAATGAGTCAATTGCCAGAAACGTCAATGTCATCCATAGGCGAGAAATGTCAAATGAATTTGGAGGCGGTTCATCAACATCAATTTCGGCTACACACAAAACGAATTCTGCTCTTTCGGATCTAGGTGTTAACAAAATAGCACATTCTAATTATAACCACTGTAACTAGGTAAAAGCCGTCTGTCAAATTTTTAAATTAAGTAAAATTAGAATTATAAGTTATAATATTGGAGGTTTAAAAAATAAGATTGCAGTTTTAGATTTTATTCAATTTATAAATGAGTATGATATTATTATATTAATTGAAACACATGTAACTGAACAGCATACAAAAAATTTTGAATCAAGTTTCGTCGAATACAAACTAAAATGGATACCAGCACTTAAAAATCACCGAAAAGGAAGGGCTAGTGGAGGAATTCTCATGGGTTTTAAACATAATTTTAAAGGCGTCAGTTGCAAATACAAGCAAATAGGAGACACACATTGCATTGAAATTAAAACTGATCGATCCTTACTTAATCTCATCCCTATTTATTTAAATTGCAACAGCTGGGAAACAGACTTCACTTAGCTTGGAGACATTTTATTTGATATGGACATTAACAATTGAATGCTTATTGGAGATTTCAATGCCCGAACCGGAGCGCTAGAAAGTGAAAGTAAGCTTATAGAAAATAGGAATCGTAGTTCAAAAGATACAACAATTAAAAGAGAAGGTAAAAAAGTTATCGATCTATGTAATTCCTTTGGATTGAGTGTTTGCAATGGTACTGCGGAAGGAGACAAATTAGGTGACTTCAATTTTATAGGACCACAAGGAAACTCAGTAATCGACTACGCAATGGTGTCAGGAGATTGGAGTGCTATGATGGACGATTTTGAAGTCATAACAGAAATACATTCCGATCACCTCCCAATCCAACTAACAATCAACCTAAACAGAAACCAGAGGCAACCAGAAGACTCAGTAACTCCGGGAAAATTCAGGTGGAAAAATATTTTTGCCGAAAGGTACTCACTTTGTTTGAATAATAGTCTTCTTCTTCAAGCGACATCATCTTCAACATTTTGTCTTAGCTTATCGGAGCTGGACAATATTGTCCTTAAGTCTATTCCGGTGCAATGTCAGGTAAACAACAATTTTATCCACTAACACGAAAAATGGTTTGATAATGATTGTATGGTAGCTCGTGGAAAATCTTTTGCTTGGCTAGGATTACTAAGAAGTTTTCCAGAGACTATCTTTTTTAAAGCGCAATATCTTGCAGTTAACAAACAATACAAAGAGCTACTAAGCTATAAACGTCAAACCTACTCAAGAAAACTTGCTCAAGACCTTGCAGGCTGCAGAAATGCCTCTGAGTTTTGGACAGTAGTTAGAAAAATTAGTAAAAAGCGTAACAATCAAGTCATTTTGAAATCGAAGACCTTGCATAACACTTTAAAACGTTAACAAAAGACAATTTCTCTTCCACATTCCAATTTGCCAAACCTTTTTATGAAAACGAAGAGTTGGATGCACCTTTTTCCTGTGCAGAGGTTCAACCTGTATTGAAAGAGCTCCAAAACGACAAGTCTCCAGGATCGAATGGCATACCTCAAGAGTTTTAGAAAATAGACACTTCTATTTTTATAGTGACTTTAACAAAAGCTTTAAACCACGCATACGATTCAGCTATCATTTGCCCAATTTTTAAAAAAGGTGACAAGGAAGATGCTGCCAACTACAGAGGAATATCATTGCTGAATTCATGTATGAAAATTTTTACGAAACTTCCCTGCAAACGGCTTTATTATTGGGTTCATAACAACAACTTACTAAGCGAGTCGCAAGCTGGGTTTCGAAAGAATTATTCGACCATAGATCAAATCTATTCGCTTACCAATATAGCTGAAATCTTTATAAAATCTAAAAGAAAACTGTACGGTTTTTTCATCGACTTTAAGGCGGCATTCGATACCATAGACAGGAAAGCACTTATGCTGAAGCTGTGTAACAAAGGAGTATCGTCAAAGTTTTTGAACGTTATGGAAAACCTCTATAACTCAACAACTTCTGCAGTCGCTTTTGGAAACAAACAATCCGAACAATTCGAAGTGGAAATAGGAATGAGGTAAGGATGTAATCTGAGTCCTTTATTATTTGCTCTATTTATAGATGACTTAGAAGAGGTATTGCAGCCTTCCAAATTTTGTTCAATGCAGACGTTATTTTGATATTTCAACTTCGATCGTTTGGTATAGGTAAAATTTTTATGTTTTCACATTTATGTATAAATACTGGCATTTTTAAGGCAACAACTAATTGCTTATTTCTAGTTAATAGACTACTCTCAATATATTTTAGTTTATTAATGGTTATGTTAAAATATTTACGTTCTTCTTCAGCTAAGATATTTCTCCCTAGAATTCCTAATCTTGAAAAGACTACATTGTCTTGTAATTTTTCTATTTCGTTGTTTAACAACATTATACAGTCAAACTTCGATAACTCGAACCATCACTTTCCAAAAAAATAATTCGAGTTATCAAGACTTCGAGTTATCAAGTAAAACAGAAAATTAATATAAATTACGTAATATTTATTAGCGAATAAAAAAAGTACAGTTGTTGTAATTATTTAAAATATTCTGTTATACTTGACAGACGAAATGGATTTGCTATAGTTGAAGAAAACGGAAATAATAATACATTTTTGTTTTTTGTGGACTGTGTGGAATAAAGCCAAATTGAAGATTTGTATGAACTGTAGTCTAAAATGCGTTTCGTCCAGGTACGATAGTTGGGCTCATCAGTTAGATGCTATCGTACTGTGGATTTTCTATATTTAATAGCCACATCATTTTTTCTTGACCCACTATTAATTACACTATTCGTACTTTGTTTTCCTAGATTCGAAATAGCCAGACGCTAAGTAACACATCAAAATGTATTTTAATCATTTGACGTATATAGATGTGAAATAAAAATCCTTTTTTGTTATTACCATCACCTTACTCACTCTTGCTCCTAAAGATTCATAGAAACTTTTTGCTCTGCAAATGACGTCGAAAAATTCATCTGCAGAGGGAAACGCTTCATCTAATCTATGCGTACTCGAAACATAATCATCAGGAAACTTAAAGTTTCGAGGATCAACTCGCATGAATAACAAGTTAACAGTAGAATTTCTAACGTGGTGTTCGTATGATATATCTACCGATCGCTCAGTCAAGAAAGTTAGACATGAGCTATTCTGTGAATTAGCTAACTCATGTTTTATTTTATAGGGTAGAAGCAAACATAGTTCAAACGGCTCATAATCGCTTTTAAAGAACGTAGAATTGGCGCAACGATTTCGTATCAATCTTTCCATGTCAGCATATCCGTAAACACTACATTTTGGGTTATCCAATATATTATTTAACGGTTTAGAATCATTTATACATAATCTTATTCTATCCTCATTTATAAAATTCAACGTATTTTTAATATACACTTTTTTTCAAAATTCCGTACATATGGAAGAACTGCTCGTCGTGATGATGGATCGGAGCAAAGCATCTATATAATTGAGACATATGGATATTTGTTTTTCGTAAAACATCAGGTAATTTTTTATCCTCATTACTAGCGAATAATTCCGTTCTGATTAACATGAAGAGAGGATTCTTCTCCAATGCTATCTGTATTTTTCTACGTGTTGAAAATGAACGTAAATGTCCCGTTAGAGCATGTAAACGTTCTACCTCTTCGTATCTTTGATATACAGACGCCACTTCTCTAATACAGGCGCCTTGCATCCTCAGTCTCTGTAAATCGTCACGATTTGGAAGTAACTCTTCCACATCTAATCCTTTTCCTACTACTAGAAAAAATTCACCTTCCGCAACTATCGAAGAAGCTCTATCCAGTAAGTAATCACCATAAAATTTTGATGCATTGACAGCTGTCATCCTAAAAATATTGTACCACATTATACGATTATATTCATTTATTCTTATAAAATGAGTCATAATTCTTCTCGCGTACTCTGTATATAACGCTTTATATGGAGACATTTGATGGTTATTTCCTAAAAAGGCTAAACCACCTCTATACATCTTCCAATTGTGTAATTCTATGAGGGAGTCCCTCACATCTCTTCCTTCCTCTTTATTCGTTACGTAATTTCTTCGCACACAAATATTCGGATAAAAACGAGCTACAGGATCGTTATGAGCAGGATAAATGTTTCCGTTAGAACAGCTCCCCGCTTCTCCGTTCGTTACTTTTAAATGTTGGAAATCGTCTTTATTTCCTTTACCTCTCAAGACGTATCGATTCAATACGAAATTATCGTTTGGAAGATTTTCATTTAATACTATTAAATCTCTAGATTGGCCCCATAGAACTAACGCTCTATCTATGTCCTCCTGCGTTTCTTTAGTACTATTACATAAATAGTTTTTCTCATTATATATTAACATCAGTCTCATTATGAGCGCTGTAAATCCCCTAACATCAATTTCTCTTATTTCCTGAAGATTCGTACAAAACAGCAATTCTCCAGGAAATAAATATGATAACATAAAGGCATTCAAAGTATTAGAGTATTCCGCCCTCCATTCCCTATTTATGATATCAGTTATGTGACCCGTTCGCGTCATGCTTAAAGATGACGTTTTTATTAACGTGCTACTTGGAATCGGATCGTATCGCATTATAGGCATTACAATTTCTTCAGCTAGCTTTAATCTTATAAAACTCTCTTTAGTTAAACCATCAAATATACCCTGCGTACAAAAAGGATTATACGATGGGAAAGGCAACTCATACGTACCCAAAACGTGTAATTTGAAATCCTCCCGCAATCTTACACTAGCTACCGTCGATAGATAGTTATCTTTCAACAATTTTTGTGTTGGCATAAGCGTCTTCGAGAAAGTAACTAAATTACTCATCGCACTTAATACTCCCTTATCTCCAATCGCATTCACTCATTAAGTGGCGACGTCAATAGGAGATGGAGCACACCGCTGCTCTATTCTCTTTCTAAATTCATTTTCCGAAGCTGAATCAACTAACAATTCCTCTACTGGATAACCTAGTGCAACAGGGTCAATAACCCTATTATTCAATAAAAAGATAGTCTGAGCTTCTCTCAGAACATAAGTCGCTCTCAACATTCTGGCATCCATTAAATCTAACATCTTACTGAAAAATTCAGAAAGTTTTTCCCAAGTTATAAAATTTGAATCATCTCTCATTATATAATGCTCAAGGTTCGGCTCATCATACCAAACTTTATACACGCTATCCAATCTATCAATGGCATTCAATTCTATTTCATCATTTTTATCTAACGTTTTTATGCACTCCTCACTTAACAACAGGGGAACTTCTCTTGCCCCAGCTATAATAAAATCAAGATTAACGAATTCGTTAATAATTTTAATGATACTACTTTTTTCCTGATTAGAAGCAGGAATATCCGAACGAGCATTTACAGATTCCTCTCCTTTCAAAGGAGTAGCAGTACTAGGCAACACATTAACATCTGAGTTGTTTATTTCATTTTGAGGAGCTGTTTTCTCCTCAGCTTGCACAACCTTTTTAACACTTTCAATCTCTTTAACACCATCTTCTTGTCTTGAAGTTTCAGTTTTCTCAATTGCAGGTTTCGACATCGTGATTTTTATTCAATACTGAAGTTTATACACTTTGTGCTTATACCCCTGCGAATTTAACCTATTTTTTAACTATTTTAAATTTATCTTCAAACGATGTTTTTAATGTTCGTTTAACGACATATCCACGCCAAATAATTATCTTCGAGTTATCGGGACATTCGAGTTATCGAGACATTCAGTTTTCAAACAAAAATTACATTTAAACTTCAGACTTCGCGCTATTGCCAACCAATTTCATTCGACTTATCAAATATTTAAGTTATCGAAGTTCGACTGTATATGTATTTATTTGTAATGCTAATATGATTTTGGCTAAATTTTCTGGTTTTATTTCTATGGAATTATAAGAGTGAAGTTAAAAATAAAACACATAGGTTATTTTAGTTAAATTGAAAACAACATAATGTATATTTATTTAAATATCAAACACGTTATCGCTCTTTTGCGGTCAGGAATCAACTGACTCTTTATATATTTATTCTCTATCTATTCCTACTCGGCAGCCAGTTCCCCTTTCACAAATTCCAATTATATGTAAGTATACCGCTTACAATTCGGCCATCCTGACAATATAATCGCCCTCGATTATTGTCAAATTAATAACTTAGTTAAACTACTATCTTTCATTATTTAAATTTTACATATCATTTGATATTTTGGATTTTTTTAAAGCTCACTGGACTGCCTCAATAATAAATATCGGTAATAATAATATAAAATGGATGCATTCTTTTATAGTATCAGCTCCGGACCCTGTCATTTGTCTTCTCTCATATTATTTGACTTCCACTCATTTCACTTTCATTCGATTGTCTGTCTGTCATTGAGTATACAATACATCTCACTCAGTTCATTTGATGTAATATCTTTGGTGGTCGGTTTCGAATTTTGTATTATTGGAACTATATTCAGTGTGTTGTCTCTCATTCTCATCGTTTGATTGCTCATTTGTACATTCGTTGGTTGAGTTGAATTCCCCTCGTTTGCTCTGGCGCTATTCATTTGTGTGATCTCGTTAGGTTGCGGATGTAACTCGCTCGCTGTCGTTTGTATCTTTGTATCATCGGATTTATTCTTACAATATCCGTCTTGTGCTTCTGCGCTCGCTCCTTTGTTGTATTCAAGAATGTACCCCATATTTTCAGGTCCCTTGTTTTTTTTTTGTTTGTTTTGTTAAAGATGTACCAGACGTCTAGCCAAACCTTTATGCGCAGCAGCGTATACCTTAGTTAAGGATATCCAGAAGGGATATCTCAAAAAAAAAACTCATCCTTTGGAAGATTGCCGGTGCATTCTTAAGACCAAAAGGCAATCTCAAGAACTCATATTTGCCATTCATAGTCGAGAAGGCGGTTTTATGAATGTCAGAGTTTTGCATAGGGATTTGATGAAATCCCGAGATTAAGTCTATTGTTGTGAAGAACTTAGCTTCTCCGAGGCTGGCTAGGGTGGAATTAATGTCAGGGATGGGATACGCGTCTGATATTGTTACGTGGTTAAGAAGCTTGTAATGTATTACCATCCGGTATTGTTTTTCATCAGACGGCTTCGGCTTTTTTGGGACTACCCAAATCGGGGAATTGTAGGGACTCTTTGATGGTTGTATTATACCATCAGCCAAGAGATCCTTTATCTCATTCTCAATCACGCTTCTCATCAAAGCAGGGTAGGGTAGCTTTTAGTGTAGATTGATATGTCAGTGTTAGTTTTAATTTCTGCTCTCACGGCTGTCTGAATCATCTCGATGTTATTTACGGGACCGAATACGGAGCCAAAGTTTTTGACTATAAGTGTAAGTTTGTCCTTCACATCCTTAGGGATTCTACAAGAGCATTAACTTGGGTTGAAAGTCTATTTTTTAGAGGGATCTCTATGTTCGTTATTTTAAGAATGTTGTACGATAAACTCGTATTTGTTAATCAAAGCGATACACCTTGATAACAATGGATAGTTCTTGGTAGAAACACCAGAATATCCGAGTTAGCGTATTTGGGTAGCGTAACAAGATTTCAGTGGCTTGATTAATAAATTAAAATGACCCCTTACCGCTGGTGGGGGGAAGTCAAGATAATGAAAGAATGGTTGTTCGATGGTAACCAAAATGGTAATAATTTTATTAAAGAACTTAAACTTCCTTATATACTAAATAACATAGTGCGTATTCAATTAAAAAGTACAAAATAATCAATAAATCGATTATAAATATTGCTGAATATATCTTTGAATAATAATAATAAAAAGTGCATAATGTGTCACTTAAATTAAGTAATCGTGAAATGTGGAATAGAATTGCAAGATGGGCAATTATTAATTGTAAGCGGTGAATGTACGTTAAATGTAGAACAAAATCAAAATGTGCTTAGAGGTGCAAATAATTGTAAGAGGTGAGTGTGTTTTGTTAGTGTAGATTTGTTTACTTATGCGGTAAGTTCGTTTGTGATTGTTTTTAGTGTAAGCGTAAACATAGTCCCCGCCTTGAACAATTGTTCTAACGTGAAGGGTGAAGGCTTCGTCGTGATGATTTCGAGGAGCTGGAATTGGAGTGCTCTTGGCGTGATAACTGCGGCGACGGCGCGGCGGGCGTAGGGTTCCATATATGACATATCCAATGATCATTAAAGCGCACCCAAATGCGCAATAGCTGGCTATAAACTGATGGGTGTCCGTATTCTTTACTTGAATTAATGTTTCTTCAAGTTTTTGATGCTCGATTTCCCTTTGTAGTAATTGTAGCTCGGAAGATCGTCTTCGGTATTCTATCGGATGGTGAATTATCTGCATTGATTGTGGGGAATTTTGTATGAACTCTGATAAGTTACTTGTCGGGATATAGGATGCTCGTGTAGCACTTGTGAGAACGTTATGTCCGTGGATGGTAAAGAGATCTTGTTTTACAATACACCCTGCTGGAACTGTTAAGATGCCAGAGTTGTTTAGTCGGATTTGGTTACGGTTCTCTTCACAGACGACATTTATTACAGTTGGACTTCGAAGCGAGTATATCCAATGATTCGATTGGTGTAGTTGTATCCAAAACTGCTCATCCAAAAAGTTTTCGAGTTGACAGGATGCATGATCGAAGATTTGATTCATAAGATTGAACTCACAACGACTGATATTAGAGCCTTTCTGGTACAGTGGATGCCTTTGCCGGCACATAGTGTCATCTTTGAGAATTGTTGTACATGTATTAAATTCTGCCTCATTTAGTGTGTAGTATTGTGTTCGATGTAGGTTTATAATAATGTAATCAGAAGATTGTCTTATTGCAATGAAGGAATTGTTGATCTTGACTGGAACTGGAGTCATACTGTAGAGCTCATAGACTTCATTTTTGACCAATGGAAGTGATAATCTAAAAATGATGTTTGATCCAACGATTCTACCTTTTGCCGTCATCAACTTGTAAAATATGGCTATATTACCGTTTGTTTCTGGAAGACGTAGCGTTGGTGGTAGGTGGCCCTTTATGTTGCGTATTTCCTGTTGTAATTGTTTGGGGTGTATTAAATTGGCACTGATTTTTCCATGATGAACGTCTGTGATTAAGTCCACAAGTAGTGTTTGCACCTTTTGAAGGTTTGTGGCCTCTATGAATAATTGAACACAATGCGCAAGCATGAGTTGGGAGAGTTGTAACTGCTGTTCTTGATTGGTTGTCTTGTTCAATTGATCGATGATGGAATTGAGTTCCTTATCTAGCATCTGGAATTGCCCTTCTAGTCTTCCTTCGTTGGTGTTGAAATTGTTGCAATAACGTAAAGCAGGACTCAGCCGGTTTCATTTGGTTGCAAAATTCCTTTAATCTGTTGTGACCGATGTTGAGCCATTTTATTTCCTTCCAGTAAGGCCTTAGTTCATAGTACACCACTATGTCCCATTGATCTGAGACAATGTGTGCTTTACCTAGGTTTTCAAAGTGAATTCCGGGGGTGTGCCTTGAATGGTGACACCTTCACCTGGTTGCCCATTACCATCGGTAATAATAGCAGGGATATGAGTACCGTACTAAAAACGTTGAATGGATTGTATCTCTTTTTCTTTGGGGGTGGTGCTATATCTTCTTCTTGTCCAATCTCACCGTCCTCAAGTTCCTGGGTTGTTGCAAGCATAGCTGATGCTTGTTGATCTGAGGCTTCTAGCGATGGGCTCGCGTTGTCGGCTTCTGCGTTGACTGGCAGTGGAGCTAACCGGTGAATTGGTCTTCGCAGTACACTTGTGGCTGTCTGAACTTCGGCTACTCTTACCACCCCGTCCGTGCCAGGATAGGTTTGGATGACTCTTCCTAGTGGCCATTTCATTACTGGGCAATTGTCTTCTTTGATGATGACTAGCGTTCCAGGAAGCAAGTTTTCGCATTTTCGCTGCCATTTGTGCCTCTGTTGAAGTTCATTGAGGTATTCAACGTGCCACCTTTTCCAAAATTCTTCCTTTATCTTGGAAATTGCCTTAAATTGCTTTGATGGATTGACCTCCAGTGTGATTGCAGTTGGATCAGTTGCATTAGTCAATGGTTCTCCAATGATGAAGTGACCCGGAGTGAGTGCCATTAAGTCATTAGGATTGTCTGACATCGAAGTGATTGGTCTGGAATTCAAAACCGCTTCGATTTCAATTGTAACTGTCTCAAGTTCCTCATATGTAAGTGAGGCTTCGCCAAGACAACGACACAGCAAATGCTTTGCTGACTTTAGAGCAGCTTCCCATAATCCTCCAAAGTGGGGTGCTCGAGGGGGTATGAAATGGAACTCTATTCCCTTTGGGCAGAAAACGTTTTGAATTTTTTCCTTTGCCACTTCAGTATGTATATGCTGTGTCAAATCTTGAAGTTAGTTGTTCGCACCAACAAAGTTTGTTGCGTTATCACAGTATAAGTGACGACAGTTACCTCGTCTCCCAATAAACCTCTTCATGGCAGCAATGAATCCGTTCGTTGACAGATCGGTCACTAACTCTAAATGAACCGCCTTTGTTGCAAAACAACAAAATACTGCGATATAATTTTTTGAGGGTGTTTTCCTCTTAACTTGTAGTGCGTTTTGATTGGTCCACAGAAGTCAACCCCGGCATTGAGGAATGGGCGCGCTGGCTGGACTCTATGAGCAGGAAGATTTCCCATTATTTGTGTTAACAGTTTTGGCTTGGCTCTTGTACATCTAACACACTGCTGAACAACTGATCTGGCTAGTGCCTTTCCCTTTATAGGCCAGAATTTTTGTTTTATTGTGGCTAACAGCGCTTGAGGTCCACAGTGGAGGTTTTCTTTGTGGTAAGAGACCATCAGCATCTTTGTGAAATGTTGAGAAGAGGGAAGAAGCAGTGGGTGTTTGGTCTCATATGGCAATGAGGCTGCTTCCAGACGTCCACCGACTCTTAGTGCTCCTTCCTCGTCCAGAAATGGAGTCAAGCTGGTGATTGGACTTCCCTTTGGTGTTTCCGAAAAGCGTTCGAGATGTCTTATGTCTTCTTCAAACTCTTCTCTTTGCATTTTTTTCACAATATGAATTAGCGCCTTGTAGAGCTCAGTTGGTCTGAGAGGACCTGATTTTATGATGAGCTCTTCCCTCTTTGAGGCTCGTAGATTGTGGCAATATCGTAAGATGTATGCTAGAACTCTCTGCAATCTTCTAAAGTTGTTCTGGTGGTCAATCAAATAGATGAAGTTGGCTGGCTGCTCTATAGCTGATAAGGTATGGGTTTTGGTTATTTTTCTCTCAAGCTCACCTTCTTGTTTGTTGTTGTAAGAGGGGGGCCATGATGATTCTGCTCTATGTAAGAAGAGAGGTCCATAAAACCATAAATTACAAGCTGCCAGTTTGTTGGCTGGGATTCCTCGGGACAGGAGGTCGGCAGGATTATCCCTTGACCGGACGTGTCGCCATTGTGGAATTAAGGTGATTGCTTGTATTGCAGATATCCGATTGGCGACAAAGGTATGAAATGATGATGACGGCCAGTTGATCCATGCAAGTACTATCTCAGAATCTGTCCATAAGTATGTCGGACACGATTCTAAGTGTAAATCTGTCTTGATTCGATTTACTAATTCGGCTGCCATGGTTGCAGCACACAATTCCAAACGTGGAATGGATAGATTTTTAACTGGTGCCACTCTTGATTTAGCGCACAGCAGTCTGACAGTGATAATTTTGTCCTTGTTGACAGCTCTTATGTAGACAGCTGCTCCATAAGCCTTTTCGGATGCGTCTGCGAATGCATGCACTTGTACTGAATTTGGAATCCTGTGCCCAAATATATGTCGATCAATCTTAACGTCTCGTAAATAGCTTATATTCTCTCTATATTTGGTTCATTCCAACTGCAAATCTTTGGGTAGAGACGTATCCCAATCGTAGCCACCTGTCCAGAGCCTTTGTAGAAAGATCTTTGCCGTAATGACGACTGGTCCCAGGAATCCAAGAGGATCAAATAACTGCGATATGTCGGATAAAGCGGTCCGCTTGGTGATTTTTTCAGTCTTGATAGGCTGAATGTTTATGATGAATGTGTCTGATTTGGGTAGCCATCCTTGACCGAGAGTTTTTATGTGTGTGGTATTGTCGATGTCCAGGTCCAATTGAAGGGCTATGTCTTCGCTAGGGATGTTCTTCAAGAGGGCTGGATCGTTACTGCACCATTTCCGTAGAGTGAGGCCGGCGGTTTTCAATAAGGAATTTAGCTGGTCTCGCATCTCCAAGGTTTGGGGTAAGCTATCGGACCCAGTCATTACATTGTCGACGTAAAAGTTTGTGCTTAGGACCTTAGCACCTAGAGGATAGTCGTTTGTCCCTTCTAAAGCCAGTTTTTGTAGACACTTTGTGGCCAAATATGGTACTGATGTGGTCCCGTACGTAACTGTGTTCAACTGATATACTTGCAGTTCCTCTGCGGGATGATTTCGCCAAAGGATGAGCTGGAATCGTCGATCTTCTGGGTGAATAAGTATCTGTCGATACATTTTCTCAATATCAGCAGTGAATACATAACGATGAAGCCGAAAGCGAAGAAGTGTTGTGAATAACTCACTTTGGATGGTTGGTCCGGTTGACAGTATATCATTCAACGAGACATTGCTTGAAGTTTTTGCAGAAGCATCAAACACTACTCGTAATTTTGTTGTTGTGCTCTCTGGTTTGAGCACACAATGATGTGGCAGGAAGTAGTGAATTCCATGAACTTCACTAAAGTCAATTTTCTGCATGTGTCCCAATCCAATGTATTCCTCAATAAACTTACTGTATTGTTCCTTTAGGTTTTCTTGCCTTGCTAATCTTTTTTCTAGAGCATTAAACCTTTGGAGGGCAAGATTTTTTGAGGCACCCAAGGTATTATTATTGGCCTTAAATGGAAGTCGCACAATGAATCGTCCTTCTTTATTTCTGATGGTGTTGTCCGCGAAATGAGTTTCGCATCTGCGTTCTTCAATTGTGAAAGAGTTCTTTGTTGTTTGAACTTCCTCCACCTTCCAGAATTTTTCGAGGCTATCTTGAAGTTCGTTTTCGATAGAGATTCCACAGATAGATGACTGTGTTGACGTACCTTCCATTTTGCCTGCCGCTACCCAACCGAGACGAGTGTTTTGAAGAATTGGCAAGCCTGTTCCTATGTTGATCTGTCCTACCGTTAGAAATTGATGGTATACTTCTGCTCCCAGTAGGAGGTCAATTTGTCCAGGTTCGTTAAAGTGCGGATCTGCCAATTTTATGTCGTCTGGAATTTGCCAAGAGGACGTGTTGATTCTTCGAGTTGGTTGACTTGGAGTAATCTGGCGTAAAACAAAGGCTTCTAAATTGGTGGAGAAGTCTGAGGTTCTGGATCTTAATGTGAGATTTACCCTCTTATTGGCTTGTCTGGTTCCTTCTCCAATACCAAGAATTCGCATTGTTTCGGCAAATTCAGGAATGTTCAATCTTCTTGACAACTTTTCTGTAATGAAATTAAGTTGTGATCCCGAATCAAGCAGTGCTCTGCAGTTCACTGTGGTACCTTCACTGTCCTTTATGCAAACAACAACAGTGCTGAGAAAAACGTAACTTTTCTCCTTTGGAACCACTGCTGCAGCGGAGGTGATTGGAGCCACTGCTGTAACTGATGTTGCTGGTCTCTCCTTCTCTGGTTTCTGTGAAGTTCGTTGACTCTTGAGGTCGAGCCCCTTTTCAGTGCTATTTGCTGATGAGCAGTCTGTGTGTAAGAGGGTGTTGTGCCTTTCGTTGCACTTCGTGCAGCTTCGGGCTGAGCACTGGTGTGACATGTGTCCTGGACTGAGGCAATTTATGCATAGTCGGAATTTTTTGACTGTTGATAATCGAGATTCCGGAGAAGTTCGCAAGAATCTCGTACAGGCGTATAGTTTGTGGTACTTACTGTTGCAGCACGGGCAGAGTGGTTTATTTGTTCTAGCTGCTGCAACTGTCGCGAAGGATCTTGCTGCTGGTTTACGCACATGCTCTTCCGCATGACGTCCCTTGTTGCCAAGAGTCTCTAAGGATTGGAAACGTGTTTCCAAAAAGTTGAGGAAATCACTGACCGACGGTAATGCTCTCGGCTCTTTAAGAGATTGCTCGTATAAGCCATGAGTGATTCGGTCCAGTTTTTTTATGAGTAGGTGGACGATGAGTGGGTCCCAACCTTTGGTGTCCACTCCGAGGTTGTTTAGGCCTTGCAGACATTCCTTGGTGGTATCATGGAGTGCCTTAACACAATTGGCTGACTCAGATGTGTTGACAGGCTGCTGCAACAACCGATTGAAGAGTGCCGTTGTTAAAAGCCTTATGTTGTTGTATCTGTCTTGGAGTATTTGCCATGCTGATGCGTAGCTATCTTCTGTAAGAGGTAGATGTCGGATTAACTTCTCTGCTTCTCCAGTTAGGTTAGTCTTCAGATACCACATCTTTTGACACTTCGGCATATCTTGCTTGTCGACCATTTGAGTGAACAGGTCGAAAAATTGCCTCCATGTCAAGTAGTCGCCATCGAATTTGGGTAACGATGTTTTTGGCAACTTGAAATGAGTTTGAACGTCTAAGTTTCTTGTGTGTTGATGTGAGCTGACAAGAGTTTCAATTTCGGCCGCGCACCTTATCATAACTCTTCGAACCGCGTCCTCCATTTGCCTGTACGTGGAGGTGTTTTTATCAGCTGTGGTGGAATTGCTTAATTCCGCTAAGTCTAATTGGGTTGATTCAACTTGGGCCCAATATTGACTGATTGTGTTTCTGCTAATTTCCCAAAAGTGTTTTGACCCAGTTGTTGCTGTTTCAACCTGGGCAAGGTTGCGTTGCAGCGTATCCATCAGGTACTGCTGACGCCTTTGTAATCGTGAAGTGTTGTCAAGACCTTCTTGTGTGGCGGAGTGTCTTCTGGTGAGACTACCGTGGTCCTCTAGTTGATGATGCTTATCCTCATTGCTGTCTTTTGCTGACCTTGACTTTGTTGATTCAAGATGCTGTATCTGCCCTTGAAACAGATTTTTATATTCTGTATAGGCCGTCTTTACGTTATCAAAATGACCCTTCGTGAAATAAGGGTGATCTTGTTGGTGGGGGAACGAGTTTCGAATTTCACTGTCTGTGGCCTCGAATTGAATCCAATGTACCTCCAACCTTCGCAATCTTTCCCTGTAGTATTCAAGTGACTTTCGGTCAGCTGAATCCTTCTTGAAATTGCTGATGAGTCTCTCAATTTCAGACCCAGTTGTCTGCTGGAGTGACGCTTGTTTCTCCATGACTTAATTTGCCACTGATGACTGAATGTGTCTGATGACGTTTGATGCCGTCTCTGCTGGCTGAATGTCTGAGATGATGTATGATGCCTTCTCTGTTGACTGATGTCTGAGATGATGTCTGATGCCACTGATGACTGTATGTCCCTACTTTCGGACGAGTTGGTAATGCTGCACCGAAATCTTGAATCGACTGATTCCCAAATCACGTCGGGGTCACCAAAATGTACGATAAACTCGTATTTGTTAATCAAAGCAATACACCTTGATAACAATGGATAGTTCTTGGTAGAAACACCAGAATATCCGAGTTAGCGTATTTGGGTAGCGTAACAAGATTTCAGTGGCTTGATTAATAAATTAAAATGACCCCTTACCGCTGGTGGGGGGAAGTCAAGATAATGAAAGAATGGTTGTTCGATGGTAACCAAAATGGTAATAATTTTATTAAAGAACTTAAACTTCCTTACATACTAAATAACATAGTGCGTATTCAATTAAAAAGTACAAAATAATCAATAAATCGATTATAAATATTGCTGAATATATCTTTGAATAATAATAATAAAAAGTGCATAATGTGTCACTTAAATTAAGTAATCGTGAAATGTGGAATAGAATTGCAAGATGGGCAATTATTAATTGTAAGCGGTGAATGTACGTTAAATGTAGAACAAAATCAAAATGTGCTTAGAGGTGCAAATAATTGTAAGAGGTGAGTGTGTTTTGTTAGTGTAGATTTGTTTACTTATGCGGTAAGTTCGTTTGTGATTGTTTTTAGTGTAAGCGTAAACAAACAACATTATACAGTCAAACTTCGATAACTCGAACCATCACTTTCCAAAAAAATAATTCGAGTTATCAAGACTTCGAGTTATCAAGTAAAACAGAAAATTAATATAAATTACATAATATTTATTAGCGAATAAAAAAAGTACAGTTGTTGTAATTATTTAAAATATTCTGTTATACTTGACAGACGAAATGGATTTGCTATAGTTGAAGAAAACGGAAATAATAATACATTTTTGTTTTTGTGGACTGTGTGGAATAAAGCCAAATTGAAGATTTGTATGAACTGTAGTCTAAAATGCGTTTCGTCCAGGTACGATAGTTGGGCTCATCAGTTAGATGCTATCGTACTGTGGATTTTCTATATTTAATAGCCACATCATTTTTTCTTGACCCACTATTAATTACACTATTCGTACTTTGTTTTCCTAGATTCGAAATAGCCAGACGCTAAGTAACACATCAAAATGTATTTTAATCATTTGACGTATATAGATGTGAAATAAAAATCCTTTTTTGTTATTACCATCACCTTACTCACTCTTGCTCCTAAAGATTCATAGAAACTTTTTGCTCTGCAAATGACGTCGAAAAATTCATCTGCAGAGGGAAACGCTTCATCTAATCTATGCGTACTCGAAACATAATCATCAGGAAACTTAAAGTTTCGTGGATCAACTCGCATGAATAACAAGTTAACAGTAGAATTTCTAACGTGGTGTTCGTATGATATATCTACCGATCGCTCAGTCAAGAAAGTTAGACATGAGCTATTCTGTGAATTAGCTAACTCATGTTTTATTTTATAGGGTAGAAGCAAACATAGTTCAAACGGCTCATAATCGCTTTTAAAGAACGTAGAATTGGCGCAACGATTTCGTATCAATCTTTCCATGTCAGCATATCCGTAAACACTACATTTTGGGTTATCCAATATATTATTTAACGGTTTAGAATCATTTATACATAATCTTATTCTATCCTCATTTATAAAATTCAACGTATTTTTAATATACACTTTTTTTCAAAATTCCGTACATATGGAAGAACTGCTCGTCGTGATGATGGATCGGAGCAAAGCATCTATATAATTGAGACATATGGATATTTGTTTTTCGTAAAACATCAGGTAATTTTTTATCCTCATTACTAGCGAATAATTCCGTTCTGATTAACATGAAGAGAGGATTCTTCTCCAATGCTATCTGTATTTTTCTACGTGTTGAAAATGAACGTAAATGTCCCGTTAGAGCATGTAAACGTTCTACCTCTTCGTATCTTTGATATACAGACGCCACTTCTCTAATACAGGCGCCTTGCATCCTCAGTCTCTGTAAATCGTCACGATTTGGAAGTAACTCTTCCACATCTAATCCTTTTCCTACTACTAGAAAAAATTCACCTTCCGCAACTATCGAAGAAGCTCTATCCAGTAAGTAATCACCATAAAATTTTGATGCATTGACAGCTGTCATCCTAAAAATATTGTACCACATTATACGATTATATTCATTTATTCTTATAAAATGAGTCATAATTCTTCTCGCGTACTCTGTATATAACGCTTTATATGGAGACATTTGATGGTTATTTCCTAAAAAGGCTAAACCACCTCTATACATCTTCCAATTGTGTAATTCTATGAGGGAGTCCCTCACATCTCTTCCTTCCTCTTTATTCGTTACGTAATTTCTTCGCACACAAATATTCGGATAAAAACGAGCTACAGGATCGTTATGAGCAGGATAAATGTTTCCGTTAGAACAGCTCCCCGCTTCTCCGTTCGTTACTTTTAAATGTTGGAAATCGTCTTTATTTCCTTTACCTCTCAAGACGTATCGATTCAATACGAAATTATCGTTTGGAAGATTTTCATTTAATACTATTAAATCTCTAGATTGGCCCCATAGAACTAACGCTCTATCTATGTCCTCCTGCGTTTCTTTAGTACTATTACATAAATAGTTTTTCTCATTATATATTAACATCAGTCTCATTATGAGCGCTGTAAATCCCCTAACATCAATTTCTCTTATTTCCTGAAGATTCGTACAAAACAGCAATTCTCCAGGAAATAAATATGATAACATAAAGGCATTCAAAGTATTAGAGTATTCCGCCCTCCATTCCCTATTTATGATATCAGTTATGTGACCCGTTCGCGTCATGCTTAAAGATGACGTTTTTATTAACGTGCTACTTGGAATCGGATCGTATCGCATTATAGGCATTACAATTTCTTCAGCTAGCTTTAATCTTATAAAACTCTCTTTAGTTAAACCATCAAATATACCCTGCGTACAAAAAGGATTATACGATGGGAAAGGCAACTCATACGTACCCAAAACGTGTAATTTGAAATCCTCCCGCAATCTTACACTAGCTACCGTCGATAGATAGTTATCTTTCAACAATTTTTGTGTTGGCATAAGCGTCTTCGAGAAAGTAACTAAATTACTCATCGCACTTAATACTCCCTTATCTCCAATCGCATTCACTCATTAAGTGGCGACGTCAATAGGAGATGGAGCACACCGCTGCTCTATTCTCTTTCTAAATTCATTTTCCGAAGCTGAATCAACTAACAATTCCTCTACTGGATAACCTAGTGCAACAGGGTCAATAACCCTATTATTCAATAAAAAGATAGTCTGAGCTTCTCTCAGAACATAAGTCGCTCTCAACATTCTGGCATCCATTAAATCTAACATCTTACTGAAAAATTCAGAAAGTTTTTCCCAAGTTATAAAATTTGAATCATCTCTCATTATATAATGCTCAAGGTTCGGCTCATCATACCAAACTTTATACACGCTATCCAATCTATCAATGGCATTCAATTCTATTTCATCATTTTTATCTAACGTTTTTATGCACTCCTCACTTAACAACAGGGGAACTTCTCTTGCCCCAGCTATAATAAAATCAAGATTAACGAATTCGTTAATAATTTTAATGATACTACTTTTTTCCTGATTAGAAGCAGGAATATCCGAACGAGCATTTACAGATTCCTCTCCTTTCAAAGGAGTAGCAGTACTAGGCAACACATTAACATCTGAGTTGTTTATTTCATTTTGAGGAGCTGTTTTCTCCTCAGCTTGCACAACCTTTTTAACACTTTCAATCTCTTTAACACCATCTTCTTGTCTTGAAGTTTCAGTTTTCTCAATTGCAGGTTTCGACATCGTGATTTTTATTCAATACTGAAGTTTATACACTTTGTGCTTATACCCCTGCGAATTTAACCTATTTTTTAACTATTTTAAATTTATCTTCAAACGATGTTTTTAATGTTCGTTTAACGACATATCCACGCCAAATAATTATCTTCGAGTTATCGGGACATTCGAGTTATCGAGACATTCAGTTTTCAAACAAAAATTACATTTAAACTTCAGACTTCGCGCTATTGCCAACCAATTTCATTCGACTTATCAAATATTTAAGTTATCGAAGTTCGACTGTATATGTATTTATTTGTAATGCTAATATGATTTTGGCTAAATTTTCTGGTTTTATTTCTATGGAATTATAAGAGTGAAGTTAAAAATAAAACACATAGGTTATTTTAGTTAAATTGAAAACAACATAATGTATATTTATTTAAATATCAAACACGTTATCGCTCTTTTGCGGTCAGGAATCAACTGACTCTTTATATATTTATTCTCTATCTATTCCTACTCGGCAGCCAGTTCCCCTTTCACAAATTCCAATTATATGTAAGTATACCGCTTACAATTCGGCCATCCTGACAATATAATCGCCCTCGATTATTGTCAAATTAATAACTTAGTTAAACTACTATCTTTCATTATTTAAATTTTACATATCATTTGATATTTTGGATTTTTTTAAAGCTCACTGGACTGCCTCAATAATAAATATCGGTAATAATAATATAAAATGGATGCATTCTTTTATAGTATCAGCTCCGGACCCTGTCATTTGTCTTCTCTCATATTATTTGACTTCCACTCATTTCACTTTCATTCGATTGTCTGTCTGTCATTGAGTATACAATACATCTCACTCAGTTCATTTGATGTAATATCTTTGGTGGTCGGTTTCGAATTTTGTATTATTGGAACTATATTCAGTGTGTTGTCTCTCATTCTCATCGTTTGATTGCTCATTTGTACATTCGTTGGTTGAGTTGAATTCCCCTCGTTTGCTCTGGCGCTATTCATTTGTGTGATCTCGTTAGGTTGCGGATGTAACTCGCTCGCTGTCGTTTGTATCTTTGTATCATCGGATTTATTCTTACAATATCCGTCTTGTGCTTCTGCGCTCGCTCCTTTGTTGTATTCAAGAATGTACCCCATATTTTCAGGTCCCTTGTTTTTTTTTTTGTTTGTTTTGTTAAAGATGTACCAGACGTCTAGCCAAACCTTTATGCGCAGCAGCGTATACCTTAGTTAAGGATATCCAGAAGGGATATCTCAAAAAAAAAACTCATCCTTTGGAAGATTGCCGGTGCATTCTTAAGACCAAAAGGCAATCTCAAGAACTCATATTTGCCATTCATAGTCGAGAAGGCGGTTTTATGAATGTCAGAGTTTTGCATAGGGATTTGATGAAATCCCGAGATTAAGTCTATTGTTGTGAAGAACTTAGCTTCTCCGAGGCTGGCTAGGGTGGAATTAATGTCAGGGATGGGATACGCGTCTGATATTGTTACGTGGTTAAGAAGCTTGTAATGTATTACCATCCGGTATTGTTTTTCATCAGACGGCTTCGGCTTTTTTGGGACTACCCAAATCGGGGAATTGTAGGGACTCTTTGATGGTTGTATTATACCATCAGCCAAGAGATCCTTTATCTCATTCTCAATCACGCTTCTCATCAAAGCAGGGTAGGGTAGCTTTTAGTGTAGATTGATATGTCAGTGTTAGTTTTAATTTCTGCTCTCACGGCTGTCTGAATCATCTCGATGTTATTTACGGGACCGAATACGGAGCCAAAGTTTTTGACTATAAGTGTAAGTTTGTCCTTCACATCCTTAGGGATTCTACAAGAGCATTAACTTGGGTTGAAAGTCTATTTTTTAGAGGGATCTCTATGTTCGTTATTTTAAGAATGTTGTACGATAAACTCGTATTTGTTAATCAAAGCGATACACCTTGATAACAATGGATAGTTCTTGGTAGAAACACCAGAATATCCGAGTTAGCGTATTTGGGTAGCGTAACAAGATTTCAGTGGCTTGATTAATAAATTAAAATGACCCCTTACCGCTGGTGGGGGGAAGTCAAGATAATGAAAGAATGGTTGTTCGATGGTAACCAAAATGGTAATAATTTTATTAAAGAACTTAAACTTCCTTATATACTAAATAACATAGTGCGTATTCAATTAAAAAGTACAAAATAATCAATAAATCGATTATAAATATTGCTGAATATATCTTTGAATAATAATAATAAAAAGTGCATAATGTGTCACTTAAATTAAGTAATCGTGAAATGTGGAATAGAATTGCAAGATGGGCAATTATTAATTGTAAGCGGTGAATGTACGTTAAATGTAGAACAAAATCAAAATGTGCTTAGAGGTGCAAATAATTGTAAGAGGTGAGTGTGTTTTGTTAGTGTAGATTTGTTTACTTATGCGGTAAGTTCGTTTGTGATTGTTTTTAGTGTAAGCGTAAACATAGTCCCCGCCTTGAACAATTGTTCAAACGTGAAGGGTGAAGGCTTCGTCGTGATGATTTCGAGGAGCTGGAATTGGAGTGCTCTTGGCGTGATAACTGCGGCGACGGCGCGGCGGGCGTAGGGTTCCATATATGACATATCCAATGATCATTAAAGCGCACCCAAATGCGCAATAGCTGGCTATAAACTGATGGGTGTCCGTATTCTTTACTTGAATTAATGTTTCTTCAAGTTTTTGATGCTCGATTTCCCTTTGTAGTAATTGTAGCTCGGAAGATCGTCTTCGGTATTCTATCGGATGGTGAATTATCTGCATTGATTGTGGGGAATTTTGTATGAACTCTGATAAGTTACTTGTCGGGATATAGGATGCTCGTGTAGCACTTGTGAGAACGTTATGTCCGTGGATGGTAAAGAGATCTTGTTTTACAATACACCCTGCTGGAACTGTTAAGATGCCAGAGTTGTTTAGTCGGATTTGGTTACGGTTCTCTTCACAGACGACATTTATTACAGTTGGACTTCGAAGCGAGTATATCCAATGATTCGATTGGTGTAGTTGTATCCAAAACTGCTCATCCAAAAAGTTTTCGAGTTGACAGGATGCATGATCGAAGATTTGATTCATAAGATTGAACTCACAACGACTGATATTAGAGCCTTTCTGGTACAGTGGATGCCTTTGCCGGCACATAGTGTCATCTTTGAGAATTGTTGTACATGTATTAAATTCTGCCTCATTTAGTGTGTAGTATTGTGTTCGATGTAGGTTTATAATAATGTAATCAGAAGATTGTCTTATTGCAATGAAGGAATTGTTGATCTTGACTGGAACTGGAGTCATACTGTAGAGCTCATAGACTTCATTTTTGACCAATGGAAGTGATAATCTAAAAATGATGTTTGATCCAACGATTCTACCTTTTGCCGTCATCAACTTGTAAAATATGGCTATATTACCGTTTGTTTCTGGAAGACGTAGCGTTGGTGGTAGGTGGCCCTTTATGTTGCGTATTTCCTGTTGTAATTGTTTGGGGTGTATTAAATTGGCACTGATTTTTCCATGATGAACGTCTGTGATTAAGTCCACAAGTAGTGTTTGCACCTTTTGAAGGTTTGTGGCCTCTATGAATAATTGAACACAATGCGCAAGCATGAGTTGGGAGAGTTGTAACTGCTGTTCTTGATTGGTTGTCTTGTTCAATTGATCGATGATGGAATTGAGTTCCTTATCTAGCATCTGGAATTGCCCTTCTAGTCTTCCTTCGTTGGTGTTGAAATTGTTGCAATAACGTAAAGCAGGACTCAGCCGGTTTCATTTGGTTGCAAAATTCCTTTAATCTGTTGTGACCGATGTTGAGCCATTTTATTTCCTTCCAGTAAGGCCTTAGTTCATAGTACACCACTATGTCCCATTGATCTGAGACAATGTGTGCTTTACCTAGGTTTTCAAAGTGAATTCCGGGGGTGTGCCTTGAATGGTGACACCTTCACCTGGTTGCCCATTACCATCGGTAATAATAGCAGGGATATGAGTACCGTACTAAAAACGTTGAATGGATTGTATCTCTTTTTCTTTGGGGGTGGTGCTATATCTTCTTCTTGTCCAATCTCACCGTCCTCAAGTTCCTGGGTTGTTGCAAGCATAGCTGATGCTTGTTGATCTGAGGCTTCTAGCGATGGGCTCGCGTTGTCGGCTTCTGCGTTGACTGGCAGTGGAGCTAACCGGTGAATTGGTCTTCGCAGTACACTTGTGGCTGTCTGAACTTCGGCTACTCTTACCACCCCGTCCGTGCCAGGATAGGTTTGGATGACTCTTCCTAGTGGCCATTTCATTACTGGGCAATTGTCTTCTTTGATGATGACTAGCGTTCCAGGAAGCAAGTTTTCGCATTTTCGCTGCCATTTGTGCCTCTGTTGAAGTTCATTGAGGTATTCAACGTGCCACCTTTTCCAAAATTCTTCCTTTATCTTGGAAATTGCCTTAAATTGCTTTGATGGATTGACCTCCAGTGTGATTGCAGTTGGATCAGTTGCATTAGTCAATGGTTCTCCAATGATGAAGTGACCCGGAGTGAGTGCCATTAAGTCATTAGGATTGTCTGACATCGAAGTGATTGGTCTGGAATTCAAAACCGCTTCGATTTCAATTGTAACTGTCTCAAGTTCCTCATATGTAAGTGAGGCTTCGCCAAGACAACGACACAGCAAATGCTTTGCTGACTTTAGAGCAGCTTCCCATAATCCTCCAAAGTGGGGTGCTCGAGGGGGTATGAAATGGAACTCTATTCCCTTTGGGCAGAAAACGTTTTGAATTTTTTCCTTTGCCACTTCAGTATGTATATGCTGTGTCAAATCTTGAAGTTAGTTGTTCGCACCAACAAAGTTTGTTGCGTTATCACAGTATAAGTGACGACAGTTACCTCGTCTCCCAATAAACCTCTTCATGGCAGCAATGAATCCGTTCGTTGACAGATCGGTCACTAACTCTAAATGAACCGCCTTTGTTGCAAAACAACAAAATACTGCGATATAATTTTTTGAGGGTGTTTTCCTCTTAACTTGTAGTGCGTTTTGATTGGTCCACAGAAGTCAACCCCGGCATTGAGGAATGGGCGCGCTGGCTGGACTCTATGAGCAGGAAGATTTCCCATTATTTGTGTTAACAGTTTTGGCTTGGCTCTTGTACATCTAACACACTGCTGAACAACTGATCTGGCTAGTGCCTTTCCCTTTATAGGCCAGAATTTTTGTTTTATTGTGGCTAACAGCGCTTGAGCGTTCGAGATGTCTTATGTCTTCTTCAAACTCTTCTCTTTGCATTTTTTTCACAATATGAATTAGCGCCTTGTAGAGCTCAGTTGGTCTGAGAGGACCTGATTTTATGATGAGCTCTTCCCTCTTTGAGGCTCGTAGATTGTGGCAATATCGTAAGATGTATGCTAGAACTCTCTGCAATCTTCTAAAGTTGTTCTGGTGGTCAATCAAATAGATGAAGTTGGCTGGCTGCTCTATAGCTGATAAGGTATGGGTTTTGGTTATTTTTCTCTCAAGCTCACCTTCTTGTTTGTTGTTGTAAGAGGGGGGCCATGATGATTCTGCTCTATGTAAGAAGAGAGGTCCATAAAACCATAAATTACAAGCTGCCAGTTTGTTGGCTGGGATTCCTCGGGACAGGAGGTCGGCAGGATTATCCCTTGACCGGACGTGTCGCCATTGTGGAATTAAGGTGATTGCTTGTATTGCAGATATCCGATTGGCGACAAAGGTATGAAATGATGATGACGGCCAGTTGATCCATGCAAGTACTATCTCAGAATCTGTCCATAAGTATGTCGGACACGATTCTAAGTGTAAATCTGTCTTGATTCGATTTACTAATTCGGCTGCCATGGTTGCAGCACACAATTCCAAACGTGGAATGGATAGATTTTTAACTGGTGCCACTCTTGATTTAGCGCACAGCAGTCTGACAGTGATAATTTTGTCCTTGTTGACAGCTCTTATGTAGACAGCTGCTCCATAAGCCTTTTCGGATGCGTCTGCGAATGCATGCACTTGTACTGAATTTGGAATCCTGTGCCCAAATATATGTCGATCAATCTTAACGTCTCGTAAATAGCTTATATTCTCTCTATATTTGGTCCATTCCAACTGCAAATCTTTGGGTAGAGACGTATCCCAATCGTAGCCACCTGTCCAGAGCCTTTGTAGAAAGATCTTTGCCGTAATGACGACTGGTCCCAGGAATCCAAGAGGATCAAATAACTGCGATATGTCGGATAAAGCGGTCCGCTTGGTGATTTTTTCAGTCTTGATAGGCTGAATGTTTATGATGAATGTGTCTGATTTGGGTAGCCATCCTTGACCGAGAGTTTTTATGTGTGTGGTATTGTCGATGTCCAGGTCCAATTGAAGGGCTATGTCTTCGCTAGGGATGTTCTTCAAGAGGGCTGGATCGTTACTGCACCATTTCCGTAGAGTGAGGCCGGCGGTTTTCAATAAGGAATTTAGCTGGTCTCGCATCTCCAAGGTTTGGGGTAAGCTATCGGACCCAGTCATTACATTGTCGACGTAAAAGTTTGTGCTTAGGACCTTAGCACCTAGAGGATAGTCGTTTGTCCCTTCTAAAGCCAGTTTTTGTAGACACTTTGTGGCCAAATATGGTACTGATGTGGTCCCGTACGTAACTGTGTTCAACTGATATACTTGCAGTTCCTCTGCGGGATGATTTCGCCAAAGGATGAGCTGGAATCGTCGATCTTCTGGGTGAATAAGTATCTGTCGATACATTTTCTCAATATCAGCAGTGAATACATAACGATGAAGCCGAAAGCGAAGAAGTGTTGTGAATAACTCACTTTGGATGGTTGGTCCGGTTGACAGTATATCATTCAACGAGACATTGCTTGAAGTTTTTGCAGAAGCATCAAACACTACTCGTAATTTTGTTGTTGTGCTCTCTGGTTTGAGCACACAATGATGTGGCAGGAAGTAGTGAATTCCATGAACTTCACTAAAGTCAATTTTCTGCATGTGTCCCAATCCAATGTATTCCTCAATAAACTTACTGTATTGTTCCTTTAGGTTTTCTTGCCTTGCTAATCTTTTTTCTAGAGCATTAAACCTTTGGAGGGCAAGATTTTTTGAGGCACCCAAGGTATTATTATTGGCCTTAAATGGAAGTCGCACAATGAATCGTCCTTCTTTATTTCTGATGGTGTTGTCCGCGAAATGAGTTTCGCATCTGCGTTCTTCAATTGTGAAAGAGTTCTTTGTTGTTTGAACTTCCTCCACCTTCCAGAATTTTTCGAGGCTATCTTGAAGTTCGTTTTCGATAGAGATTCCACAGATAGATGACTGTGTTGACGTACCTTCCATTTTGCCTGCCGCTACCCAACCGAGACGAGTGTTTTGAAGAATTGGCAAGCCTGTTCCTATGTTGATCTGTCCTACCGTTAGAAATTGATGGTATACTTCTGCTCCCAGTAGGAGGTCAATTTGTCCAGGTTCGTTAAAGTGCGGATCTGCCAATTTTATGTCGTCTGGAATTTGCCAAGAGGACGTGTTGATTCTTCGAGTTGGTTGACTTGGAGTAATCTGGCGTAAAACAAAGGCTTCTAAATTGGTGGAGAAGTCTGAGGTTCTGGATCTTAATGTGAGATTTACCCTCTTATTGGCTTGTCTGGTTCCTTCTCCAATACCAAGAATTCGCATTGTTTCGGCAAATTCAGGAATGTTCAATCTTCTTGACAACTTTTCTGTAATGAAATTAAGTTGTGATCCCGAATCAAGCAGTGCTCTGCAGTTCACTGTGGTACCTTCACTGTCCTTTATGCAAACAACAACAGTGCTGAGAAAAACGTAACTTTTCTCCTTTGGAACCACTGCTGCAGCGGAGGTGATTGGAGCCACTGCTGTAACTGATGTTGCTGGTCTCTCCTTCTCTGGTTTCTGTGAAGTTCGTTGACTCTTGAGGTCGAGCCCCTTTTCAGTGCTATTTGCTGATGAGCAGTCTGTGTGTAAGAGGGTGTTGTGCCTTTCGTTGCACTTCGTGCAGCTTCGGGCTGAGCACTGGTGTGACATGTGTCCTGGACTGAGGCAATTTATGCATAGTCGGAATTTTTTGACTGTTGATAATCGAGATTCCGGAGAAGTTCGCAAGAATCTCGTACAGGCGTATAGTTTGTGGTACTTACTGTTGCAGCACGGGCAGAGTGGTTTATTTGTTCTAGCTGCTGCAACTGTCGCGAAGGATCTTGCTGCTGGTTTACGCACATGCTCTTCCGCATGACGTCCCTTGTTGCCAAGAGTCTCTAAGGATTGGAAACGTGTTTCCAAAAAGTTGAGGAAATCACTGACCGACGGTAATGCTCTCGGCTCTTTAAGAGATTGCTCGTATAAGCCATGAGTGATTCGGTCCAGTTTTTTGATGAGTAGGTGGACGATGAGTGGGTCCCAACCTTTGGTGTCCACTCCGAGGTTGTTTAGGCCTTGCAGACATTCCTTGGTGGTATCATGGAGTGCCTTAACACAATTGGCTGACTCAGATGTGTTGACAGGCTGCTGCAACAACCGATTGAAGAGTGCCGTTGTTAAAAGCCTTATGTTGTTGTATCTGTCTTGGAGTATTTGCCATGCTGATGCGTAGCTATCTTCTGTAAGAGGTAGATGTCGGATTAACTTCTCTGCTTCTCCAGTTAGGTTAGTCTTCAGATACCACATCTTTTGACACTTCGGCATATCTTGCTTGTCGACCATTTGAGTGAACAGGTCGAAAAATTGCCTCCATGTCAAGTAGTCGCCATCGAATTTGGGTAACGATGTTTTTGGCAACTTGAAATGAGTTTGAACGTCTAAGTTTCTTGTGTGTTGATGTGAGCTGACAAGAGTTTCAATTTCGGCCGCGCACCTTATCATAACTCTTCGAACCGCGTCCTCCATTTGCCTGTACGTGGAGGTGTTTTTATCAGCTGTGGTGGAATTGCTTAATTCCGCTAAGTCTAATTGGGTTGATTCAACTTGGGCCCAATATTGACTGATTGTGTTTCTGCTAATTTCCCAAAAGTGTTTTGACCCAGTTGTTGCTGTTTCAACCTGGGCAAGGTTGCGTTGCAGCGTATCCATCAGGTACTGCTGACGCCTTTGTAATCGTGAAGTGTTGTCAAGACCTTCTTGTGTGGCGGAGTGTCTTCTGGTGAGACTACCGTGGTCCTCTAGTTGATGATGCTTATCCTCATTGCTGTCTTTTGCTGACCTTGACTTTGTTGATTCAAGATGCTGTATCTGCCCTTGAAACAGATTTTTATATTCTGTATAGGCCGTCTTTACGTTATCAAAATGACCCTTCGTGAAATAAGGGTGATCTTGTTGGTGGGGGAACGAGTTTCGAATTTCACTGTCTGTGGCCTCGAATTGAATCCAATGTACCTCCAACCTTCGCAATCTTTCCCTGTAGTATTCAAGTGACTTTCGGTCAGCTGAATCCTTCTTGAAATTGCTGATGAGTCTCTCAATTTCAGACCCAGTTGTCTGCTGGAGTGACGCTTGTTTCTCCATGACTTAATTTGCCACTGATGACTGAATGTGTCTGATGACGTTTGATGCCGTCTCTGCTGGCTGAATGTCTGAGATGATGTATGATGCCTTCTCTGTTGACTGATGTCTGAGATGATGTCTGATGCCACTGATGACTGTATGTCCCTACTTTCGGACGAGTTGGTAATGCTGCACCGAAATCTTGAATCGACTGATTCCCAAATCACGTCGGGGTCACCAAAATGTACGATAAACTCGTATTTGTTAATCAAAGCAATACACCTTGATAACAATGGATAGTTCTTGGTAGAAACACCAGAATATCCGAGTTAGCGTATTTGGGTAGCGTAACAAGATTTCAGTGGCTTGATTAATAAATTAAAATGACCCCTTACCGCTGGTGGGGGGAAGTCAAGATAATGAAAGAATGGTTGTTCGATGGTAACCAAAATGGTAATAATTTTATTAAAGAACTTAAACTTCCTTACATACTAAATAACATAGTGCGTATTCAATTAAAAAGTACAAAATAATCAATAAATCGATTATAAATATTGCTGAATATATCTTTGAATAATAATAATAAAAAGTGCATAATGTGTCACTTAAATTAAGTAATCGTGAAATGTGGAATAGAATTGCAAGATGGGCAATTATTAATTGTAAGCGGTGAATGTACGTTAAATGTAGAACAAAATCAAAATGTGCTTAGAGGTGCAAATAATTGTAAGAGGTGAGTGTGTTTTGTTAGTGTAGATTTGTTTACTTATGCGGTAAGTTCGTTTGTGATTGTTTTTAGTGTAAGCGTAAACAAACAACATTATACAGTCAAACTTCGATAACTCGAACCATCACTTTCCAAAAAAATAATTCGAGTTATCAAGACTTCGAGTTATCAAGTAAAACAGAAAATTAATATAAATTACATAATATTTATTAGCGAATAAAAAAAGTACAGTTGTTGTAATTATTTAAAATATTCTGTTATACTTGACAGACGAAATGGATTTGCTATAGTTGAAGAAAACGGAAATAATAATACATTTTTGTTTTTGTGGACTGTGTGGAATAAAGCCAAATTGAAGATTTGTATGAACTGTAGTCTAAAATGCGTTTCGTCCAGGTACGATAGTTGGGCTCATCAGTTAGATGCTATCGTACTGTGGATTTTCTATATTTAATAGCCACATCATTTTTTCTTGACCCACTATTAATTACACTATTCGTACTTTGTTTTCCTAGATTCGAAATAGCCAGACGCTAAGTAACACATCAAAATGTATTTTAATCATTTGACGTATATAGATGTGAAATAAAAATCCTTTTTTGTTATTACCATCACCTTACTCACTCTTGCTCCTAAAGATTCATAGAAACTTTTTGCTCTGCAAATGACGTCGAAAAATTCATCTGCAGAGGGAAACGCTTCATCTAATCTATGCGTACTCGAAACATAATCATCAGGAAACTTAAAGTTTCGTGGATCAACTCGCATGAATAACAAGTTAACAGTAGAATTTCTAACGTGGTGTTCGTATGATATATCTACCGATCGCTCAGTCAAGAAAGTTAGACATGAGCTATTCTGTGAATTAGCTAACTCATGTTTTATTTTATAGGGTAGAAGCAAACATAGTTCAAACGGCTCATAATCGCTTTTAAAGAACGTAGAATTGGCGCAACGATTTCGTATCAATCTTTCCATGTCAGCATATCCGTAAACACTACATTTTGGGTTATCCAATATATTATTTAACGGTTTAGAATCATTTATACATAATCTTATTCTATCCTCATTTATAAAATTCAACGTATTTTTAATATACACTTTTTTTCAAAATTCCGTACATATGGAAGAACTGCTCGTCGTGATGATGGATCGGAGCAAAGCATCTATATAATTGAGACATATGGATATTTGTTTTTCGTAAAACATCAGGTAATTTTTTATCCTCATTACTAGCGAATAATTCCGTTCTGATTAACATGAAGAGAGGATTCTTCTCCAATGCTATCTGTATTTTTCTACGTGTTGAAAATGAACGTAAATGTCCCGTTAGAGCATGTAAACGTTCTACCTCTTCGTATCTTTGATATACAGACGCCACTTCTCTAATACAGGCGCCTTGCATCCTCAGTCTCTGTAAATCGTCACGATTTGGAAGTAACTCTTCCACATCTAATCCTTTTCCTACTACTAGAAAAAATTCACCTTCCGCAACTATCGAAGAAGCTCTATCCAGTAAGTAATCACCATAAAATTTTGATGCATTGACAGCTGTCATCCTAAAAATATTGTACCACATTATACGATTATATTCATTTATTCTTATAAAATGAGTCATAATTCTTCTCGCGTACTCTGTATATAACGCTTTATATGGAGACATTTGATGGTTATTTCCTAAAAAGGCTAAACCACCTCTATACATCTTCCAATTGTGTAATTCTATGAGGGAGTCCCTCACATCTCTTCCTTCCTCTTTATTCGTTACGTAATTTCTTCGCACACAAATATTCGGATAAAAACGAGCTACAGGATCGTTATGAGCAGGATAAATGTTTCCGTTAGAACAGCTCCCCGCTTCTCCGTTCGTTACTTTTAAATGTTGGAAATCGTCTTTATTTCCTTTACCTCTCAAGACGTATCGATTCAATACGAAATTATCGTTTGGAAGATTTTCATTTAATACTATTAAATCTCTAGATTGGCCCCATAGAACTAACGCTCTATCTATGTCCTCCTGCGTTTCTTTAGTACTATTACATAAATAGTTTTTCTCATTATATATTAACATCAGTCTCATTATGAGCGCTGTAAATCCCCTAACATCAATTTCTCTTATTTCCTGAAGATTCGTACAAAACAGCAATTCTCCAGGAAATAAATATGATAACATAAAGGCATTCAAAGTATTAGAGTATTCCGCCCTCCATTCCCTATTTATGATATCAGTTATGTGACCCGTTCGCGTCATGCTTAAAGATGACGTTTTTATTAACGTGCTACTTGGAATCGGATCGTATCGCATTATAGGCATTACAATTTCTTCAGCTAGCTTTAATCTTATAAAACTCTCTTTAGTTAAACCATCAAATATACCCTGCGTACAAAAAGGATTATACGATGGGAAAGGCAACTCATACGTACCCAAAACGTGTAATTTGAAATCCTCCCGCAATCTTACACTAGCTACCGTCGATAGATAGTTATCTTTCAACAATTTTTGTGTTGGCATAAGCGTCTTCGAGAAAGTAACTAAATTACTCATCGCACTTAATACTCCCTTATCTCCAATCGCATTCACTCATTAAGTGGCGACGTCAATAGGAGATGGAGCACACCGCTGCTCTATTCTCTTTCTAAATTCATTTTCCGAAGCTGAATCAACTAACAATTCCTCTACTGGATAACCTAGTGCAACAGGGTCAATAACCCTATTATTCAATAAAAAGATAGTCTGAGCTTCTCTCAGAACATAAGTCGCTCTCAACATTCTGGCATCCATTAAATCTAACATCTTACTGAAAAATTCAGAAAGTTTTTCCCAAGTTATAAAATTTGAATCATCTCTCATTATATAATGCTCAAGGTTCGGCTCATCATACCAAACTTTATACACGCTATCCAATCTATCAATGGCATTCAATTCTATTTCATCATTTTTATCTAAAGTTTTTATGCACTCCTCACTTAACAACAGGGGAACTTCTCTTGCCCCAGCTATAATAAAATCAAGATTAACGAATTCGTTAATAATTTTAATGATACTACTTTTTTCCTGATTAGAAGCAGGAATATCCGAACGAGCATTTACAGATTCCTCTCCTTTCAAAGGAGTAGCAGTACTAGGCAACACATTAACATCTGAGTTGTTTATTTCATTTTGAGGAGCTGTTTTCTCCTCAGCTTGCACAACCTTTTTAACACTTTCAATCTCTTTAACACCATCTTCTTGTCTTGAAGTTTCAGTTTTCTCAATTGCAGGTTTCGACATCGTGATTTTTATTCAATACTGAAGTTTATACACTTTGTGCTTATACCCCTGCGAATTTAACCTATTTTTTAACTATTTTAAATTTATCTTCAAACGATGTTTTTAATGTTCGTTTAACGACATATCCACGCCAAATAATTATCTTCGAGTTATCGGGACATTCGAGTTATCGAGACATTCAGTTTTCAAACAAAAATTACATTTAAACTTCAGACTTCGCGCTATTGCCAACCAATTTCATTCGACTTATCAAATATTTAAGTTATCGAAGTTCGACTGTATATGTATTTATTTGTAATGCTAATATGATTTTGGCTAAATTTTCTGGTTTTATTTCTATGGAATTATAAGAGTGAAGTTAAAAATAAAACACATAGGTTATTTTAGTTAAATTGAAAACAACATAATGTATATTTATTTAAATATCAAACACGTTATCGCTCTTTTGCGGTCAGGAATCAACTGACTCTTTATATATTTATTCTCTATCTATTCCTACTCGGCAGCCAGTTCCCCTTTCACAAATTCCAATTATATGTAAGTATACCGCTTACAATTCGGCCATCCTGACAATATAATCGCCCTACTTAAGTATTTGGTTTTGATGGGAGCTAAAAAAAACCAACTTATGTTTTGTAAATCTAGTTTATTAATGATTGAAAGTTTCACATTATTATTTGTTCTGCCTATCAAGAATACAAGAATATGAGAATGCAATAAAAGTAAATCAGAAAAGTTGCTGATTATTAATTCTACAGAAAATGATACATATGTTGCAATGGATTGATTATTGAGAAATTCATGTTGTAATTGGCAGACTGCTGACATGAAGTTTGAGTTCGACGGATGTTCCCAGGGTGATGATCGGATACTGGGTTGTAGGGGTGATGACCGTCTGGGCTGGCACGTGGCAATGTGTGATGATTTAGGGGGCGACAGGAGGGTAGGCTGGTGACGTAACTCCTCCCTCTCATTGGAGCCGGAGTGAAGGATTGGAGTATAGGTGGTGTATCCTTGGTTTCTCCTTTTCTGGTTAGTACAACTATGGTTATGATCATCAGGATAGTGGTAAGTATGAAGAACGCTGCGGATGCCGTTGATAAGGAATGCAACGCTGTTGTAGTCATCTCCAGGTTGTCTACTCTTGAGTCTGTCTCGAAGCTATAGTCCTGTAGCCTTTGTAAAGTGAGGACCTCCTCCGTGAAATTTGCTTCAATGTTACTGTTAGGTGGTGGTGGTACATGTACGTCATCCCAGAAGATATCGGGGTTGTTTTGGTAGGATATGCCGTTTACCTCCACGTCGCAATCTTTGAAATGGAGAAGTGCCGTTCCTTCTATTGTAGTGTTTTTAGTACTGCAAGTAGAGTTAATAAGAATTTTAGGTATATTAAGGAAAAGAAGAAAGTTTGGCTCCGGTTGGGAGATGCCCTCAATTCTTCCTGCATCTCTAAAGGGGCAATTGGCTGCTCTGTTGGTCATCAGATTCCCGAGGCATCCGGATTTTTCGATGTCTTCTTCGAAGCTTGGGTTTTGGCAGTAGAACGTTCCTTCTATCTTGGGGCATGGTGCAGTGAAGTGCTGTATTGTTTTCTCATTAATGTTTACATAAGGTTTTGATATGATTAATTTAGTACTGTTTACAGGAAGAGGAATAATGTGATACAAAAAATAGTTTTCTGGTGAAATCTTAGGGATACGTATGTTAAAAATTATATTTGAATTGTTATAATAGGCTTGTAGGCCCAAGAATTCATATATTTGTTCGTAAGTTTTTATTTTTATATTTTGTTTATTAAGCTTATGCTCTATATTTTGCAATTCTTCTGTGTTTAGTAGAAATTTTGGAATAATGTTTAGTCTACTAAGGATCACTGCATCCGCGATATTTGATATATGATTAGTTAATAAGTCAATGTTAAAGTTTATCTGATTAAGGTATTGTATTTCAATAAGGGCGTGTTCTTCTCTTTTGATTGCGTTTTGTGTTTTTTTCTAAATAGTGTTCGATTTTGGTCTGTTCTTTGTTAATATGTGTAGTGATGTTTTTGAATCTTTCGATCATTTGAAAGTTTATCGCGTATTATATTTTATTAGTAATATTGTTTAAATTCGAGTGTATGTGTTCTATCTGGTTATTTATGTTGGTTGCGTCTTGCGCATCCATGTTTCCGGTAATAAATTTAATGGCCGACCCCGACAAATCCTCGTTTGTTTCTCTTAATAGGGTACAGAATTTCTAATTTCTTTTCGAGTTCTTTGAGTTTGAGTCTTGTTGTATGGACGGAGTTATAAAGTGTCGAACGTTTTTCAAATATGTCAAGTGTGAAAGCTATTTGTTTTATGTTTTTCTCGTAATCCTCTAGGTTAATAATGTGTATTAGATTTTCGTATGTGTTAATTGTTCTGGATGGCCCTAGCCGGAGGGTAAGTATGCCGCGGTCTTTGGATAAGTTAAATACCTCGATAAGTTGCGTGTATATCATTGGAAAGCTGAAAAAGGGGAAGTAGAAGTTGAGAAAAATAAATAATTTTTCTGAATGCAGTGGTCCTTTTTGGTATTTTAGGATCTGAGGAAGATGGAGTTAAGGCAAAAATATAATTTTACATCAATATTAAGTGAATATATATTTTTATATATATATATATTATATTTTATATATATATATATATTTTTTTTTTTTTTTTTTTTTTTATAATAGTTTTGTTTAAACTATATGGGTAGTCTCATGTAATCATATGCCGTGATTACTACTACCATGTAACATTCATATGCCGTGAATGTTTTTTTTTTTTTTTTTTTTTTTTTTTTTTTTATGTTACCAAAACGTCACAAGGTGATAATAGATTAGAGAAAGGAGAGAAAAGAAGAGAAAATTATTAATTATTAGGGAAAAGTAGGTGTTAATTGTGTTTTTGCCTTCCTTCTAATTTTGCTCTTGTGTAGTTTTTTATTTTTCTTAGTTATAATTGTGAATTTATTGTTTGCCTTGATCGTTTGCTTTGAAAACCTAGGCGTTATTTTGTTGCGCCGACATTCTTTTCTAAAAACGATGTAGTTAATGTTACGATCTTCTGGTTCTTCCCTATTTTTGTTTAGCTTTTCAATCCTATCTTTAGTGATGGTTTCGACTTTTTCTTGGATTTTAGGGTAGATGTCATTAAGGAATTCGTTTAATTTGTGTAAATAGTCATGTTCGTCTGAGAACTGAAGTGTTTTGAGAAATCTATATGGTCTTCCAAAAAATAATTCGTAGGGTGTGTGTTTTGTTAGGGAGTGAATTGCATTGTTGTAAGTAATGAGTGTTTCTGCTAGGATTTCATTATGTTCCGTTTCCAGTTTGTTCTCCTTTCTTTTAGAATATATTAGTCTATAAATTTCCGTTAAGGTTGAATGTAGTCGTTCTACCGGAGAGTTGCTGGATGTTTGTTGGAAGGATGTTAGGTGCAGTGTGATCTTGTATTGTTTGCAAAAATCTTGGAATATATTTGCAATAAATTCGGATCCTTGGTCGCAAACAATTTTTTTAGGGATGCCGTAAAGGCTTATGTATTCTTTGAAGTGTTTGAGGATGGTTACACTGCTCCTACAGTTGAGAGTGTAGCCTCTTGCGAATCTTGAGAATTTATCTATAATTGTGAGTATTTGATTGTGGTTTATGCTGTAGATGTCCATGTGGACAATTTCTAAAGGTTTAAGGGGCGTTTCAGGTTGGGCGTATTGAATTTTAGGGGGATTCCGATCATATTTAAGTATTTTACACTGTTTGCAATAGCTAATCGTTTTCGTAATTTTGTCTTTCATATTAGGGAAGTAATACTCGCGTTTAAGGTGGAGGTAAGTTTCGTTTATGCCTCGATGGTTTGATTGTTCGTGATAGTCGCGAACAATTCTTTCTTGATCCTCTGATTGTCGAAGATCCTCGAGTATTTCTGTGCATCTTAATAGGCGAAAGGCTTTATTTCGTGAAAAATATTTTGAAAATGTTGTTTAGACTACAGAAAATATCTCATTTGTAGTATAAATTGCAGTTAGTTTGTTAGCTGGGAAAAAGTTACTAGCGTCTGTTGTGAGAATGAAGGTTTTGGAAAAGTCTGGGTATTGTAATATTGGGTCGTTAATTAGTAGTTATTTACAAGTTTCGAAAGCTTCTACATAAAGGTGATCTAGTTTGATTTCGGCATCTTTCTTAAGGCAGCTTGTTAGAGGTTTTGTTAATTTCGCCAGATCTTTAATGAATTTCCTATAGTATCCAATCAATCCTAAGAATGCCTTTATTTCAGTACGAGTTTTTGGGATAGGGAAATTTTTTATGGCGTGGATTTTTGCGGGGTTAGGTTTAATACCTTCGGGAGTTATGATGTGCCCTAAGAATGCTATTTCTTTTTGTAAGAATTCGCATTTATCCATTTGTATTTTGAAGTTTGACTCTCGTAGTTTTTTAAAGACTTGCTTTATGCTGTCCAGGTGCTCCTGGAGCGAAGTGGAGTAGATAATTATATCATCTAAATATACGAGGCAAATATTCCCGACTAAATCTTTTAGCACGTTGTCCATCACCCGTTGGAAGGTTGATGGTGCATTTTTTAGTCCGAAGGGCATTCTAAGGTATTCATAATGCCCACCTTCGACGCTAAATGCATTTTTTTGGATGTTTTTGGGGTCCATCTCGATCTGATGAAACCCGCTTGCTAGGTCAAGTGTGGTGAAATATAGACATTTTCCTAGTTTGTCTAATATTTCACTTATATTTGGTAGCGGATATCTGTTGGATATGGTTTTTTCATTGACCCTGCTATAGTCTATTACAAGGCGCCATTTTTGTTTCCCGCTGGCGTCTTGTTTTTTAGGGACAATCCACACAGTGGAACTCCATGGAGAATAGCTGTGGCGAATTATACCTTGGTTTAGCATCTTGGAAATCTGTTATTTAACCTCTTCTTTGTGCACGTAAGTATATCTGTAAGATTTGGAGTAGATTGGGACCTCGTCGGCCATGTTTATACTATGTTTGATTTGGTTTGTGAATGTTAATGTTTCACCTTCCATATATATAATGTCGTGGTATTCCTTACAGATCTTAAGAATTTGTTTCTTTTCCTCAGAGTTGAGATGCTCAGTACGAATAAGTTTGGAAATGTCTTTCGTAGATGCGCATTCATTATTAGCGAAGTTAAAATTGTTAATTTCAATACAATTTTCAGATTCGTATATTTCTGTTTCCAGAGGTTCTTCTAGGATAATGGACTGTTTATTCTTGGAGTGATTTATCAGTTCTACAGTACTGTAACCGTTTTCGGCATTATACAATCCTTGCGTTACGCAAAGGTCTGGTTTTAGTTCTATTGAATTCATAAAAATATTTCCGTTTCCGTTCTTAACGGGGAGCTTAGCAAGGATCTTACTATTTGCTGGAATAGTAAGTTTGCCAGAAGAGTAATTTGGTTTAAAACTAATTCTTATGTTGGAGTTTTGGGTAATAAGAGTTTTGCTCTTAAGGTCGATTTTTGCGCCAAGTGACAGAAGAGCATCCATACCCAAGAGTCCATCGAAGAAATTATGAAATTTAAAAATGAGGAATTTGAGCAATCCAGTTTGGTTAAATTCGAGGAATACAGGAAGATTTGCTTGTTTTTCGAGTTGATATTTTTGAGGACGGTGGTGATGTTAACAGGTTCACAAAAGATTTGTTTTTCAGGAGGGATGTATTCGGGGTTGATAAACGAAGCGGATGCACCCGTATCTAGCAGGAACCTGAGAGGTCTACCAAAAGGGGATGAGATATTTATGTATGGCAATGCGTTTGGGTGAGAACTTGGGTCTAAGTATCCTGTGGGTTCTTGGAGGCTACATTGGAAAAAATTTCAGTATCTATAATATTAGTGGAGTAACTTTCGAAAAATCTGTCTAAATGTTGGAAAGGGTTTTTGTTTGGTGGTTGTTCTTCTTGGATTTCCTGGAGGTTAAAGTTAGGATTTCTCGTTTGCTGGCTGTAATTGGTTTTTATTTTTGGGAAAGGATTGTTTGGGTTATTTGACTGTGGGTTAATATTATTATTAAACATATATTTTTGCATCCTGTTGAAATTGGTTTCATTTCTGTTATATGGCTTGGGATATATAGGTTCATTAAATCTTGGTTGTATGTCTCTTATCGGAAGTGTCCTGGGAACGGCGTGGTTTTGCCTCCAATTATTGTGGTTGTAGTGATAGTTTTGTCTAGTTTGGTTTGGACTATATTTGTTGTTATCATAGGGGTTGAATCTGGGGTATTGTGAAACCTTTTGGTAAGAAATGTTTTGCTCTTTTATACAACAGGTTAAAGCTGCTGCTAACGAGCCAGGTTGCATTGCCCTTACTCTGGACCCGAGAGGTTCATTAAGGCCGCTCAAAAATGAATTGAGACACATTTCAGAGTAAAGATCTTTTTTTGCTTGTATGACAATTAAATTTTCTTCGTGGATTCAAATATTGTTACAAAGCGCGGATTGGATTTCGATAATCTCCCCGTACAGGGATTCTACTGTCTTATTAAGTTGCCTTATGCTATGTAAGTCCCTGATTAGAGACGTTTCCGTACGTTTGTCGGAATAGTGGAGAATAAGATTATTTTTTATCTCATCCCAAATAAGGGGGGTTCCATATGTATTGAGGACTTCGTTCGCTTGTCCTTCAATTTTATTTCGTATGGCCCTGAGGAGTATCTGGCCATAGGGTGTATTATCTGTTCCTCTTATGTAAAGGAGGATTTCTTCCACGTTATTCAGAAATTCGTACAAGAGCCGTGGATTCCCATCAAATTTGGGTAGGTCTTTAATCGCGTCTGGGATCCTCAATGAATTAAATATTTCATTGTGGTTTGTGGTCAATAAGTACATTAGTTTGGGGAGAGTTTTCTTGTTGAGACAACTGTTCAGTATTGGTATTAGAAGGCATAGTGAAGGATTCTGTACTTGAAAAAGAGGAATCTATATCTTCAGGAATAGAAGTGAGACTTCTGGAGAGGCGTTTGGAAAATTTAGCAAAGCTGTATGGGAAAAGTGAGCGTTTTGGTTTGTTTGGTCCTTTTTCTTTAGGCATGTAAATGTGATTCATTCAATATAATGGTAATTAATTGGTACAATATAATTGAAGAATACAATGTAATATAATATTTGAAGATAATAAAAAAGTTTGTTTTTAATAGTTAATATATTTATAATATATGATATGATAAGCAAACAACTTACAGACACATACACATGCACCCCAAGATAGTTTTCATTTTGAAATTGTGAAGATCCAGGTGTATTTATTTAGGTGATGATGGTCCAGCGGTGATTAAGGGTAAAAACCCAACGGTCGGTCGTTGCACAAGGTTATTTAAACTGTTGTTTTTTTTTTTTTTTTTTTTATTTGAAGTTTTCACGAAATGTTTTCAATTTTCTGTTACAAATTTGGAATTACTTGATTATTTATTAAGTGCGACACTATTTGAACTATTATTTGATTGAATTTCTCGCGAAGGAAAAAAAAGTATTTGGAATTTCGATGATTATTTATTAAGTGCGACACTATTTGAATTGTTATTTTAAAAAAAAAATTTTCCTTCAGGTCTTTCGTTATACTTTGGGTTAATATGACCGTTCACCGATCCTACCGACTGCGCCACTTAAGTATTTGGTTTTGATGGGAGCTAAAAAAAACCAACTTATGTTTTGTAAATCTAGTTTATTAATGATTGAAAGTTTCACATTATTATTTGTTCTGCCTATCAAGAATACAAGAATATGAGAATGCAATAAAAGTAAATCAGAAAAGTTGCTGATTATTAATTCTACAGAAAATGATACATATGTTGCAATGGATTGATTATTGAGAAATTCATGTTGTAATTGGCAGACTGCTGACATGAAGTTTGAGTTCGACGGATGTTCCCAGGGTGATGACCGGATACTGGGTTGTAGGGGTGATGACCGTCTGGACTGGCCCGTGGCAATGTGTGATGATTTAGGGGGCGACAGGAGGGTAGGCTGGTGACGTAACTCCCTCGATTATTGTCAAATTAATAACTTAGTTAAACTACTATCTTTCATTATTTAAATTTTGCATATCATTTGATATTTTGGATTTTTTTAAAGCTCACTGGACTGCCTCAATAATAAATATCGGTAATAATAATATAAAATGGATGCATTCTTTTATAGTATCAGCTCCGGACCCTGTCATTTGTCTTCTCTCATATTATTTGACTTCCACTCATTTCACTTTCATTCGATTGTCTGTCTGTCATTGAGTATACAATACATCTCACTCAGTTCATTTGATGTAATATCTTTGGTGGTCGGTTTCGACTGAAACTATATTCAGTGTGTTGTCTCTCATTCTCATCGTTTGATTGCTCATTTGTACATTCGTTGGTTGAGTTGAATTCCCCTCGTTTGCTCTGGCGCTATTCATGTGTGTGATCTCGTTAGGTTGCGGATGTAACTCGCTCGCTGTCGTTTGTATCTTTGTATCATCGGATTTATTCTTACAATATCCGTCTTGTGCTTCTGCGCTCGCTCCTTCGTTGTATTTAAGAATGTACCCCATATTTTCAGGTCACTTGTTTTTTTTTTTTTTTTTTGTTAAAGATGTACCAGACGTCTAGCCAAACCTTTATGCGCAGCAGCGTATACCTTAGTTAATTAGTTAAGGATATCCAGAAGGGATATCTCAAAAAAAAAACTCATCCTTTGGAAGATTGCCGGTGCATTCTTAAGACCAAAAGGCAATCTCAAAAACTCATATTTGCCATTCATAGTCGAGAAGGCGGTTTTATGAATGTCAGAGTTTTGCATAGGGATTTGATGAAATCCCGAGGTCAAGTCTATTGTTGTGAAGAACTTAGCTTCTCCGAGGCTGGCTAGGGTGGAATTAATGTCAGGTATGGGATACGCGTCTGATATTGTTACGTGGTTAAGAAGCTTGTAATCTATTACCATCCGGTATTGTTTTTCATCAGACGGCTTCGGCTTTTTTGGGACTACCCAAATCGGGAAATTGTAGGGACTCTTTGATGGTTGTATTATACCATCAGTCAAGAGATCCTTTATCTCATTCTCAATCACGCTTCTCATCAAAGCAGGGTAGGGTAGCTTTTAGTGTATGTCAGTGTTAGTTTTAATTTCTTCTCTCACGGCTGTCTGAATCATCTCGATGTTATTTACGCGACCGAATACGGAGCCAAACTTTTTGACTATAAGTGTAAGTTTGTCCTTTACATCCTTAGGGATTCTACAAGAGCATTAACTTGGGTTGAAAGTCTATTTTTTAGAGGGATCTCTATGTTCGGAGTTATTTTAAGAATGTTGTTCTTCCGGTCGATGACAGATTCTAGTTTTTTTAGAGTGTCATCGCCAGTTACTCCGTCAAAGGATTCTAAGCCAGGTATTTCCCACTGATACTCTTATTGATCTCTATGTAACCACCCGCCGAATGGACCATAAAGGGAACACTTTCAGGGGTGTACCTATCTGAAATTGACGGACTAATGAAGTTCTTGTTGGCCCCTGTATCAACAAGAAATTCGAGAAGCTTACCGTCCCCTAAAGCATACTCTATATATGGTACGCTGGACAGCCGTCCGTCATAAAATTTACTTCTTCGTCTACGTGTTCATCCTCAACGTCAGTCGTGTTCTCGAGGGCGAGGGTGTTGTAAACCCTCTGCTGTTTTGAAGGGTAATTATCGGACCTGGCCCTTCTTTTGAAGTGGTTATTTGGTTTTGGGCGATTCATGTAATTAACATTTCTTGTTTGTACTGATATATCCATTTTTGGGTGAGGCTTAGGACCAAGTGGCCTTGGCGGTGGCCCCTGGGACAAAGGGTAGTGGTAGTCAGGTTTGAGATTAGTAAATGATTTATTTTTCACATAATTATTTGGAGGGTAACTAGGACGGAGATCTGTTCTGAACTGATTAATGGGAGATGTAATAGTATTGTTGGAAAACTTGTGGATCTAGTGGCTACGATAATTTAGATTTTGTATTTCAAGGCAAGCCGAATAGGCTTCCGGAAGTGCTTAGGGCATCTGGATGATTAGCATCCTAGAGAGATCGCCGTTCAATCCGCGGATGAACACATCTAATGCCCTATTTCTGTACGTGCCGATAAGAGCACTGACTGTTTCTTCCGAGTAATTTTCAGTCTTGACCTTGTTTATCATCAGAGATGGCTGATGATTTATCGAGGCGTAGAACTCGTCTAGCCTCGTACCCCTCTTGATCAACTGATTGAGCTGATGCTCTAGGGCCCTCACGTCTCTCTTATCTGCATAATGCAGAGAGAGACATTGTTTGATAGATGACCAGTCGTTATCAAAGTTATTATAAGAGATCAGGGCAGCGTCAGCGCTAGCCCTTACCTTTTGTCGCACATGTTGTAGGATTGCGCGGTATAAAGGCTTCTTCTTCACTATAGAGAAGTCCTCCAGGATCCCCTCCACAGTATGGACCCATGAAATATATTGGGTCGGGGATCTGTCGAAGACCTGCAACTCTTTAACGCAATCAGCCAATTTCCCTATCTCTCTTAAGTCCGCTTCAGTTCTAGGGCTCTTCAACACTACTGGGGTCTCCTCTGTAGGAACGGCGGTGGCTACATCATTTCACCGCCCTTCTTCCAACGTTTTGATCTTGGCTTCGACTGATTGAAGCCTCTCTAAAACGTTGTTAACAGCTCCCGTGAGCTGTGTAATTGCATTTTGGAGAGCATCCATATTATATTTTATTATTTTTTGTTAAAATTAATGGGAAAAGAAGAAACTCACCTCTCAAAGGGAAATCCAAGCTAAAATTTAATTTTACATATGTGAGGACCTTGCCTTATTTTTTTTTGCTATCGCTAAACACTCCTTTTCATAAATCACTTGAATTTTAATTAAATTGTAATGAACTTTTTCTTTTCCTTTTGTAATTAAAGATTTAGAATTCACTATTGTGGGATTTTCCTCACAATTTTACAGTGTTTTTTATTTTTCGAATTTTAAAATTAAATTATAGCAAAACTTATTTCACTAGTGATAATATAAAAAAGGAAAAAGAATGAAATCACTATTGTTAAATTTTTTCAAAAAATTTTAATTAAATCACAGTGGAATATTTCTTCACTATTAAAATTATAAAAATTAGTATTTTAGAATTTAAACTTCACAATTTTTAATTGGATTATTTAGATTTTTTTCACAAAATTAATAGTTCGACTTACAGAATTTCAAACAACCGACAGTTTAATTAATAGAATATTTATTTAGCCCGACCGCACAGTTCTAGCCTGTACTTAAAACTAACTTAATAATAATGTTCCCTCGATTAACTGTCCCACGATGTGCCGCTATACTCCAAGGTCAGTATGCACTTTATGCAGACTCTTCATTACTGGTCAATGACTCGCTAGCTCGCTCGCCGTATAGACATAAGGTGTCAGCCAGTCTGAGATACATGATAGGACTGCACCGCTACTCATGGGAACAGGCTTTTGCATGAATATGATGATGCAGCATTTTGGTTATCCGCTCGTGGGTAACTGTGAATTTACAGGTGCGTTAACTCCTTATTTATTATTTTTGTTTGTCGATCTCCATGTTGATCATCGATGGTTGTGTGTGCGTTTATATGTATGCAAGTTAAACCAGAAAACTGTTACTTTTGATGGTGATTATGTACGTACCTTTGTATGTAGGTATTTACTAATCTTCGTTGGAAGGAGGCTCTTCTGAATTTTATTTAACAAGGGACACTCGTTAATTTGTTTTTTGTCTTTTTTTTATCAAGTAAATTCGTTAGATATACATATATATTTTTTTGACTTTTACTATTCACGAACCTATATATATTTACAGTTTTTTTTGTCAACACGATCTTTTGGGGTCGGGGTGGATTTCTTATCCGACTTCTGAATTTTAGGAGTGAAGTTAAAAATAAAACACATAGTTTATTTTAGTTAAATTGGAAACAACATAATGTATATTTATTTAAATATCTCTGAACTCTCATTTGTATAACAGACACATTAGCGCTCTTTCGCGGTCAGGAATCAACTGACTCTTTATATATTTATTCTCCATCTATTCATACCCGACAGCCAGTTCCCCTTTCACAAATTCCAATCATATATAGGTATACCGCTTACGATTCGGCCATCCTGACATTATACGAGTAATCGGCCTCGATTATTGCCAAATTAAAACAGACAATTCAAATCTATTTAATAATCTCGACTACGTGCCTGACTTGGCGTGTGACGAGTAACTTTGTGATTCTATGTGGCAACTGGAAAGCTGCAAATCCTATTAGCATGCTGTAATGAAATGTTGTATACCTTAAATTCTATAAGGTTCGTTATAGATTTTTAAAATAAATTAGACTCCGATAAGTCAGTTGTTATGGGATTAAAGATATATAGGCGTTTAAATTTCATAACAAGATTTTTATAAAACTCGTAGTTCTTGGAGTCTTGTTAAAGGAGGCAAATTTGTTTTAAGTATAAAATTTAAATTATTTGAAATTTGTAAAGAACTAAGTTCTTATAAAACAAACGTTATGAGAATAATTTAAGTTTCGTTACAAGAAATTAACTCTAAGGATAGTAATGGGACCTAAAAGAAGCTTACAAGATTGTTTTTCAGATTATGGGAGCTTAACTCTGGAGAGTATGTTAGTTTGGAGGTATAGTCCTGGGACTTCGTAGGTTATTTAGTAAAATTCTTTAGGAGTAACTTCGTTAGAATACACTCAAAATGCTCGTGCAGAGTGCCCATTGTGAAGTGTGGTACGAAATCTCCCCAAAAAAAAACCTATCGGACAAAATCCCCAAAAAATAAAATCCAACTAGCCAATACCCCCATACAGACATAATACACATGGACAAAATCCCCAACGAAACAATCTTTCTTGCCAAAATCCCGACGGAATCCCCAAATTCCCAGTGTCCGGTGCATATGCACATCTTCATTATGTGAGTTACGATCGCGACCTGCGGGTTCGTAATAAAAAAAAAACATTTACTGTTTTTTTTTCGTTTTTTTTTTATTTATTGATTTATTTTATTACATTTATTATTTAGTTAACATTTGTATTATAATAAAGTCTAAGGGGAGGCCGCTGTCTTGAGCTAGGCTGCACCTCACGATTAGAATATTGGAAATAGACTAACTTTAAATTCTGATTTGACTTTGAATTATGCTTCAGGTAAATTGTAAAAGTGCATTCGTTTGCAAAATTAATATTGTTTTCGAAATATTCATATTTTGTCTGGGTTCATGAAATATGATAAAGCTTGTGTAGGTGAAAGGGAAAAGGGGTGTTTCCGTTTGTGAATGGAATTTGGATAGGTAAGCGAAAATGGCGTGGGAAGCAGTTATGCTTTATGTGAGTGCCGTTAGGCGATGGGGCGTGTGGGGAATAGCGGGTTTAGGGTTTGGGTTGACGTCTGAGACGTAACTCCTCCCCCCTTAAGATTCTGCTCCGGAGAATCATTGCTTTTTATATTTACTTTAATGTTTGTTTTATTTCTGAAAATGAAGATTAAAATGATTGAAATAATAATGAAAGTTATAAGGGATGTTCCGATATTCATAGAAAGGTGGGTAATATTTTTCCTTTGTATTTCTTCTATGGATTTACGATTTTCTAATTGCTTAAAGTGAAGATCCTCTGAAGTATAATTCATTACAATTTTTTTAATTGTTATATTTTTAAAATTTGGTATGATAAAATTATCGTAATATACAAAATTTTCATATTTAATTTTATTGATTTCAATTTTACAATTCTCGAATCTTATCAAGTTATTTCCGATTATATTTATACTATAGTTGTGACAATTATGCAATACTTGTGTATATGGTATATTTTTTGTTATGACAATGTTATTTGTAATTTGTTTCATTTCTATTTTCTATAAAATTACATTCAGGATTGTCTTTAAATATATTGCAAAGACAACGGTCTTTTATTGGTTTTAAATCTCCGTTCAGGTTTACATAATCATAATTTTGAAATTCATCAGTTATTATTTCTTTATGAGATGTTAACAATTCTAAGTAATTCTTATTGGGAATTGGTTCAATTAAAACTTTATAAAATTTAAATTTGGAATTAATAATATAAATATTATTTGATTTTCATGTACAATAGCTGAACTTTTTATTTTGGATAGCTCATTGAATGATATATTAAAATGTTTAATTTCCTTAACTGATAGTACATCATGTCCTAGAACTCCTAGTTGACACATTAAAAGATTTTCTTTGACTTTTCTCACTTGCTCTTTCAGCAACTGGATATCGTACTGGATTTGAAATACATGTTGCATGTTTGTTATTTGTGCAAATTCTTTATTTATTACGTTCTCTATATATGATAACTGGTTCTTAATCTAAAGTTGTTGTCCGTTTATATGTTTTGTTATGTTGTCTATAGCTTCGTTAAAATGTTCGTTAAATTTTATTTGATCATTATGTCCATTAATAAGGTTTTTATTGTTTTGTTCGTTGAAGTCTAAAGCTTGTTTAATGTCTATTTCATCCTCATAGTCCATTGTCCCTGCAAGGTATTTTAAACCTTTCCCTACAATATTAGTGAGTCCTCTCCTCTTTCTAGTATTGTTATTTAACAAGCTTTCTATCTCTACTTTTAATTGTTTCAAACTGTGTTTTAAAGTTGGGAATTTATTTTCAAAATTTAATATATTCACATTGTGTTCTAGAATATCGAGGTTTGCTATCCACGAACTAACTCGTGTATCCTGTTATTACTTGAAGTTGTTCGTCCCTTATTGAAACATAACCTTGTCCCATGTTTAAATTTTGTATGTCAATTTGTTGTCCATTGTTGTTACTGTCAGTATTGTCAGTAAAATGGTTAGTAGTTTCTGAAATCTAAAGAAATATTTTAAGAGGTTTGTTCGAATTTATAATTTCGTTTAAGTTGCGTTTTGTAATGTTTGTTTCCTCTTTCGTCTTTTACATGGTCACTGTCTAAAATTGTGGGATTAGATTTTATATGGTTTGGCTTGAGTTTGTTATGAGTTCTAGTTTTTAAATAGGAATGTTTACTCTGTGTAAGGTCTATATCGGTTTTGTTTTTGTTATATTTATTTAAGTAATCTTTCCTTATTTGTTTTTACCATTGCATTTTTGGATAATTTTCATTTGATATAGTTCTGTTTATAAAATCAATGGGTCTCTGTTTGGTGGTTGAGTGAATTGTTTTATTGTAAATGTTTACAGATTTTAAAACTTTATTTCGTAAGGTATCTTTGTTGTTTTCATCAGCATTAAATGTTCTAATATGCTCGTTAAGAGTTTGATGGAATCTTTCGATGTCCGAATTACCTGTTTTGTGGTATGGTGTTGTTAAGTGAAGTTCTACGTTATTTTGTAATAAAAACTCTTTAATAGCTATTGATGAGAAACCTGTCTCATTATCTGCTACTAGTTTTTCTGGAGTGCCATGGTTTGCGAACCTATATTCTAATGTATTCAACAGTGATGTCCAAGTTCTATGTCTAATTTCTTGGACTGTAACGTGTTTAGTAAATTTGTCAATCATCGTTACATACATTAGATTAATGTTTGCATACCAGATATCAATATGCAGGATTTGATTTGGTTTCGTTGGAGTTTCTGTTATTTTTAGTGGGATTTCGTATTTGGATTTGTTGCAAATTTCGCAGTTATTAAGAAATTACAAAGAGTTCTTTTTCTTTGTCCTCCAAGTCACCTAAGAATTTGCTGCATTTAATAACTTTAATCAATTTATTGTTACTAAAATATTTCAGATATGTGTCTTGGAATTGTGCGAAAATATGGTCATCAGTAGAATAGATTCCCAAAATTCCTTTGTGAGGGATATATTTCTTCATGAGATCTAGAATAAGGTTTTCTTTATAGTCCTTTAATTCTATGACAATTCTTTTTTTATTGAATGGAGTGTATATTTTATGGTTATTTAATTTATTTGTTTTGTGTGGGATAATTTGTGTTTTGTAGATGTTAACAGGTGTTTCTACAATTGGGATGTGGTTGCTACTATCCTCATTTGCGCTGTGAATAGTGGCAACTTCTGATTGTGTGCCTAGATTATTATCATGGATATCAATGAGGTGTGTCACATCTTCATTGTGGTAGACCTCTATTCTTGATAATCTGTCGGCAACCTGGTTGTCCTTTCCTTTGACGTATTCTATGTCAAAGTTGAACTCCGCCAGTTTAACTTTCCACCTTTGCAGTTTAGCGTTTGGTTCTTTAAGCGAACTAATCCAAACAAACGGTCGGTGGTCAGTTCTGACCAAAAATTTCCTCCCATATAGGTAAAGTCTAAAATATTTTGACGCCCACACTATAGCCAATAATTCTTTTTCGATAGTAGAGTATTTTGTTTCATGGTCATTTAGCGTGCGACTGGCAAAACAAATTGGATGATTTTCTTGCGAGAGGACAGCACCAATTGCGTAATTTGATGCGTCCGTAGTTAGTGTATATTTTTTCTCAAAGTTTGGATATTTAAGAATTGGGTCAGATGTGATCAAAGTTTTCAAATTTTCAAAACTATTGATATAATCTGGATTTTTTGTGTCTATTTTTATTCCCTTTTTCAGGAAAATAGTCATAGGTTTCGCTACTTTACCGTAGTCTTAAATGAATTTGAAATTTTGTATAGCTGAAATTTTGTTGGGATTGGGTCTAATACCCTCTGTTGTGACAATATGCCCAAGGAATTCAGTTTCTTTTTTTAAGAATTCTGTTTTGTCTAATTGTATTTTTAGATTAACCTCTCTTAAGCGTTTGAAAATCTTTTTAAGTGATATTATATGTTCTTCCAGAGATGTTGAAAAAACAATAATATCGTCAAGATATACAAGACAAATCTTTCCAATATATTCTGATAAAACTGAGTTCATCAGTCTTTGAAAAGTAGCGGGTGCATTCTTCAATCCAAATGGCATGCGAACAAATTCGTAATGGCCAGTTGCAGTTGAAAACGCTGTTTTTTTCACATCTTCATCCGCTATTTCGATTTGATGAAAGCCTTTGGCCAAATCGAGGGTTGTAAAGTACATTGAATTCCCTAATTTGTCGAATATATCGTCTATATTCGGGATTGGAAACTTATCGTCTATTGAGACTTCGTTCAATTTGCGATAATCGATGGCGATGCTCCACTTCTGTTTCCCAGAGGAGTCTTCCTTCTTCGGAACGACCCAAATAGGAGCAGAGTAAGGAGATTTGCTTGGGCGAATGATCCCTTGTTCAAGCATTTCTTTTATCTGTCTAGATACCTCTGATTTATGAACTTCAGGGTGGGTATCTGTAACTTTTTGTATATATGGGAATGTCATTTACCGTTTTTATATTATGCTTAGTCGCATTGGTAAATGTCAAATCGGTCCCTTCTTGATAAAAAATACTTGGATATTGGGATACTAGTTTGATTACAGCTTTCTTTTCTTCATCATTAAGGTGGTTCGTCCTTAATTGATCTGTAATCGGATCATTACACAGTTCAGTCAAATACGTTTCTAATGCCGGAACCATTTTCCCGTACTCTTTATCAGATATTTCGACTGTATTCATATCTGGTGTTACCATTTCTTCTTCATGGTTATAATAAATTGGAAGACGCATATATTGGTGTGTTTCCCGCAGTTTTAATTTCCATTGGGAGTTTTAATGTTGTTTGCCATTTCGGGTGGCATAACCCTGGGTGAAGGATACTCGTTTCAGAACCGGTATCGGCGAGTATTCTTAACTTATATTTATTTTTTGTTTTCACTATTATATAGGGAAGTCTGCCTCTAGGCTTTCTTCTCGAAAATCCGTCATATCATTAAGAGTGTTGATCTATCTCTGATATGATAATAATTATAATTGCTCCTAAAGGTCCCTAAATGATTTGGATTATAATAATTATATGACAAAGTTATGTTCAAGTTTCCTTGGTCTTGTCCAACGAATTTAATAATTGTATTTCTGATTTCATTAATATAATATAAATTTACTAATGCATACGCTAATGAGCCAGCTACGAGTTCTTTTACCTTTTGTACTAACAAACTATTGAAAATTGTGGTAATTGTATGACCATTTTCATTAAATGCAGAATATTCAGCTATATCTTCTATAAATATTTTTAATTTATTATCTAATTCATGAATAGAACTTACTCTAAATAATCCTATGTCTTTGGTGATGGACATTTCATCTTTTGTTGGTCTGAAGTGTTTCCGCAATTTCTCCAGACATTGACTCCAAACTATCGAAGGGTTGGTGTATAGAAGATTTTTTGCAGGTCCTTGAATTTTAGTGTCATATATCACTTCGAACACGGCTGCTCTCCTCTCTCCTCTACTTTATAACTTCCCAGTATTTTATTTACTGCACTCGCGAAGGAAGGGAGTGTCCTTTTTTCACCCTTAAATATATCGAGAAATCTTATTTCTTTTTCTATGCGTGCTCGCACGCTTGTTGGTCTGTTGTTTTGTGCTACTATTTCCGTTAATACGGCTAAGCACTGTTCCATACTTAGTTGGGCCATCCTGTTGGCTCTTTGTTGGTCAAATGTTTTATTCCTTTGGTTATTAATATTATAAATAATTCGCTCTTTTTTCTAGATCGAAAATTCGCACTGTATCCTTGTTCGGATTTTGTATTTTGTTGCACTTTTTCGCGCACTGTATCCTTGTTCGGATTTTGTGTTTTGTTGCACTTTTTCGCGCACTGTATCCTTGTTCGGATTTTGTGTTTTGTTGCACTTTTTCGCGCACACTGTATCCTTGTTCGGATTTTGTGTTTTGTTGCACTTTTTCGCGCACTGTATCCTTATTCGGATTTTGCTCTTTTGTTTCATTCGAGCTTAAGTAATTGAAATACACCATTAACATATGCGCTGTTAATGTACTCGAAGACTACCGACTGCGCCAGTTACGATCGCGACCTGCGGGTTCGTAATAAAAAAAAACATTTACTGTTTTTTTTTATATTTTTTTTTTTTATTATTTATTTATTTTATTACATTTATTAAATTTATAATATTTGATTTTTATTATTTAGATTCTAAAGGGAGGCCGCTGTCTTCAGCTAGGCTGCAACTCGCCGTTAGATGAATTGAATGGAACTGACTTTAATAATAATTTAATTTTTGAGTTGTGAAATGCATTGTAATCATATTTCGTCTGAGTTCAATGATATATAATGAGGCTTGTACAGGTATATAGGTTTTCTATTGGTGAAGGGGAGAAGGGGTGTTTCCGTTTGGGATTGGTGTTTGCAAGGTAAGCAAAATTGGCGTGGGAAACAGTTATGGATTATTATGAGTGCCGTTAAGCGAAGGGATGTGTGGGGAAGAACGGGTTAGTGGTTTTGGGTGACGTCTGAGACGTAACTCTGGGAATGCTTGTTATTAACAAAATATATTTCTGGGAAAATAAATGTTTAATTGACAAAATAAATGTATTACTGGAAAAATACTTATTTTAAGTAACTGTTAATCACATTTACTATTCAGAAAAATACTTATTTTGTGTGAATTCAATTAATTCACCGGATTCTTGGAATTAGGTGTGGAGGTCGATGTCATCTAATGTTTTGATGGATGTTGAAAGAAAGCGGATGAGGGGAAGTTATGTTGCGGATGTATCTCGCTCGCTGTCGTTTGTATCTTTGTTACACCGGATTCATTTTTACAATATCCCAGCAAACATTTTAATTCAGAAATTAACGATAATTAATTCATAAAAGTGAAGAAACCGTCCGCAAAGTATTCACTTATGATGCAATTTGAATCCTTTTACCTGGGCTCTTAGACACCGACTTGAATCATTGTAATGATTTATTTATGATCTGAAAATTCGTCGTTTAAATGAACGTATATAAGGGTTCCATATATTCATTTAAATGATTGTTGCCTGAATCTTTTCTTAATCATAAAAATAATTCTAATAAATTTCATTTAAGTGAAGGATTTCTAAGTATATATCTTCACTTTAATTAATCATTCAGGAATCATTTTTACGATTCAGTAAAGGTTCAAGTATTAATCATTTAAAGGAATATGTGGAACTCTTATATACGTTCATTTAAATGACGAACAGATCATAAATGAATCATTAGAATGATTCAAATCGGTGTCTAAGAGCCCAGGTGAAAGGATTCAAATTGCATCATAAGTGAATTCTTTTTTTCTGATTTATTTATGATTGATTTCAGAATGAAAATGTTTGCTGAGGCGATATTATAAACAAATTTGGGTCAAAATTTTAAACAGCAATAAAACCTACCCTAATTAAAGAAGTCTTTTAGCTCAAAAGTAGAATATTACTGTATAATTCAATGCACGGTATTGAAAACAAAAACAAGACTCACTCGAATTATAGTAAGCCGATGTGATCTGATCTGATTTATTTAACTTATTATCCCATGTACTTATAAAAACTTATTAACAAAACTAATTATTCAATGTAATGGTATAGTTATGAAGATATACATTTAAGCTGTTGATTTTGATTTAATTCTTTCATTAGCGTACTGAAAATACCACATTGCCACTTGGTCAAAATATTCTTCGGTTTGACCATGGCTGACGTGGAAAGCATCTATAAAAAAGAATAAATTTAAATTTTGTTTCGAAATGTATTTGCTTAATTTTTACTTCGCAAGGCAGCCAGTGTTGACAATGCCTTTGCACACCTTTTTGATTGTGTGCCTCGCCATGAAAATTCTCTTGCCACCATATCATCAAAAATGTTTCTCAAGTTTGTTTTAATAAATTTTTTGGGCTCTATGTTGCGTCCAAATTGGATAAATGTAGTTTAAAAAAAAAAAAAAAAAAAAACATATAATGTAACACAATATATGATGGATATAAGAAATTTCTGAAAACGAAAAAAAAGTATATCTATCAATTGTGTTAGATGTGTGTAGCAAAATAATGAGTGGGGATGCCAGGAAATGTATGTTTGTTTTTTGTTTGCCTTATAACCTGGACCACACTAGCGCATAAAACACAAATTATAATATAATAGGAACATATTTAACAAAACTATTTACCAAATCGTTGAATTGAAAGCTTTTTGCGGGACTATGGACGAGACCGTTGAAAAATTTCGTAAAGCCCTCTCCCAACGAAGTTCTTTTCTTAAATTGAATATTTCATCGGTCAACCTCTTTATTAAGTAATTATTGCTTTTATTTTTTTGTATTTATATTTTCACTGTACTGTATTTATTTTTCTATAAATCAATTTTTTTTTATTTTTTTTTTAAATTCATGAAGTACATTAGTCCTTTCAAAACGTTTTAAAATATTTGTTACAAAATGCTAGGTAGTATAGATTGAACCGAGACAAGGCAAAAATAGTATAAGTTGTGGGGTATATTTTTCAATATTTAATAGTCTTTCCAATTTAAAGTCTAACACTGAAAACTAGATGGTCCTAGGCCTTGTACTCTTAAAGATGTAAGGAAATGTTTTAAATTAAGGAATGGATTTATAGGTTTCAAAAAAGTTATAGCTTGATATTATTAGTGTTTAAGCATTGCGCCCAAATGGGAGGAAATAGAACACCCCCATACGACATTTTTTTCGTGCCAACTTAACCTACACGCCCCAGCTTTTTGTCACACCTTATCGACCAGTATAATGTTTTATTTCACTATATTTTTCACTTTTTTCATTTATTTACACATCCGTTCTCAATTTTAATTTAAATCTACTGTTTTGTTTGGCACTTATTATATATTTTTTTTATATACTTTTATGCTTTTTTATATTTGTTTAAGTATGTAGGTTTATATTCCTATTAGGTGTCTTTATTGTTTACTTAGCGATTATGCTTGCTACGTGCAATCTATCCAAAATCTTTTATTAAATGATAATTGCCAATGCAAACGAAATTTTTGTCGCGACAATGACCCGTTATCATTACCCTTTGTAAGGAAAATAAATAAGGACGAAACGAACAAAGATCCTCATAAGGATCCATAAAAAAATTGAAATGTTCAAGTTAACAAGTCTAAGCAAACTTGACCTCGACAATATCCCGTTGAGACAACTCCTTTGTAAGAACAAAAAATAAAAGGACGAACAAAAAAAATCTCCATATATGAAGGATCCACCAACAAGATCTGAGTGTTGTTTTTTTTATTTGTTTGATACATGGAGAATACATATCTCTGCGTCTCCCCGGTAAGAATTTGTGGGATCTTTGTATGTATTCATAATTCATTAAAAAACTGAAGGTTTCTTGAATATTATTCTTCAGTTTTGGTGATTAAAATCTGAACCTTCAGAAAAATGTTTGCTGGGATCAGTCATGTTCTTCTGCCCTCGCTCCTTCGTTGTATTCAAGAATGTACCCCTCATTTTCAGGTCGCTTGTTTTTTTTTGTTTGTTTTGATAGAGATGTACCATACTTCCAGCCAAACATTTATGCGTAGCAGCGTATAACTTATTTATTATTTTTGTTTGTCGATCTCCATGTTGCTCGTCGTTGGTTGTGTGTGTGCTTATATGTATGCCAGTTAAACCTGAAAACAGTTACTTTTGATGGTAGTTTTGATAATCTTCGTTGGAAGGGCGCTCTTCCGAATTTTATTTAACGAGGGCACTCGTTCATTTGTTTTTTGTCTTTTTTTTCAGGTACACTCGTTAGATATATATATTTTTTTGACTTTTACTATTCACGAACCTATATATATTTACAGTTTTTTTTTGTCAACACGATCTTTTGGGGTTTGGGTGGATTTCTTATCCGACTTCTGAATTTTAGGAGTGAAGTTAAAAATAAAACACAGTTTATTTTAGTTAAATCGGAAACAACATAATGTATATTTATTTAAATATCTCTGAACTCTCATTTGTATAACAGACACATTTGACTTTCATTCGATTGTCTGTCTGTCATTGAGTAGACAATACATCTCACTCAGTTCATTTGATGTAATATCTTTGATGGTCGGCTTCCATTTTTTTATTATTGGAACTATCCTGAGTGTGTTGTCTCTCATTCTCATCGTTTGACTGCTCATGTGTACATTCGTTGGTTGAGTTGAATTCCCCTCGTTTGCTTTGGCGCTATTCATTTGTGTTCTCTCGTTAGGATTATGCTGCCTCGCGATAGTTAAATATGCGGTTGCAGCGGAGCTTAAAAAACACAAGTTGTTTACACTCTGAAGGATATATAATGATTGATTTTCTTTTACAATTTTAGTCAGATCTTACTTCTAGTTTTAAAATATTTATTGTTGACAAAACGTATTTCTGGGAATGCTTGTTATTAACAAAATGTATTTCTGGTAAAATAAATGTTTAATTGACAAAATAAATGTATTACTGGAAAAATACTTATTTTAAGTAAATGTTAATCACATTTACTATTCAGAAAAATACTTATTTTGTGTGAATTCAATTAATTCGCCGGATTCTTGGAATTAGGTGCGGAGGTCGATGTCATCTAATGTTTTGATGGATGTTGAAAGAAAGCGGATAAGGGGAAGTTATGTTGCGGATGTAACTCGCTCGCTGTCGTTTGTATCTTTGTTACATCGGATTCATTTTTACAATATCAGTCATGCGCTCGCTGCTTCCTTCTATTCAAGAATATACCCCTCATTTTCAGGTGCTTTTGATAGAGATGTACCAGACTTCCAGCCAAACCTTTATGCGCAGCAGCGTATACCTTATTTATTATTTTTGTTTGTCGATCTCCATGTTGCTCATCGTTACTTTTGATGGTGATTATGTACGTATTTACTAATTTTGATGTATATATTTTTTCGACTTTTACTATTCACGAACCTATATATATTTACAGTTTTTTTATGTGAACACGATCTTTTGGGGTCGGGGTGGATTTCTTATCCGACTTCTGAATTTTAGGAGTGAAGTTAAAAATAAAACACAGTTTATTTAAGTTAAATTGGAAACAACATAATGTATATTTATTTAAATATCGCTGAACTCTCATTTGTATAACAAACACATTAGCGCTCTTTCGCGGTCAGGAATCAACTGACTCTTTATATATTTATTCTCCATCTATTCCTACCGAACAGCCAGTTCCCCTTTCACAAATTCCAATCATATATAGGTATATCGCTTACAGAAATAATATATACTGGTGTTTATTTATAAGGTCTGCCATTGTTTCTAATTCTTTTTGATATTGTTATTCCTATTTGTTTATTTAATTCTGTTATAGCATTCACATTGTTTTGTTCTATTATTTTTAAATGATTCACAATTTCTAATCTGTCATCATTATCCATCACTCCAAAAAGAAAATGAAGTGCATTACCTCCTATGTTTATTAATCCTGTCCCTTGCCTTGAACAAGGATGTAATTTGTATTTGGAATCTCCTAGAGCTTCTGTCATTAATCTTTTTATTCTTAAGTCTTGCAAATTGTTATAGCCCGTTTCTATAGAAAATTCAATTTGTTTAATAATTTCATTGTAGGTTTCTAAATTAATTATATCGAGTATCTTATCATATTCTTCAATTAATTCAATGGGTTTTTGTTTTATAATTATATACCCTGCTTGTTTATGAATTTCTTGTAATAAGAATTCTGATTTCACTATGGTAAAAGTGAATAATATAATTATATTTATGTTTTTATATTGGCTGTAAAGAGATGAAGTTATCATTGCCACTACTTTGATATATATATTTTCTTTTAAAATGAGTCTTATGTAATTTTTTTTATTATTTGCATAATATTTATATCACATGTGCTGGCTTTGGTATCCTTGCTTGTGTGCAGTCTACAGCACCGATCACTTCAGGGAATCCAGTTTCTTCATAAAATCTAGAAAAAAATGTAACTAATAAATTTTTAAAAAGAACACATTTTGGAACAAACTTAATTTTAAGGCTCCATATTCTGCTTCAGTGGGAAATTGTATCCATTTCCCCATTAATTTATTTTGCTGCACTGTGGACACCTCTTTGACAGGCATCGAAATCATCGTCCTACTTAAGGCTGCATTGAAGTCTTGCCTATAAGCATCGCGAATAAAAACGCGTGGTTACATCTAAAAGGTTAATACAAGAAGAAGGTATACTTTATTAAGTAAAGTAAAATAAAGTCCAATTGACGTATTCACAGAATAATGTACATATACAACATTTATATTAGTACTTTAGGCTGTCTTCAGTGAGATATTGAATGAATCCAATATTGCCCAATATCTCTCTGGAATGAACCAGTTGCAAAAAAATGCAGTGCAGCACATACCTTTATTGGGATGGGGATGAAGGTTTTTCTCCTGCCTTGAATCATATGAGTCGCATTTCCTCTATCAATACCGAAGCGTATTGACGGGTCAAACGGTTAACCTCCCGAAATTGTTCCACTGGCATTTCAAAGAGGTAATTATCCAACTTTGGGAGTTCAGTTCTCCGGCTGCCTTACGGCTCGGCTTCCTTTTTATTTTTGTTAATTTTAATTTAACACTGTAAGCTCACTTCCTTTTTATTTTTGTTAATTTTAATTTAACACTGCGAGTTCACTTCGTTTTTATTCTTGTTAATTTTCATATAACACTGTGAAATCACTCCCTTTTTATTTTTGTTAATTTTAATTTAACACTGAAAGTTCACTTCCTTTATATTTTTCTTAATTTTAATTTAACACTGTGAAATCACTTCCTTTTTATTTTTGTTAATTTTAATTTAACACTATGAGTTGAGTTCCTTTTTATTTTTATTAATTTTAATTTAACACTGTGAGGTCACTTCCTTTTTATTTTTGTTAATTTTAATTTAACACTGTGAAATCACTTCCTTTTCATTTTTTGTTAATTTTAATTTAACACTGAAAGTTCACTTCCTTTATATTTTTCTTAATTTTAATTTAACACTGCGAGTTCACTTCCTTTTAATTTTTGTTAATTTTAATTTAACACTGTGAGCTCACCTCCTTTTTATTTTTGTTAATTTTAATTGAACACTGTGAGCTCCTGGTTGCATTAAATATTATATTTAATTGTTTTATCAGTCAAACACTCTACGAGATTTTTGTAAAATTGTCCTTTATTGATCTTAGTTTTCGGTGCTTTTCACTGACATATATATTTTTTTTAATTTGTCCTATAATACCGCTTTGTAATTTTACTTTACCGGTACTAACTATTTTATTTAATTTTAGGACGATCCCGAATTGATCTTTAAATAAAGTAAGATACAATATATTTTAATCTTTCGAGATCATGCCGACTGCGCCAATTTCGTTTCCCATTCTTTATATAAATAAAAAAAAAACTTATTTTTTATGTGATCGCAGAAGATCACTATCAACAACAATTAAATGAAACACAGGAATGTATTTTAAATTTAATATTATATATAATAAATCTGGTGCAAGGGAGCTTATTAGTCTTCTATTTCGGCAATCTTCCCTTTTTTTTCAATTTGCTTGGTTGGTTAGTTTCGATAATGAAAAAGAAAGAATTACGCCTGAAACTAGGACATTTCCTTTTCGGGTAAGATCGCATGCGTTCTGTTAACGAATATTGAAGTGTTTGGAAATTGGAATATGCGCTAATTTTAAGGGCGTGTTCATATTTATTAGGCTTGTAGGTGTATGTAAGGAAAGTCAAAAGAGATGACAAAACTTTCTATAATCAAAGTCACTTCTAAACTAACGAAAATTCAAAGCTAAAAGAATTGTAAAAATCAACTTAACAATTGTGCCATCACTTTGTGAATCACATTCTCCTTCTTTAATCTACTAGCAATAAGTTTTTTTTTTGCACCGAGTAAGCCTAGCTAGTATTTTGCTACTGTCGGCTAACCCTGCAACTGGTGCATCCTTGACCTCCAACAAAGTTTTGAACAAATCGCCTTCTAGATCAACCCTTTGGTTGCACCTTCCAGCCAGTTTTGGAGCTCTTGATATTTGCCTTCTGCCTCTTGTCAAATAGTCAGTTGTTGATGCATTAACTAACTTCCCCGCTTTCTTATATGGAATCAAAGAGAAAACTTAAATATAGGTATTATATTTTTTAAATAGAAGCTTCATACGGCTTCTTTATACTTAAATCAAAATCAAAATTATTACATTTGTTCTTTCCACACAAAACAAATTTAAATTTATATAAAATTCAATAAAACTGGATTCTATGCAGTAGAAATATACTGATTCCTCTATTAATAAAACATGTTCAATTTTTAGAAAATCTTTCACATTTTTCCGTAGAAAAAATCCTATTATGATATTCCACAAATTATGTCGTTAAAACTGTCTTACTTTGTAAGTTTACATACGAAAGCATTTCTGTAAAATCTGTGTTCCAGTCTTTGAACGTTTTTAAAATTCCAAAAGTTGTTTTTTCTTCAAACTCTTTGTTTTTCCAAAGAGTAAAGGAATATTGCTGATGGCGATTATCTAAAGTTTTGCAAATATTTATATAATTATTAAGACTTGAATTCAATTTTGTAAATTATCTATGCTTTCCTTCATATCTACAAGTATATTGATAAGTGGGCCCAATCTCAATAATACGCGGATAATGAGTAAGAAAGTGATGCTTAGGTAAAAGATTCATTTTGTATTCTTCAGATATACAAGAAAGGTGCCTCTCAATACTTATAGATAGAGATTCTACTAAAGAATTCGATATCTCAGGTGCAAAAACTATGTTTATTACATTCATACGATATTGTTTCTACAAAGTACTGAGATATCGTACCGATGGCTGATGGACCATGGCTGCCAAACTCGTAAAGGAACATTCTTATTTCACAGGTACATTAGGTATAGGTACATTTTTATTTTATTCACTTTGTTATTATTCCATTTTGTCTTGGTGAAAAAGGGCCACTATTATGGCGTTGAGTTCACTTAAATTCCTACCAACGTGTTTTATTTCTTGTTGAGCTTTCACGGTACTCCAGTATGACATTCTCTTGAAGTTCAATAATTCTCCCAGTTGTTGAGCTATTTTTTTTTTTTGTAGGGGCATTCGAGTTCGGAATCGGCGGAAATGCCTGAGGTGTTGCTAAAGGGCTTACGTGCAGATACTCGATTCCAACATAAAAAGAAAAAAAGTATATATTTATTGGTGTGACTTAATTGAAAACGTTGAATAGAAAATTGTTAAATAAAACTCGAACACGTGTGCTTGCTACCAAAAACTGAATTCAATTTAATTTAAAGGTTAAAAATGAAGGAAAGATATAAAAGTTAACAGAGTGAGAAGGTACTATCTCTAGTAAAGAGTAAAGATATATTCATAAAGATTAAGGTCATAACAATTCTCCCACGCTTAATTTATACTAAGGATATTAGGAATCCAAAACATAATCCCTTAAATAAGTTGGTAATTTACGTTGGCGTGATGAACGTGATGACTGACGAATTGATTGTTGGTTTGTGTTGGTTGCTGATTGTTGAGGACAAGTATAATTTTCAGGTTGTTGTACTGGAACTGTTGAAGTGCTGGGAACGTTTTCATTTGTTGGAATCAAACTTGCAGGATCATTTGCAATAGTTTGTTGAAAGATTATTTGTTGATCTTGTAGTTGCTGATTTCCTAGTAGGGGATTACAATTTGACTCGTTTGGTTGAATTGATTCGTCCGGTGTTACATCTCTAAGAATTTCATTTGGAACGTTTGTTAAACGTAGCTGGTTTATGTGCCTTTTGAACGTATATCCGTTGTCCAGTTTGATAATATAGTGAAGTCGTCCCATTTTTCTGGTAATAACTCCTGGTCTCCATAACATTTTATTCGATGTGTAATATCTGGCTTGAACTCTTTCTCCCACTCTTAATTGCCTTGACGGTGTTGATACAGCGGAGGTATTTTTGAATTTAGTAGGTTTCAGTGCATCTAAACGGAATTCTGATTTGTCTTCCTAGATATTGTTCTGATGGCGATTTGCCGTTTTTGAGTGGTGTCGCTCGGTATTTAAAAAGAATTTCTCTTATTTTGTGTGTCATTGTTGATGGTTCATTGTTCATTGCGGTTAACTTGTTTTTGAGTGTCTGGATGTTTCTTTCAGCTAAACCATTTGTTGCTGGATGTCCTGGAGCTATGAATTTTTGGAAGTTACCGGAATCTTGACAAAACTCTGTAAACTCTTCGCTTTTAAAAATAAGGGGTTTTCCAATAAGAGGTGTTATTTTGAATAGCCCGCTAATTCGGTAGCTGTCACTTTTGAAGCTGTCATTTTTTGACATTTGACAAGTAGAAACTACGCTATTAATAAAAATGGAACGATACACGCTTCAACAACGCAGTTCTTTTTTTGAATATCAAAATAACACCTCTTATTGGAAAACCCAAGGGTTTTCCAGGGGTTTTCCAATAAGAGGTGTTATTTTGAATAGCCCGCTATTTCGGTAGCTGTCACTTTTGAAGCTGTCATTTTTTGACACTTGACAAGTAGAAACTACGCTATTAATAAAAATGGAACGATACACGCTTCAACAACGCATTTCTTTTTTTTGAATATCAAAATAACACCTCTTATTGGAAAACCCTATAGTTGCATTGTCGGAAACCATAACATCAGGGAACCCATTTCTGGAAAATATGTTGAGCAAAATTTCTTTGGTTGATGATGAGGATGGTGCTGCTGTGCAAACTCCTACTTCAGCCCACTTCGACTTGGCATCCACAGCGACCAGAAAATAATGTCCTTGGTAGGGACCCGCATAATCAATGTGAATGCGTTGCCAATTATTGTCCGGTTCTTCCCAAGGGTGAAGAGAAGCTTTGGCTGGATTGCTTTTAGTTGATGCACAAGCAGAACAGGATCGTACAAAAAATTCGATATCTTTGTTTATTGAGGTCCAGTATACGTAACGTCTTGCAAGCTGCTTCATTTTGGTTGCCCCAACATGAGTATGATGAAGTTCTTTCAAAACCGTCTGCTGTAGTTTGGTTGGAATAACTACTCTTTGGTCTCTGAACAAAATATTGTTATCAATCGTATACTCGGATTTCAAATCTCTTTTATTTCGTAAATTGAATAAAATTTGTACTAAAGTATCATCTTTTTGTGTTTCATATTTTAGTGTTTTGAAGTTTATTTTAGTTGAATTAATTTGATTAATAGTTTCTAAGCAAATTGAATGTACTTCGTTATCTATAGAATTTGTGCTTTGATTATGTGAGTTTTGTGGAGCTCTCGAAAAACAATCGGCGTTAACGTTTTCGCTACCACTTATAGAAATTACTTCGTAATTATATCCGGTTAAAAATGCTGCATAGCGCTGTAGGCGAGCTGATGTCATCTGAGGAAGTTTTGAATGTTGATAAAAAATTCTGGATAAAGGCTGGTTGTCTGTAATTAATTTGAAAAATCTACCAAAAAGATATTCGTGGAAATGTTGAACAGCGTAAATGATGGCTAATGCTTCTCTGTCTAGCTGAGAGTAATTTTGTTCAGATGAAGTTAACGATCTAGACGCGAACGCGATAGGCCTTTCTTTACCATCTATTAAGTGCGATAATACACCTGCTATTCCTGTAGGGCTTGCGTCGAATGCAAGTTGAATCGGTAATTCTGGATTGTATGGCATTAATACACGATCGCTAGCGATTTCGTTTTGAAGTCTGTTGAAAGCTTTTTGACATCTGGTTGACCAATTGAATTTTGTATTTTTGTATAAAAGCTCACGAAGTGGTGTTGTAATTGTTGAAACGTGTGGTATGAACCTCGAATAATATGTAACTAGCCCCAGAAATCGCCTTACATCGTCGATCGAATTAGGTATTGGCATTTTTAAAATAGCAGCCACTTTGGAAGGAGATTTCCGAATTTTATTGTATTCTATAGTGTGTCCTAAAAATTCAATTTTATTTTCGAAGAATGAACATTTTGCACGGTTTAAATGTAAATCGAATTTTTGAAGTTGTTTTAAACATGCGTTCAGGTTGGATTTGCATTCTGCAAGCGACTGGCCATGTATAATGATGTCATCAAAGTAAGACTCTGTTTTGGGAACATCACGTAAAATTTGATCGATTATTCTATTAAAATCAGCTGGAGCGGTTTTTATGCCGAATGAAAGACGATTCATTCGGTATGTTCCCCTATGTGTCGAAATCGTTTGAATAATACTTGATTCTTCGCCCACAGGCACATGCAGATATGCTTTATACAAGTCAAGTCTGCAAAAGTATTTTGAATTTCGAAGGCTATTGAAAATTTGATCAATCTTCCTGATAGGGTAGTGTGAATCTATGAGGCGTTGATTTACTCCGACCTTGTAATCGACACAAAGTCGTACCCCTCCGTCAGTCTTGGGTATCACCACTAACGGCGAACCCCAATCACTACTTGATGTTTTTGTTATAATGCCGGTTTTTATCAAATAATCTAATTCATTGTCCACACGTTTTATTAAGGCGTATGGAATTGGACGTTCCTTAAAATAAACCGGAGAAGCGTTTGGACGTAGCTTAAGCAAGATCTTAAAATTTGGAATGCATCCTATTTTTTCTTCAAAGACGCTAGTGAACTCAGAGACTAACCTTTGCATATCATTTGGGATATTGAAAACATCATCGTTCTTACCTGAATTAATTGCATCCAGATGATTCAAGTTTATATTAAGGCGTCTGATCCATGATCTTCCTATTAAAGCTGCACAGCCGTCTTGGACTACGAATAGGTCATCTGTTATACGCGTACCCCTGTATTGAATGTTGACGCTGGCTTTCCCGTCCGGAACGAATGTATTTTGCGTGTATGAACGAAAAACAACATTTGTTGGCATTAATTGTGTCGATGACCTTAAGGAGGAAAATTGATGTCGAGGTAGAAATGTGTATGCGGAACCTGAGTCCACTTCGAATTTAATTGTTTTGCCTTCAATATTAATGTTCGCATAATAACGCTCAGAATGCTCAGCGGATGACAAATTGTTTATATCTATGTCAACTATTTGATATGTACCATATGCAGCTGCATCCTGGACAGCCTGAACTTGGTTTGTCGTTGAGTTGGACTTCGAACGATTGCCCAAAATTGACGAAATGCAGACCTTAACCACGTGTCCCGTTCTCTTGCAGCCAATACATTTTAATTTTGACGCATCTGTGCGGCAATCTTTGGCGTTATGGTTGTTTCTCCCGCAGCGTAGACAAAGCCCTGAAATACCCAATTCCCCGTAGTTGATCTTTGAAAATTTTGATCTTTGCAATGGTAGATTTTGTTTGCTGAAATTTTTAGATTTTTTATTAATTGAAATTTTATTTATATCTGGAACGATACTGCCTTTTGTTTTGTCTGCCATCTCCTTGGCATCCAATTTCGCGGCTTCAAGTGTTAATGCTTTTGAAACAATTTCATCGAAGTTGGAAGTGGTTGATTGAAGTAGTTGTTCTCTTGTATTGTTGTCACTAACTCCACGGATGAATTGTGCCCTTAAAAACACATCTGCGATAGACTTTTTACATGCACATAAGAAATCACATTCATCTAAGTCCATCCGTAGGCAGGCAACAAATTCAGCAATCGACTGTGTTTCTGTCTGGTACTTCTTCAGGAATCGATGTTGTGCCACCAAAACATTCCTTTTAGGGGCCAGGTGGCTTCCCAACATTAACAGCAGTTCCTCGTAAGTTAAATCCGATGGCGATTTTGGTGCAGACAGTGCCGTTATTATATTGAAATGCTTCGATCCAATAGAGTTTAATAGTAGTTTTTTACAATACTCTGCATTGGACGTTATGTCCTTCATTTCGGTGTAATTTTTAAATCGTAGAATATAATTCTTGTAATTTTCTTTTGTAGTATCTAATTAATCGAAGTTTGGTACCAATAACGTAGGCGCTGAATTTTGCAATCTGGTGGAACCGGTGTTGGTGGCGGTGGTGGCTGAGTTTAGAGCTATTAATTGGTCCATAATTTTTTGTTGGGTGGACATGAAGTCCGCAAATTGTTTTTGATCCATTTTGCTATAGATTACTTTTTGTTTTTACCTGTCGCCAATCTGTTGTGACTTAATTGAAAACGTTGAATAGAAAATTGTTAAATAAAACTCGAACACGTGTGCTTGCTACCAAAAACTGAATTCAATTTAATTTAAAGGTTAAAAATGAAGGAAAGATATAAAAGTTAACAGAGTGAGAAGGTACTATCTCTAGTAAAGAGTAAAGATATATTCATAAAGATTAAGGTCATAACATTTATCAAATCAGTTTGCAAAAATTCCTTACCTTCTCCGCTGCAACCAAAGATCTGCACACCATCTACGTCATTCACCGATGCATCTTTGCCACAAGATTGAGCCACCACCTCATCATTGACTTAAAGTTTAAATTTTGAAAATGAGCCACCTCCAAAATTTTTTGTTAGCCACCAGTTTTTTCTTAGTGTTCTATTTTCGGATGACCCAAACCTGAAACAAATTTTTAAGAAATTAACTAAATATATATAATATACATTTTCTTATCTTTGAATATAAAGATATGAACTATATAATTCGCGTTAACACTTTGGCCACTGTATGATTTGGCCACATCTGCATGATTCTCCATAAATGAAATCATCAGTTGTGCTTGCACCTTATTGGCTTGGGTCCTAGTTTAGATAAAGTTTATTTATTAAAGAAATTGCATTCCAAGTCCAAGGGCTAAATTATATACATAAACATAAAATCGTTGTTCTTCGTTCAACGAAAAGTAAAACAATAAAAAATATAGATAAGAAAAGAAAGAAACCGAATTTTTAGACAAATGTTGGTAAGGCAGAATCACAGTGATGCCAAAGTTCCAAAATGTTTTTGTGACAACTTTATAGTCAGAGTACATCACTGCAAGGCAGGTACGATGGGCATTCGGTACCTTTCGTCAACGAATGCTTATATATAAGAGGTATGTGCGCCATATTGCAAACATACATTTTAATTATTAATTTCCTTTAAATTGCAGTTTGATCTTGTTCGTAACATGTTGTTTTATTGTTTTTTTTTGGTTCACCGCTTCAAGTTGATATCGGAAAAAAAAAGAATTTACCGTCTGTTGGCTTATTTAAAACGTCGTGAATATTTGGTAGAGGATAGTTGATATCTATTGCTTGACGCTTGTGCAATATCAAAAAAATGGAAAATAAAGTCAAATTCAGATTTTGTAGTTACTCTGTTTTTTAACGATTGGTTACTTTATTATTTGTGACCTTTTGATGTGAATTCTAAATAACAATATAATGATTAATAAAAACAAGAAATTTACAAAATTCTTTTTAGTTTTCTTCATAAATACAAAATACAAAAAAAGTTAATCTTTATGTTTTAGAGTCTTATGCTTCTCCTCTCAATTGTATACGACGAATGAATCTCGAATTTTCTCCATTCTTCTATTTAACGTTTGTTCAATTCAAATCTTGGTTTTCAGCACCAGCTGAATAATGGCTGTGTTCAGCAGGGTCGATGTCCAGTGGCATCGTTGCCAACAGTATCCTTTAAATACGGATTGATCTTCACTTTTTTATAATAGTAAAAGGAAAACGAAAAAAAAGGAAAAAACATTTTCTCAGTATATTAGCGGGAAAGCGTTAATATAGTAAAGTTTATTTACGTAATTTTATTTAAAAAAAAATTAACTTACTTATATTTTTTATTTTTCTTAATTTTTTTATTTTATTTATTTTTGATGGAAAACCGGCAGCGATTCGGCCTCTCTAAAATGAATGATAATAAATTGAAGTGTCGGTTGTGAGTGATTTTTTGGGGACAATCCACTGAATTATACGGTGATCTTGAATGTCTTATTATACCATCGTTAAGGAGTTTTTGGATTTGACATTTTACTTCATCTTTGAGGAACATTGGATGTAGATAACATTTGGTGTAAACGGGAAATTCTGATGAAATTCTGATCTCACGTTTCACAACGGACATATAGGTTAGCTTTCATCTGGTTCATCATAGTTATAATCTAAAGTATTTTCCTGCTATTGACTTAATCAAGTCTTTCTGCTCTGTTGTTATGTGTTTGATTCTTAGGGATACAGAATTTACTTAATCATGCTTTGCGTAAATTACGACTGATAGTTCTTTCAAACTATCATTTCCCAGAATGTCTTGAAAGATTTTAAGTGCGGTATGAGAAAGAAATTGATCTTTAGATCTTTTAAACCGAATAGGCTTATGAAAGTATGATGCGATATTTCTATGTTTCCTCCAATAGAGTTGGAATAGAATTTTTTGTCGTTAAGAATGGGATTTTTAACTAGTGAAGGTTGGATGTAATTTTTTTTTAAGCATGTATCAATTAAAATTTTTAGCACTTCGTTACCGTCTGGCTGAAGTTCACTATATGGCAACGAAGAACTTGCTAATCTAAAAAATGTATGTCACTAAGCTCTGATATTACTTCAGTAACATTCTCTTCTGTTTGTTCTTAGGTTATAGGCTCTATGTAGTTATTGAAACTTTCTTCTTTGATTTGGTCCTAGTTGTGGCCTTGGAAGTCGTCTCGTATAATTTACTTGCAATTGATTTGGGCGTTGATACTGGTAACGATTATTATTATTGGAAGGTTGCTGTCTAGTGATATTGTTACCGTTAAATGGATACGATCGTTGTTTATAAATCATCGCTGGTTAAGGAAGATAGGTAAGTTGTGGATAAAATGGAATTTGGTTATTAGGTACGGTATTTTGGATTGGTCTCCTTAGGGGAAGTGTTGGGGGAGTTGTTTGATGGACTTTTCGAATTGCTCCTTAAAGCTAATAGCTAATTTGATCTGTAATTCTAGTTCTCTAGTTTAAGGCATAGGTAGAGGGCCTGTGGAAAGTCTACGTTTTCACGAATCCCGAGGAGTTTTGGTAAGTTTCCTTCTAGACCTCTTACGAAAGTGTCAAGAGCTTTGACTCTATAAGTATTCAATTAATGAGTGGAGCGATATGCAAATACTTCCGTGCGTCGGGTTTTTTGGTCACTCTAGTTATGGTAATGAAACTATTTGCTTACATTAGCTTTCCCGACGTTTCGGCAGGGGTTGCTGCCTTCCTCAGGGGAACTTTATTACGACAAAAAAGACAAAAAAAAATTATGCATTGATTACATTCAGTATTATAACAATTATAACAAAAAAGTGTGCACTCACTATTTTTGTATTAAATAATTTGAATGTTATATGATTAGGAAATCATTTATGAAAGAGGATAAGCACTTCAAATGAAGTTTATTCTATTTATTAATACAAAGAGACTAATGTTTATGAAGATGAGACAAGTGAGCAATATACCGCAGAAATATTTTGTGTGTCTTGTTTTCTATTCATGTTGTTGCTTTGTTTATTATGTGTAATGTTCCCAGAGTATATCGTTTCGATACATGTTTCTCCGTCTGCAGAATTTTGACACCATCAAAATCTGGAGAATGACCGTTTTCGATGCAATGGCTTGCCAGAGCTGTCTTCGCAGGATTATTAAGTTTTATATCAGACCTGTGATTTGAAATACGTACGTATGTAGCACAAGTTACAAGTTTCTTCCGGCTTCCCATTACAATTTATCTTGTATATGACATCTGTTTGCTTGTCTTTGTCAGGTTTTACTTTAAGGTTTGTGTAAAGGTGAGTCAAGGTTTTATTAGATTTGAAGGCTAAGCGGACGTCCGTTATTTTTTTGCTGATGGCTTCTTTAAAATTCTCGCTTAGGCTTGGCACATAAACTTACTTTTGAAGTTATTTTGTGTGAGGGGAATTTTGTACCTGTGTTTTAAAAGCAATCCACGAATTATGACCGGAGGATAGCCATTATCGGTGAGAATTTTTATTATTTTATTTTCATTTACATAATGGAATCGTTCATCACTGAGTGTAAAAACTTTACTTATCAGGTTGGAGGCAGTGTTTATTATTATGTGTCTGGCTTGGTTGGATCGGAAGTTCATTAATCTGCCTAAGTCTGTAATAATGGGTGACAGCGGGTTTCCCTTAGGCATTCCAAAAATTTGTTTGAAAATGTCATCTTTAAATTGTAGATAATTATTCTCTTTCAAGCAAAAGTCTAGAATCTCTAGAAACTTGTTTTGATTAATGTTAGTGATTTTACTAATTAATTCCCACATCTTTTTAACTATGGTAATAGCTAGCTGTATGGGAATATTAGTAAAAAGAGACACAGCATCAAACGAAACTAAAACATCATTGTCTGTTAATTTAATATTTAATATCAATATTTTATTTTTTATTTATTATTATTATATTAATACACCAAAGTGTAATTTTTCAAAACTATAGTTTTTTTCTTCTGTTTTTTTTTTTTTCTTCATTTATTCTTAGTTTAATAATTTTTTTCTTTAGTTTGGAATACTTTCCAAAATGATTAAAATCTATAATTATTCCCGCAATTTTACCCAGCGCTCTTTTCAGATAGGTTCAGCTGATAATAGATAATAAAAAAATATCAATTTTGAATCTTTCATTTATTGAAAAAATTATTTAAACATTTGAAATCCCACACAGTCGTTAAAACAACATTTTTTATTTTTGTTTTTACGTCTTTGATATTAAATATGTATATGTACAGAAATTTAGAAAAATCCACAAACTCATATCATTATATGTATATTAAAACAAACAAAACTCAAATAACATTTAAGTGATTTATTATTAAAACAAATATGTATATAGATGTGTAAATGTATCCTAAATAGTAAAGTAAGAAATAAACAAAATACTTCCTGTAAATATTTTATCAAAAAAAGTTTTGTCAAGACTCATGTGTGCTCTTAAAGAAATAACAAATAACATACTAGAACAAAAAAATAATAATTGCTATTAAAAGTTAAATAAAAAAACCGAATTTGAATTTTTTGTATTACTGTCAAACAAAATACCACCATCAGTTAATTTAAAAATTTAGTTTATATTTAAAATTATACTTATTTAAAAATTACATAGAGTTTTTAAAAAAATCAAATAATTTGTCTTTCTTTAATATTATATTAATTTTAAAAATTAAATTAATCATTAATTTATAAAACATTGTCCTTATATACATGATATACTTTTGTATCCCATATACAAAAAAGTATTTTTATATTTAACACAGATATACCTATTTTAAACAAGTGACGAAACTAAAGATGTCAATTGTATGACAGTTCTGTTTACAGGGATTCCTTTTTCCCTTGTCAGCTATCATACTTCTGAAAAGAATGGTTTTGCTTAAGCTAAATGAGGCTTGCTAAATATTGGATACTTTTTATAAAGAAAAGCTTGTAATATAACAGTTATAAATTGACGTTTCTCTAGTCTCGTCCATATTTATATTTAAACTTACGTATATACATGCTCGTACTGTCGTTTAAAAATTGTAAAAAATATATGAATTAAATAAGAATCTTGTAATAAAATTGGAATTATTTCTTAGCCAAAATGGATTGCTTGTTTTTTATGGAATTACAGAAATCACAAGTAAGTACCTACACATTGGTCGTGTTTTTTTGAAAATATGTATATATTATAATACAAATAATTGCCGATACAGTGCTACCATTGGTCGTAATATCATCGTTTGAGCATTGTTATAGAATTACTGTTATCAAACTGTCAAGAGCATACTGTGGGCTCTATCGAGAATCTGCCAGAATTTCGTTTCCCAAAAAATTATTTTATTCCCTCGAAATTTTTCCTGGGGCCTTTTATATATTACGAAATGAAAGGCAAACAAAAAAAAAACGAAAAATTGAAAAACGATAGTTGCGACATACAGCGATTATCGAAAACGATAACGCTTCCATGAAAATATTGCCAAATAGAAAAAAAAACATTTTTTCAATATCAACTAACTTCACGCCTATAGGTTATTGCCAAAAATTGATTAATGTATACGCGCCAGAAGTAAAACTTTCCTAATCTCTTTCGTAATTCTAAGTCAGCTACAACATATGTATATGCATTTCAATTTTATGGAAACCGGTCAAAGAACAACGAAGTTGACATTTTTGGATACCAGCCCCGTACTTGCATAAATACATCGCCCATAATGACATCATCTTCACATTGTACAAACGTCATCGTAGCATAGTTAGAACTTTTATTCAGGGTTCAGCAATTTTACATTAAATCCATTATACTAAACAGTATATATAAATCTACGAAGTAGATACACTGAATCACTGGCGACGAGACCATCGATTTAAACATTACACACATTAATACAACACAATATACACTAATGTATGAGCATCAACAAAACAAACCAACAAAAAAATTCCTCACCGAATACCCACAATACGTATACCTATTACATTAATCTATGTGAATCCAAAACGAACCTACAAACAAAAATTGAATACAAAAAAAAAACAAAGCCACACAAAAAAAAGATTTCTCGTTTACACACAATTTACGTATGTAGGTACCTACAGAATGAGAATCCACAACACGAACGTACCAACAAAAAAAATTCTCAATGAATACTCACAATGCAGATACATACATATCTGCGCTCATCTATGAAAATCCACAAAATAACCAAACAAAAATTCCAAATATCTGAAAACAATGGACTTGACATGGCACTACTTAACAGTTTGCTTATACTAAAGCACTTTACTAATATTTTCCTAATTTTAAACACTTTTTAACTAGCACCATACTAAATCTATTTTCTTAATAAACTACAACTAAACACGCCTAAAATAGTGCAAAAAGTAAGCGAACATAACTTTTTGACGTTTGTATATGTCAAAGTGGCGTATGGATTTAGTACGATAGATACTAAAAAAAATAAAGTAGCCATTTTGTGATTTTAACTTTAGTAAAATGTTAAGAAAATAGAACGATACTAAACTGGTTTAAAATTTGCAAAATCCTCTTTTTAACCTAGTATCATACTAAAAATGATTTAACATATTACTAAATCGACTAAAATTTTGCGCCAATGCTTCTAACTGTAACATATCGTATGGTGTCATATCGCATGGTGTCATATCGTATGGTGTCATATCGTATGGTCATATCGTATATAATATCTTTGGTCGTTTGACAGCTCCATAGAAATTTGTTTACCCCCCAAAGCTGCAAAAGAAGTTTTACGTCAAAAATGCTTATTCCATATCTAAGCCATGTGTTTACTGAGGGCCAGTTGTACAAACCTGGTTTAAATAATATTTGAACCTTAATTCAGCAATTTTAAATGACGATGCCGGTGGTGGATTAACTGGACTTCAACAATAATTCAAATTTCAATTATAAAATAGAAGTCTCATACATGCTTAACCCATTGTTGAACTTCAATTAATCCGCCAAAATCGGCAGTTAAATTTACTGAACCACGTATCAAATATTTAAACCCCGTTTGTTACTGGGCCTGCCACAACAATTTAGTAGTTATATAATCGTTACACAATGGACAATGGACCGAACATTTTAACAGAGAGATTTGCATAAGAAAATGATCGCAATGCCAAAGAAAATAAGACAAGATCGTTACAAGATTCACTGTAAGCATTTTGTAATTATCATGGCTATTAGTGAATTCGGCGGATGAGATATAGCCACAATTCAACTAATTTTCGCAATTGATGCTATTAGTGAATCCATAGAAAACAAATTGAACGAATGTCGGTAAAATTACCTGCACCAACGACATTTTGTTCAACTTATTTGGTATTACTGAATCCTCAAACCTTTCGCACTCCATACAAACTTTCTCATTTTATTTCTGGGCCAATTGTGTCACGAATCTTTGTATTGATGTACTTTTTGTGCAAAAGCATAATGGATAGCACAAAAATGTAAGTTAAAATAAGAATATGTATTAAATTCTGAATTAAAAAATATATACCTACTAGGTACTTGAATTAATTGTTTGCTATAATTTTAAGCTAATTGAAGAAAACGCAAACAATATGTTTATATTATTTTTGTTTTTGTTTTAGTGGACTGTGTGGATTTAAAGCCAATTGAATGAATTTGTGACCTTTAGTCCAAAATGCGTTTCGCACAGGTACTACAGCTGGGCTCATCAGTTAGATGCTGTAGTACCTTTCTAAGACGCATTATTTTTTTATCGATGTTTACCGACTTTAATAAATTAATAAATAATTGTAAGCGACAGCGAATCTCTTCAGCTTCCAGGGAGTTTCTGGTATGTTCACGCCATAAACTAATAATGTAAAGACCGGAAACCTCTGCTTTCATTTGACATTTGCCTACAAGCTGAAACACGCACACAAGTTACTTTTACGTTCCTCTTCCTATAGACACATTGATAGAAACGCACACAAGAATCTTTTCTGTTCCTCTTCCTATAGACACATAGAAAACACAGCCCAAGTAATTTGTTTTTGTTTTGCTTTTCGATTTCCCATCTATTCATGGATAGAGTGTCAAAGCTACAAATACAACAATGTAAACAAATGGTTTTGGGGGGTGAAACGTACGAAGGTTTCCAATCTTTATTATGGCTTATTTGTGGTTCACGCCATTTAAATTTCGTTGACTGACATTGGGGGCGTTCGGTAGGGCACAGCTTTCTGATACATTGCTGAAAAATATATTGTGCGTTTGTGAACGTATAAAACCCAATAGGTAACCATTTCTGTCAAAAGTCAAAACAGAAAAAAAAACTATTTGCTTATGATTACGCTTCGGTTGAAAGTGAATTAAACATACATTTGTTGGCTAAAATATATATTAAAAATGAATCAGGAAGTAAGAACCACAAATGTTTCAAGCGATTCAGAAGAAGAAGATGATGTATTAGTTACGTAATTAAAGTTCACAAACAACAATTGAAAAGACAGCTGATTTCGTAGTCAGCTTTGCACTGCGATACCTAAGTATACCAGAAATTTAGCGCTAGCTTGGCTTCGATTTGGAAATCATATGTTTTGCTCGTTGTTATGGTCGTGAGACGTTAATTGACAGATATTTAACACGTATTACAGCAACTAGGAACGTATTGCACAGCAAAGCTGTGCGCTACCGAACACCCACATTCCTTTCCCTTGTTAACAGTTGGTTGTTTCTATTTGTGATTTCAATTTGTTTAATAAAATCAACAATAATTTATTCAGCCCTATCATAGATTCCATCGTGGAAAATCTCCGAGTGGACGAACCCCGAAAAATTGTGTTCAGAGAATCCGAGTGGAATCGAAAAAGCCTTGCCTCATTAACGCTTTCACTCTCAATTTCGAAATCAGCTGTCTTCTTACGTCAAATCATCTCCAATATAAGAAACAAATTTCAAAAAAATTCAGTTCATGTCAATTGCTAATATTTAATTAATTTATACAAATATTTGGGGTAAAAGATATTCCGGGCGAAACTCACAATAGGACTGAATATACTTTAGTGTTCATTTTTGTTATTTACATATAAAATGGATTCCAAATAGATTGCGATTGTAGCTGCAAATAATGAGATTGTTACCCCGTTTATATGAGTGAATTGAGGAATCGAATTGAGATTTCGATTCAGGTATATGGCCTCGTGGGATCGGAAGATTGAATTAAAATGGAATCGAAGTGACAATTTGAGTTTACAGAATAAACAACAAAAACATGCAACAGAAAAAAATACAAAGAAACCGGAAACCCACTGAACACAAAAAAACACTATTGGTGCACACACACACCAAGAATCAGATGTGAATTCGATTCTCTCGATTCAGGTATATAAGCACATTTTCAATTCGATTCATACTACGTTTATATGGAGAATTGAATCGGTATTGAATCAGGATTTAGGTCTTTGTATACTTGAATTGGATTAAAATAGGATTACTCGATCCGATCCCACTAGAAGAGCTGAATCGAATTGAAAATGTACTTATATACCTGAATCGAGGAATTGAAGAATCGAATTCACATCTGATTCTTGGTGTGTGTGTGCACCAATCGTGTTTTTTGTGTTCAGTGGGTTTCCTGTTTCTTTGTTTTTTTTTCTGTTGCATGTTTTTGTTGTTTATTCTGTAAACTCAAATTGTCACTTCGATTCCATTTTAATTCGATCTTCCGATCCCACGAGGCCATACACCTGAATCGAAATCTCAATTCGATTCGATTCGATTCCTCAATTCACTCATATAAACGGGGTATCAGCTCTTCTTGTGGGATCGGATCGAGTAATCCTATTTTAATCCGATTCAAGTATACAAAGACCTAAATCCTGATTCAATACCGATTCAATTCTCCATATAAACGTAGTATGTAAGGCGAAGGCAAAAGCTTATGCCGGACTTACACGACTGCCAAGTTCGCAGTATTTACTGCCAAAATACTGCTGTCATTAATTTAATTAACGACATTCGTTTACACGAAGCTAAAATAATGACATAAAAATACTGCCAACTGACAGTAAAGAATGAGAAATTTCATTCCTTATTGCAAATTGTCATTACCCTAGGCCTCCACTTGAAATAAATGATTGCAAGAAATGTGTCATGTAGTCAATATTTCTTGTGGAGGCCCCTTATGTCTGAATTTTTTTTATTTTTAGACATAAGAACTTGTATTTATTTCTTGTCTTCTCAGAAGAAATAAACGGAGAAATAAAATTTGACGTTTCATGACATCCCGTATTAATCGTGCACAAATTTCTCACAAAACATTTAATCTTGTTCATAGTTTGTTTATTTTCATTTTAAATTTTAATAATTCATTTCAAAAACAGATTATACCTATTCTAAAGTACATAAAGGGATTAGCGCTTCTTTTAGAAAATGAAATTTCACGATATATGTTTGCCAACATAGCAAAGAATTATAAATTTTTAGTAGTAGTGTCTGCAATAATATCCGAAATAAATATTTCTAATGGAGTCGCGGCCTTATTTTAAAATTGTTGTCAGTACTGAATTTACACGATGTTAGTATAATGCCACAACTTGACGAAAATTCTGACTGGCAGTTTTTAATGACAAATATACTGCCACATTTTCGACCATTTACACGACAAAAAAAATAATGCCAAGATTTTGACAGTAATACTGCCATTTTGGCAGTAGTGTAAATCCGGAATAACACTGTGTTTGTTTTATGCAAGTACAAGTTTATGTGGCACCAAAGTGGTCCATCAGGGTATTTTACTATTACCCCTATGACACGCCAGTATCAAAACACCTTACGGGCAAAGCAACCCGATTCTGTATGGACATTTACACACCATGTATAACGGTGTGGAGCTGTCAGAAATCGATTGTCAAAATTAAAAAAAAAATTGTTGAAGCGGATATGGACGATTATCTAAACATTTTTCTGTCCTACAGTTCATTGCATACTATTTTGAATAGAATTTCATGTTATTATCTTTAATCATTTCTAACAGAATAGTTACTTCAGGTTGAAGCCCTATACATTATCATTTTCAGCCATCATGTGTTCACTCAAAAAAATCATGTGTTCAAAAAAAAACGTCAAACCGCATCGGTAAACCATTCCGAACATTTTTACATGCCATGTCGGCATACTATACCGGGACAATGTTTATCGAAATACTGTATCGATATATCTCCTTTTTACACGACCATAAAACCTTATTGATACTATGTATCGGTACAGTGTTTCGCGGCGTGTAATACGGGTATATGTGAATATTGAAATTATTGACCAATTTTGGTTTTCTGCTACGTCAACGAATATCGAATCATAAATCTGACGTCAACACAAAAAATCCTGCCAAGACGGCACTCGCTAACCATGCTATTAAGTTTGGTCATTCACCAGATTTTGTAAATGTCCAAGTTCTCCAAACAGAAAAACACATTTCGTAGCGTTAAGGAGGCTTGAGATGTATCTTCATCTTCATCTACATTGACATCTGCAAAAAAAGAGAAAACAAAATAAAAAAATCGATGTTCTGAGACTAGAACGGGTTGTTGTCTCAGATTTATCTCCAGGGATGGCGGCTGACCTAATGCAGAGGGAATTACCGTGTGTTATTTATTTATGTCTCTTATAATTCGCATTATTTTATTTATTTATTTGTCATATTTATGGGTATGCTAGTTTACTCAATCACATGTTGTTAGTGTTATGCCTGAACAGCATGTAATGAGTAAATCAGCAGCTCATATTATGACAATTTTTAGAATTGGTTTTTAATGGAATATAAGAAGATATAGACAACGGCAGGAATCGAACCTGCAACCACGAGGTTGACAGGCGAGCATACAACTATCGCGCCACGGCCACCCCCAAATATTAATATTTAAACTAAATTAAAGTTCGCCCACATTGTAAGCACAAGATTATTAGTAGACAACTAAATACCTACCTTTATTTCTAAAACGTTTATACTTAATGTTTTAAATACCTACAATATTTGTTTAATTTTTTTCTACAAATGATCTTGGTTTGCTTATATTGAGTATTTAACAATATACATTTAAAACTAATGTAATTTAAAAAAATCGTCAATTTTTAAAAATATTGATTATATTTTTTTTCTCAAAATTCAAAAAATTATAATTATACATATAAATTTTTAATTTGAAAAAAGTTCAGTGACTAGTTTTTGAAAAATCGATTTTTCAGAAAAAAAATTGTAGGTAGGTAGGTATATTTATTTTTTTTTTAATAAAAAAAAAACATTTTTTTGGAAAATTTGAATATGCAGTTTTATGAACACTTATGAAGCGTTTGCATAAAAAAGTAATTTCAATCGGTTCATCGAATAGTGAAAAAGTCAAAAATTGAAAAGTGGTTCTATAAGAACTGTAGCCCACTAATCGATTCAAACATTTTGAAATTGACATAAGGTCACATAAATTACTATTTCTGTTCTTTGAGAAGTACCATTAAGAAGTACGCAAAACAAAATATTTTTTTAATTAAAAGTGGACTATCCTAATTTAATAACACATTTCTTGGAAAATTCTTGGAGCCGTTTTTGAGAAATATATTTTTTTTAACGTTTTTTGAACATTTCTATGAGAGGTACCGTTCTTTTAAATCGATTAAGTCGAAGTTTCGAGTTTTCAAAAAAAAATATTTTTTTTATTTGGGCCTACATTAGTGTTTAAACTTTCTACGAGCTTCTGCATAAAAAAAATCAAAAATAAATTATCAAAAAATACCTTTTCCCTTCATTAATGAACTGATTTTTTTATAAAAATTGTTGGAGCCGTTGTTGAGAAAAATTATATTTACCTTTTTGGTCAAAAAAAGTATGGCAGGTAGGTAGGTGCTGTCATTTTTGGTCTTAAAAAAACTGAAAAAAAACTGGGGCTTGTTTATGAAGAAAACGTTTAGGCTGTAAACTCGAGGACAGACAGACAGAGAGACTATTGTAGTTTACACTTCATTGTTACGTATCACCCTATAGCCCAAAATGGCAACCAACCGAACAACACGAATACTTTTCATCGCATCTGACAGATAAAGTCGTTGCACATTAAATTTACAAGATCTTTTTACCCAGACGGATTATTCGTCGAATTAGAATATTCTGTCTAGACATTGAGAGCATCCATTTTGTTAACTACAAAACTAAAACACGAAAAATGAATGCAGCAGGAACAACGAAAATCGATACCCTTAACAATGACAATTTCGATACCTGGCGTATGCATATGGAGGCACTCCTTTTTAAAAATGATGCATGGGAATATGTAAATGGCATTAAGACAGAACCTAGAACCTCTGGACTCGGAAAGCGATTCGGTACGTGCAAATTGGTTTAACGTACCAAAAAGCAAAATCCGACATTATTTTGTGCATCAGCGCAGCCGAGCTGAAGCAAGTAAGAAGGTGTGCGACCTCCAGAGATGTTTGGTTGAAACTCGAAAGCATGTTTCAGTCGAAAGGACCTGCTCGAAAGGCAACACTTTTAAAGCAGCTCACTCAACGTATGCATGAAGGTGATGACGTACGTACGCATTTAGCAAAATTCTTTGATGCAGTCGACAAACTTCATGATATGGAAGTTGGAATAAATGCTGATTTACTCGCAATTATGCTTCTCTATAGTTTACCATCAAGTTTTGCAAACTTCCGTTGTGCGATTGAGTCTCGAGACGACCTGCCGTCTCCAGGAACGTTGCGTGTAAAGATTATCGAGGAATCTGAGGCACGTAAAAGCGAATCGCATGAATTACCGAATGCAATGATTGCAGGGAAGTCTTACCCCAAATTTCGAGGTCAAACAAAACCCAAAAGTATACATAGAAACAACTCGTCTGGATTTGACCCCAAAGCACTTCCAAAATAATATGCTACAGACGCAAAAAGATTGGACACAAACGAACCGAATGTCCACAAAAAGATGAAGGACAATCTCAAAAAGCTAAGAATACAGAACATTTCCTGTCTCTCTCATCAACGGCAGTGATTCAACTTCAGGACTCTAAAAAGATGGAATTGTCCGATGATTAGTTGGTACCAGATCTGCGAACCAACTTACTGTCTGTAGGAAAGATAACAGACAATGGGTACCGTGGCTGTTTGAAAGGGTATGTGCAAAAATAGTCGACAGAGACGGGCGCATTATTTTAAGTGCAAAACGCGAAGACGGACCTTACTTTGTTCATACTAGTGGCCAAAAATGCCTCTCACCTACTACTTCTTCGAACGATGAAAACGAAGCTATCCGTAAGAGAACCATTGAAGGAATCAACATCGTCGGAACTACCGAAAATTTCACCTGCGAAACATGTATACAGGGGAAAATGACTCGTGCTCCTTTTACCAAGCGGTCGACTCGAACATCCAAACCTTTCGAGCTTATGCACTCCGATGCGGAGTATGCGGACCGATGAGGACAGAGTCAACCGGAATGACACGATACTTCGTCACCTTTATAGACGATCGATCACAATGGTGTGAAGTTCGTTTTATGACAAAGAACAACGAGGTTTTCTCGAAGTTTCGAGATGTAAAGGCGTTGCATGAAAAGGAAAGTGGTTGTGTTGTAAAGAGTCTACAGTCAGACAATGGCACTGAATACCGAAACAACGTATTCGAAAGTTTCCTGAATTCTGAAGGCATTCAAAAATGCTTGACAGTTGCTTATAATCCTGAGCAGAACGGTGTCGAAGAACGCGCCGAACCGGACTCTAGTGGAAATGGCGAGATGCTTCTCATACAGTCAGGCATGCCAAAAACTTTTTGGGCCGAGGCTCTCGTAACCGCGAATTACATCAGAAATCGCAGTCCTTCGAAATCACTTAATGGGAAAACCCCATACGAGGTACGTTTTGGTAAACGTCCAGATGTTAGCAATCTTCGAGAGTTTGGCTGTAAGGTGTTTATTTTGGAAAGAACACCAAATAGAGATAAACTTGATGCCAAATCTGACGAAGGTGTATTTCTCGGGTATTCAAATGAGAATAAGGGATATAGGGTATGGATTCCAGTCAAACAACAAGTAGTAATTTCACGAGACGCCAAATTCTTGGGAGACTCCTTAGTTGTCTCTACTGAGAGTCAGCAACAAGTGATGGATATTTCAATCACATCGATCGAGTTAAGCGACATGATTCTCGACAATAATACTCAGATGGTTCTGGCGATCGCTGACAAAACAGAGAAAGAATCAAACTCGAACGAGTCCGAATCCTCAGACGAAGAAGAACAATCTACTAAGTCTTACAAAAGAGTTCTAGGAAGACCAAGAAAATTTAAGACTGGTTTACCGGGAAGACCAAGAAAGGAACATAAGATGGAAGAGGTAAGCAATGTCACTTTCGAACACGGCCTGTTGGCCGAGGTAGATCTTGATTTAGCAGTTTCAGGTTCCGATGTCATAGAATGGTTGAGCAGAATGGTTCTTAGAAATAAGCAATTACCAGATAGAACTCTGGAACGCAGAAAAGCCAGAATCGTTGCTAGGGGTTTCGTTCAACGACCCGGAGTAGATTTTGAGGAGACGTTCGCTCCTGTGACACGATTGAATTCCATACGTTTGGCTACAGCTCTCGCATCCCAATACGCAATGACCATCTACCAGTTTGATATCACCGCGGCTTATCTAAATGGAAGACTTATGATATGACGACGGAGTCTCTTCAGTTCAATGTTGCCTAGGTTTGGAATTCATAAAAAGTGCTGACGGATATTCTATACATCAACAAGGTTACATTGCTGATGTGCTGCAGCGTTTCGGAATGAAAGATAGTAAGCCGATATCCAATCCGATGTGCGTCGGAACTCCGAACATTTGTTAAAAGGAAGCAGACATCAATGACCAGAAGAAGACGCCATATCGCGATCTTGTAGGATCACTTATGTAACTGGCAATGGGTACTCGTCTTACGCTACCTGCAGGGCCCCAAAAGTATAGGTTTGAATTATGCACCTTCGGAGGCTGGATTGACAGGTATGGTAGATGCAGATTGGGGGAATTGCCCGAATGATAGACGTTCTTATATCGGATATGCTTTCATCCTTGCTGGGGGAGTAATAACAGTGACGTTTATTCATAGGTGCACAGGTGTTCACCGCACACCCTAGCAAAATCATCTGTATTCTGTATTTTGCATGTGTTACCAAAATCGCTAAATGTTTTCATTTTAATTTGTTTGCCAACTACCTGTCTTATTCAAAGATTTTCTCATAATTTCAACGCAGCGATTATACTCGTACGTTCAAAATTAAAAAAACAAGACACGAAATTCATGCTCCCTTATAAATCTTTCTACAGCCCTTGGTATTCACCCTCATCAACCGCACGGTTTTCCTTTTCCTTTTTCGGACAGCAAGAGAATTCATTCTCAATCAAAAAACACAAATACACACATTCGGGTGTTCTCCCAACATCAGCGCACCGAAGTGATACAAATCCCCACATTAAAAAATTATCCTACAGAAAGAGAAGAGATAATTGCCAGTACAAGCCTACACAAATAAGCCATAATAAAGATTGGAAACCTTCGTACGTTTCACCCCCCAAAACCCATTTGTTTACATTGTTGTATTTGTAGCTTTGAAACTCTATCCATGAATAGATGGGAAATCGAAAAGCAAAACAAAAACAAATTACTAGGGCTGTGTTGTCTATGTGTCTATAGGAAGAGGAACAGAAAAGATTCTTGTGTGCGTTTTTATCAGTGTGTCTATTGGAAGAGGAACAGAAATGTTACTTGTGTGCGTGTTTCAGCTTGGAGGCAAATGTCAAATGAAAGCAGAGGTTTCTGGTCTTTAAGTTATTAATTTATGCAAGCCTATATGGTTAGGTGTTCAAAAACATTCAGTGCACCCGCACCGTGTCGGCCAGCTTCCTTCATTCCACCATAGGTTTTCGGTTTGGTAGTGCAAGAGAAGCAGCATCAGTACACAGTACGAAGAGAATTGGTAATTTGGTATTCATTTTCATTGAGCCTACTGCGGATGTGCGCTGTGGTGCGGATTCATTCTCTGTACCTGTACGAAAATGTACCATGCGACACGTGAAAAACAGGATAAAGATAAAAGAGAGCTTTAATTTCTTTTTACTTTTAGTGCTTGGCTCTTATTTTGTTCATTGCGTGCTTGCAGTGCGGATTCATTGCGTGAACTAAGTACAAATACAAACATACTCATAAGCGACGTTCACGTACAAGAGTATATAAAGCGACGTCGAAGGTTGAACAAAATACAAAATGATTTAATTAATGCAATATTTCTGATTCTGATTACATTTAATGACATTGCTAGATTTCAAATAAATAAATTGAGAACGAGTTTTCATTATATTTTGGAAGCATCTGGAAATGCTATTGATCATTTCCAAAACGAGGTCTAGAAGCTTTGAACTGCGATATCGCCAATTATTTTTTTAGATAATCTTCAAATTGAAATGCGGTTCAAGTTGTTGACAAACTTTAAGTTACAAGCTTTACTTTCTACGAAAAACATTGTTGAGTATGGAAAAAAATGCCCTACTGATGTTTTTGAATATCTAAAGTGTTCATATGGTGCATTTTTTTTGATTTTGCAAGGCTGAAGAATGAATTAATTGTTTTTTTAAGTTTCCTCAGCTTAAAAATATCTCCGTTAGATATTCCCAGAACGGTTAATGCTATTGAATTAAAAGAAACTTTTTCGAAAACATTTAAACTAAATTGACTGATCTTAAAAATAGCCACATCGAGTGAATCTATCGAACGTTCCTTTTTTGATTTTAAACACGTTAAATCGTATGATAGAAATAAAATGCAGGAGCAAAGATTATCCCAACTTGCAATTATGTCCATAGAAAAATCATTTTTGAAGGAAATCAGAGTAAAAAAAACAGTTTCTACGATGAAGTTTTACAAGTTTTTTGAAGAAATCCCGACGAATTGAACTTTTATTGAAGTATTTCCTTTCTAAATTATAGTTTCATTACAAAGAAAAACACAAAAAAGTATTAAAAAAACTAAAAAAAAAAATTAAATGCAAGACTGGATCGCACGTACTTTCTCCTATGTTCGATCACATTATATGCAAAAGATTCTTAAAAGAAACGGCTAAACGTATTTTTAAAATCGTTTTTCACTTAATTTTTTATATACGTATAAAAATTCTTAAATTTTTCTAAAAAAAAAATAGTATGAACATTTTAAATATTAAATAATATAAATGCGAAACAAAATTTCAGAAAAAAGTGTCCACCAGTTTTTGAAATATTGAATTTTCAAAAAAAAATATTTTTTTTTTCAAAATCCAAAAAAACTATTTTTCGAAAATTTTGAAATGCAGTATTATTTATAATTCTAAGGAGATCCTGTATAAACATTTTTATTGAAATCCGTTCAATCGTTTATGAGAAAGTCAAAAATCAATAAAATGGTTGTATGGCAGGTACCGTTAACAACGAAATATTTTAAATTTTTTTGACCAAAATGTAGACCATACTCAAGGTAGTACACACACTAATTTTTATCAAAATCGTTGGAGCCGTTTTCGAGATACTTAAGATGGTAGAAAAATTTGTATGGCAAGTACCGTTATTTTTGGACAATCACCTAGAACACCTAACCACCAAGTTTGAACAAAATCGGTTCAGCCGCTTAGGCTGTAGATCGTTCTACAGACAGACATAATTGCGGAACCCACTTTTTTGGTGTTCCTTATCATCGTAATGTCAACTTTAATTAAAATCTCGAGTTCGATTTTTTTTCCAAATGCAAAACTTGCCCTATAGTACCTACATATGTATATCACAAGTAAAAATACAAAAAAACACAAAAAAAAATCAAACAAAATAAAAACAACGTCCCCGTCGTAATCCTGAATCGTATCTAAGAATCGACAAAATTTGAAGGAGAAGTTTGTGAACGCCTTGCTTGAAGCACCACGGCACGTCACTGAGCTATAACATGGGAGTCGCGCAAGCAAAGAACTGTAGCACTTTCTTCCACAGAAGCGGAATACATGAGCTTGACAGAATCAGTGAAAGACGGTATTTATTTGCAGAGATTCATTAGAGAACTTGGATTCGAATCGCTCGTGAAAGATGTGTCGGTACTGTGTGACAACATGGCAGCTCAGAAACTTGCTTCAAATCGCATATTCCATTCCCGTGCCAAACATATCGATGTTCGACACCGCTTTGTTCGGGAAGCATTACCTAACAACAACATTCATCTTAGTTATTCGAGGACTGAGGACATGGGAGCGGATATTTTAACGAAACGTCTACCCAGTCCTAAACATTGGAAGTGTCTTACAATCCTTGGCGTGCGGCCTTTGATCACATAACGAGTGGGAGTATTGTAGTTTACACTTCATCGTTACGTATCACCCTATAGAGCAACATGGCAGCCAACCGAACAACACGAATACTTTTCATCGCATCCGATAGATACAGTCGTTGCACATTCAGTTTACAAGATCTTTTTACTGGCGTGTCGCACACAAGGTTGTCTTTTCCAAATTGGAAATAGTTTTTCTTTTACTAATAAATATTCAATTGCATCGAATATATAAAGTTGCTTTTTATTGTTTTTCGGTTCATCCACTGGCACGGAATAGTCATTCCTAATAGAGACGGAATTGCGGACCGATTTTTTCGTCTTCGCTATCATCGTAATATCAAGTTTGATCAAAATCTCGAGTTCGATTTTTTTCGAATTCATATCTTGTAATATAGTATCTACATATATTTATAATATCGCTAGTAAAAAAAATTAAAATACTACCTAGGTATACCTACTTTATTTCCTAATAATACTGTCTGTGGAGAAAAAATTATATTATTCTCAATAGATATTGAGAGTGTGTTTCTTTATTCATTCTGGTATGTCCAGAATATTCGGAATACCAGTTTTGCGTTTCTTTATTCCATGGAATATTCCGGATAAACTATTTTGTTGTTTCTTTATTCATTCCGGAACGTTTGGAATGCATTCTTTTTATTCCATGTTAAACACGGAATGAAAAGAATATTCTCGGAATAACCCTTTCATATGAAAGCAAAACAAATGACAGCAGCCAGAGACGAAAACCAAGTAAGTAAACAAAATGGATGACCAAACATTGTTTATATTTTTATTATTGAAATAAATATATAAATAACAATTAAATGTGACTTTTCATGAATTAATAAATTAATAATAATTTATTTTTACTAATTTCCATAGAAATATCTATTTTTTAGTCATCATCACAACACTTTAAAAGAGCTGATTGATTTCATCTTTTTTCTTTTCTATTCCGGAGAGAATTTTTGTTTCTTTTTTCATTCCATTCTGGATATTCTAGATAAACATTTCGTCTTTTCCATCCATTCTATTCCTTATCCGGAATAAATAAAGAAACACACTCTGAGTGTGTTTCTTTATTTATTCCGGATAAGGAATGGAATGAATGGAAAAGACGAAATGTTTACCTAGAATATCCAGAATGGAATGAATAAAGAAACAAAAATTCTCTCTGGAATAGAAAAGAAAAAAGTTGACATCAATCAGCTCTTTTAAAGTGTTGTGATGATGACAAGAAAACAGATATCTCTATGGAAAATAGTAAAAATAAATTATTATTAATTCATGAAAAGTCACATTGAATTGTTATTTATATATTTATTTTAAAAATAAAAATATAAACAATGTTTGGTCATCCATTTTGTTTACTTACTTGGTTTTCGTCTTTGGCTGCTGTCATTTGTTTTGCTTTCATATGAAAGGGTTATTCCGAGAATATACTTTTCATTCCGTGTTTAGCATGGAATGCTTTCCAAACGTTCCGGAATGAATAAAGAAACAACAAAATAGTTTATCCGGAATATTCCATGGAATAAAGAAACGCAAAACTGGTATTCCTTATATTCTGAACATACCAGAATAAATAAAGAAACACACTCATTATATTTGAAAAAGAACAAAAAGTGCCTATGTACATACATATTGTATGTAGGTGGGTATCTGGGTACACATGTACCTACCTAAACAAAAAATATTGAAATATCTCAACATTGCTTTGCTATTTTCGCATAGAAAATGTGAAAAGTAACAACGTTGCTACAATTCAAAATCCAACAAATATCCAAAATTTGAAAGAAAAAATTAAAATAAATTATATGATGGCATATACATCCATGTATACCCTTATAAATTAATTTATACGACAATAGCCTTGATATAATTTATTTATACCCTCCATATTTTGAAGGTTGCCATGGCAAAAAGAGCTTATTCGGTTTTCTACCTTACCCTCTATCATAGAGAAACTAATATAGAGGCACGACTTCGGGGGTTTATTCTCTTTCACCCTACAAGCTAAATTGAGAGGATTTCCTCCGTTTCGACAAGCATGGGTTAGTTGCCCGTGCATTTTAAATGGAGCAGACACCAACACAGGCTTATCGAAACGGAGGAGTGCGCAATCCCAATTTTGGTAGATATGGTGACCTAATATATTTAAAATGGAAATCCGTTAAATTCAAAAATTGAAAAATGAATTGCTTTTTAGTTAAATTGTATTTTTAAAGGCCTTAATCAAACATAAAACATACTAATAAAAGCTTTTTGTTGATTCTGGCTTACAAATTAAGCAATATTTATTAATTTTATGTTCAAAATGAAGAAAATCCAATCAAAAAGTAGAAGCAAACCATAGCATATTAATGCGAACGTGCCAAAATTCCACCACAAGAAAAGACCAGTTTACTCAATGTGAGGTGAGTATTTTGACAGATGACAAAACAATAAAAAAAAAGATATTCATTTCAAAACAAATATTGGAAGTGCGCGAGTTTTATTTTATTTATTTTGTATTTTGTCTTGTAATTTATTTATAAAATATATTGTTTCGTGAGTTGCTAGTGAAAATTCCGATCCATCCATACGTTCTACGAAAATATTAACTGAAAAAGAATACTTTCGTAATTTAACTAATTCTTATCTTCCATCATACCAAACCAATCTTAATCTTCCCGAAGTCATTGGTAAAGCTACTTTGAAAACAAATTTCGTTAAGCATCTTGTATTGGCTCACAGTAAAAACAATGTTAAACCAATTGAACGCATGAAGAATGCCTTGTTTACAGCAGAAATCCACCAAAAAATGGAGCACATGCGATTGACTAAAATGTATCGCATCCAAGCGTACGCTTGGTCGCATTTAGTTCCTGGCAATTGCTTTTGTGTGATCAACTCGAATAGAACTGGTAAAACCTGGTGTTATTTGCCTCCATGTTGAGTTTCCGTCTAGAATCGATAAGTTATTATAATCGCACCATCGTCCGTTCAGGTTGAGAGTATTTCTCGTCATTGTCGACGCATTTTGGCTAGCACAACACCAAAAATTAGTATTGTCCCAGCATATGGACTTCGAAACAACGAAGATGTTAAAATTGAACTGCTTAATGGGTGTGGTGTGCTTGTAATTACAGAAGGAAAACTTGTTCAACATACGCCAAGTAAAACTTTAGTTTTCGATGGTTTGGGCAGCATAATGAGTGAGAATCCCGAGTTTGATGAAACCCTCTTCAAGCTTATCTCTTCAACTGGTGGTCACTTCCAAGATATGGACTCGGCGATTTATTAATTTTGTAAGGATTTCTAATCAGCCTTTGTTGTGCATTGCAGACTATTTAGAAGCTGCAGTCTATGCCAAGGCTAAAGTTTCCATTAAATTGCAAGTATGAAATGTTTGGATAAGTGCGCATATCAGTTGGAGCGTTGTGCAGTCTTGTGCAATTCGGCAGATGAAATACTGGAAGTTGAGAGATGCTTGCGCGAATCCGAATACATGTGTATGGTTTATACGGATCAAATGCCAGCTGATAGTACCGATATGATCAAGGAATGGAAGGAGAAGGTAAGTCTCATAGTATAGTATAGTATAGAATAAAAAAAAAAACTCCTGCTTTTTCTCCGCCATTATTAAATAAAATGCAAGACTGGATAGCACGAACTTGCTGTTGTAGCTAACAACCTTAATGTATCTAGACATTAAAGCTGTTTAGGCCGATGTAGTTAAGATTACTTTAATTCTTAGTATAATGAATTGTCGGATAGATGATTAAAAGAATAGTTACTTAGGTAAATACCAATCTACAAATGTATATTTAAATCTTTGTTATGGATTTGAATTATGTAAGTTAGGATAGTAAAATATACATATATATATATATATATTTATGGAAGCTAAGTATGTAAACATGTGCATATAATAATGAAAATGAAGGATGTAGGTGGGTAGGCTATATGCATATAACTTTATAATTTAGGTGCAATCTGCATACATAAGATTCATGTGATTCTTAGACACATATTATTTAATATAGAATACGAATAGATTTTGAACTATATCTTTGCAACGGGTTGTCCAATAGAGGTGAGCGATATCTTTTTAGAATCAGCACTTCATACTTTCAAAGAAAGCATCAACATTTTTTGTAAAGAAGTTGTATTAAAAAAAATTGCTCCAGGAATACGCATACATCATTCTAAATATGCGTATTTCAAGAGTGATTTTTTGCAATAAGGCTTCTACATAAAAACTTTTGATGCTGATTTTGAGAGTATCAAGAGTAGATTACAAAAAGGTATCAACCAAGTTTTTAGGATAACCCGTTCCAAAGATACACTTCAAAGTATTTTCACATTATGTATTTCAAGGTGAACAGTGAATAGCTTTTGAGCTATATCTTTGGAACGGGTTGTTTTGATCTTGGAGCTAACAACTTTCATGTAGCTAAACATTGACGCTATTTAGTATGTAGGTAATCTAGTTATCCTATGCAGGTTTGAAGTCGATGTAAGTATGATTACCTTGATTCTTAGTACAATGACTTGTCGAGTGGATGATTCAAAGAATAGTTACACATGTACCTACCTACAAAAGCATATTTAAATTTATAGTATGGATTTTAAATTTGTAATATAGGAGAGTAATATGTATGTAGGTACATACATAGATGGAACCTAGCCATGTAAACATATACATATAATAATGAACATGAAGGATGTAGGTGGGTAGGTAGCTATATGCATATAACTAAAAGAAGTTTTTTTTTAACTATTAAGATAAAGTCAAAAAAATACCAATTACGAAGTTTCGAAAAAATCTATTAATTCGTGTTTGAAATTTTGAGTTTAAAAAAAAATATATATTTCCAAAATAACTGAACTGTCATACATTTATATATACATAATTATGTATCTTTAAAAATCACATGGATCTTATGTACATATGCATATTGCACTTAAATTATAAATAATACAGTGAGGGTTTTCGTTACCTTTTTTTATTCAAAACATTCTCTTCGGTATATATATACATATTTATTTAACTTATGAAACATTACCGACCATACATAATATATATTAAATATTATTCTAGTAATCAGTACGTAAATATTTTTTTATAATTCTGTTCTTATTAGAATGTCTTACACAATTAGATGAATGTTATCTGTTTTTCTTTTCAAGTTTTAGTTCTTCGTTTCGATTGAAATATGTTCTGGGAATTGTTGTACACATAAAAAATTTAATTAAGAAATAATTTCCCATTGATTCAAGTGGACTCAGGAATGCAGAATTTGGCTGCAAGTTTTGTAAATGGCTTCGCCAACGACGGATTTGGACTGGACAAGCTTTTGAGCGAGAATGGCATCAAATGACTGTACAGCAACAGCTCATTCATTGCTTTCTGATTAAATTGAAAAACAATTGCTCCATGCGTTTTGGTACTATTCCTTGAATCATCCATTCAATCCATTATACTAAAAACTTACCTACATATTTGGACCTACCTACTAATAGCGTCAATGTTTAGCTACATTTAAAAATATTCAAATTTAGTTTAAAACTAATAAATAAAAATGAAAAATAGAAACTTGAAGTTATGAATTTGGATCGGGCCAGAGCAAATTAAATTTATAAACTTTAAACTTTAAATTTATAAATTTAATCTTTCAATTTCCATTTCAAAAATAATAAATTACGTACAAAACGCAAATCGAGTTAGTAGTTTCTGATATCTAGGTCACTGAATAGGTACCAACCTACATACATTATGTACTAGGTGGACTCTCTGACATTTATATAAATATATATCTTTAACAATCAAATGAATATTATGTATATTAAAACTATCATATAAAGTTTTATATGCATATATGGATCTACCTAACCATAACCATCCAACACTTTCATTATACATTATTATGTACCTACATATTTACATACCTAGGGTCCATATACATACATATGTATGTAATGTAGGTACATTTTACCATCCCAATTTACAGAATTACAATCCATAACATATATTTAAATATACATTTTTAGGTAGGTACCTAGTAACTATTTCCTGAAAAATCTATCATAGCATCCATTAGTAGTAAATATTTACAGATTGTTTAATTTTTATTTTACAGATAGTTTTTGTGGGAAATTTGCTACATGTGAATCCAACTTCTATGAAACTGATTGCCTAGCCATGGAGCCTTGTGTTTTGATTCAGTTCAATGGAGAAATATCTGCTGCAGTAAATGAGACCGATGACGACACACACACCAACACCGACGACGCGAAGCACAGGCGACAACTGTTGCAGATGATTCTGCCTCACAAACTGCAAGACACCACATCATCCACCTCATCCAATATTGAAATAAAAGAGGATCATAATAAATAACATTGATTGTGTTCCTGGCAAAAATGAGATTATTCTATTCTTCATAATGTTCTATATATCTCTGTGAGCAGCAAACTTATTTGTACTGAATAATAATAATAATTTTAATTATTTTGTGTTGTCATTAATACAATATTTATATATATATACATGTATATGATTCTTTGTTTATTTTCGGGAATGTTTGTTCAACTTCACCTTTAAAAAAAAAACGGTCTAATTTTAAAAACACGAAAGAACTACTTTTAGATAGCAATTTTTCGAAATAATTTTTTGAATTTAAAATGATTGCAGAGATTTAGAAGCTAAGGTTAATTTACACTCAGAACCGTTACAATCATCGAAATCAAGCAAGTAGTTTGGAAATTAGAGCTTGGCGTAAGTACTGATTTCAAGATTTTTCTTGATATCAGTAGAAATTTCTTGGATTTGCTAACGTGGACAAGCTGTCATTTCCAAAGTACTTGCTTGATCTCGATGATTGTAACTGTACTGAGTGTTAATTTACCTAAGCATAGGGCTATAATACTTACCTATGTGTCATTGAGACACACAACATTACATTTCCCTTGAAAAGAAAAGAATTTTTTTGAACACCCTTAAAGAAAATGTAATTGAAAAAAATCAAGTGAATCACAATTCTTAAGCTATATACAAATATATATATATAAAAGGAGAACACTTTAAAATATTGAGCCTATGTATCTAATTATAATATCTGGCAATAATGACTTCCTGCTGGGCTTCATTGTTGTGTGGTCGAACCTTATTGTTCGTCATGGTTTTGAGATGAATGCCAGGCTCTGTTTGTCCTACAAAATTAAAAGAAAAACAAATACTCAAAAATACATCAAATTAGGTTTCTTTTTCTATTTAACTTACCTTATTTCTCTTTGATTGAATTCTGATCCACAGACAGGCCAAAAATCTGCTTAGAAGCTACAGATACAGACCAAGGTGTTTCGGTCAACATGTGCATATCGATCTCGTTCATGAGATTGCCACTGACGATATATTTCTTCAAAGAAGATAATATGGCTACTTTCTCAGCGATTCCTTCTGTCAGTTTATCGAGATCTCTGAAAGTTTATAAGAAAAACATCGATTAGATATGAATTTGCACTTGCTAAATAAAGGTTTACTTACTCTGTCATTTTGCTGGGGAAATTGTTTCCGGTACCAAAACATGTCCTGTTGAAGAATAGATTCCAAGAAAAGCTTTCTATATTTCTGTACTACAGCAACAACCCGCCACTACTAATGGCTCATTGTATTGTTGTTTCTCTTTACATAGACGAGACACTTCATGTGGCAGCGAATCGCTTATTCGTGAGATTTCACATTGTGTCCGCCAATGTGAAGCCTCCTTTTCTAAATAACCAATTCGATCTTCACTTTTTGTTGATGGATTGGTTTTTGTGTAAAGTGGAGTGGTTGGTGGTATCACTCCCAGATGAACTAAGTACGTCTTCACTCCCAATCTAAACAACAAAACAATTATAGAAAACAAGAAACAATTGGGTTTGGTTTCTGAGTTTCCAATCTTAGATATACCTTTGGATGTACGCTTTCCATCGGATCTCCGGCATTGTGGCCAAATCTTTATCAAACAAACATAAAAAACAATTTTTTTTTATAGTTAAATATATTTCTTTTATTGTAATAAAGAATAATTAAATAAATATGAAATAAAACTTACCAAATGTGAAAAAAAAAACATTATTTATGTTTTGGTAATTAGAAATGTCAGACAGACTTTTGACAAACCAAAAACAAAAAAAATTATCTGTCAGTTTGAGCAATATGGTTTTTTAATCCACCACTCACATGTATTCACAGATAGGAAAAAATGAATAAATTAAGAGAGTTTTCTCTTACTCACCTAAAAAAAAATTTGCGGGTGTTTAAGGCAAGGGGGGTACGAGTCGCGCCTCTATTTAATTATTTTCTCTATGCCCTCTATATTGTTGTCAGAACTAATAAGATTCGAACGTCTCCCTTGAATTTTTTCACTTTTGCCACTACTTTTCTTCTTCCACATCAACAATTCAATATCAAGAAAAGAGAAACTTGCGCCCACATCCACAGAACTACTAGCTAAAAAATTCTAACTCATAGTAGTACTATAATGTCGATTTCGTTTCAATAAATAGGATTCGCTACTAAAGCCAATACTTTTTTGCTTTGAAACGAACGATTACGGACCGAATCTCCTTTTGGGACTCTGTGTGTTGCTTGCCAGCTCTAAAAAAAGAAACAAATCTTCAATTCGTTAATACATCATTATTTCGTTTTAATTTCCCGATTCCGACGCGGGGGAGTTCCTAAACCTACTTGCACTTTTTTAATATTTGTTTTGGGCAAGTTTTTAACATTTTTTTTTATTTTTTAATATATTAATTTACTTTTTCTGTACACCGCCACAAAATAAAAATTAATTCCCAACACAACAATTGAGAAACTTCAAAACAAATATTGTAGTATGTGTAAGAATTCGTGCACAAATCCGTTTTGAATTCGTCTCCAAAAAGAGATTCAATACGGATCTGTTTTTCCAGAAAAAAATTGGTTTTAATTTGAAACGAATTTGATTTGCAGACAAAAATTGACGGCGGATCGACAGCAGATCGATGTTTTTGTTGGAACGAAATCGACATAAGTTTCATATACAAAAATACATGTAAAAAATAACCAAGACCCACATCTGTAGATAATAAAATGCAGCTATCTGTTTTGAAACAACTTTTTAGCGCATGTAAGACTCTGGATATAGTTATTCAGCAATTTTGAACAAAAGTATCACATTACGTTATCTTATGTTACGTTTGCCATATTTTTTTAACATATGGCATTTGCCGGCTTGGGTATCGGATGGAATTTATTTTTACTTGTTTTAATTTCTGAGCACTGTCACTTGTAGGTATCATACGTGATCGTCAGAAAAGTTTCTAAAATTGCTCAATTAAATGAAAAATCATGAATTTCATTTTAAGTAAATTTATAAATAAAACTGCAATCAACTTACAAGATCACAAATATTGCACTTAACTATAATATCTACATAGTGAAAAGACCAAACAAAAAAACTTGGAATTATTTATAAAATGTATGAAGAATCAAGTGAAATTAAGCGAAAATTAAAAATTTTCAAGTCTAATTTTAAAGTGAACTAAAGATAATTGGTCGCCATTTTTTGATATTGAAAAAAGGTCCCTTCAATTTTCTTCGAAACTTGAAAATCTTTAGTTATGTACATTTTATCTTGAATGAAATTCAATATTTTGAAAAAAACAATAAAATGTGCTTATTCGGATAAAAATTTGCAATGGAAACCAGTTGCTAGTGAATTTTTGATTTAATGGTATGAAATTCGAGTGTTGAAATTGTCTGGACGAGGACGTTAAAATGTGTACATATGTAAATTGTATTGTCGGACTGCTGTTTGGAATAAATGGTGAAGCTATTTTGTTCCGGTAAGTTTTGATTTTAGTTATCGATTTTATTAAAGTCTTTTTCGAATCAAAATGATCGGCGGTGCATGGGGGATTTTTTTTATCCTGGACCAGTTTTCGCGTTCTATTCAACTATAATTATCGGTTTGTTCTTATCCGTGATCAAAATCACACGTCTGTCTGGATCAATGAGAGGGAATTACACGTACACGCAATCCTTTGATCAAAATCACTATTGGCAAATAGTAAACAACATCAGTATTAGTAGAGGTAATTTTATTGAGATTTCTTTATGGCTTTCAGATTCAGATTCAATACAATATACTTAGGCCCGTTTTCTGATTCGAATCATAAATATTTATATAAGAAGTTTTTTTTTTTAATAATACAAATTCTATATACTACTGAAATACATCAGCCAAGTAGAAGACTTAGCACTATAATATTTGGACTTGTTGAATTATTGATTCAAAATAGTTTTTAACGGCCTTTAGTCCAACAAAATTGGCGTTTCGTCCCGGCGATCTCACATGGACTCATCAGTTGACTAGTGAGGACCTTTGTCAATACGCAATTTTTGCCAAGTTCAGTTCATCTTACATAGATTTCGTGAAGAACATCTAGTGTAAACTATATCCAACAAGACTAGAATTCCTAATCATTAAATAAATATTTATGTTCAACATAAGACGCTTAATGGCTACTTTTTCCTCTACGTAAACTGTTACATAAGTTCTTAAGTAGAACTTACATGGGGTTGGCTTCTGGCTCCTGTTGTGAACGGACGTGTTTTTCCGCTGGAGGAAAATAAAAAGATTTTTTTTTGTTTTTATTTCATTTATTTGGTGCAAAACTGCCATTTAAAAATACATTACAATTTTATAGATTTTCTTAACTAAATAAATCAATTTTTTTCATAAGATATGCTTACTCTAAAAAAACATGTACATACCTACGCACGTTTCGGGACGCCCGACAGAAGTGATAACTTTAACGAATCTAATGGCCTTTTCGATTGATCGTCCCGAACACGTTCCCCATAAAAAACATCCGCAAACAATTTGACTGATTCTGAATTGTATGTATCACTGTATTTGTGAAATTAAATTAAAAAAAAAATTAAATCAGCTAAAAAGAATTTCCAAAACACTTGATTTGAATTTAGATAAACATTTTCTTGTATCAATAATAATTAACTTTCTTCTTTTTATGTTATTTTATCAGAAAAGTAGTTTAAATTCAATAAACACATAAGGGGTGTACTCTGGTGAGGATGAGAACGTGGGAGGTCCAAGATTGAATGGTGTGGGTATTATGTTAACTAAGGAAGCTAGCAAAAGTCTAATATCATGGAATCCAATTTCGGCAAGGCTTATGACGGCCCGATTTAGCTTCAATGTTCGTAAGATAACCATTATTCAATGTTATGCTCCTACAAATGATGCAGAATACGACGACAAGAATTCATTCTATACTCATTTAAACTCAGTGTACAGTAGCGTTCCTAAGGGTGACATCGTCATCATCATGGGTGATTTTAATGCCCAAGTTGGTCCGGATAACGTTGGTCTTGAACGCGTTCTTGGTAAACATTGCTTAGGTCAAAGGAACGAAAATGGTGATATGCTCGTCGACTTCTGCAACGCTCGTCAGCTTGTAGTTGGTGGATCCTTATTTCCCCACAAGACTTGTCACAAAGTCACATGGATTTCTCCTGATGGTCGAACAAAAAACCAAATTGACCACTTCATAATTCAGCAACGTTGGAGAAAATCACTTCGCGATGTTCGGAATGTTTGTAGAGCTGATGCTGGTAGCGACCACCACCCCGTATTAGCAACGCTGCAGGTTCGAACGGCGGCTGTCCAGAGATACCCAGAGGTAACGGCACGGAGACCAAGATTTCAAACAATCGCTTTAACTGATCCTAACATTTGTCGCAACTACACTGTTAAACTCATGGAAGCAGCGTCGAACATGGTTGTGAACGATAATTTGTCTATTGACGAAAAGTGGGATCAAGTGAAGAATATTTTCATAGAAATCGGCTCCGCAACTGTTCCGACGCAAATACGATCTAGAGATCCCTGGATATCCCAAGACACCTGGGATAAAATCATACACCGGCGATCATTGAAAGCGAAAATTATTGCCAAAAATGTTGCGCATCGGAAAATAAATCTGCAGAATGAGTATAGAGCAACTCATAAAATAGTGCAGCGCTGTGTGAGACGCGATAAAAGGGCAATGTTGAACAAGCTTGCGGAAAATGCGGAACATGCTGCACGGAGAGGGGACGCAAGAGAGCTGTACAGAATCACTAAGGAAATCGTTGGGCAACGTAACAACATATCCCGCCCTGTGTTTGACATAAACGGCAATCTCTTGATGACATTGGAAGATCAGCTTAAGAGGTGGATGGATCACTTCTGCGCACTGCTCAACGATGTCCAGAATGTTTATGATGAACCGCAAATGGTCCACATGCGTAGATCTTCTAGGGGCATTGACACCGGCCCTCCAAGCAGTGCAGAAGTTAAGCATGCGATTCTTCTCCTCAAAACAAGCAAAGCAGCTGGACTTAATGGCATACCAGCCGAGTTCTTGAAGGTTGATCCTGAAACAACGGCAGCAATTTTGCTTCCACTAATTCAGGATGTTTGGGAGAAAGTTACTTACCCCAAAGACTGGAAGAATGGTGTAATTGTTAAGATACCAAAGAAAGGCGATCTTAGAAATTGCAATAATTGGCGTGGTATAACCGTCCTGTCTGTGTTCTCAAAATTAATGGCAACTATTGTTCTCGAAAGGATAGAGTCAACACTCAAGAGACATCAAGCTGGATTTCGCAGTGGCCGATCTTGTGTCGACCATATTAACACCCTGCGGATCATTCTTGAACAATCAGCTGAGTACCAGTCGCCTCTATATCTCATGTTCGTCGATTTTGAAAAGGCATTCGCTTATCAATCGCTGTCTTCGATACATTCTCAGGATTCGATGGCCACAAATCATAAGAAATGTTGAGCTGTGGGATTGGACTCACCAGAGAAGGGTAGATCTTGACATTAGACAACGAAAATGGCAATGGATTGGCCATATTCTGAGGAAACCAAACGAGAACATAGCAAAGCAGTCCTTCGGATGGAATCCTCAGGATGTAAGGAGAGTTGGTAGACCAAGAACAATATGGAGGTCAACTGTACTTAATGAAGCTCAGTCCTTTACCTTCCATTCGTGGGCTCAGCTAAGGCACCATGCCGTGAACCGAGATAGATGGAGGGAATCTGTTGCTGCCCTATGCTCCAGGAGGAGTTAAAGTGTTGCTGCGAAGGCTGCAGCGACCGGAACACATATATAAGGGGTATTCACGATCTGGTGCACCAAGTCTTGTAAAATTGTAAAATTTAATTTTTTTACAACAGACTGTGAACACACCTTTACTAATCTGTAGCAACACTGAAGCATCTGTTTCACATTTGTTCTGAAGAAGGCTTAGTTTGTGTTAAAAAAATCTTGCATTCTTGTATTTTTCTGTTACAAGAGGGTTCGGGTATTGTAAAAGTGTAATTTTGTAGTTGTAGTGCAAAAAAAAATGCTACACTTTTAAACTTTTACAATGAAACAAGACCAGATACATCAGATCGTGAATACCCCTACAGAAATTATACAAAACAAATCAACCCGATGATTTTGACATTCTAATTATGTGAGTGTATTTGTGATTCTGTTTTCGATTCTGAAATGAAATCCAGAATCGTTTTCTGTTCTGTTTCTGGATGGCCAATCGAAAAGGCCATATGTGGAACTATTTAATATTGAAATTTGTTTAACTTGAGAAAAGCATCTAAAGTTCTATGTATGCGTGAGAGAAAGGGAACGCGTAACGCGTTACGACACGGAGCGGATTATCCTCCCATAATAAGTTGCTCAAATACGTTTATGAACACAATACAACTGCGTGTTTTCAGTCATCATACATTGTTTAAAATGAGTTCATAATAGCAAACATTGCAAAAATGAGAAATATTAGTTATTTGTTAGAAGCATTTGATTTGATTTGTAGTACATACATAGATTTAAAAAATGGCTATCAACAAAAATATTATTTTCTTTGCGGAAAAAAAAACCGTTTTGGAAAACATGGGACACAAATTGGCAGAAATAAGAAAATTAAAAAAAACCGAAGAAGAAGGAAAATGTTTTCGAATATGAAAACCTTTAATAAGGCATACCTATTCCAAAAAATAAAAATTTCCTTAATAAATTTGATTTAAAAAAAATACTGACATTTGCTCCTCTGCCTTTTTCGTGCAATCAAATTGCACTGAATTTTTATTGAGACTTCTCGGTTATAGATTGTTATGTCTTATTCTAATCACAATTCTTATCGTCTATTCTAACTAATGTCGATTTCCTTAGAACACAAAAATTTGGTTCGCGACGGATCTGTAGAGCAATTTTTTTTCCTTAAATTCTATAGAAAAAGAAAAATTGAATTTTTTTTCTGAAAGAATTGATCTCTCGAATCTCTTTTTGAAAACGGATCACAGATTTTCACACACACCACAAATTTGACATTTCGGAGATGTGAATTCTTTTGATTATTTGGAAAACGTTTTTTTTTTTAAATATGCGCGCACTCAAGGGGTTATGACTACCCTTAAAATGTTTAAACACAGTACGAGCGATTAGGTAAAGGGGATAGGATGAAGCTAGGAGATACCAATGCACATTGGTTTTAAATTTTTGAATATCGCAATGGGAGGGGAAAATTCTTGCGGGTAGAGAATTCCACATTCGTGTGGTGCGGCTAAAGAAAGAATCCCTATACTTGACAGTACTTCCGAAGTAGGGCTCAAGGGTTAACTGTCATTCCACAAAAGGTGGTCAGTGATGCACAAACCAAGTATTGAAAGTTCTTCGGTTTCCTCGATGAAAGCGCCGTCCATGGACAAGTGCATTTGGAAAGGGTTTCGCTTTAACGACAAAAGACAGCATTGGGTTTTTGAAGCATTAAATTCTATGCGGTTATTTATTCCCCATTGGACAATGCTGTCGAGATCAGAATTTGATGAGAATGAGAATAAGCTTATTGATATGATATTCCACATCCGAAGGACAAGGGTGTGAATCTAAACACGAATATGAAAAGCTGAGTGTACTGTCGTCAGCAAAACAATATATTGGATTAGGTGTTTCAGACAAGAGGTCATTGATGAAAATGAGAAAGAGTGTCGGAGACAGAACGGAGCCCTGGGGCACACCAGCATTTATTTTCTGAATATCAGACTTGAAATCGCCTAATACAACTTGTATTGAACGGTCCGAAAGGTAATTTCTAATCCAACGAAGAAGAGATTCATCGATACCAAATGCACGCATTTTCGATAATAGAGATTGATGCCCAACTCTATCAAATGCTTTTGAAATATCAAGTGCAATAATCTTACTTTCTCCAAAACGATGTAAAGATTTGTATCACTGTTCAGTGAAATATACCATCAGATCACCAGTGGACCTATTGCTAGGAAAGCCATACTGCCGGTCATTAAGAAGCTTTCGTTCTTCAAGATATTTCTTAAGCTGATAATTAATCAGTGTTTACATGATTTTGGAAAGAAGGGACGTAAGTGCAATTGGGCGGTAATTGGAGGGTGAAGAAGATTCGTCTTGTTTTGGGACAGGCTGAACAAATGCTGTTTTCTATCCACTCGGAAAGAGACCAGTAGAATAAGACAGATGGAAAGCTTACGTAGTGGTTTTACCAGCGTAGAAGAGCACCTCTTCAGAACAATAGGGGAGATACTTACTATCTGGACCAGCGGATTTGTGTATGTCCAAATTTTTAAGAACTCTGGCAACTGTGAAATGAAAAAAAAAAACCAATTTAGTTTGAAAATTCCACACACACATTCAAAATAGAGATTGCAGGTTTTTTTCAATTTATTTTTCAACTCGAAAACAATGCGCTTCGGTTCCGGTAGCTCCAATTTTTCAGGAGCTGTATGTTTCGGTCCGTTAATTAGCGCACTGTGCAGCAATTTGGAATTCAGTATTATTTAGAATTTGAAGGACCTCCTTTATAAAAAGATTTGACCGAAATCCTTGGAGCCATTTATGAGAAAGTTGAAAATCATATAAAAGGTTGTATGGCAGGTGCGGTTAATAACTAAATATGTATGAATATAAACAAATGTTTATACCAATATGTTGATATGCCTATAATAGTAAACAGATTTTTTTTTATCAAAATGGTTAACGCCGTTTTTAATATAATTAAGATGGTAGAAACAATTGTACGGCAAGTACCGTTATTTAGTACTTAAAAAAACGATTCAAACATTTATTTGAGGCAGTCACCTAAAACGCTTAAGTACCAAGTTTGAAGCAAATAGCTTCAGTGGTTTAGACAGACAGACTGACGGAAAATGTCTCCATTATCGAAATGTCAAGTTTGATTAAAATCTCGAGTTCGTTTTTTTCCAAATACAAAACTTGGTCTCAAAATACCCCAAAATTTACCTGAATCTTAAGACATTAACATTAAAGATTGAACTACTAAAACTGACGATATAAGCTCAAAACAGCCACCATATCTTTTCTTTTTAAGGAATTTTCAAACATAATTGTTCTTATACATTGAACATCGATGATAGGAGTTGAACAAAGCAGGCAATTTCGAATGTTTTTCTTCTGCTTTGAAATTAAGATTGAAAAGCTTGTATAGCTCATAGAATAATGTTTCATACATCACAGTAATCGTCATTGTCTTATTAATTAAAGAAAACCCAAATCTATTCATGGAACCAGTCAAAAGTAATTGACTGATTAATCTTCTCAATATTACAGTTTTTCTTACGGTTATTGGCCTTCTAGGAATCCAATTTCTTTACCAAATATTCAAGTCAATTTACTCTATAATTCCTGAAAATTTCAGATTTCTAGGTCCACTTCTTAAAAAGATAAGATTATTTTAGTTGATATGTGTGAGAATACTTGAGCCATTTTCTTCACTATTTTTCAACTTGCCGCAAACTCTCAAGTTGGCCAACTCTAGAGTTGATACAAACTTGAGAGTTGAGTGACAAGCTGAAATTTGTTTTTCTTCACTATTTTAAATCTCAACTCGAGAGTTAAAATCTCAAAGTTAGCCAACTTGCGTTTTTAAAAATTTGCCAGGGAAATTTTTGACAGATACGTATGTTTCAACTTAAGATTTGAATTTATTATGTGCGATGATTTCGGCAAAGCATATCATTTTGGGGGCGACGGATTCGAGTCCGTTTCCATTTTGCTTTAGGTCCAAATACACGTAAAATTTCTTTTAAATGTGCAGCTGTTCCTTTTATAATATTAGACCAAGAGATTTATTCAGTTCCTCAAAGTTCAGTGCAGATGTTATGTGTTATATTAAGCTGACTAAATGGTCGAGTACCTAACAAACGTTCAAAATTGAGGCATAACGTTCAACCAAACTCTTACCTGGGAAAAGCATATCTTATATGCTTTTGGTAAAACGTATGGTGATTTCGGGCTGTCACTTTTGTTACCTGTACTTCTTTATTGAAATTTAAAGATTGTTCAGTGACGAAAAAGATAGAACAGAACAGGACAGAACAGAACAGATTCGTGAGAAACTTCAGAACAAAATAGAACAACTTAGAACAGTCAGTCATCTGAGTTTAAAAAAAAAAATTATTGTTGTATACCTACAATTCAAGTTCATTTATTTTTACAGAAACATTCTTTAAAATAATCTGAAATGGAGTTGAATTTATTTAAACAAACATTCTTCATGAAATTAAGATGATTCCGACACGGAAAATGATTTATAAACTAAATCTAACACCGTAATGTTTTATTTTAACAACAACAATTGGTTTTGACAGTTCTCACACATCTGTTCTAACCTGTTCTACCTAAAAAGAAAGCTCAGAAAATCCTGTTCTTAAGTGTTCCAAACAGACTCATTGAACACCAAACCAGAACAGTTTAGAACAGAAAATTTCTCATTGAACAGCAAAATCCTGTACTTTTGTGTTCTAAAGTGTTCTAATCTGTTCCTCATTGGACACACATTTTATTTTCAGAAATGTAGATGATTTTGCTGCTATTTTAGTAAAGAATTAATCTCTTTATTTAACTTTTAGTTTTTTATATCATAAAATTCTCTTGCTGCTTGTAACCGTTCTCTTCGTGTTTCGGGCATACGAACAACCTGGGGCGCAAGGTTAGCAAATGCACTTGACATCCGCTTAATAATTCAATGTACTGTTAAACTACTTACGGCAATAAGATCAGCAATGACCAACGGAATTGCCCCGAAGGCATAATACCTCAGCCCAATTAATAATTAAGTAATTAGTCGTAATTCGTGCGATCTACACATATGGAAGTTAGCATAATTTAAACTAAGAAATATTCAAGATATTTCACTGCGTATATTATTTCAGTGTAAGGCACACTACCCTTTATCAACTCCAAGAGCAAAATTGTCGTTCGCTTTGAAGTACGAAATCGGTGAATAAAATCATGGTCGTCCCGTGGATACATTATATATTGTCTTCTTTCAATCGCCAACAATTCTTCTTCTTCTTCATCTTCCATGGATTCATTTTCCAATAATATTTTCTCGGACCATTTTGTAATTTTAAAAATATTTTTATTCAAAACCGAGAATAAATTTTGACAGAAGGTGCAACAAAATGTATTATAAATTTGAATTTGACCGAAAACTCTCAAGTTTGCTCTCTCAACTTCTACTATTTGCGGAAGTTGAGAAAACCAGAAGTTGATCTTGAGAAACGAAAGTTGAAACTGTCAACTTTGAGTGAAGAAAAACAAAATCACAAGTTGAGAATAAAAATCCTCAAGTTGTGTTCAACTTGTAGTGAAGGAAATGAATGTAACGCGTTACATAACAAATTGGTTTACCCCCCGGCAGACGACTTAGCTCATGTCTTATTTGACAGATAATTAGTTTTATCTTTCCGCTGAACGAATATGGCTTGAACAACGCTGGGAAATATTGCGACATTACTTTGAAAATCATGGTAATGTTGCAGAATGTTGTGCGAAAATTGCGTACGGATTTTGGAAGAAGAGAAGCACCCTCAGCTCCGTATGTTCGTTATCTTGTGAAAAAAGTGAAAGAAACTGACACCGTCGATAAACCAAAGCGTGAAAAGCCAAAAACAGTTCGTTTACCCGAGAATAAAGTGTGCGTGAAGCGCCATCAACATCAATTCACCGTCGTTCTCAACAATTGAACATTTCGGAGACATCATTGAGACGAAATTTGCATTAAGACTTTGGTATGGTGCCATACAAAGTCCAATTGGTTCAGGAGTTGAAGCCAACTGACCATCCAATGCGTTTTCGCTTCGCTAAGTGGGCCTGCGATCGACTTAGAGAAGTTGCCGATTTTGCCAAAAAAAATCATCTTTTCAGATGAAGCTCATTTTGATCTTGGCGTGTATGTATACAAGCAAAATTGTCGCATTTGGGGCACAGAAAACCCGCACGCATACATTGAAAAGCCGATTCACCCAAAACGGGTCACTGTTTGGTGCGGATTTTGGTCCAGGCATAATTGGGCCATTTTTCTTCGAAAATGAGCAAGGAGTGGCCGTTACAGTCAATGGCGATTGTTATCGGGACATGTTGAACGAGTTTTTGTTCACAAAAATTGAAGAGGTGGAAATTGGCAATATTTGGTTTCAACAGGACGGCGCTACGTGCCACACAGCCGAAGCTACACTCGATGTTTTGCGCCCTGTTTTTGAAGATCGCATTATTAGCCGCAGAGCTGATGTCGTTTGGCCACCTCGGAGCTGCGATTTGACACCGTTGGACTATTATTTGTGGGGTTCCGTAAAAGATAAGTGTTACGCCGACAAGCCAGAGACAATTGACGCTTTAAAGGACAATATTCGTGAAGCCATTGGTGAAATACAGCTGCACACAATCGATAATGTGCTTAAAAATTGGACCGATCGTGTAGGCTACTGCATGGCCAGCCGAGGCAGCCATTTGAATGAAATTATTTTGCATTATTAACCGGAAGGATTGTGCTTTCAAATAAAAAAAGAAATTTGAGAAAATATTCAGTAGTTTTTTTTTTTATAGCATTTTCAAAAAAAAAGTTATTTGGCGGACCCTTTACATTGCAGCACTTTTCACCGATTGAATCAAATTAAATAAAGAGCTTACTTCTTTACTAAAAAAAATTTCAATAAAGAAAGTAAAATAGAATTTTCACTAGAGTTAACTCAACAGCTCACATTAACAACGACATCTCGAAAAGCACCATACGTTTTACCGAATGCATATAAGATTTCCCAGATAAGGTTGGTTGCATGTTATGCTTCAATTTTTTAATAGCCGCGTTTTATTATCGCTCATAACCCATATGGTTCACCCCGTAAAAATAAAACGATCTGGGTTAAGAAAAAATTATACTTTACATGGTTGGTAGTTCTGATTACCTTTTGACGTTTCTTTTGTTGACACAGAAAAAAAATGATTTCAGGCGTAGTGGATGTTAGTATAAATTGATAACATTTAATAAATAAAATAAGGCCGTGTGTGAATTGTGTTAAAATGTTGGTTAAATTTTGTAACTTGGTTAAAATTTGACACTAGCGTGGTGAATAAAATGGATTAAAATGTTGGCAGCTGTAGAGCAGGCTAAATTTGCGTTAAAATTTAACGTTTCTCAAGATAGAGTAATTTGAAACTGTAAGCGATAACCGAAAAGAAAGATGAACTCCAAAAAGTCCAGACCTACTGGGAAACCATATAATAAATGTAAATTTTAATTTATTCAATTAAAAAATTAAATTACATTATTATTTTTGTTTGTGTAGGGTCTCAAGAGGAAAAAACAAATATTATAATCCGTTGATATTTTAACAAATATAAAATAATTAATTAAAATACTCATTGTATTTCATTTTGCAAATTGAATACAAATGGATTGATAGCTTGTCAAATTCTTCAGCTGTGAAAACTAGTGTTTACATACTAAATCAACAAACTAACCATAATGGGAATTGTTTTGAAAAGATTTGGAATTGTTTTGTTTTAAAATATTAAATTAACGATGTAAAACCGAAACATATTAGTAAAACTGAGAATTCGTTACTTTTTTGTGCCAAATTATTAACTTTGTATCTTCTAAGTCGGATTTTGGGAAAGAAATTTATTAACCTGAACAACAAAAAAAAATGTTTTTAGGGAAATTTCTTCAATCTTGAAGGAATTTTAGCCAAAATAGTATTTTAATAAATCCCTTTTAACGCAATTCACAAGCAAAAAGCTAAATTTGATCCCACCACAAACCAAACTTCAAAATTTAACCAAGGTAGAAAATTTAACCAACATTTTAACGCAATTCACACACGGCCTAAATTAATTAAAGCTTTTACACAGTTTTTGACAGCTCTTGTAGTGATTGGGAATTAGTTCATCCAATTACTCAACCAGCAGTAGTGATTCCTCCTCCGTTGACGTGGGAACCCAAAGTCACCAAAGAATTGAAGACTTTGAAAGTATTATAGCTGCATACTCGGACCAGGATTTTAAAACGCACTTTCGGCTATTAAGTCCTCTAAGACATTGCTCATGGCGTATTTTTTTTTTCTTGGATGAACAAATTCCGCCTGCCTCTTGGAATATCCGTGTAGGAATCCAATAGTTTCCTATTTTGTCCAGATTCTTCGTTTTCTATAGTAAAATCCTATTTGAAAAACATTTAATTAAAAACAAATTACAAAGTACTTACGATTTATTTTCATTTGCATCCATATTGTCTGGCGTCTGTGACTGTTTTATTTTTTGTTGACATTTGACTATTTTTTGTTTCTTTTTTTTCTCAGTAGTGACAATATTTGAGAAGAAAATTAGCCCTCTGTTCGTTCAACTTAATACTAATATTTGGAAACCCAGATAGAAACCCCGATAGATACCTGGATCTCGTGTTGTTTTTGTAATACGTGCTAAAAAATAACCCAGACCCAGACCCGTTGATAATAAAACGCAGCTAATGTTTGTTACGTACTCGACCGTCCCGTCTGCACAGAATTTTGGAAACAAACTCGAATCCGTCGTCCCAAAATTATTTGGTTTGAAACATAGGTATCTGTCAAAAATTATCCCTGGGAAATTAATAAAAAAACACAAGTTGGCTAACTTTTATATTTCAACTCTCGAGTTGAGATTTAAAATAGTGAAGAAAAACAAATTTCAGTTTGTCACTCAACTCTAGAGTTTGTATCAACTCTTGAGTTGGCCAACTTGAGAGTTTGCGGCAAGTTGACAAATAGTGAAGCAAATAGCTCTTATTAAACAATGCTTTGTAAATCTGTTAAGCAAATTAAATGTATTTTTTAATCATTGGAGAAAAATATAGACCTAATCAAAACTAACCTAACAACTGCATACTACCAATAAATTTAAGAATAAAAAGTTATCTATTTTTTTATAATATTTTTTTTTTTTTTACAATTTCAGATCAAATGAACTTTATTTCTCATCACATGACATTTTCAACTAAGATACGAAGAAAACAAAAACAATTACTAAAGTCCAACGGAAACAATAAACAATTCCGGTGCTAGTAAGTACTAGAATTAATTTATTAACGTGTAACGTGCATAACAAAAGAGAGGATGATTAATATTGGAAAAAGCAGAGAAATTGATAAAAAAAAATATCAATATTTAGGTTAAAAACTATTTATTATTATGTAATTTTATTTTATTTTTAAGAAAAATTATTTAAAAAAAATTAAATGTCAATAGTTGGTAAAAAGTAAGACCATCATTTAATATAAATAGGGAACATACATACCTAAACAAATAGTTATACTAAGTATTTAACCCGAGTAATTGAAAACTTATAATAATGATAATCTTTTTTTTTTTATTTGTTAATTTAAAAGACTGAACAAATTTTGGAGTTATTTTTAAATAGAATCTACATTATTTTGTATGAAACAAATTTTATTATAATACATACATACTTTGAGTATGTACGATCTTCTGTATCAAACTACCGAATTTAAAAAATGGCATGCTAGGCATTGAATCAAATCTGATCATAATGAAATTGCAATATTATTGTGCCGGTGGAAATATAACCTGTAATCAAAGACTAGAAAAGTCGACCACGTTGTTTCACAGGTTTTTAATGTTCTAATAATTCAAAATATAATATATATATATTCATAAAACTAAGTCTAGAAAAATAGACAAGTATATGATAGAGAATAAAAGAGTATAGTTATTTGTTGAACATCGTTGTCAGTTGTATAACATCTTTAAGTTTACAAAAAATATACACATATTTACAGTCCCTGGTCATACTATTAGATTAATTGTTATTTTCAACATTTGATTGCATCTAATTGTACAATATACTTTATTTCCTAGTTGTTATCAATTATATACAAACATATTTATTGACAAAAAAAATATAGACAACTGTTATACTCTAAAATTCTAATATTTAGTTGAGGCTTCTCTTGCCGCTATTAGAGCTTCAATTCATTGCGGCATTCTGTCAATATAAGACTTAACTGTGTGCTGCATTTTTGGATGATGATTCCATACATGGATGATTTTTTCCAAGAGCTTGCTTCCAAGTTAGCAAAGGAACATTTACTTCTTGTAAATAAGTCTTTACAAATCGGGCTGTCTTGTATGACAGGGCATAAAAACAAAATATTCACCACTCAGAAACCATTATCTGACCTGGGGCAAAAACGGACTCCTTAAGATTTCCTTATACTTGTCTTGATGGCTGACCAAATAAATACTTTTGTACGATGCGCATGAGAGCGACCAACGAATTAACGAATATTCGTCTATTTTGACATTTCGTTGACATGGCTTTAATTTTATTTGTCACAACTACAAGTTGAAAGTCTGGTTTTGATGGCGCGAATAGAGTTTGACTTTTAGTAACAAGCTGATGCAATGCGCGACTATATACCAATATTGTTTTCTGAAATTTATCATATTTTGGCGATTAAAAAGTAAATTGTTTTGTGTTTAAACATTAATATAAATTATATTTCTACAATTTTGTTTAGAATTTGTGAAGAATTTAGGTTGGTCGCTCTCATGTGAATAGTCCTTAACAGCCTGGACAACTCAGTCGGGATGAAATTTTTCTCCATAGTGACTGCGTACAAACTGAGCTTGTTGGCTAAGATCTCAAAATGTGCTTTCATCGTTAAAAAAAAACATTAACACGTAATCAATGAATAAAATATTTAATTACTGATCTCCAGAAGTACACATCCATATCACACGACTTTTAAGACCAATCCAGGCGTTTTGTTTTGGTCATTGCAGTTGTTGATTTGGGCTCCTTTGTCGGAAGACCTTAAGACTTTTTAATTTTCGGAAGCATTAACATTGGCAACTTCCAGTTGCGATTTTATCACACTTGTGGTCGCAAATAGGCGCTAAGCGCATTTCTGATCTTGGAGTAAAAATTGGCTTTCTTCTTCTTCCGGATCTATTCTTCTAAATAATTTTTCGACTTTTTTTGCTTTACCAACAATATGTTAGCATTGGAACACAATGTGTCAAGAGTAAATACAAAATATACCAACATAATATGTTTCTGGAATAAAAGTTAGAAATCAAAAGCATCAAAAGTATGACATAGTAAAATCTATGAATTTAAAAAAAATTCACAGTGCTTCTAATAATAAGGCCAGGGACTGTACATCTTTAATATTAAACTATTTCACCGAAGAAATAATTTTGTTATTGCTAATTAAGAATTTACCATATAAAACGTTAAACTAAATTGCAACTCGATAACTATTTAAATTTTTTACATTGAAATATATTCATAGCTGTGTTCACTGAAGAAAAGATAAGAATAGAAAAGTTAACAAGAATTTTATGGTATTTATGCTTTTATTGAGACTATTGGAGCCAGTCGTACAGTGAGAAACAATTTTTATCTTTGCTCGTTATTTATTTTCGTAGATCTATTAGATATTCCATCTTTGCAAATGTAAACTGAAGAACCTATTTGTTTTCCTAATACTCCTGGATTCCAAATTTTACTTGTTGGATTTGTATAATTTCGGATATAAACTTGATCACGCTTTTCCAAATTTCGAAAGGTTTCGGTCACAGGCACTTGAAAAAAATTAAGTACATCAGGAATCGGAACAAAACTATTCTGTACCATTTCAACCTGCCCGAACTGCTCGGGGCTTAATAAATCAGGTCCCTCACTCTCAAGACCTCTTTTCCTCGACCACGTCTTCACTGTCCATAGCGGAGAAACCTGACCTCTTCTTCCCTTTACGCCCCTTTTTTCTACGGGTTGGGTGGCTGCATCACCTTCTTAGGTAGTTTGGCCATGGTTTGGCAACCCTAATTCAACTGCCTCCACCTCAGAATCAAAATCATAGGTAAGAATCTTATACTCTCCGGGAGCTGTCTCCCCATCGTTCCCTACTGAAAAAACATCATTTCCTATCCCTACCCTATTCCTACTAAAGAGCTCTCAATCTTTTCTCTACTATTCGTCAGGCGAACCACGGGGACCTTCTCGCCAATCTTTTATAATAATTTCCTTAAAAACCCTTAACATCGTTTCTATTTCACTGTCGTCTGCTGACAGAAGACGACGCGGTAGCTGCTTTCTTTATAATAAGTCAAGGGGATTTTACAATTTTTGAATCAGCACGGATTTTTTGATCAAAGATTTTGACAAAATCTAAATTGTAAATTCTTTTTCATCTAGAAATTCTTTTAACTCGTCTACAATATATTCGACTGATGCAACTTTAGCAGATAGTTTTTCTGCCTGAATCTCCCCACAATCCTTATCATGTTGTTGGGGTATGTTTGCTGTAAAGTATGTAGACACTTAATGAGTATATTGAAGGGCCAGAGGCTCGGGTCCTTCCCACTGAATCCTGACATCACATACCACTATCATGTTATTTTTGGTAAAAATGACGTCAGGCTTTTTGAGGATACCATCCTGGCCACGGGTGCGATTCGATCTCGAACCTCCAACCCTTCTTCCTCGGAGCCGTCACTAGCTTAGTTGTGCCTAGTAATGCGCTCCTAGTGCGAGACTAGGAATGCCTGGAACACATGACAGAAAGTTTCTACTCTCTCGCATCGGCCTCTGTATCGCCTTTCCGTTTGAGTTTTTGAAGGAATATCACTTGTTGGTAGGAGGTTGTGGCGGAGTAAGATAGCTTTAATATAATCTTCACTTGATCGGTAGATGCGGGGGTCAAATATAAATGCCGTGTAAGACCGTTGATTGTGTAGTTGGGAAATCACATTCCCTTGTGCTCGTGGTAGTCTTGGTAGGACTTTTTTGTGGCTTTTTTCTTGTCTGATGGATGTAATGCCGGCTATTATTGTGTCATTTGACAGCTTCTCTATACGATCTGCCATAATTACTAGTATGGTAGGGGCCGGTAGGTGAAATATGGAACGCACAAACGCTCTGATCATGCTTTCTATCTCATTCAGAATTTTTATATATTATCGACGGCATTTGGAAGGCAGGTACGTACCTGAGGCTTAAATATCTGTGTAAAATGTTGAGTTTCTGGTGCAGCTTTTTATTCGCTGTAGCTCCGTCCATAGTGGTCGATATTTGAGTCGCCGAAGATTGTGAACTGATTCCCGAAGTAACGCATTTGCTCTTCGACCCCCTAGAGCCTAAGTGGCGATGTCCTTGTGTTTGGCTGGATACGTTGCTGCATATACCTTCTTTCTTTTGGAGACTGTTTTCATATGATACATCTGGATTTTTTTGGGGCTTAGCGCCATCCCTCTTTCGGCGGAAAAGCAATGGCACCATCCTCTCGTTATGGTGAGTAATAAGTGCAATACTTTGGTGTTTTCATTTTATTTTAAAATCAGGGGTAACAACTTCCTTGGCTTTGGCTCCCATAAAGATTTTGTTTTTTGGATCGGAGAATACTATCTTAATGGGGTTAGTTCCACAGGTCAGAGACAGGGTCGGAGGGTCTTTCTGGATGGGAACTGGAGGAATGGCAAGCACAGGTATTGAGTTTTGAGGTTCGGCTTGGGATTTTGTCAGTTTCACTGTTTCCTCAATTTCTTTTTTTGCACTAGTGATCTGTCCTATAAGATTTCCTATGTTTTGTTGTAAAGCTCCCACATTTTGAGAATTGGTGGCTAACACTTGTTGGCTCGTTTTTAATGCTGATGCATGTCCAGCAACCAAATTTGTTATGTTGGAGATGGTCGTATCTATCAGTTGCTTGTACTGGGGCACACTAAGGTCCAAAGCCCCTTGTAGATAACCCGCCAAGTAGTCGTCCCCTTTAGTGATTAACCCTTTATTGATAAATCCACACATTCTGTGAGTCATCATTGCTATTGTGGAGGGAGCTAATGCCAAATGATGAGCTGCATAGATGGCCAAAAACTCACTATTCTTGGTGGAAGCTTTCCAAATACTAATTAAAAGATTCAAGTCGGAATCTGCGTCTACTATTTGAGGTAGGCTTGTGCTAGGTTGTTGGGATTCATCTTGGTCTACTAAGGGCGATTTCTTTTCAAGGAGACTGTTGGTGCCCAAACAGCTTTAGGTTTTCTTGGAGGAGCCACTGTTCCTGTAGCTAGAAGTGCCTGAGAGCTCAAGATCTTAAGACCTACGCTGGAGTTAGACTCCTTTGGTTTGATCTCCATATCTTCTAACGACAGGGCTCCTGCGGGAACATCAATGTCCTCAAGGCCAGATAACCTCTTTTTAAGTGTTTGCAGCTCCTTCTTATCCGTCCTTTCCTTGATCTCTCTGGAAATCTGAGGGTCAGAGACTAGGGTAATGTCAGACATGTTATTGTTGATTATTGTTTGTGAAAACGGCCACAATAAGGAGTTTACAATTGATGCGTGGGATGTAAGGAGTTGGAGATTAAGTGATTGTATGGTGGTGCAGGGATGTCTTTTTGTAAAGGTTTTGTAGTGGTTGTGGATTATTATCATGACTAGGATCGTGATGAAAGCCACTTTCGTCTGCGTTGAAAACAAAGTGTGGTTTGTCGGCTAAATGATGTTCTTCTATTACTTTCTGTAGTTTATCATAAAAATCATAAACTACAAAGGGATTCCTTGCATCCTTCTGAAGCTTTTGTAAATGTTTGGTTTGTTTTTAATGAAAGTTGGGGATTGCGCTTCATAAACCCTAAGTACCAATCTTCCCCTGGAAAATTGTTTTTAAAAGGTGTTTTTAAGCCGCTTGCTTTAATATATTCCCCGACTAATTCCCGCATTTCTTTTTTATCACAAGGAATCCCCATTTCAGAGCATGTTATAAGACACCGAACTAGTTCATCTTCAATTTCTTTAGGAATGGCAGGTGTTCTCCCAGATCCAATTATTATTAGGTGTGTTTTTCGGCCTTTTATTCTGTTGAAAATAACAGTTTTTGGAATATGATAATATTCCTCAGCCTGTCGGAATGTCATTTTTTTGTTGACAACGTCAAAAACGGCCTTTTTAAGATCAGTAATGTCGTATTGGGGAGGGGATCTCTTTTTTTGATATGTGCGCGGCATTTCTTTACACTGTATCAAATAATAAAAATACAATTTCATTAAAAGAACTGTTCTCATTTACCCCAAATTCATGTTTTCATTTACCCCCGACGTTAATTCTACTGGGGCAAATGAAAACACTTTAAATATGAGAACCTAACTACTTATTACGGGAAACTGTTTAAACAGATTATATTATTGCTATACACTACACTTGAAAAAAATACAATATTATTCACGTATTTATTTAAACACACTATAAAAAAAAATATTTAAAGACTTAATTAATTGACTTACACTTTTTTGAGTCACATTGACTTTGAAACAGAAATTTCAACTAAAAACTGAAAGAAAGGAATCCGAGGTATAATGCACCGGTTGCACGAAAATTCAAAATGTATGGCTACTATGTTTCTTGAATTTAAATTATAATTTTAACGGCAGAAATAACTGCCGTTTCCATTTACCCCATGTTTCCGTTTACCCCAACCGACCATAAATACAAATTCTTAGAAATTTTGTTCCCCGGATAGTAGTTTACGTATCCAATTGTGGAATTTTCTTGCTAATAATCATTATATATATCGCAAGATATGTTTTTTTGTTTTATAACGATCAATTATATTTTTAATTTTTTTATATTATTATAACTATCAATTAACAATCAATTCAGAACTGGCACGGACTAGGGGAATCCTACTGTCTAATTAAACCAAAGCATGATTGCCCTAACCGGTGTTGACACAATTTGATTTCTGCCCAGAGCTCTGAATGTCAAAGTGAAGAATTTCAAGATAGTCAGAGTTACTTTAAGTTTGCACTGATTCGAACGGCGGTCTCTGACATTACGGTTGTTGTTTCCGCAGCGCAGACACAAGGCGGCTATACCTAAGCCTTGATAATTAAATCTGGAATGTTTTGATCTTTGATTTGCTATTGCTTTCTTCCTGAAATGTTTAGAGATTTGATTATTAAAAATTGTATTAATATCTGGAACGATACCGTCTTTTTAAGCAATTGTACTCTCTGGGGAATCTTCAGTTCTTATTAGAACTGCGAAGAGGTAATAGCTCTTATGTAAAGTGTGAAGGGTGTTATGATGGCAAGATCGCCATGTAAAGTGTAGTAAAATTGGTTGATGCTTTTGAGAGGTCTGGGATACAAAAAGAACAAATCGCTTGGCAATGAATGCCTCAGCTCGGACCTCTGGCTAATGCACTCGAGGTTTTATTCAGTTGTATTTTAAAAAGAATTTTTCAAATTCTTCTTAGCTCGCAAGCTGCACAAAAGAATAAAAAAAAGATCTTTTTGGTTTGGTGTTCTGTGAGAGAAGACAACTTTATTAAAAAATGCTATGGCTATTTATACATAATTTTTAATGTTATCGAAATCAAATCCATACTTCGATTATTGGCCCAATTACAATCGATATCCACAAGTCAGCATAATTATAAGGCTAAGGGTAAATAACCAGCTATCTTAAGTGACATAATTCACTGGGCATAATGCTTAGTTGAAATATTATGGTGCCCAAGCCGATGACCGCTGAGCAACCCATTAATGTTCTATGTGTATGCACTTTGTTTACTTGCGCCGTTCATGCCATCAGGGTAATATGATACTTATGGTTTTTTGTTATTCATTGACTACGACTACGAGTCGGATATATGTGTATCTTTTTATTACCCAGAAGTGGAAGGCAAACCAATGAATCGTATTTTGATTGTTATGTAGGTATCTGGTGCTTAAGGCAATGCATATGCTGGGAAGTAAGTGTCAAGTATCGAAGTATGGTTTGATATAAAACAATTAATTAAGTGGTCGCTGGTGTGCTCCCTTCACACCACCCTTCCTGGGGAAAAAGGAGAAATCATGACAAGGCTTGATTTCTTCTTTTACGTGCCACTTGCACAATAGATATTTGGAGAATTTTTTTTTTTTTTTTTTTTTTTTTTTTTTTTAATTTGCTTATTGACATATTTTTTTTTTTTTTGTTTTGTTTTTTTTTTTTTTTCACTGTGATAGATCATGTATAAGATTGTATTATTACTTATGTTACATTTATATAATATTTGTACGAGTACCTATAAAATTTTTTTTTTTTTTTTTTTTTTTTGTTTACAATCATTCATTCATTCATTCAATTTTTGAGTGACTTAGTAAATACATTTTACTTCTTCTAATTTGTTTTAGTTTCTAGTTGTTAACGTATTCTATATTCTTCTAAAAATATTACTTAGTTTCTATGCCGGCTATATAAAATATGATAGAAAAAAAAAATTTTAAGTGATAAGTTTGTATATTATTATTTACTTATTTTTAATCATTTATGTATTTAACGTCTGTGTTTCATAAGTCTTCAAATAATCTTACAATAATAACATATATATATAAAATGGTTTTAATCGGTTTTTATGTACATTAATTTTTTTATCACCATATTTTATTTCACAATTTACTCCTTTCTGGGATAATACTTCATATGGCCCTATGTATATTGGATCTAACTTCTTTCTGCTTTCATTCCTAAGTAAAACTAGACTACCTTTATTGAAATCTAAAACTTTTGCCTTTACATCTGTATCGTATCTCGTTTTTCTAATAATTTTCTTATCTATTAAAGTATCCCTAGCGTCTTTATGAGCTATTTGTAGTTTGTTTTTTAAATCTACCACGTAGTCTTCATAGTTGTACACTGGATCTACTTTATTGATAAGATTGGAAGGTAGATTACATTGTCTTCCAAATACTAATTCAAAAGGAGTGTATCCTGTTTCTGAATGTACTGAAGTGTTGTAGCAGAAAACATAATAGGGCAACCAGCTGCTCCAATCAGTATGTTTTTCTGATACATAACTCCGAAGATAAGCTCCTAAAACTTTATGGGAATTTTCCAGTGCTCCAATACTTTCATGATGGTAAGCGGTAGACTGTAGCTGATCTATTTTCAACAGACTACACATATCTTTAAATACTTTATTTATAAATTCAGTACCTTGATCAGATGCTATAGTTCCAGGGACTCCATATCTTAGAATAAAACATTCTACGAGTCCTTTAGCTACCGTATATTAGCTTCTTTGTTTGGTAGTGGTATCGCTTCTATGAACTTTGTTAGTTCATCTTGAAGTCTAAGAATGTATTTTGATCCATTTTCTGATTCGTCTAAGGGCCCAACTAAATCTAAGAATATTTTATCAAAACCTGATTCGTCTGTTGAAGTTATGGTCATTGGTTGTTTTTTTGGTTGAATATGTTTATTACGCTGACATAATGAGCAGTGCTTAACGTATGTCGTCACATCGTTTTGCATGCCTGTCCAAAAATATTTTTTTCGAATGTTACGTAACATGCGATTTATACCAGCATGTCCACTAGTTGGTAACATATGATAATCATTAAGTATTAGTTTTATTTTGCAAGGGTCTGTTATTCTAATTGATTCGTCTATTATGTGCACTTTTATTTTACTTTCTTTAAATATTTCTTCTATCTGCTTCTTTAATATATTCATTTTTTTTTTGCGACGGCCGTCGGATAATTTTCTTAATTCATCTTTAGTTATATAAATATTTTTAATTGATAAAGGTCCGCAAATTGTACGCACGTCCCTCAACAACATTTTGTCAAATGATGCCGATCGGTCAATAGTGCGATTCTTGGATTCCTTTTCATTATTTACTTTCGGTTCACAATTTTTCTGCACGTCCCTCAACAACATTTTGTCAAATGATGCCGATCGGGCATTAGTGCTTATCTTGGACCGATTTAAAATCAAACAATTACTTTTTTGAATATATCCTAATATTAGGCTTGGACCTACTACTCTAGTACCCTTTAATTTTGCAAAATCTTCATCTTCTTTAAAACTGTTAATTATTTTTAACTCAACTACTTTCAAACCTTTTTCTGGAGGTTTTAAAAGTTCACTAATGATTTTCTCTTTTTCTAACTTTTCATTTTTGGGATTATCTTGCTTTATATCAGATTTCTTTGATTGTGCTCTTGTAGTCACACAAACGTATAGTTTTTGCAAGTCTTCTGAATTAATTTGTAATCTACTCAGAGCATCTGCAGTTATTTTTCCCTGGTGAATACTCTACATAAAAATTATATTCTTCTAATAATAGCCTAAATTTGGTTAATCGACTGGAAGGTTCTTTAAGCGAAAATAGATATACTAGAGGCCTATGATCGGTTAATATTTTAAAACGTCTTCCGAACAGATATGGTCTGAAGTGCCTTACTGCCCAAACTATTGCAAGTAGTTCTTTTTCTATCGTACTTTAATTCTTTTCTCCTTTGTTAAGCGATTTAATTGCGTAAGCAATTGGTTTATCGTCATAATTGGATAACACAGAACCTAAAGCAAATCCAGATGCATCTGTTCGGAGTATGAATTCTTTTTCAAAATTTGGGAATTGTAGAACATTAGGGCTTATAAGAAATTCTTTCAGTAGATTAAAAGATGTTTCGCAATCTTCAGTGAATTTAAATTCTACGTTCTTCCTCAATAACCGATTTAAAGGTATTGCAAGTGTTGCAAAGTTTGGTATGAATTTTCGGTAATAATTAGCAAATGCTACGAACCTTCTTACTTCATCTGCGTTTCGAGAAATTGGGTAATTTTTCATTACATTCGACTTAGATGGATCTGGTATAATACCCTTATCAGATATTATGTGTCCTAAATATAGAACTTCTTTTCTAAGAAAAGCACATTTTCTTGGATGGATTTTAAGATTCACTTCCCTAAATCTTTCGAAAACTTCCATTAAATTTTTATTATGGTGTTCTAAATTTTTACCGAAAACTATAAGATCGTCAAGATATACGAAACAACGTGAGTAAGTAAGACCTGACATAGCTATAGACATCATTCTTGAAAAAGTGCTGGGTGATATTTTTAAACCCATGGGAAGCCGTTTCATTTGGTAATGTCCGTTATCTGTTGAAAAAGCTGTGCAAGGTCTGCTATTTTCCTTTAATTCCATTTGATAATAACCTTGACTCAAATCTATGCATGAAAAATATGTTGCACCTCCAACCATATCAAATATGTCCGTTATATTAGGTAATGGAAATTTATCATCTTCAATAACCTCATTTACTTTTCTATAGTCAATTACCAATCTGACTTTTTGTATTCCCGTTATGGGGTCTTTTTTCTTGGGTACTACAAGAATGGGTGAGTTCCATGCGGATATTGATGGTTCTATTATATCATCTTTGAGCATCTTTTCTACTTCTATTTGAATTTCTTTTTTCTGGGAATGAGGTAATCTATATGGTTTGGTATATTTTGCAGTAGCTCCTTTTTTTAGTGATATTTGGGCCTGACCTATATGTGTGTATGTTAATTTGTCGCTTTTTAGGTGAAAAATATCTTGAAATTTCGAACATATAGCTTCGAGTTCACATTTTTCCTCCTCGTTAAGAGTTTCGAAATTTATTTCTTTAAGTAACTGTTGTGTTCGTGAACTTGAAGGTATTATTGTTTGTTCGTATGTAAAAATGTGGTAATTTGATATTGACATGGACTTGGGTTCTATCCATTTAATTCTCACTTCGGATTCTCGGGTATTCAAAATTTTTATTGGAATTTTCCCGTTTTTCACATGAGAGATAGAGCCTGCCATAAAAACTCCTTCACATAGTTCTTGTGAATCGAATATTCTTGTGTCTAAATGTTTGCTATTAAGCCAATATGTGGCTTCAGATCTGGGTGCAATGATAAGTGAAAATAAATGTTCTGAATTTAATATAGGCAGAGAAGTTTGGAAAACTTCTGAAGATAATTTTAATACAAAGTGTTCTAGATCTATTACTGCTCCAAAATCTTTAAGAAAATCAGCACCTATAATTCCATCTACAGGTACCGGAAATGAGTCTTCTACCACATGAAAAGTATAGGATGTTTGGAATTTTCCTAGTATAAGAGTATTTATACTAGTTCCTAGCGTTTTTAGATTACCGGAAATACCCTGTATTGTTATTTTATCGTTTTCATTTATTTTTATATTTTCATCCAAAACACCTCGTTTTATTGTGCAAACTGATGCTCCTGTATCTAATAAAAATTTTATATCTGATCTATTGCTAATTTTAAATTTTACATATAGGCCGTTTGCTATGCCCCCTGCACATATAGCTATGTGTTGTATTGGGCTTAGAGATTTCCCCCCGATAGGTCGGCTTCCCCCTCGGTGGGTTGTTCGTTTCCCTCATTCGCGAAATATGTTGTTTCTCTGTTATTCCTCAAAGAGTTATTTCTATTTTCTATTGTGTTGGAAGTACTTTGATAAGTATTCCGTCTATTGTCCCTTGTATTAGATTGGTTATTATTTTGTCTATTTATGTTGCTTGGATTGGTTCTATTATTATATTGATTAGAATTATTATTTTGTGGCGAGTTAAAACGCGGTTGGTTAAATGATCGTTGATAATTATTGTTGTTAAAATTATTTTGTCTGGGAAAATTTTGAGAGTAATTGCCACGAAAGTAATTTTGTCTTGGAAAATTTCTATTCATGTTATTATTATAAATGTTTCTGTAACTATTCTGAAAACTACGGGGTACAAAATTCTGACCTCTTGTTTGGTTTTGCGTATTAGAATAATTAAAATTGTTGGCATATCTTATATTTTCTGTAATTTGGGCCGTACTTGGAGCTAACTCTAACAAATGTGTTATAGCATCTTGCATCTTTGTGTGCCTTGCACTATCCAGAATTATTTTGTACCTATCATTAACCCCTTGTTTTAAAAATGCTAACCCTCTACGTTCATTAGCTGCTGTTAATGTTTCTCTAGCTGTTTCCCCTTTTATGTCTATTTCTAATTCTGTCATTTTCGATATAAGATGTTCTATCTCCGATACGAATTCTCTCATTGGCCGATTTTTTTGGCGTAATCTCTCTAGCTTAGACTGTATACTTTCTATAGTATCCTTGTCTCCGCATTTTGAAATTAGACTTGATTTTAGTTGTTCAAATGTTATAATCTTTGCGGTTCCTAATTCTGTTAGAGCCCTACCTTGAATTTTACATTTTAATGCAAATTTGATGAGCGTAGCCTTTGAAGTTTCATTTAGTGTATCATGATAAAACTCTAAGTTATTTAAAAAATCTCTAATGTTTTCTGCTCTCTTATCATTTTCTGCGCAATTAAGTATAGGCAACTTTTGCGCCTTGCTAAAATCGAATTCTGCCATTATAATTATATTTTCTGTTTTTTTTTCCTGTTTTGGTTCTTCTTCTTCTGATTCTGATTCCGAATTAATTTCTTTTATATTATTTTTAACTATTTCCTCTGCCAATTTTTTATATTCTTTTGCTTTAGTCGTCAATTCAGATAAATATTTATGTTCTTCGCTATTTAAATCTTTTTGGTTGATACTTGTGAAAACTTCAATAAAACTATTCCATAGTTCTAAAATCTCTCTAAGTTTTAAGTTTGCTCCCTTTGTTTTTCGTTTACGGGTGGGAGATTTTTTTAAACTTTTATAGCAATTTCTTAAACTTCCCAAAGATTCTTCTAATTTTTCGAAGTCCATATAAACAAATGTAATAGAGTAATAATATAAAAATATATATATAATTTCGAATATCAAAACATTTTTTTTTTTTTTTTTTTTTATTAGTTTTTAATTTTTTTTTTTGTTAAACAGAAATTCTTCTTCTTATATTATTATTTTTTATTATTTGTTTTTTGATTTTGTTTTCAAATTTTTTCTTTACAATATTTATAATATATTTTCCTATAATTAAAATTAAAACTATTATTATTACCATAGTAAAGTCGATACCATAGTGTAACTCTCCTTTGTTGTTATTCTGCTGGCCGTTGTTGTTGATGATGACCTCTTCTTGTTTTGATTGGGTTTTACCCATTATTTTAAACTTTTCAGCGCGTCTTTAGCTGTTTGCAAGGTTTCCTCGAACAATTTGTCGAATTTTTTCTTTTCTTTCTTTTTATTTTTTTCGATCTTTCTTTGTTCTTTCTTCTTCAGACGGAGTTGAAGTAAGAACCTATTTCTTATTTCCGTCGATTGACCTGGTATGTTGGCCAATCTATTAAGCTCCAATAATTCTTCTCTACGCTTGATCTGGAGACCCCCTCTAGGTTTTGTCTTCTTTACTTCTTTTTGGATTTGCAAGGTTCCTGTTTCTGTTCTTCTGGCCGTCCGCCGTTTGTATTCTTCGATGGTGATTGTTTTAGGACCAACGTTCTTATCCTCCACAGATGTTTGTCGCAGGAGTTCGTTCGCTTTTTTTATATAGGCGGCTGCCAACGCCAGCTGGTCAGTTGACATCAAAAATTATTTATGTGAAGAGAAGTAGAGATGTTTGGTTCCAATTCAGTAATTTACTGAACTGGCAAGATCGCCATGTAAAGTGTGAAGGGTGTTATGATGGCAAGATCGCCATGTAAAGTGTAGTAAAATTGGTTGATGCTTTTGAGAGGTCTGGGATACAAAAAGAACAAATCGCTTGGCAATGAATGCCTCAGCTCGGACATCTGGCTAATGCACTCGAGGTTTTATTCAGTTGTATTTTAAAAAGTATTTTTCAAATTCTTCTTAGCTCGCAAGCTGCACAAAAGAATAAAAAAAAGATCTTTTTGGTTTGGTGTTCTGTGAGAGAAGACAACTTTATTAAAAAATGCTATGGCTATTTATACATAATTTTTAATGTTATCGAAATCAAATCCATACTTCGATTATTGGCCCACTTACAATCGATATCCACAAGTCAGCATAATTATAAGGCTAAGGGTAAATAACCAGCTATCTTAAGTGACATAATTCACTGGGCATAATGCTTAGTTGAAATATTATGGTGCCCAAGCCGATGACCGCTGAGCAACCCATTAATGTTCTATGTGTATGCACTTTGTTTACTTGCGCCGTTCATGCCATCAGGGTAATATGATACTTTTTGGGTATCCAATACAACTCGTGGATGCCGGCAGTTTGGGTATCCAATACAACTTGTGGATGCCGGCAGTTTGGGTATCCAATACAACTTATGGATTCCGGATTGTCTCTTAATGGACACTGCCTTCCGTGGACACATGCAGCACAATGAAAGACGAACTTATTTCTTTTACTCGGAAGAATACAACTTTTATTCAGGAATCAATTTGTCTTAGCCACAGTCTAGTTAAATACAATATGTTGTTACTGTACGAATTTATTTTCTTTTGGGCAGCTCTTCATGTAACCCGATTTAATATCTTGAAGAAAAATTCTTAAAAATGGCGACTGCGAATAAAAATGAAAATGGCGGCGATTTACGTCTTTTATCTGTGCTGTCCGAAATCAGAATGCCGCCACACCCATGTATGACAGCAGTCAATTAATTGTGGTAATAGATTTTGAGGCGGCTGCATTCAGCCGATGCTGTGGTGAGTTCTGTATTTACACGTACGCTACATCACTCCCTCGCCAGTTGAGTGCAAGGGTTCTTGCTAGCAACGATATCTGCTTGGGCGTAAAATAGTACGCCCTGTTCGCGTTACTTGACCGGGTTCTGCGGACGTGTGGCTTGGAATATTAGAAAATGAAACTTTTTTTACTACCGTTGGTGGTGGCTTGCTCCGATCAATAATATGGTCGGCTTCTGCTTCCGTAAAGCATGGTTTCAACCGGTCAATTCCGATGGTCGATTCCTTGCTGTTAATGAGAATTTTAAAAACTTTATCGTCGCGACTGAGGACAACGAACGGCCCGTCGCACAATGGGGCAGAACACCCTTAAAGTTGGCATTAAATCCACCAGCAAAGATAAAAACCTGAAATTTGGCATGATTACTCTTGGTGCCTATGTTAATACATTTTCAAAGTTAGTTACAGCCACGCCCACCAAAAACGCCCAAAAATTATTTTTATGCATATGACATTATGTATGAGTTTCAAAGTAAAAATTAAATTAAATAATATAGTATTTGTATATATTTTCTTACTAAATAAATAATAATAGTAACTTTAAGTACATAAAACTATTTAAAAATCTTCATCATTCTCATTAATTTCAAGGTCACAACCACTTTGGATTGTTAACGGTACAGATGGGGGCATAAGCAAATCGATAGCTTCTTGGGGTAGACTTTGCATTTTTTTTTTTGGAATCTTGCGCATACTTGTTAAAACCGGATCTGATGACAGCAAAAAAAAATTGAAAATGTCCGCATTTGTATTTTCTCTGCAATTTTTGCGAGAGTGATACTCTCTATATCTTTTGAAGTCCTTATTGCGGGCTTCTTGCGCTTCTTCGCTCAGCTGCCCGATGGGTAATAAGGCCGATGAAATTATCTCATTGCCATGAATTAAGTATTTGTGGACAGTAGGGGGCATATAGTACCAGGGATATTTAGCTACGAAATATTTCGCAGTTTCATGTGAAAATACTTTAAATTTTGGAGCATTAACTTCATGGCCGCATGAAACAACAATCATTATGATATGCATTTTTTTGATCAAAGACAAATCAATCTTTGTTATTTCTGCTGAAATTTCTGCATTTTCGAAAAACCTCCTTGCAGTATTTCCGTCATTGGAATTACCAAAACCGGGCTTTGGTTTATCAACAATCAAACCCAAACGTTTTCGAAATTGCAGTTGAATTTCTTTTTTTGTTTCCGCCACAATTTTTTTATTTTCTTCTCCTCTGGCTTGCCATTGTCTTATTTTTAATTTATAGGAGAGATGAAGAAGACATTCAAAAAAACGAATCCATCCATGCAACACGGATAAATCGAATTGTAGGTTTTCAGTTTTAACTGGTCTTTGTATCATTTCTTCAACCAAATTGAATTGTTTTGATTTGGCATCACAAATGTAGCATTTTTGTGTAGAAGAGTTTTCGGTGATGGCATTGCAAACCTTTCCATCAACCATGGTGAATATCAAATTGTGTTGAATGAAAATACTTTTTTCACTAAATTCTACAATGCTAGGTTCGAGGTCCTTAATTTGGTTATCTACTCTTTGCTTTTCAGTCACGGATACAGCAGAAGATTCTTTAAGAAACTCAATTTTGAGTGGTCTACAATATCTGGTTGAGCTTGGGCGAGGATTCTGCCAAATTATTTTTGCGCCAGAAACTAAACGAAGAGGAACAAGGCAGGTGATAAAAACAGTTGAATCATCTGCGTCCAATCCATGGAAAGCTTGCTTATACGAGCTGTGACCAGAGCTTCCATCAAAGCCCCATTTAGAGTATAAACATACATTTTTCAATTCTTCGGGGCTAAGTAAATCGATCACTTCTTTTTGAACAGTTACTAAACGTTTAACTGTCAAGTTAAGTAAACTTTGTAAATCTGTACTTACAGAAGTCTCTGAAATACTCATTTTTTCAGGTTTAGGGTAGCAATTTTTTTTGCAGTCTTGCACAATTTTATAAGAAGGAAATATTTTGGGTGCTTTTGCTCTTATGATTTCATACTGAAAACGAGTCAGGTTTGCTTCAACAATCATTGCCAATGCTTCTTCTCCAGTCATTGAAGTGGGTTCATTGGACTCATTTATAGCTTTGATACACTTTTCATCATATTTTGGAATGGTGGTTACTTCTCGAACTAATTTTGCAGCCCCCGATTGTCCAGATGCTCTTAAACCCTTTTCAGTCGCATATGTTAACTCGGCCAGAGACGTGAATTTTCTCAACTGCTCAGTTTTTTGTCGTTTTGTTCTGTCTGAACCTTCTTCAAAAGACATTTTTGGCCGACCACGTTTAAAGCTTACAGAGCATGTATATTTGAACAGAATGGGTGTTTTAAGCCAACTACTATTGTTTTTTAAAAACCGAGCTTCTATGCGACAAGCTTTATCCCAGCGTGATCTAAATTTTGATTTAAAATCTTTAATTTTTATATCAATATCGTGTTCAACAGTACCACTGCATTGAATCCGTCTTTCAATTTCTTGCCTTAAAATTTCCATTTGGCTATCCAATCTGTGGCAATTTGAACTCTTCATAATATTGTAAAGGTCTTGCCTTGTGATAGACAAAGTTTTGGAAGTTGTTCGGCCTGAGAAGTAATTATGATAAAAATGTTACTAAAAAAAATAATTTTTTTTACAGTGACGTCACCAACAAAAAATTTGTATTACACGAAAAGGAGCAAATTGGAGCAAAAAAAAATTACATATTCTGAAAATAGACAAAACACTTAACACAATGACATATAATACTTCGCAGCACCTCACAGCCATCACAATTAAAAGTTTAAGTAATACAAAAACAACACATTGTTCTTACACTTTTTCTATATTCAACGACAAATTAAGGGAATACAAAATATTTTTTTTTGTTAATTCAAAAACAAAAATTCACACCTGAGCTTACTGATTCCATGGCAAAAAGATTTATTTTAATCCAAACACCGAGTAATAAATAAAACACAATATACTTAATCAAGGCAAACTAAAAAAACACGTGTGCGCGCGATGCGAAAAGTGAACAAATGCTCCATTTTTAACGATCTGCCGAACATCACGTGATCCAAATGACTCTTCTCTCTCTCATTTCTAATTCTCTATCACATTTAAAAGAGAAATAAAACCAAAGTTTAAGACAAAGCTCAATTTCAAAATTTGATTTTCTGCCAGCTAGACAGGTATTTTGCCCCATTGTGCGTCGTATGGCTGCTGCAAAGGCTTACGTACCGAGTCGACTCTGACAAAAACACGAGAGCAATGTTTGAGTTCTTTAAAAACAAAAGGTTTGTGATTACAGTGACGTGAAGGCGCGGATGGACGAACGTTTTCAAAATGACGGTGTAATTCCTTGATGAACTCGGACTGCGGAACGATTGCATTGTTAGCAACGAGAAAGTCCGACGGCAACCGAATGTTTTGCCCGAATGCTAACTCAGCGGCGCTAGCTTCGAATTCCTCGCGAAATGTTGCTCTGAATCCCATTAGTACGTGTGGAAGTCTTTTAGACCATTGCACATCATTGTGGCATTTGAGTGCTGCCTTGAGAGTGCGGTGCCAACGCTCTAGGAAACCATTCGCTTTGGGGTTGTACGCTGTGGTTCGGTGGTGTTCGATGCCGAGACGTTTGCAGAGTTAGTTGCACAAACTGGACTCGAATTGCGAACCTTGATCTGTTACGACAACGGAGGGTATTCCGTAACGCGAAAACCAATTGGTGAACAATGCGTTCGCGACTGTTTCTGCCGTAATGTCGGGAATCGGAATTGCTTCCGGCCATCTGGTGTATCTGTCAATTGCAGTAAGCAAGTAGCGAAAGCCTTCGGAAGGTACAAGAGGTCCGACTAGGTCGACATGAATTTCGTCGAAACGCTTGGAGACTGGAGGAAAGTTTCCTATCGCACTCCGAACGTGCTTTGAAATTTTTGACTTTTGACAGGCTATACAAGCTCTTGCCCAAATACGACAATCTTTATTTATTCCTGGCCAGATAAACTTTCTAGTCATTGCTTTGACTGATGACCGTACATCTTGATGTGCTAACCCATGAATGGTTTCGAAAAGCGATTTTCGAAAAGGTTGCGGTATGAATGGGCGAGGCACTTGGCATGAGGTGTCACATACAATTGACTACGTTGAACCGGGGATTTTGAGATTTTCGAAACGCAAAGACGAATCCGGCGAGCGCAAATCATGCAGCTCTTGGTCATTTGCCTGGGCCTTAGCGATGGTCTGATAGTCTATTTGCGTCGGTAACGAAATCTCTTCGAGTCGCGAGAGTGTATCGGCAACTACATTTTCGGATCCGGGAATATATTTGATGTCCGTTGAAAACTGACCGATTAAATCGAGATGCCGAAGCTGACGAGGTGAAGCTTTGGATGGCTTTTGACGAAAAGCAAAAGTTAGAGGCTTGTGATCGGTGAAGATTGTGAACGATCGCGCTTCCAGAAAGTGTCGAAAGTGATTGATGGAAAGATAAATAGCTAATAATTCTCGATCATAAGTGCTATAGCCGCTTTGAGTACGATTCAGCTTAACTGAGAAGAAGGAAAGTGGTTGCCAAGCCACTTTGTTCCATTGTTGCAACACGCCTCCGACCGCGCGATCTGAAGCATCAACACAGAGCGAATATTTAGTGTTTGGAATCGGAAAAGCTAATAAAGCTGCTTGACAAAGAGCTTCCTTGCAGCGTTGAAATGCGTCGGTTGTTTCGGATGACCATTTGATAACTGTTTTGTCATTTTTCTTCTTCTTGCCTTTAAGTAGCTCGGTTAATGGAAGCAGAATGAAAGCTGCCTTGGGAATAAATCGCCGGTAGAAGTTCAGCATTCCCAAGAACCTCCTAAGCTCGGACAAATTTTTCGGAAGCTTGCACTTAGCAATTGCTTCTACTCTGTCAGGAGATGGCCTAACACCCTCAGCTGAAATAAGATGTCCCAGAAATAAGACCTTGGTCTTGGCGAAACTGCATTTTTCTGTGTTTATTACCAAGCCATATTTTTCTAGGCGTTGAAAAAGAGTTTTGAGGTGACAGAGATGCTCTCAACAACTTATAGCTATTTACAATGACAGAATGAGATTCTGAGCATCCCAAAACGTAGTGATATACTGTCGTTAATCACAGCTCTAAATATTATACTAAATAACTTAAACGGACGTTAACTTCACGTCAATTGAACAAATCTTCTTAAGTCTAAGGCTGGGTTTAAAGCTAACATTAGTATAATGAGTAATATTACTAAACAGCGGGGACCACCCCGTGTTTAACAGATCCAAATTCGCAATATCTGCAGGAGTAGGATCCGCTATGTGATACGGAAAGAAAAATCTACTCCTCGCTACTGACAGACGTTTGTTTACACGGTATGAAAAGCTGCCTCCCAGATAGGCTAATGAACCAGGACACACCAAAGGTGCTTCCGAAACGAAATTTACTGCTCCAATATCTTCTGAAGCGTTTATCTGAGTAGCATTATCTATTGGCTGTTGGATCACAAATTGTCCCTGCGATCCAGTCAAATTTGTCGGGACAGGACTCGACTCCAGACTGGGTATCTCAAGCAGATATTTCTGAACTGCACCCATGAGTCTCATGTTCACTAAGAACTCTTCCACATCAGTCGGGAAGTATGTGGCTACTACGCCAGCACGCTGACACACCATTACCTGCATGTGTTGCATCTTCTCACAAGATTCGTATCCGATACATCTGTTGTTCCACTCTGCCTCTATTCCATTAGGCTCCCAAGCGGTTTCCGCATCATCCGGTCCGTTTGTGTAGGCAATATCCTGCATGATCCTTTGAGCCGCTATAGAAATATTTGGATACTCTGTAGTTAAATAGTATTGAGTAGCCATTAGCTGGAAATAGCCTGACGAATCGTAAGTATATGGTTTTGTATTAAACTTACTGTCCGGACCTGAGGGAATCGTAAAGTTCCCAAACCCTGATAAGTATAGGGCTAAACTCTTCGGGAGAACAAAATTCCCCTGCTCGTAGATCATGTCTACAAAAATTAACTCATGAGGAGTTAATTTATATTTATTTAAGCGTTTAATGTACAAAACGCGCGCCCAAGCTAAAACAGTAATGTAGTAGTTATAGCATGACAAGCTAATTGAGCGTTTAAAATTGAGGTTCTGAGCACAGAAGTTTTCATAACTTTCTTTGATTAGAGGCTCGAAAATCCATTAAAACCCGTATAATGATTAAGCTCTTCCGATATTGGTCTCAATTCCTCAGAAGGAGTTGGGAAGAATGCTTCCAAATACAGCGGATCGTTCTTCAACTCAGAATTCGTCTTAGATAGGTGTTGACCACCTTGTAATGTATCTACCGCGACGACTGGATTTCTGACGTTCTCTTTCGCCCTGGAAATTCCACCTCTACGTTGTTGTTGAAAAGGCTTTCGCGATGGCGAGGGAAGATCTGGTTGTACCATCGGGGGTTGTTGTTGATGGTAGTACTGCTGTTGTTGCTGTTGCTGTTGTTGAGGGGGCTGGCCTTGGCGCCAATTCTCATTTGGATTACCTCTATTATTATAATTGCTGTTATTCCTGTTGAATCTTGACATCTTGTAGAAATATAGTTATCGTCACTTAGGCGAATAAATGAATTGTTTCAAATCTATAATTTCTAATTACTTTTTACCTCTCCGAGGATTTACTTGTTATACACTTGTAGCTGTGTTTTTGTGGGGCTTCCACTTCGGTTTTACCTTTTTAAGTTTAACGCGTATCTAACAAACCGAGTGCCGTGAAATATTTTGAGCTATCCGACCTAACATTCGCGACCGCGAACTGCCCTTCCAATATCCTAAACCACACGTCCGGATTTTCCGGGCAAAAAGGCAAATTTTTTAAAGCCAAAGCACTTACTTGAGCGACTGGGAGTTCTCCTCCGCTCCCTGCACCACTTGCGAAGCCTGATGAGCTTCGGTTGTCAGCTGCACCTTGCTGAGAGCCCGCATCGTCATTCGGTGAATCCGGCATTCCAACCTCGGAGAGCTGCGAACTGCAAATGTGCAAAAAAAATGAAAAAAAAATTATTGACTCGACAAAAAAAATCGAAATGCTAAACGAATGGATGATTTTTAGAAGAGCTGCAAAAGGTTAGTTAATTTATTGTTTTTTTTTTTTTTTAAATTAGAAAAAAATGATTGGAAGAAATACAATTGAGCGAGATGCGCTAAAAAATTTGATAAAAAAAAATATCGAACTTGCAGCGAGAAGCGTTACAGTTCGTATACATATATAAGAAAACAAATGATGTCTGTTGCTGCTGGTTGCCCGTTGCTTGATTACAAAACGGTTACTGTGTAGGTCTGCATTGGCAGTATCGAACGATACAGCGGTACTTCTTGCCGCGCCCACGCACCGTTGTCGGCACACAAAAAAAATTTTACTGTTTGCTTGTTTTTTCTTGTTTTCTTTGAGAGGCCGAATGGATTTCCGTTTGCTTGCTGTTGCCTGTGCTGAACTACAGCTACTGTGGACACTCGCAAATTTTACTGCTTGCTTGGTTTTTTGTTTGCTTGCTGTTGCCTGCGCTGAACTACAGCTACTGTGGACGCTCGCACGCCCGTTATGATGTGCTGTCGTGGAGTTTGTGGTGCTGTTTCGGTGGCGCTGAGATGACGCGATAACGTCGGGGTCACCAGTTTGGGTATCCAATACAATGGATGCCGGCAGTTTGGGTATCCAATACAACTTATGGATTCCGGATTGTCTCTTAATGGACACTGCCTTCCGTGGACACATGCAGCACAATGAAAGACGAACTTATTTCTTTTACTCGGAAGAATACAACTTTTATTCAGGAATCAATTTGTCTTAGCCACAGTCTAGTTAAATACAATATGTTGTTACTGTACGCATTTATTTTCTTTTGGGCAGCTCTTCATGTAACCCGATTTAATATCTTGAAGAAAAATTCTTAAAAATGGCGACTGTGAATAAAAATGAAAAAACTCTTTGATGGCGGCGATTTACGTCTTTTATCTGTGCTGTCCGAAATCAGAATGCCGCCGCACCCATGTATGACAGCAGTCAATTAATTGTGGTAATAGATTTTGAGGCGGCTGCATTCAACCGATGCTGTGGTGAGTTCTGTATTTACACGTACGCTACAACTTATGGTTTTTTGTTATTCATTGACTACAACTACGAGTCGGATATATGTGTATCTTTTTATTACCCAGAAGTGGAAGGCAAATCAATGAATCGTATTTTGATTGTTATGTAGGTATCTGGTGCTTAAGGCAATGCATATGCTGGGAAGTAAGTGTCAAGTATCGAAGTATGGTTTGATATAAAACAATTAATTAAGTGGTCGCTGGTGTGCTCCCTTCACACTTAAAGAGATATGAATAGATTATGGTCTTTTATTGAGTTATGGTAGGTAGGAAAAGGACTTGGAAGACGCACGTTTCGGACATGGTGAATGGCCATTGTCACGTGAACGCTTAAAATGGATTTTAAGCGTGTTAATAAATTGTACGCTTAAAATCCATTTAGAAATGCAAAATTGACATGTATTCAAATTTTAGTTGGAAAACGCTTAAAGTGGGTTTTAACCGTTTTAAAAAAAATTTCAACATGCAGTTTAAATTTGGCAAATTATTTTTTTGTTCGCCTAAAAAAAAAAAGGTTAAAATGGCTTTTAAGCATTTAAAAAAATCCCAAAATTCCCTTAGTACGCCTTATAAAAAGCGTCACTTAAACTGCTTTCTAAGCGTAAGGGCAATTCCTCATCCTCATACGCTTTAAAACGCCTAAGCGCTATCGCCCCCTACCATCAAATTTAGCATCTATTTTATATATCGTTTGGAGGCCTTGCACTTCCTTATATAGTGGTCGGTTCGTTCTTGTTGATTTTCACAGATTATTGTGCATCTCAACAAATATTTTGTAATTGCTTATAAGTCAAATTGAAATATTTTATGACCTTTAGTCCAAAATGCGTTTCGCCCGGACACGATAGTTGGGCTCATCAGTTAGATGCTATCGTGTCGCTCTAAGACGCACTATTTTTTTGGTCGATGACTACCAACTCTAATAAAATTTTCAGCACATACATACTGAAAATTATATTTTTCTAGGGGAATTTGGTCAAATTCATGCACCCAGAAATATATGTATGTTACGCCCGTGGTCTGGCTAGTGGTAAATAAATAGAAGAAAACGCAAATAATACCTACATATTATTTTTATTTGCTTATAAAAAAATATTTAAATCCACAAAAACATTGTATTATTATCATTATTATTATTATTTATTTATTTACTGTAACTAAGTTACTGTACAAGCATACCAGTTTTGGTGGACCGAAACTAATGCTCGTTAATAAACACCAGGTATTCGTCGGTCTCAACTCAGGCGGAGGAATAGAACGAAGTGCCGACGTATCTCAAGCAAATTGTTTGCTGCGGGCATGCAGTAACGTCCAATCTTAGGCCTCGGCCACGCAGTAAGCGGCTGAGTGGCAGCTCTAAGCGACGCCGACGTATGGCCTGGCACTGAGCGACTGCTTTTGAGCGATTAGTAGTTAAAATGCCGTTGTCAAGAACAGTTCGCCGTATATTACTGTCGGAAAATCGTTTGTATGTGTACAAATTACTTAAACGTATACAAAAAAGAAGACGATTTGGTGTTCATCCGATTAACCAATTAAGATCGGAGTTTGGAGAATTTAATCATTTATTTTTGAATCTACGAAAATTTCCAAATAGATTCTGGCAATATCTATGGAATTTTTTTCATAAACGGCAATAAACTTTTAAAGAATTGTACATCGTCGCAGTCTTCCTCCTTTTCCATTTCTGATTTCAACAACTTAAGCCTTTCCCTTTCCAAATTTAAAAATTCGGAATCCACATCCATGGCTGAGCTCTTCCTTTTTTTTTTTGGCTAATGTGGCGGATGGGCGTTGGCGATCGTATTGTTTTTTTAATACTTCTTCTTCATCGCCCAGCAAATAACCCAATATATCAGTGACGTTTAGGTCATCAGCAGCATCCACAGGTCCCGAAAAATTTCCCTCAGTTGGATCCGGCAAAATGGTATCTTTAATGAATGCCATAGATTCGAAGTATGGCCATTTTATTTTAATGGAAGTTCCTTCAGATCCAGATAATGGTCTTGGTATTTTTTGGAGGTTTTTGCCATACGTGTCTTTAAGGTTCTTCCACTTGTTTTTTGCGTCCACTCCTAAAAAAAAAACGATATTTTTTATATTATTTTTATATTTATATATTATATAATATTTTCAGGTTTCTTGCTACTGGCCATTCTTTTAGGGATTTGGCATTTGCTTTTCGTATGGGCAGAAGCACAGTCAGTGCAATCGTTTCGGAGACTTCTGTTATTATATGGAAAGAACTTGTTAATGAATATATGCCTGTTCCAACAACAGATCATCTTAAAACAGTGATCAACGATTATTATACGCGTTGGAAGTTCCCTAACTGTTTTGGCAGTATTGATGGCAAACATTGTCAAATTAAATGTCCAGCAAGCTCTGGATCACATTATTTCAATTATATGCATTATTTCTCCATTTTACTGCAAGCTGTAGCTGATGCTGACAAAAAGTTTCTCACAATAGAAGTTGGTGGGAGAGGAAAACAAAGTGATGGCGGAACTTTTGCAGGTTCCAAATTATTTACGTTGCTTGAAACTGAGAAGTTCAATGTGCCTCCTCCACAAGCACTGCCGGAATCAAATATTGTACTACCGAATTTTTTGATAGGTGATGAAGCTTATCCTTTGAAACCTTATTTGTTAAGACCGTACCCACGGAGGGATTTAAATGCACGAAATGAACATTTTAACGATCGACTTTCAACGGCAAGAAAATGTATAGAATGTGCATTTGGAATAATGGGATCAAAATGGCGCTTTTTGCAAAAAAACATTGAAACGAAACCGAGAACGGCGATAAATTTAATAAAATGTGCTTGCATACTGCACAATTTTGTGAGAGAGTGCGATGGAGACAGTGATTTGGACTATATAAAAGTAACATCAGCAATGCCAAACGACGCAGTACGAAATGGCAACGCAGCAGCAGCAGCTTACCGTTTTAATAGAAGTACCCATACAGCTCTGGATGTTCGAAGTAAAATAACGGAGTATTTTTTTGATTTTGCACACTAAACCACAGGTGTTAACTTGCTATGCACTAAACTATGTATCACATAAACTTTAAATAAAAACTTACCACTTAAACCACAAATTTCACCAACTTCCTTCCATATTTTCTCAGTAATATTTTTATTTTTAAAATTGGCATTTCTATCTTGCCATAAATCTGGTCGAGATTGCACACACGAAATTAACAACTCAATGTTTACTTTGGCCATCTTTACTTCTTGCCGCTCAGAACATTACTAAAAAATTAAAACAGGTTTGGTTGCTGAGCGGCGCCGCTTAGCCGCTCAGAATTTTGTTTCGGCGCTCGCTCATAGCGTGGCCGCTTCTATGTGATTTCATATGTTTTATATTTTTTTTTCCGCTCAGCCGCTCAGCCGCTTACTGCGTGGCCGCGGCCTTATTCAGCAAATGATCCAAAATAAAACCTTTGTTGCTGCAATAATTGGACAAAGATCAATTTATTCACAACATGAATTAAAATGTAGTTTTAAATACAATAAAGACTCGAAAGCACAAGTAGTCCAAAAATGCAAATTTTTACTTGGTTAGGTTTTTTAATTCTTACTAAAAGTGTCTTTCGGTGTGTGCGGTCGAATGGAGAATGCCCGCTATATGGAAGTTTTATGACTTGATTGCAGTTGTTGACGATAGGATCTATTTGGACAATGTCAACATAGCATCATCTTAATTGTCCCGTTTAACTTATAAAGATCTTAACCATCGACTGCTTACGGATGCTTTAAGTATTGAAAATATAATTTTAATTATACGTGCTAGAACAGAAATCCTTTATCTAAATTTTATTCCTTATAAAGAAGATCTGTCAGGAAGTTGTGGCCTTTGCAATCTCAACGTCCGAGAGGATGTACACTTGATGAACACTTTTTGGGTGTATGTCCAATTTTGCAAGAAATAAGGAGGCTTTATATCGGAAAAAGTTTCCTGACTAGAGACGAATGTTTGGAAATTCTAAATGGAGACAAGTCCTGGAAAACGCTAGCAAATTACTGCCGACACGCCTTTTTCTACCGAAATAGCTTTTTGTAAATTTAACATTTCATAATATCACAAAATTAATGAACTTGAGAAAATGTGGAGAACACAAGAAGTGACAACAACGAGCGACTAAGGGCGCTGCTTTTTTTTATGCTGCTTCTTTAAAATTAGTTCAAATTCGCATATGTTCAAAAATATTGTATATACCCAAACTGAGACCCATCCCAAATCAGTAGGAATGGGGGCGATATAGAATGGGAACCAAAGTCTCCATAAGAACCAATTTAAATTAAAGTAGGTAGTGAAGTGCATGTGTGGTCATAATTTATTAATTGTTTGGTATGTTTCATAATTTAGGAAAATGGCCTTAACTTTGCAGACAATGTGTTCTTTTTTATCGTTCGTACTGAATACTCTGTAAGAATAATTTTTAAGCCCACCACTTACAAATTCTGTAATGTAACTTCGTTGGCCATAACAATTCAGTTCGTTAGTCATATCACCGATAAAGTCTCCAATAGGTGGGTCGAATTCTCCTTGAAGACAAACATAAATAACTAAATCAGTGTTGCAAAACTCTTTTCTTGTAGTTATAGCCCGTAGTGGCTATTCTTATAAAAAAATGAAAAGCACAGCTCGTAGAGTTTTCAACACAAAAATAAAGTTTTATTATTAATTTAAAGTTTTAATTACGACTTTTATTTTGGTAGGGAGCAATTTGTTCCAGCACATTCGAGAATATATATTTCACAGCCTCGAAATGCAATTTATATTTTGACATTTATAGATGTCGTTTTCTGTGCAATTTAGGAACGTTCCGAGAAACGAAAATGTAAGGGCGCGTGGCAAGTTTACTGGGTCGCGTTCGTGAAAACAATTATTCTCGCGACTTTTTCTTGATGTGATTTTATTAAGCCATACTTTGTTTTTTTTTTTTTAATGTTGTTCTTTATTTATTGATGGTGAAATGAATATCCACCACATAGTTTCTCCAATTTTTAGACGAGCTTGAGTTGTAGCAGGAACCGTTAACCGTTGATAGAGTTTCAGCTGCTTCTTCTTTCAATTCGAAGAATACGACAACATTGTTTTCATTAATAGGAAAAATTTGCATAAAATTTATGGAAAGATGAGTAAGTAAATCATACAAATCTGAAGGATTATTTAAAATACAGGTGTTTGTTGATTTTCTTTTTGACCAAATTTACCCCAAAAACAATTTAGAATTAGTTTGGCAAGCGATCTTTTTCCAGGATTATTTTTTATATTAGAATATTCCAGCTTAAGAAAATCTGCAATATATTTATTTGTATCTTCTTCAGATAAACATACACTTGCCCCTCCTGAAGCTCTTTGCTTTAATTTAAGAAAAGTATTCATCATTGAATTAAATAGTCTTCAGAACCTGTATTCGGGTTATATTGGGTCACTATTTCGTATTCCCAAATTTCCATAATAGTTAGTAACTATAACCCAATTCAGTAGCTTTCACCACTTTATCAATTACCCATGTTCCTATTAGTGCCATTTCATCATCAGAATGGGTGCACATCTTTTTTTTGCTTTTTTTCATTGCTACATGTTCTACACAATGAAAACATCAATTTTTTGTTTAGTTTTTGGGGCAATACCGGGTTACTACATTATGTTACAACGGTAAAATTTCCTTTTTTACATACCTACTGAAAATTTTATAATCTTTTTTATAAAATTAGCTCTTACTTGAGCTCGATAATTAATTTTTTAAAACTTCAAGAAAAAAAAACAAAAGCGAATTTTAAAAAGAAAGACGTGTGTGTTGTGCGGTACTCGGTATAGTATGAAGTTTATTTCATTTTCTTCTTTTCTTCATTAAATTTACAATTTTAAATGAAATATGGCCGACTGGCGGGAAATTTGAATTTTATACCATTTAATAGAATTCACAAGTTTGAGTTTTATGTAAAATTACATATATAGATAATTCAAAATATTTTAGTTGAGTATTGATTCATTAAATTTTAAAACTATTTCATCTGATGAAACACATACCCAGGGGTAAAGCGAACATATCAATCTATTTGATTTTTTCACCTTCGTTACACTTGTAATAATTGAGTGTATTACCAGTTTTTCATCCATTGGAGCCCTCTCGTGGATTTAACGGGGCATTTTGTACTAAAGGGTGATTGTTTAATAAATTTAACTCTTCATCTTTTAATATATTAAGTTGAGTTGCAAATTCACACCCCACTTTTCAATCACCTCATACCCAAATGATCTCAATCGGGCTGTTTTGGCCAAAGCGCTAGTTATAGTTCCAAACAAAACACGATTTTATATTTTTGGACATAGCTTCGCCCTACAACTTTATTCAAAAACAAATGATGATGATTACTTATTTGCATGCATTTTTATATAAAAAAAAATGCATTCCATTTGTGTATCTCTTGAAAACATGAAAGGTGACATAGCAAGCAGGTCATCAAAAAAATTTATTATTCACAAGAAAAAAAAATGTAATATGACTAACTGTTGTGTTTTACATTTGGTGAGAAAATAAATGGAACCGAAACACTACTCGTTCCTTGAATGATATGTGATATTAGCTTTTTATGATTTAGATAAATGCTGAATTTTACATTTGATCCACAAAAGTGGATGATTTGACATTAAACTATTTGAAAGAACAAATATATATGTTTGTACAATTAAGTATGCTTGCTGAATGAGAAAATAAATTGAATTGAAACATGAATGTATTACTTATTATTTGAACAATATGTGATACTAGATTCTTATGATTTAGATAAATGAGTTAAGTGTGTTCCGCGGGGTTGTCGACCTATGGTGTCGTAACTCGCTCTCGTATCTGTTTAAGTCTCGTTTTTGTTTAAGACAAGCCGGGTGTCTGTGGTAATAATGAAATTCAAAAATATGCTGTTTTTCCTATTTTTCTCTTCCAAAATCAACCACTTGATTGCTTCTATGGATTGATTATCGACGCACCTGATAAGAGAAAAAGATTTAATATTTATTTTAAATAGTCATTGAAATATAAAATTTACCTATATCCATTTTTGGGTATTAACCCAACAACGTTGGGTTTTAAGAAGTTTCGTCTGTACACCAGATTACATGAAGACGCTATAGTTGTTGACTCCAGAAATGGTTCGGTATTGCACTGGGCAAGAAAGAAATGTCTGAACTTTCGACATGCCGCAATCAGAATTTGAACATCATTAATGCAATATTCCAAAAATTGACGTTGGAGATCAAAAACATCGTTTCGATGTTCACCATACCATTTTAAAAAGACCTCCGATCTTCTGGTTTCATAGAAGACGAACTATAGAATTCCAAAGCCGGTAACTTCCCGATATAGTTACTATTTTCTTGTTTTCAAAAAAATGAGGAAAATAACCTTTTTTAATTCCGAGTATAGTTGAAATGATTTCGGAAGCTTAGAAAGAGCCATTGGGAAATAGTTTAAGGAATCTATGAACTTAATGTTTGCTAATCCCATTAATATGATCTTGCTCCTTGCTCTTGCATAATCAATTCGGGCACAAAGTTATATAATTTAATATAAACTGGTGATCATATGATTGTCCGCAATTAGCAATTACAACAATATTTTTAAATCTGACGAACTTTCAGAATGTGTTTTAAAAATTTGGGAACAATGTTTCCTTCTTCTTCGCCTTTGTTCAGATTTCTTAATAATGTTTAATGAAGTTCCGCACTTATTACAAAAAGTCAAATTGGGGCACGAGTACGATAACTTTGGCGCCAAGATATAATAACGGTTTTTAGTAGAGGGGCTTAATACGAGCATTTTTTACTATGGGAGGGGGGGGTCTATCTCCCCTCGTTTAGGCGGGAGGGGCAATTTTATAAAAATTTACTTAAAATCTTTAAAAAAAATATTAAAAAAGAACGGCAACACTTACCATTATAAATTATACCTTTTTCAAAAGTCAGAACTCTACAATTTATAATAAATTTTAAGTAAAGTTGTTTCAGTCAATAGTTTTTGAAATAATTGACTTCAAACTCAAAATTTATGAAAAAAAAGTTAAAAAAATCACTTTGAGTATTATTTTCCTCATGATTATAAAAACCAATAAAGAAGTAATTGATGTAGTTAACTGTTCCAATTATTTTTTAATCAAACACTGAAAACTATTCGTTTCTATGTTTTCTAGTTTTTGAGAAAATTGAAAAACAAAAAAAATAATTTTGTATCAGATGGGTGCATGTAAAGTTTCTTTTGCATGTAAAGAATCTGGATTAAAAAAAATAATTGATATTATATACATAAACGTATGTACATATGTCATGTCCATTTCAATCTCTTTTTTCTAAATATTTGAGCATGAAAATTTATTGCATTAAAAAAAAATTTGCATTACCTTTACGACAACACAACGGCAGCAAATTCTCATAGTTTCTTAATATGCACATATGTTTGTGTCATACATAGATATGCATATAACTATGTACACACATTTAATGCAGCCACAGTAAAAAGTATGTATATAGTTAGATCATAAAAAACAAGACCAAGCATTCGATGTTTGTACCGTTATTTTTATACAGGTTTGGTGCAGGTTATAGTTTACCAAAGCCATTCTTCATTTAACGTTTGAAAGAGTAGTGTTTCCTTTTTAAGAATGGCGGCTAAGCATCCACTTCTTCATCCAAAATTAAATAATTTTTCGATTTTTTGTTCGTTTGGGGATTTGGTGTCAACAAACGAAAAAAGTATCCCGTTTTTAGAAGAAATCGGGTTAATTCCCTCCAAAACGTCTACTCCACCTCTGTGTTTTGATATTTTAATGACCGTGGAAAATTCAAAAAGTGCAAAGTTCGGTTGGTAAATAACCGCATTAACTGTAATAAAATCACAAAGGTATATAAGAAATTTACGTTGCAAACAGTGAGATGCCTAAGGGGGGGCATGCTGCCCCCCTGCAACCCCCCTGCTTGGGCTCACTATAGGCTTTGGGGAGGGTGAAAATTTTATTATATGCAAAGTTTCTTTAAAATTAAAGAATCTTTTGGGTTTAAAGAACAAGTATAGTTTTACTATTTTTCAATTATATATCTTAAAAACTAGAAGACATAAAAAGAAGTAGTTTTCTGTGTTTAATAAAAAAATAATTGGAGCAGTTAACTACATCAATAATTTTTTTATCGATATCCATAATCATGAGAAAAATAATATTCAAAGTGATTTTTGTAACTTTTTTTTCATAAATTTTGACTTTGAAGTCAATTATTTCAAAAACTATTGACTGAAACAACTTTACTTAAAATTTATTATAAATTGTAGAGTTCTGACTTTTGAAAAAGGTATAATTTATAACGGTAAGTGTTGCCGTTCTTTTTTAATATTTTTTTAAAGATTTTAAGTAATTTTTTATAAAATTGCCCCTCCCACCTAAACGAGGGGAGATAGACCCCCCCCTCCCATAGTAAAAAATGCTTGTATTAAGCCCCTCTACCAAAAACCGTTATTATATCTTGGCGCCAAAGTTATCGTACTCTCCCCCAAATTGGGAATATCCAAACATTGATAACACTTTTGTTTAAAAACGCAGAAATATGGTTCATGTATTTTAACAGTGGTATTATATGTTTCGTTTTCAATATGAATAGGTTTTTCTCCAATTATTTTTTCCTGAGGGCTCTCTAAGTCATACAAAATGTAAAGAGTGTCTTTACACTTAGGTGTTTTACAATCGGGAAGTATATAGCATAGATGATCCTGTTGTACGTGCTTACTACATAATTTATAGTAGTATTCGCCACAGATATGCAAGCGGTTTCCACTATAAGTTTTTTAAACATAATATGCATCTTTTAATTTGTTCGCAAATATTGTTTCCATTTGAGCTGGCCGCCTTGTGTTTGTTGAAACAATTTTTCCCTCTAAAGTTTCGATTACAATCCACACAAGAAATTTCAGTTGCAATTTCTGGACACGTAGGTATGTTTTGACATTGTGGACATGATTTTTGACTCCTATGTTTGCTCTTCATATTGTAGGTTATATGTTAATATTCACAATAATAACTGCAGCTGAATGCAGCAGTTAGGATGTTATTACATTAAAGTGCTTATTGTGAATTGATTTTTTTTTCTCATCATTAGCAAATCAAATATTCATTTCACGTCCCTTTGTTGCTTAGTTATACACTGTTATCTTATATTCCCTTAAATGTTCTGGGAATATTTTTATTTCCGGAATGCCACTTCCTTCAGGGGGTATATTTATATGTGCCTTATTAATTAGTTGCAATTGGATTTTGTTTGTATTTTGTTTATATCTCCTTATTATTTTTTTATTCACATCACTTGCATTGTCTGCGTATGCTTTGCCTACGACTACCGCTCGAGGTAAGCATAAATTATCCGTATTATGTAAATTATAAGTTTAAACAAGCCGTTTGATTTTTTAAAAAAAGATTATCTTTATTGTTAACGAGCGTGCCTGGTTGCGATGTAGTTACTAACTGATTTCTTAAATCTAAAAATTACATTAGCTTCGTTTTGTACAGACGCTTGTTCTATATATCAGGTTACGGGCAGAAGAATTTTCAAAGTGCTTGCGAATGCCAAATTTTTGATAGTTTAATCTAATATTATATTGGATAATTTAATAATAATTTTAGGAGGAGGTTTTACGTCAAACCCCCCCGAAATTGCTTGGTGGTACAAAGCATCCACCAGCTTAGCTATAGATATCTGATGGGCTAAGGTACCATCCTCAGCCATCTGGGCCCAAATATAGCTCTGCAGAGGTTGATACTCCCAGCAGCTTTTTTCGAATTCTTCTAGGTAGTTTTTTATAATTGCGAAAGCCATCCTAACGTCTGGAACTTTGAATTTTGTTTTGGAGGAATACAAAATTTGTTGCTCTTTTTATATATATATATTTTTTTTTTTTTTTTTTTCATTGAAAAACTTTAGTAAACATGTGCTGTTGTTTTTTCAGTTCTAACTTTAACTCTTTCAGTTTTTGTTGCCTTATAATTCCTTCATAGCTGTCATATTTAGATTTATGTTGTTCATAGTGACGCTTTATGTTGTATAACTTTGGAACACTAATGTGGTTATTGCATATTAAACAAATTATTTTATTATTCACTTCACAACAAAAGTATTCTAGTTCCCACTTTTCTTGAAAATTTCGATGTTCATCACAAATTTTTCGCTTGGATTTACTACCACTTGGCTTTGAAAAAGACATACCGAACCAATTACAAAATTCTGATATAAATTATGAAAAAATCTATTACGAATATTTCAAACAAGGAAGCCAAATAGAAATTTATTAACTTGAATGACTGTTTCCCAATTTTTTTTCTACAAATAAACAAACTCCCCACCTCACAGAAATTTTCCCAAAAATCGTCACTTTAAATCAAACGAAATCTCTCTATCTCATTCTTACCAACAGCTCCTTACAGCCATTTTTATGTTTTCATTGTGTGTGTGAATGCGTGCAATTTACGGTGTTGAAATGAAGACATTTTCATGGGATTCCCCGGTTTGTTTTAAGTGTGTTCATGAATATATTTTTGTTCGTTTGGAGAAAAATTTAATGTGCAAAATTGGAAAATACCTGCAAGTTTTAAATTTAAGATTGGGCCGCAAAAATATTTGATGTTATCTGCATGCGGCCCGCGGGCCGCGAGTTTGACATACCTGGTGTACAGGATTCCTCAGGCCGATCCTGGCAGCTGAAGAGGAGGGTGTCCTGACTAACAATGGCTCGGCATGCTAGCTTAAGCCTAGGCTCTCCTCGTCTCCTGGGGGAGTTCTTGCCATTGCCGTCAGAACGTTTGTTACGTAAAAATCATGCCGAGAAGTCTTATACTTTTACTTATCATGACTTAGCTCAAAAAAATATGAGACCGACTATCGTACAAAATGCGAATAAAAAAACAATAAGTGTTTGTATCTCCAATTAAAAAAAAAAAAATAAAAAAAATAAAAAATAGCGAGTAAAAGACTGATAGGCAACCCTGGAAAGGAGGAAGTCAAGGTGTTAATTGTCCTTAAGATTATAAGCCCACCCACTTCCTGTGATGCGTACTCGGATACTGCGACATCGATTTATTTGATGGCGATATCCCCCTAATTGCATTTTCACCTGTAAACTATCTTACCATTTCCTAGGATCCAGGGGTTTCCATGATCACACCCACCCACCCTAGACTAACGTTCTTATACCTTCATGTCGGTAGTCATCTGACTTGTCTAAAAAAAATTAAAATGAATACACAAGAGAAGACCAAATCGTTAAAATAAGAACACCTTCACTTCATTTTCCAAAGTTTAAAAACTTTACATTTATTAAAAAAAAATATTTTTTTTTGTAGCGAATATGAATAAATATATTCAAAATTAATTATGATTTCTTTTGTTCAATCGACTTACCGCAAGCTTTTGATAATTTTTTGTTTCTTTTACCGTGAATGTGAGAATCTACCGACGTCCAAATGATGGGGTCCAACGCGTCAATTGGGCCGTTATTATGTGTTGTTTTTATTTTAAATGTTGGTATGACTGCTGAGTAGTTGTCTATAGGTACCTGTATAAAAATAAATATAATCAACTAGCGGACCAGGCGAACTTCGTCTTGCCCCGATCTAACGAGTTCAAATGAACTGCAGAGCTATAATAAAACAAAAATAGTTCAAATTTACCAATTTGATTTTTTTGAATGGAATAAAAATCAGTAGAGAGTGATATGATAAACAATGTTTTTCAATTTGTTTTCCGGCGAAAAAACAAACAACAACGACATCCTTTTTTCTTCGTTGCTAGTATTGCACACTTCGTAGTGCGTAAGTTTGAAATAAAATAAAACAATTTACAATTTATAATTCAATCAAGCCTATGATTTGTTTATTGTAATGCGCTGTGGTTAACAACAACATTCTCGGTGTAGATATACAAAACCGAAGGTTTTCCTACACGCGGACAGGCAATATACAATTGCCCATGTGAAAAAACTGGATACTCCAAATTCACACGGCAAACTCCTAATGATTGACTTTGAGCTTTATTGATGGTAATAGCAAAGGCCAAACGAATAGGAAATTGAAGACGTTTAAATTCAAGTGGCATATCAGAAGGTATCATTGGAAAGCGTGGAATGAAAACTTCTTCGCTTCGATAGTTGCCTCGATAGCATTTGGCATCAGCTTTTTAACAGCAAGCCTCGTACCATTGCACAAAAATGGTTGATTTAAATTCGGTAACATAATGACCGTAATTCCAACTTTCAATCGAAGATTATGCGGTGGTATTCCTTGCAAATCCAATGAATTCAAAAATTCAGTTGGATAATTCACTACTTCATCTTCGTTGGTAACGGTATCAACAGATTTATACGAAACCAAATCACCAGGAATTTTCGATTGAATATAAAAATTCAATTCATTGACATCTTTGTTCTTCGCAGCTAAAATTGCTCTATCGCTCAACCATGCATGTCTCTTATAATTTTGCTCAACCAACTCTTCTGTGGACTGCATAAATTGACAAAAATCACCTGACAATGTGATCTCCGACACTAAAGTTCTTGGATATCGTTTAGTACACTTTACATTAACCATACATGGGGAATTAATGTTATTTTCGCCACAGGGGTCATGGAGCATATTCTGCACAACAACATTATAAAATTCCGGATCAACATCTGGATCATGGATTTTTACAGAAATCACAGCATACACTTGATCGGATGCGATTTTGTCAACCAACCAAATAAGGATATGTGCATGCGGTAAACCACGTTTTTGTCATTCAACGGAGTACATCCAACATATGGCTTTACCAAAAATTTCGCTTTTCACAATGAAATTCATCAGCACCTTTAACTTTTGGTTAAACACACGGCAGTAATGGCGAGCGGTTGAATTTTGTTCAGTAAACAAATTATCATTAAACTCCGACCATTTTGGTTTGCAAGTGAAAGTAATAAACAAATTCGGACGGCCATAGTGACGAACATACGTCATGGCATGTTGTGCATATTCATGCATGTGTCTCGGACTGCCTTGATATGACGATGGCAATATTATCATTTTGCCCAAATTATTGACGTTTCCCTCACTGTTTACTTCATCTCGCAAATGGATGTATTCTTCTGAACGAAGTTTCTTCTGATTGAACCTGATAAAATTCAACCTCTCCATTTCAATTTTGACGCACTTGTCAACAACGCACTGATGAAATAGTTGGCGACAATGTAAAATGTAATTCACTTCATTTTGACGCACCATAAGTCGATATGAATAATAATTCATTGAACTAACTTTATTATGAGTTTCGACACCTAAAATGATAATTGAAAAAAATTTTTGAAAATCCCAAAAAAAATAATTACTTACCGGTAGAGGTATTTCTCATTTTAATATTCAAATGATGTCCATCTTTTCCACGACTAAACAAAAGTGGATACTGTAATGGGTCGTAGCAACGATGCGTTGCACAAACTCTCTGCAATTGATTATTTCGACGATGCAAAACAACATTGCGTGAATTGAATTCATCAATGCACCGATGGTCGGTGCATTTAAACGTCCGGCATATTGTCCTGGCGTTGTTTTATCTGCACTTATAACAATTGCATAATCGTCAGATGGCATGTGATCCAAAGCAGTTTGAAATAAATGCATCAATTGATTTTCATCTCTCAACATTGTTTGCAGTCGCTCAACAATATGCCTTTTTAAATTTGTCGAAATGTCACAATGTCGATTAGTTTCACAGATGGATAGCCAACAAAGTATATCTGCAGAAATTGATAACTTTGATCGGGAAAAGGCAACAAAAAACCAAGTCGATGGTATACTTGGCCTTGAATCTGTTGAATATCAAAATTTTCACAATCGAACGTGTTACAATCATCAAAATTAACATGAACTGTGTCATGTGCAATATATATGTACGTTAAAAGTGGACATACATTGGTCTCGAACAATGTTTGTTGCACCGAAAAAAGTCATTTGAAAACATGAAAGTTTCGAATGTTTTTCAAAAAATGATTAGATTCTGGCGTTCCACTAATGAGCAATGACCGCAATGGTTCTTTTGATGGATTCAATTCGGGCAATTTCACTTGACCATCCGTTCTCTAGTGTTAGTTGATCTTTTCTCTCTGCAAAACCAAGCTTCAGTCAAGCTCGTATACCCCATTGCCTCATTCTCCTTTCTTTTTTTTATTGTGTTTTCGGGATTAATTTAGCTATAAACCCATCTTTAGGGAACAACCTGTCATTTTTAATTCATTATATGTACATAATGTTAGGAATTTAAAATCTAACGGCTGCTAGAAAAGATAACTTTTGTTCAAACAAACCGGTTCGTTTGCGGGGAAAAAAAGCTTTGAGAGAACAGTGAAGAAATTACCCCTTTCAAGTGTGGACTCTATGTGGAACGTATGGTAGAAATTAGATCAAATTTTAAATCGAGTATTAACCGCTCGTTCATTTATTTCCTTTTCTCACAGACTTATAAAGAATCTTGATACGGGAATATACGCTATCAATCGTGTGAATTTATCCAACGTCTTAGGTGTGAATGAGTTTATACGTTTTTTAAATTGAAATGAAAAATTGTTTTATGTTTGGTCGACCATAAATATATTATGCAAATATCCCTCCTTGACGTTTTGTGTGTACTAACTTAACAGATGGTTTCCTACATACCTAATGTTTATGATCGAAACAATTTGCTTCATATTGGATCACGCGTTATTGAGATTCCAATATGATCGATGATATTCAATATTTTAGACAATATAAATTAGATGCAATGCATTTCCCAAGTTAAATGAAAATTTAAACAAATAATAATACATTGAAGTGCGAAGTTTTAAGTACAGAGACTCTAAACTTTGTAATTTCATCATAACCAATTTGCTTATTTTTTTGGTTTACTGATAGTCTCTCAAAGGGGAATGGTAGTTCCATTAGAAAATTTTGATACTCGTTATAATTAAAAGTAATCGCGAGTTCTTTAAATATAAAATTATTGTTTTCATTTTTGAAACCTTGTGCGTCTATTGTTATGAAATCTTCACAACCATTTTTAAATTTTATATTAGCCGTATTTTATTTTCCCCGTGATCCAGATCAGATCATCTATCTATTTGCTTTACAACAACAAAATGAGTTTGTTTTGCAAACCAAAAAACCAATATAGCTATCGGTAGGGCTATAAATGAAGCAAAATCTGCTCGAAGGCAATTGGAAGAAGCAAATCGTCTTAATAAAACTATGGAAGCCATAGCAATTGGAAAAGGTCTATCTCTGAAACCGTACAGGAAGAGATACAGATTATTTTATCATTCACAACCAAAAAACTATTGAAAAACCTACCCAGGCGAGAAATAAGTTTTATTAAATAAAATACTATTTTTTTTTTAATTTAAAATTATTTATTTAATGAACGCTTACAATTGAGGGAGAGTTCGACCTTCTTGTGCTCGTGGTATGACTTGAAGTGTTCTATGTTGTTGCATCCAGATAACATCTTGGCATCGTATCTGGGATGTCAATTGAATTATCTGGTGATGCTTATCAGCCATTTTGGAAGCTGTATTTTAGTAATTTTCCTATGTTGTTGAGCGTTATCTTCTTGGTGGTTTTCCGTTGTTTTGTTTATTTTTAGAATTTATGCGTCGACTCTTGTTTGGGTTCAAGTGGTTCCTCAAATATACCAACGATTGGGTCTTCGTTCGTGTTTGATGTTACACATGTAACTCGAGCGCTTAAAGATATCGATTGGCTCAGATATACAAAATATCTACCACATTTTAGAGGTGTTTTTATGCGCTATACTTTACCAAGGCAACCTTATCAAATTGAATGTATCATCGTTAATCTGGATTCTACTTCGATTCTGGAACACACTGGGTAGCATACCAAAAAAAACGATAAAGAGAATTTTGATAGCTTTGGAAACCTTCAACCACCCCAAGAAATTGTGAAATATCTAGGTAGCAACATAATTCATAATTCTTTTAACTACGGTCACTTGTGTCTGAAATTTCTTTATAAATAAAACAAAAACACAACTCAATTTTCAAAAATAAACTCGTTTTATTTATTACATTTTTTTATATTATATTTTCATAAACAATTAGATGATGATGATTCTTTTTTTCTTGTCCATGTATGTTTTAAAAGGGTTCTTTATTACAATATACTGCAGCTTCCTAAGTGTTGTTAAAAGCCAAAAGCTTTCTTAAAGCTAAATTTTCATTTTCTGACGACCCGAAAAGTACTTTCTTATAAGCGTTTTCTGAAAGTTATTTGCTTTCTTGAAAACGCTTTTGAAAGAAAAAATTTCACTGTGCGTCTAGTTTTTGGTCCTTCGAGCCGGATTAAGACCACTGAATTAAATTATTTCATTTTATACAAATTATTTTATTTTTTTGTTTTGAGTATATTTCCACTTACACTTTCACTCAATATCAAATAAATGTAACAAACTCCGTACTCCACTTGGAATGGCCGAATAATATACCACTTGGAAACATCTACTGGTTGGATGTTATATATTGACACATATAAGTTTTGTACATAAGCAACCCACGCCGAGGCTCCGCTCGATATTATGTACATATAATTATGTAAAACTATTTTCTTTTATATTTATATAAAACAACGTACAGTACAATAAAAATAAACTGACATTAATTACACTATCTAAATGAAAGTTTCTATTTAAATGAAATTGGCCATTAAATATGCAAATATTATACACTCATCCATACACACATGCATACACCGCGCAGCGATCGCGAGAAAATTTATTAATCAATATTTCACCGACGCAACGAATGGGTAATGTGAATATTGCAAACAAATAGAAAATTCCACACGCAAATCACTTCACACACCGGAACTCACCTGTAACCTATAACACCGAAAATTTTAAAATTGCTTAAAATTATTCACTTCACTACCGAACCGACATCGCATCACTACACCACTGAACTGGAAACTTTAACCTTATTGCATTGGTTATTTATTGCAACAACAAGCCGAAATACGATTCACTAATAACTGCAAACAGAGTAGACTATATCACACTGGTGACGTAACAACAAACCAACATTTTTTTAATTAAAATTGATTATAAAATAATCGCTTTTGTAAATTTACGAAATATTCAGGTAAAATTACCTCGTGCCTTTTTGCACTCTCCAAATTTTGAGGTTGTTGTTACTGATGTTCACTATTGTACGTTTCCATCTGTCCAGGTTCTTGTTCCTCCTTCTCGTGGAAGTCCAAATTATAGGACTGCCCACACGGTCCCAGTACCTTCATGGCACAGTTTTTTAACTCACTAATGGCCTCGTCGTCCAGTCTCGTAACGAGACGTTTTGATAAATACACTGTTTTATGTTCTAGAAAATAAAGAGATTAACTGTTGTGTGTTGTGTATATGTCTTTATTCTTTGGCATCTGGTAATGGACTAAAACTTATTTGCTAATACAATTATGAATCTGCTTGTGCAGGGATGTATACTTTCTTATTACAACAGGGATGTATAGTGTATACTTTCTCATTACATGCTTTTTTTTTTTTTTTTTTTTTTTTTTTTTTTTTTTTTTTTTTAAATTAACTAATTAACATTGATTACATAAACCTAATCAAAGCCATAACGATTTGGTGGTCTAACACTTCTTCCACTTCTTGTCACATATGGAACATTTTGATTTACATTACTTTGATTTACATTATTTTGATTTACATTATTTACATCTTCTGTTGAACTGTTTACATTAGAATCATCAAGAACAATATTATCATTATTCGATACATCATTAGTAAATGAACGATTACATTTATCACTATTTGCAATGGGTACTAAACTGTTAAATAGTGACTCTTCTGTTAGAACATCACTAGCATTGAAGTCCAAATTTCTTGATGTTACAATAAAACGTCTATTTCTACGGTAATAATTATTATAATTGTCCCTAATTATGTAAGATCTGTCGTTTACTTTACGAACTATTTCTCCATAAACCCATTCTTTTCCGTCTTTCTTAAACATAATTTTTGTACCGTCATTCAATATTGGCAAATCTTTTGCATTCCGATCAAAATAAAATTTTTGTTTTTTTCGTTTTGCAGCCATCTTATTCTGCACAACGTTTTCTGCGATGTTTTTTCTTACCAACAGATTTTCATCTATTGGCAAACGGCTTTTAATTAATCGGCCAAAGAACAGTTGTGATGGTGACAAGCCCATACTAGCTACAGGTGTTGTATTGTATTCGAGTAGTCGATATTGAAAATCATTCATATCCCCCGTCTCATAGCAACGCTTGAGAATGTTTTTAACAATGGCAACAGCCTTTTCAGCCAAACCATTACTTTGAGGATATCTCGGGCTCGATAATTTTTGTGTTATATTTACTTTATTGCAATATACTTCAAATTCACGTGAATTGAACGGAATGTTGTCACTTTTGATTTCAGTTGGATAGCCGTATTCACAAAATATGCGTTCGAAAACATTTATAACATGACGAATGGACTTTTCTCTAAGCTCTTGTGACATAACAAAACACGAATATGCATCTATGAGAACAATGAAATTCTTTCCTGCATATTCATAAATATCTGTTGACACTTTTTGAAACGGATATTGTGCTGGCGTTTCTTGAATTAATGACTCCTTTTGATTATTTCTTGTGAATTTTTCACAAACCTTACAACTCTTAACAAGTTCAGTAATGTCCGTAGACATTCCAGGCCAGAAAAATTGCAAACGAGCACGAGACAGTGTCTTTTCAATGCCCAAATGTGGATTATGAAGCCACTTGCTGATTTTGCTTTGGAGTTCCGTTGGAACAACCAAACAATGATTTTTAAACAAGATGCCATTCTCAACGTGCAACTCATCTCGATATTTGTAGAACCGTTGGCTCAAATCATCAAGTTGATGATATGATGGCCATTGTGTTTCCACATATTTTACTATGCGACTGTATTTCTCATCCTTTTTTAAGGTAGTTTTATAATTTTCAAAATTGTCTTTGGACATACATGCTTTCCTTATGACTGAGTGAATAACCATTGACATTTCACTGTCAAACTCTTCTGAATCGGATAATGGTGCTCTAGAAAGACAGTCAGCAACCAACATTTCCTTACCAGGCTTATATGTGATTGTCATGCTTGGATATTTAAGCAACATTAAATACATTCGCTGTAAGCGAGGTGTGATATCATCAATGTCACGTTTCATTAGATTTTCTAGCGGTTTATGGTCTGAATCGACATTGAACTCTCGTCCATACACATAATGATGAAACTTTTTACACGCAAACACAATTGCCAATAGTTCTTTTTCAATCTGAGCCCAGCGTTGCTCAGTTTTAGACAGTGTTCTTGATGCATACGCCACTGGCTTGTTGTTCTGCAGCAAGACACTTCCCAGCCCATCCTTTGAACTGTCGGTTTGTATGGTCACTGGCAGTTTCGGATCATAAATTGCCAACACTGGTTTATTAGTTATAATATTCAACAACTCATTAAATTCAGCATCATGAGCATTTGCCCATTCAAACTTTACGTTATTCTTGGTAAGTTCACGCAAACTAGCTGTTTTCTGAGATAAACTTGGGATAAAACGTGCTAAATATTTTAATAGACCCAACAATCGCAAAACGTCAGATTTGCTAGCTGGTTTAGGCATACCTATGATAGCCTGAACATCTTTATTATCTGGCATTACGGTTCCGTCAACAATTATATGACCCATGAACTTCACCCTGTTTGTTCGATACTGAATTTTTTTACTGTTAAATTTAATGTTATTTACTTTTGCTCGCTCTAATAAGATGGCTAACGTTTTATCATGTTCATTAGCATTTTTACCAGCAATGAAAATGTCATCAAAATAAATTTCGACACCTGGAATGTCACCAAATATTTTTACCATACGTTGTTGAAACATCTCTGGTGCATTCTTCAGTCCAAAAGGGACCCGATGCCAACGATAGCGACCAAACGGCGTCATAAATGTCGTTAAATATGAACTCGTTTCATCTAATTCCATATGCCAAAATCCATTACATAAATCTAATACAGTAAATACACGTTTGTTTGACAAACGACTAATAATATCATCAAATGTGGGAATTAGAAAATGTTCACGCTTAATACACATGTTTAATGGCTTTGGATCTAGGCAACATCGAATTTCACCATCTTGTTTTTCTACGATTTGCAAATTGCTAACCCAATCAGTTGGCTGGTCAACAAAACTTATGATTCCTTCTTGCAATAGAACATCAAGTTTATTTCTTAATTTATCATGTAAGCTTAAGGGTATACGTTTCTTGTAGTGTAATGACGGGACAGAGTTTTCCTTCAGCGTTATTGAACATTTACCTGGAATTTTCCCAAGCCCATCAAATACTTCCCCATAAGTTTCTACGAATTCCGATACTACACTAGGGAAAGACAATTGAATTGCATCAATTCGCTTTATCAATCCGAACTTTATGCTTGACTCAAGACCCAAGATTGGTTCAAAACAATTGTCAACAATCAAAAATTTTGCAGAATGACTAGTTTGCTTGTCAATATCAAAACAATTCAACTTTATTTGGCCATGAATTTTAATTTTATTAGAACTATAGTCAATAACATCACAGTTAACATGTGAAAAATTGTTTGCTTTTGTAATTTTTTTAATAAAATCAATCGGAATACAGTTTGCATCTGAACCAGAATCAATTTTAAATTTAATTGGCCAATCTTGAATGACGTATGATTTTTCCCATCGAATTCGATTAATTACTTCCAATCTGTCAAAACGTTTATGCTTATTTAATTTACAACTATTAATATGAATAATGCCTATATGTAAACAATTACCATTGGAACTCCAGTTTTCAACTGCGTTGACTTGTTTTTGTTGCGTGAAACCACCTTGTCTGTTGTTGTTGTTAATATTGCCGCTGTTGTTGTTGTTATTCGATTTACACAGCCGAGCAAAATGCCCAATACGTCCACAAGAGTTACATTTGATGTTCTTCGCTGGGCAAAATTGACGATGACGACCAGAATACGTTTGTCCACAGTTGAAACACTTGGTTTTGATTGCATCCACCTCTGATGGAACATTGCTTGTCGGAACACACTGTACCACTTGTTGTTCAATTGCATTCACTTCACGTGGCGAAACATGCGTCTTATCCAACAAAAGTTTATTTGCCGATGCTGATTCAAATACCTTGCATGTATCGATAACATGCGTGAGTGTTTGTTGTTTTCCATCCAACAATTTTAACTGTAATTTCTTGTCGGCTACACCAATGACAATGCGGTCTAACAACATACGATCTGCATACGATTTGTTGCAACCAGAACATTCGAAATCACAGTACTGTAGTTGTGTACGAAGTTCTGTTTCAAATTCTGTGAATGGTTGTTTTTCCTTCTGAACGATCATGTTGAACTTAAATGCTTCCATTGTCGTATTTTTTGTCGGCAAACAATACTCATCAAATGCAACGATGATGTCATCCAGTGTATTTGGAACATGTGTTTTCTCATCAACAACAGCATCTTTTTCTTCGTCACCTTTTTTCTTTTCGCCTTCTTGTTCCTTTTCGCCTCCTTTTTTCTTTTCGTCTTTTTCATCCCTCACGTATATTGAACTTTTTCCATTGGCTTTCTTTGTTGTACCAAACATTGCATTGACACTTCCATCATTTGGAAATAATGTATTGTATATTTCCATGCCACGTTGACCGATGAGCCACAAAAATGTTGCAATTTTTGTCGTTTCAGATTCCTTCATTTTATTATTTGCAATGAGGTAAATCATGAATGTTTGTTTCCATCGGGGCCATTCTTTTGGTAAATCTGAACAATCCAATGCTTGTGGCAACCGCAAATCCATGATCTCACAATGTAATTTTATATTGCGTCACTTTTTATAATGAACAATTTGTACTTTATTTTATTCAATTTACAATCAAACTGCGTTTTATAATTAAAATAAATTCACACTGAATATTATTTATGTATGTATGTTAAATAATAAAATTATTAATTTAAACTTCTGCCACTTCTGACACCATGTTTTATGTTCTAGAAAATAAAGAGATTAACTGTTGTGTGTTGTGTATATGTCTTTATTCTTTGGCATCTGGTAATGGACTAAAACTTATTTGCTAATACAATTATGAATCTGCTTGTGCAGGGATGTATACTTTCTTATTACAACAGGGATGTATAGTGTATACTTTCTCATTACATACACAATGCAATCGTTGAACTCTACCAATATCTGTTCTCCAAAGCGAGTAGTTGCACCTATTCGCTTTTATTATAGGCAACTTTTTCTTAAAAGCCAGCTTGCAGATGCTGGATATAGTTTTTTTCTCGTTGGTATTTTTAACAGCAGCTTTTATTCTTGAGGAAAGACATAAGGTCTTAAACTAAAAACAATTATAAATCGTCTAAATAACACGAATCAACTGAATTGAAACTCAAATACCAGACTGGTTTTATACTCTCAAAACTAAAACTTGTCTAAAAATAAGAATTTCGTATTGAGAATTCGTGGCAGGGGAGCAGATATTATTTTACTGATTTTGACAACATAGTATGTTCTATATTGAGAGATTTTAAAAATTAATCCATCCGATTCCTCGTTCTTTTGAACTATTTCCACATAAAGTAATTCCTACTTTATCCGAAGAGTCAAGCTGTTACGACTACGCCGTGCTTCCTTACAACTTAGGGAAGAGCGTCGAAGGGAAGATTGAAATTCAATTTTTTTTATATATGTTTATATATTTTTATTTCTATTTCTATTTATTAGTACTGTAGTTTTCTATTAGTCCGCCGGCCTTAGCGTCGCTGCGACCTTTTTGATAGTACAGTCTCTAAATAACTTGCATTCTTCCTTCCTCTCATCGATCCCTATTTATACTAATTATTTTCACTGATTCTGCCCATCATACACTTTCCCTTGACCAGCATTACCATTGAATTTTATTGCAAGGCTTGCACTTCCTATTTAAAGTGCATGCCCATTTGACCTAGATCAGAAGAATCGAAATACTCATGCAAGCAATAACAAAGATTGATGTATTGCTTACTTGGTTGGCTTCTGGCTACCGCCAAGAACGGACGTGGTTTTACTCCCTCGTCTCGTTAGCGAAAAAGTAACTGTGTTATCTATAATTTAATTCTTGCTATATGCAGTAAAAAGTAACAATAATTGTTAAAACTATCATAAGAAACAAAATAAGGGAGAACCGTGTTGAAATCTTGAAACAAATATAAGGTGTCCATTTTGTCCTAATAAAATCCGAAGTAGAAGTCAATCCGTAACAGTCATGTTTCACACAATCATCACTCCTTGACCACACATCATCCATATATTGATAATGCTGTACCGTAACGGAAGCATCCTCAGGATGCACAACGACTGCACATATCAGTCCCTAATTGGCCACTCCCTGGATTGGCATATAACGCAAAAGAGCACATCACACATCATGCACTAATGGACGATGCTGTACAGTAACAAAGAATCCCTAGGATCCGCGCATTAGCCGCCCATAACTGACAAACGGATTTACCCTTTAATCAACTACTGTTCATAACAGTTACCAAGAACCACATGGAAGCAAGAGTCAAAGGAGCAAACAGTCTCAACATTCCACATATTGTTTGTATTAAGCAGAAAGGACTCCTCCTCATCAACTTACTCTTCAATTCAATATGTTTTTGTGCCATTCAATAGTGTACAAAAAAAAAATCGTGATAAGTTAAAAATGAATTTCATATAAAATCATAACCTTTTAAAGTTAATTTCTTTAACTAGTTTTTTCACATGAGTACAAAATCAAATGTCTGGATTGAGTTATATACACTGCCCGTCAACCGATTAGCGCCCCCTATGCCTTTTGTCTTTGGAGCTTAATAAAATAAAATAAAACGTTTGAAATTAATTTTTTACCAATGAAAGCTTATAACATTATAGTCGAAAAGAAATTAAAGTTAAGGTGGTAACTGAATTAATAACCTTTTAAGAGAATTTTAAAGAATATAATATGAAAAATCCAATTTTTTTTTCGGACATTTGATTAGAACCCCACTTGAAAAAAAAAAAAAAAAAAAAAAAAAAAAATACAACTTATTTGTATATTTTATACAAGGTCAACTTACCCAACAGGATGACCTCGTACATCCTGTTGGGTAAGGAGTCATATAATTTCTTTATATAATCTAGTGAAATAGTCTCCCATGCACTTTTTATTCCTTCGATGAGTTTCGATTCAGTTGGATATTGCCGTCCAGACTCGTATACTTTACGTGCTAACCATCCCCAAACATTTTCTATAATGTTAAGGTCGGGCGCAAGGGCACTTTTTGAAGCTCAATCCAAGACTTTACGAGCTTGGAGGTGTGGATAGGGGCGTTATCCTGCTGGAACTTCCATTCCAAGGGTCCGAAAATATCCTTGATTGCAGGGAAAGCTTTTTTTTAACACACCATTATATGCTGTGGCATTCATACGAGGAGTGAGAAATTGCAATTCAATTGTGCCATAGTAAGTAATGGCTCCCCATACCATGACACCACCAGCACGGCTATGCAGTCGATCTAAGGTATGCTCTTCCTTTCGAAGGTCATGAAAGTAGAAAGCCTAGCCATCTGGACCCCCTAAATTAATTTTTTTTTCGTCTGAAAAGACTACAAGTCTCCACTCCTTCGCCCAGGTCATATGAGCCCTGCAGAAATCGTGGCGTTGAGTCTTTCGAAGTTGGTTAAGAGGCGGTTTTTTTTTATTTTAAGACGTTTTAAATGTTCAGCATTAGAAATAATTCGTTGCACAGTCCGCACGCATGCTTTTACACCGGTCTTTTCTTTAATTTTGGCTGCAGAGTCGTGCGAATTGGACGCTTGCCTCAAAATAATGCGCTTGTCAGCTGCTGAAATCACAGAAGATGGCCGGCCTTTCATGTTCTTTCCATAGTTATGGTCATTGTGTAAGAATAAGGACATAACTTTACGGCTGCGGTTAATTTTTGTTGAAATTTGATGGATTGATTGGTCACACTCACTATAAGCCTTTATTTTGGCCTTTTCGGACTCGTTTAATGCTTTTGCTTTTGCCATATTTACTAAATTTAATTGAAAATTATTAAAATAAACCACTGTTAACTTAAACAAGAAAAATACCACAACTTACACGCAAAAATAATTAGTTAAGCGTAGAGGCGCTAATCGGATGTCGCAAAAAAAATACATTAATTTTTGTCTTATCTGACAGAACAAAGCAAAACAAATCAACGGTTAATTTCCAGAACTCAAGTTATTTTTTAGAGCGAGGGCAAATAAAGGAGCATGACAAATAAAAAGATTGAACACAATACATATTCACAGAGTTCCGAGTTATATGCATTTAAACATAAAGATTAGAAGGGGCGCTAATCGGTTGTCGGGCAGTGTATGTGTGTCCAAAACATTGGTTGGTTTTAAGTATCAAATGGCATGATTTGTGTTTTCAATATGGTATCGTTCTGTTGTTGGTTTTTTGTTTGAAGTGCCGTGAAGTATGTGGACATGAGTTGTGGGTGAATGAGCAGAACAGGGAATTTGTAGGAGAAACGTTGCGAATACAACAAAGCCCTTGTACAGAAAATTTTACAATGTCAGAGATCGCCTTTTTTAATCCAGGACGATGGCTCTTCATTGCTTGGTACGGACTTGATTTTGAAATCAATGTTTGTACCTCACAATTTAAATCGCTCCACTTGTGTATTAACTCTGCTCAAAATTTCAATTCGCTGAAACAAATTAAAGAAGAGAACAACAAACGTCACTTAACCATTCGAATTCAGAAAAGAAAAATACAATAAAAAAATAAAATTGGATTTTGTATCGTAGCTCATTTCCGATCGCGATATCCTTCACTGAAAACCAATCGAAAGCCTTCACAATAAAATAAAAACAAAAAGAAATTTTTAAAGTGGGAAAAGTTATAAAAAAAACCACTATCTTTATTTATATCCGATCACTTCCATCTTCAGTACTAGACTGAATCAAATGTTGTGGTTTTTTATCTTTTGATTCGAGATGGACGATTCTCGAAAGGGGTCTTACCTTTTACCGGTGTTATGTTTTTATTTGTCCTTTAAAAAAAAATACGATGTTTATTTTCTTTATTTTATTTTTTTTTTATTTACATCGAGATATTTTATTTTGATTTATATTTAAAAAGAAACAGAGAAGACCTGGAAAAGAAGAAAGATCAGTTTATGTACACCGTCCGAAACCGAGTGACCATGATATCTTCTTCGTCACCGACTCGAAACAGAAAAAGAAAACCATGCTGCATCAGCAAAAGTAGTTGCGATTGTCATTTGGGATATTGGGTTTTTTCGTTGGTATTTTACAAAAAAAAACCCAAATATATATAATGCATTTCTTATTGCAAAAGTAATACAAAAGAAAAAAGATAAAATATTTGTAAAATGGTTAGGCTTCCCTCCTGAACATAATTCTTGGATACATAAGAAAAACAACTTGTTTGGTTTACGTTCGAATGGATACTACTTCAGTTACGGTCGGGGGGTCTGGATATTGTATGTCTGACACCACTGATCCGCTGTTGTTCCAGTGTACCTTTGAGTATGGAGAGTGGTCTATGTATAAGACGCGGTCTGGGGTGCGCAATGAAGTAGAGCGAGCGAGTGCTTCAGTGGGGGTTGTTGTCTCAGTGAAGCGTCTGGTGTTGCTCTGCTCTGTAGTCGTTTTTAAGGAAAGAAACGAATATTGTTCTATCCACGCGCCATACGTTGGAGGGGCTGGGGTGTCACTCTGCGTCCTGTCAATAAGCATGGGCAGTCTGTTCTCTGTGTCGAAGGATGACAAGAAAGCCACGAAGTTGTGCCGCTCCGTTTTTAGGACAGGATGCATGAATCTGGTGTTGCCGAAGAGGTGGACGTTCTCCATATTGTCTGATCCTGCAGGGTTTGGCATCAGTGCAAGTTTTTTACACCATTGCAACGTGAGATGGGATGGGACGGGGCTGTTTGAAAACCACTGTCTGCTGGTGTGTGGAAATGAAAGTGATTCAAACTCTACTCATTATTTCCTTCGTTACCTCTTCCGAAAACCCAGGTCATCACTTCTTTCAAGTCAACCACGAATTCTAATTTACTTGCCTTGACACAGTTTGTTTATTTAAACAACGAATGCACCATATGTTGTAATTGACATACTTGCACTCAATGTGTCAGTATTGTTTATGTTGCAATATGACCCATGTCGTTGTTTTGTCGTTTGGTTGACATAGTTCGATTGCTGTTCCTTTTAAAGTGTAACGCATGACACATGCGGAACCTTTAGTAATAATTGAACTATGTCATGTGTCTTGTAAGTGATTCTTGGGAATTATGTGTGGTCTTTAGTTTAATGGCACAACAATATATCTTAAATTAAAAAAAAAAAAACAATACATACATTTTAAAATAGTGTTTTATTTATTTATAAATTTCATATTCTTCCTATATCAAACTAGTATGTATAAAGATATATACGGTGATCTCAAAATAACGTTATTTTTGCGAAAAAAAGCTTCCTTCAAAAGATGCAGCCCTTCAAAGTTTTTCAACACTTTTCCCCATTACCCACCACCGCACACTGGGGCAAAACACCACTAAACGTGGCATTACATAAGCTATCAAATCTACGGACTTGAAATTGTTCACGATTGCTTCTAGAATGATAGTTGACATGTTTAAAAACAAAAATTGACGACACGCCCACAAAAAATCGCCCCTTTTACAAAAATTGAAAAAAAATGTGAAAACGCTATAAAATGATTCTTAGTTTGAAAAACAAATGTGAAATAAATATTTATTACTCATAAAAATTTAATTATATAAATAATCAGGAACATATATTTTGTATTTTGTAATATTAATAAACATTTAAAAATAAATAAATAAATAATCAAAAATAGAAATGTATTCTTCTTCTTCATCATCACTCGCATTTATGCCACTTTGATTTTGTACTGGTATGTTTGGAGATTTTAGCAAACTAATTGCTTCTTGGGGCAGATGTTGGATTTTTTTTCTTGGAACTTTTTGAAGACTTGTCAAAACGGGGTCAGATGATAATAGAAAGAAATTAAAAATGTCTGCATTTGTATTTTTTCGGGAGTGGTGTTTTCTATATTTTTTGAAGTCTTTATTCCGTGCTTCTTGGGGTTCTTCACTTAGCTGCCCTATAGGCAATAAAGCATTTGATATTATTTCATCTCCGTGAATGAGATACTTGTGTACTGTAGGAGGCATATAGTACCAAGGATACTTAACAACGAAATATTTTGCAGTTTGATGAGAAAATCCTCGAAATTTTTCGGAATCAAGCTCATGACCACAGGCAACCACTACCATGATAATTTGCATTTTTTTTAATCAATTCGACATCTAAATTAGTAATATCAGCCGAAATTTCTGCATTTTCAAAAAATCTCCCGTCATTCGAATTTCCGAAGCCTGGTTTTGGCTTGTCAACAATTAAGCCCAAACGCTCCCGAAATCGTTTTTGAATTTCTTTTTTGGTTTCAGCTACAACTTTTTTATGCTCCTCTTTTCTAGCTTGCCATTGTTTAATTTTTAACTTGTATGATAGGTGAAGGAGGCACTCAAAAAACCGGATCCACCCATGCAACACAGATAAACCAAACTGAAGATTATCAGTTTTTATTGGCCTTTTTATCATTTCATCAATTGAGTTGAAATCTTTTGATGTGGCATTGCAAATAAAACACTTCTGTGTTGAGGAGTTTTGAGTGATGGCGTTACAGACCTTACCATCTATCATTGTGAACAGTAAGCTGTGCTTAATGTTGATGGTATTTTCACCAACCATAGCAAGGCTAGGCTGGAGCTCTTTTATTTCACTGTCGACTCTTTGTTTTTCTGCCACGGATTTGGATGCAGATTCCTTTGCAAACTCAATTTTAAGAGGCCTAGAGTACCTGGTTGAACTTGGGCGAGGATTCTGCCAGATTATTTTTTCCCCAGATATCATACGGAGTGGAACAACGCATGTTATAAATACTGATGAGTCATCAGCATCAAGTCCATGATCCATGAAATGCTTGCTTATACGAACTGTGGCCCGAACTACCATCAAATCCCCACTTGGAGTATAAGCTTATAGCATTTAGTTCTTCAGGCCTTAGAGTAACCATTACATCTTTTTGAACCGTTAGCAAACGATTAACTGTAAGGTCTAGCAAGCTTTGCAAAGTAGTATGTACAGACATTTCCGATGTATTCATGTTTTGAGGCTCTGGATAGCAACTCTTTTTGCACTCTTGAACTACTTTGTATGAAGGAAATACTTTGGGGGCCTTAGATCGTATGATTTCATACTGAAATCGTGATAAGTTTGCTTCAATTATCATTGATAAGGCTTCTTCCCCAGTCATTGAAGTAAGTTCAATTGAGTCCTTCAAAGCTTTTGTACATATCTTAGCATGATTTGGTATTGTTATTGCATCATGCACTAACTTTGCAGCATCTAGCTGTCCAGAAGCTCTCAGACCCATTTCTGCTGCGTAAGTCAACTCAACTGTGGACGTGGACTTCCTCAATTGTTGGGTTTTTTGTCGTTTTGATCTTTCTGAAGATTCCTCAAATCCAACCATTGGGCGACCACGTTTAGAGTCTATCGAATAATTGAAAAGTATGGGTGTTTTCAGTCCTGCATTGTTTGCTTTTAAGAATTTGCCTTCTATTCGACAAGCTTTTTCCCAACGTGATTTAAATTTTGATTTAAACGCAGCTATTTTTTCATTGAAATCATTTTTGAGAGCATGGCTGCATCGGGCTCTTTTTGTACTTCTTCCCTTAAAAATGCAATTTGTCTGTTTAATCCCTTTAGATTTGAACTTTTCCTAATATTAAACAGCTCTTCCCTTGAAATCGACAAGGTTTTGGAAATTGTTCGGTCTAAGGAGTAATTAAAATTAAATAAATAGAAAAAAGTCGATATTTTTCGAGAATGACGTCACCAACAAGAAAGTCAACTGTACGAAAAGTAGTAAAAAAACTTTACATATTCTAAAACTAGATAAATCACTTGTTACAAATAGATACAACACTTAACGGCGTCTCACGATCAACACATTTAAAACGCTTAGATATTTGACAAAATGCAAAAATTAACACATTTTTTTATACATATTTTTATACCTTTAACCACATATTATGAGAACTAAATGAAAAATTTATTATATAAATAATAATAGCTCACTGATTCCATAGTTATAATTTTTTTGTTTAAATAAAACCTTGAAAGAATTACACTTGATTATTTGTTACCACTCAAAACTAAAAAAACACCTCTTACTTCAATGACAAAAATTATAATATTCTTCATTCCGGACGGTTTTGCAAAGATCACGTGATCCCAATTAACTGTTGCATTCTCTTTTCTAATTCTCTATTATATTTACAATGAGAAAAAAAAGCACTTTACGTCAAAGCTGAACTTTAAAATTTGATTTAATGCCACGTTTAGTGGTGTTTTGCCCCAGTGTGCACCGAGAGCAGCAAACCTACAATCTTAAAAAATTTATTGAAAAAAAATCCCATTATTCTTTCAGATAGAAATTTTTTGAAATATTAACTCAAATTGAAAAGGGTTATAGGAATTTAAAAGCTGATATAAATTAAAACTCAGAACAATTTTAATCATCGACTCATGATGGCGTTCGAATTTTTTTTTCTCTATAATAATTATTGCTGCGATGAAACACACCGATGAAGATGATTGGGGTGTCAGTAAGAGATATGAATCTATTACAAAACCTTTGCGGTATTTTTCTCATTATTAGTAAACTTATTAAAGTTATCCATTTTCTGATCTTTAGGAAGAAAATTTTTATTTGTTTTCTTTGTGATTTTTTTTAAATTTCTGTTCATCAAAGAGTTCTTTGGATTACGGTGGAATTATGGTAAGACTATCATATGCTTGGTGTGCGGCTTTGGTTAATAGTTTTTCAACGGGTTAATTTATCTCTTCCATTATTATCAAGCATTTTCCTCGTTCTATTGCAAACAGTCCTTTGTTGGCAGAGTTAGTTCCTCACACACTCAAGTACGCTGCACACCTAATTGTCAAATGCCGTCCTTTTGATGTTTGAAATCTTGAAAAAATTATCGTTGTTAAAAACTCGAGCCCATCTCCAAGAGATCTGAGATGTTATGCTTATGGTTTTTGATTTCAATTTTTGAGATCCAGGTTGAGCCTGAATCATTTTATACATCATTCAGATATGTCTTAAGGATTCGATTGTTCTATCAGTTGCTATCAGCTCTCCAGTGTCATTCCCATGGCAGCAGCTGCCAGTTCAAAATGTTTTATTGCAGCAAATCCGGAGAGAGAGATGTGCCTAAGCCATGATCCCAATAAAAGTCCTTTGATTTGCTCATTGGGACTTGATTCAGCTTTTTCTATCATCGATCGACTCATCAGGATTGAAAGTACATCCTGTACCGCAGGAGAACAACGGTTCATTATCCATGCTAGATATTTGATAGCGTTGGAATGTGGGGTGCCAATGTTTTTACCAAATATGTTGTTTGCATATATTGCTTTTATGTGTTTAACAAATCTGGTCTAGAAGGCTTTGTTTACAGATTCAGGAGTTCTTGCTATCAATTTCATGGCATATAGTATCATGGCCCCGACTACATTGATGGCTGAGCAATAGTCGTCATTGGGGTTAGCCTGTCCTGTTGGTTTTTCAAGGGCTGTAGCCACCCAGTTCCACATTTCTGCGACGTCATCAAAAAGGAGGTTGTATAATTTGCTCACTTGCCGGTGATGTGGTTTGGCCAAAGATGGATGAATGCGCCGTCGCTAATGCAATATATGTATGCGCCGACACAATGGCGACTCCCAAAAGGATAATGAAATAATAACATTTTGTATTTCATTTATGTCTAGTTTTTAATTAGGTTTTGTTTATAGCGGATGATTGAAAACTTTTTAGGCGGAACGGAACGAGAGTGCATGCTGCAAACACAATGGGTACATTTACATGCACATTGGGTAGGCAGTACATTTACACGTAAACAGAGGTTGTATTTTCAGTTGGATCGACATGTTCTACAATGTTTTCGGCAATACCACTTGATGATTCTTCATTTGTTTCGGTTGACTTACAGTACCCTGTTGAGTCATAGGTTATTTTCAAATTTGCAGTATCCATTGAGGGGGATTCCAAATCGTTTCCATTGGTATCAAATATACTCGTATGTATATTCAAACAGGGGTTTTCCGTTTGCTGGAGACTTCATTGAAAAGATTATTATTTTGGCGTCTAAAACCATATGTTCCCTTTCCTCCAGCCAAAAAAAAATTCCCATCCGCGTGCAGCTGGCTTTAACAGTTGAATAGGAGAGTGTTTTATATACAGTGCCTTTTAGATGATTCTTGATAAAATAAACATCGGTCCGTTCTCCTGCGTCTGATCCACCTTCTGGACAATGATCAAATAATTTAACATACTCCACAGTGGTGCGTATCGTGAAATTGGCTTTTAAAGAATCTGTTGCCATATCCTTGCAAGTTTTTGAAAGATTGAAAGGAGATTAGAATTTTTTGAGAGATTAAAAGTGAGTGTTTGTTATGATTTTCTGTAGTTTTTTTTTTATATTTTTCTTCCTATTTTACATTACAGATCCTTGGTTTCCGAATGCAAATAAAACACTTATTTCATTCTTTTCCCGACGTTTCCTTGGTATCTTCCAACTTCTTCAGGGTTATTTGAATTTATTGTATTGAACTGAATAATTAAGGAAAAGTTGCAAAAATTAATTGACATAGGTTGTTATTTGTATTGTTGATTTAACTTACAATTTACATTAAATTATCACAAAGTATTATTATTTACGTTAAATTATAAAATGATTCTGTTTTTAAACAAAAGTTACAAATAAATATATAAATAAATACAACATTAAAACATTAACACAATTAATGACGACAGGAACCTTAAAGCTATATCACAGACTCTTGATTGCCACACTGTAGCTGTTGTTAATTTTATCTTTGTCTTCTTTGGTGTTCATTGTTCTTGTCATTTTTTGTTGGATTCTTAAGCTTTCTAATGTGTATCGCGTATTTTCTTTCTCTTCCTTGTCCAGAATTTTGATGTTGTCAAAATCAGCTGTGTGTTTAGTTTCGTCAATATACTGTGTTAATCCAGTAGTCGTCTTACCCTTTCGTATATCAGCTTGATGTTCAGCTATTCTAGTACCTAAAGCTCTTTTTGTTGTACCTATGTAAACTTGATCGCATATCGAATTTGAACTAATTTTAAAGAAGCATAAAATTATAACTTATAACCAAAATGTCTCAAAGGATAGCACTCGAAGCATAAGTGCGTTTTAATCCACTCAAAGATGTGGCTTTTATTCACATCAAGCGCCCCTAGTCGCTCGTTGTTGTCACTTCTTGTGTTCTCCACATTTTTTCAAGTTCATTAATTTTGTGATATTATGAAATGTTAAATTTACAAAAAGCTATTTCGGTAGAAAAAGGCTTGTCGGCAGTAATTTGCTAGCGTTTTCCAGGGCTTGTCTCCATTTAGAATTTCCAAACATTTGTCTCTAGTCAGCATACTTTTTCCGACATAAAGTCTCCTTATTTCTTGCAAAATTGGACATACACCCAAAAAGTGTAGTACATCCTCTCGGACGTTGAGATTGCAAAGGCCACAACTTCCTGACAGATCTTCCCTGTAAGGAATAAGCACGTATAATTAGACTTATATTTTCAATACTTAAAGCATCCGTAAAATAATTAGCAACCCCTAGTCGATGGTTAAGATCTTTATAAGTTAAACGGGACAATGAAGATGATGCTTTGTTGACATTGTCCAAATAGATCCTATCGTCAACAACTGCAATCAAGTCATAGAACTTCACTTGCCATTCATCAAAGTTATCAGTCAGGTTCAGCGAGTAATTGTGGTCTTGTTTAACCTTAGCAATGATAAAATGACACTTTTTTGCAGGCTGTTGTTCTTTTGTACTGTCTTCACGATGTAATCTGAATTTGCCTTTAAGTTACGCAGAAATATGTTTCGCAGCCCAGATTCTACATACATTGCATAATTTGGGGTCGTGTTCGGAAGCCGAAACAAACGTTTAAAGAAAAATCTCGGAAGCTTCTCAAATTCCTCTACTGGCGTGCAACCATAAATCTCACTCCCGTAGCACAGGCATGCATTTACGGTGGCATCAAACACTCTGTATTTGGCTGAAGTGCAAATTTTTGTGTTTCCGTAAAACTTCTTCCACATTTTGTATTGATGTGATTATTCCATTTCAGATTTGAAGTAAAAGTCACTGCCATATATTTGTATTTTTGAACGACTTCAAGTTCCTCGTTATTAAGAAACCAAAATTCATTCTCAACTCGTTTCCGGAGATTTTTGGCAAATACCATGACCTTGGATTTGGCAGTGTTAATCTGTAGGTCCCATAGTTTGCAGTACTCGGCCAGTTTATTGATCATTAGCTGGAATGTTTTCGGTTCTTCAGCTAAAATGACTAAATCGTCGGCGTACAAAAGAACCTTCAAAGTTAACCCTGCAAATCTCGCACCTCCTGGTAAGCTTTCAACGATGTCATCAATGAAGAGTGCAAATATAATGGGGCTCAGAACGCATCCTTGTGGAACGCCTGTTGTCGTTAGGAAAAAAGTGGTGTTTTGTGTTACATCATAAACAACAGAAGCCGAGCCAGCCAAAAGCTCATCATACATTTTTATAAATTTCGAAGACAAACCAATAATTGAAGACAGTTTATAGAAGTGGCTATTTTTATTAACGCTGTCAAAGGCTGCCTTATCTAATGGCTTCTAACTCTTGATCAAGCTTTCTCCTGTACTGCTCTTTAGAACTATCTGTCCATTTCAATTTTGAGGTAATAGCTGGCTGCATGGAGATAATATCGTGTGATGCTTCAAAAGTGATTGCTAGAGGAAGATGTGCTCTAAACGTTTAAATTGGATTTCCAAATTCGTCACGTAGTTCATCCATTCACCATTGATGGCAGCGTAGTCAATAAGTGACTTTCCTTGGCCTCCGATAAAGGACAGTTCTCCCTTGCAGTCCTTTTTTGAAATACCGTTCAGTAAATAGAGTCCATAACCTTCAAGCATTTCTATTAAACGTTTGCCCTGACTGTTTAAAATTGCATCTTTTGATTCCCTGTGCTCGTTAAAGTTGTTACTCAGTATTGCCAAAGGAGAATGTGTGTTTTGAAAAGACTCAACTCTGGCATTGAAGTCCCCAACAATCATTATATCATTCGAGCAGCCATTCAATAAAACATCATTAAGGTCTTCGAAATCATTTGTTCAATTGGTGCAGTTAATATAGACCGGAACAATGCTAAGTTTTTTATTTGGAAGTACGAGTTCAATCAATGAAGTGTTTAAATATTGGCCAAATCTGGCAAGCCTGCCACATGTGCTATTTTTTATACCATAAAGGATACCACCACTTGCCCTACCATATGAACTATTTCTTTTTGCCGGCAACCATTTCAATGTAAATCCACTGAAATATTTTACATAGTCAATAAAAGTTTCAATTAATATAATAATATCGTATTCATTAACATAATATACAAAATCAGGGAGTACAATTTTATTTTTAAGCTTGTTGTAGCTTAAAATATTTAAACAAGTTTTATTTTGGCAGACGACGAGTTCCTATTGCCCATCACTAGCTGAAACTCTTTGGGCTTGTAGCCTCGATGAATATATTGACTGTGCTACCTTACCGACGGTAATGTTTTTGCTTGTTGCGGCTTGTGCAATCGAGCCAAAAAGTGATAATGCAGATTCCCCAAACGTTTGGCAGATGAAGGAATTGTCATCGGTTGACATGAGGCATACACCCCTTTTCGATTTGTAAACAAATTCGCGTTTATTTATTATTAATTTATCATTTTTAACCAGAATATTTGGATTTGCGTTAAATTCTTTAAGTTTATTCTTAACAACAAATAGTGCTTGTCTACATTTTCGGTATTGTGCGGTTTGTTCGCGGTGAATTACTATTCCAGAGTTCTTAACACTGCTGGCCTCATTGAGTACTTTTCCTACCACCTCCCCCGATCGCATTTCTACCGAAACCAATGATTTATTGGGATTTCTTGTTGGAATTTCGCGTATTTTCTATGCTGGCAAATCGCTTACGTTTTTCAATTTCAAAAGATCAGCACAAGTCTGTCTTGCCAGTTCTTCAGCTTCAAAGTTTGGATTTCGCGGGATATGCATTATTAAATTACATTCGTTTGCCTTACGAAAGAGTAATTCAAATTGTTTTTCAAGTTCATCACACCGATCACGCATCACTGACAGCTGACCCTAATTTGTTGGTTTTGGCATCGAAACTCCTGTATACCATTTGAAATGGCCGCCACTGGCATGATTTGTGTTTTCAATATGGTATCGTTTTGTTGTTGGTTTTTTGTTTGAAGTGCCGTGAAGTATGTGGACATGAGTTGTGGGTGAATGAGCAGGACAGGGAATTTGTAGGAGGAACGTTGCGAATACAACAAAGCCCTTGTACAGAAAATTTTACAATGTCAGAGATCGCCTTTTTTAATCCAGGATGATGGCTCTTCATTGCTTGGTACGGACTTGATTTTGAAATCAATGTTTGTACCTCTCAATTTAAATCGCTCCACTTGTGTATTAACTCTGCTCAAAATTTCAATTCGCTGAAACAAATTAAAGAAGAGAACAACAAACGTCACTTAACCATTCGAATTCAGAAAAGAAAAATACAATAAAAAAATAAAATTGGATTTTGTATCGTAGCTCATTTCCGATCGCGATATCCTTCACTGAAAACCAATCGAAAGCCTTCACAATAAAATACAAACAAAAAGAAATTTTTAAAGTGGGAAAAGTTATAAAAAAAAACCACTATCTTTATTTATATCCGATCACTTCCATCTTCAGTACTAGACTGAATCAAATGTTGTGGTTTTTTATCTTTTGATTCGAGATGGACGATTCTCGAAAGGGGTCTTACCTTTTACCGGTGTTATGTTTTTATTTGTCCTTTAAAAAAAAATACGATGTTTATTTTCTTTATTTTATTTTTTTTTTTATTTACATCGAGATATTTTATTTTGATTTATATTTAAAAAGAAACAGAGAAGACCTGGAAAAGAAGAAAGAGCAGTTTATGTCCACCGTCCGAAACCGAGTGACCATGATATCTTCTTCGTCACCGACTCGAAACAGAAAAAGAAAACCATGCTGCATCAGCAAAAGTAGTTGCGATTGTCATTTGGTATATTGGGTTTTTTCGTTGGTATTTTACAAAAAAAAAACCCAAATATATATAATGCATTTCTTATTGCAAAAGTAATACAAAAGAAAAAAGATAAAATATTTGTAAAATGGTTAGGCTTCCCTCCTGAACATAATTCTTGGATACATAAGAAAAACAACTTGTTTGGTTTACGTTCGAATGGATACTACTTCAGTTACGGTCGGGGGGTCTGGATATTGTATGTCTGACACCACTGATCCGCTGTTGTTCCAGTGTACCTTTGAGTATGGAGAGTGGTCTATGTATAAGACGCGGTCTGGGGTGCGCAATGAAGTAGAGCGAGCGAGTGCTTCAGTGGGGGTTGTTGTCTCAGTGAAGCGTCTGGTGTTGCTCTGCTCTGTAGTCGTTTTTAAGGAAAGAAACGAATATTGTTTCATCCACGCGCCATACGTTGGAGGGGCTGGGGTGTCACTCTGCGTCCTGTCAATAAGCATGGGCAGTCTGTTCTCTGTGTCGAAGGATGACAAGAAAGCCACGAAGTTGTGCCGCTCCGTTTTTAGGACAGGATGCATGAATCTGGTGTTGCCGAAGAGGTGGACGTTCTCCATATTGTCTGATCCTGCAGGGTTTGGCATCAGTGCAAGTTTTTTACACCATTGCAACGTGAGATGGGATGGGACGGGGCTGTTTGAAAACCACTGTCTGCTGGTGTGTGGAAATGAAAGTGATTCAAACTCTACTCATTATTTCCTTCGTTACCTCTTCCGAAAACCCAGGTCATCACTTCTTTCAAGTCAACCACGAATTCTAATTTACTTGCCTTGACACAGTTTGTTTATTTAAACAACGAATGCACCATATGTTGTAATTGACATACTTGCACTCAATGTGTCAGTATTGTTTATGTTTGCAATATGACCCATGTCGTTGTTTTGTCGTTTGGTTGACATAGTTCGATTGCTGTTCCTTTTAAAGTGTAACGCATGACACATGCGGAACCTTTAGTAATAATTGAACTATGTCATGTGTCTTGTAAGTGATTCTTGGGAATTATGTGTGGTCTTTAGTTTAATGGCACAACAATATATCTTAAATTTAAAAAAAAAAAACAATACATACATTTTAAAATAGTGTTTTATTTATTTATAAATTTCATATTGTTCCTATATCAAACTAGTATGTATAAAGATATATACGGTGATCTCAAAATAACGTTATTTTTGCGAAAAAAAGCTTCCTTCAAAAGATGCAGCCCTTCAAAGTTTTTCAACACTTTTCCCCATTACCCACCACCGCACACTGGGGCAAAACACCACTAAACGTGGCATTACATAAGCTATCAAATCTACGGACTTGAAATTGTTCACGATTGCTTCTAGAATGATAGTTGACATGTTTAAAAACAAAAATTGACGACACGCCCACAAAAAATCGCCCCTTTTACAAAAATTGAAAAAAAATGTGAAAACGCTATAAAATGATTCTTAGTTTGAAAAACAAATGTGAAATAAATATTTATTACTCATAAAAATTTAATTATATAAATAATCAGGAACATATATTTTAAATATAGAGAAAGAAAAGAACCTTATTGACCACAAAAAATGTAAAAAAGTTAAAAAGAAAAAACAAAATAAAAAAAAAACAAAATAAAAAACGTTTTTTAATTTAAAATTATTATTTTAACTTTTAATTTAAATTGAATGCATTTCGAGTCTGATGTGACTCATCTTCAGCAATACACTAATTGGTATGGAAATTACAACAAAATTACATAAGACAATAGAATAAAAAAATGTAAACAAAATAGCTTTACAAAATTAACAAATCACAGAAAGTTAAAGAGTGAGAGAGAGGGTTATATTAAGTTGAAGAGCGGTGAAATTATATTCCCGTCGTCACTGTTCATCAAGTTGTTGTTGATGTGTATGTGTAAGCTTTCATACGCATCAAGTCGTCTGGGGTTTGTGACGTGTTTAAGAAGCTTTACGTCTTCGAACTTAACATTGAAATGATTGTTGGTGAGGGCGTGCGAGGCAACGGAGGATTTTTCGGGGCGATTGAATTTTATGTGGCTAGAATGTTCCTTGAGACGTACTTCGATGCTCCTCTTCGTTTGACCGATGTACCTAGCTTCACAGTTTCCACATTTAACCACATATATTTTGTATTTTGTAATATTAATAAACATTTAAAAATAAATAAATAAATAATCAAAAATAGAAATTTATTCTTCTTCTTCATCATCACTCGCATTTATGCCACTTTGATTTGGTACTGGTATGTTTGGAGATTTTAGCAAACTAATAGCTTCTTGGGGCAGATGTTGGATTTTTTTTCTTGGAACTTTTTGAAGACTTGGCAAAACGGGGTCAGATGATAATAGAAAGAAATTAAAAATGTCTGCATTTGTATTTTTTCGGTTTTTTTTTCGGGAGTGGTGTTCTCTATATTTTTTGAAGTCTTTATTCCGTGCTTCTTGGGCTTCTTCACTTAGCTGCCCTATAGGCAATAAAGCATTTGATATTATTTCATCTCCGTGAATGAGATACTTGTGTACTGTAGGAGGCATATAGTACCAAGGATACTTAACAACGAAATGTTTTGCAGTTTGATGAGAAAATCCTCGAAATTTTTCGGAATCAAGCTCATGACCACTGGCAACCACTACCATGATAATATGCATTTTTTTAATCAATTCGACATCTAAATTAGTAATATCAGCCGAAATTTCTGCAGTTTCAAAAAATCTCCTGGCTGTATTCCCGTCATTCGAATTTCCGAAGCCTGGTTTTGGCTTGTCAACAATTAAGCCCAAACGCTCCCGAAATCGTTTTTGAATTTCTTTTTTGGTTTCAGCTACAACTTTTTTATGCTCCTCTTTTCTAGCTTGCCATTGTTTAATTTTTAACTTGTATGATAGGCGAAGGAGGCACTCAAAAAACCGGATCCACCGATGCAACACAGATAAACCAAACTGAAGATTATAAATTTTTATTGGCATTTTTATCATTTCATCAATTGAGTTGAAATCTTTTGATGTGGCATTGCAAATAAAACACTTCTGTGTTGAGGAGTTTTGAGTGATGGCGTTACAGACCTTACCATCTATCATTGTGAACAGTAAGTTGTGCTTAATGTTGATGGTATTTTCACCAACCATAGCAAGGCTAGGCTGGAGCTCTTTTATTTCACTGTCGACTCTTTGTTTTTCTGCCACGGATTTGGATGCAGATTCCTTTGCAAACTCAATTTTAAGAGGCCTAGAGTACCTGGTTGAACTTGGGCGAGGATTCTGCTAGATTATTTTTTCCCCAGATATCATACGGAGTGGAACAACGCATGTTATAAATACTGATGAGTCATCACCATGATCCATGAAATGCTTGCTTATACGAACTGTGGCCCGAACTACCATCAAATCCCCACTTGGAGTATAAGCTTATAGCATTTAGTTCTTCAGGCCTTAGAGTAACCATTACATCTTTTTGAACCGTTAGCAAACGATTAACTGTAAGGTCTAGCAAGCTTTGCAAAGTAGTATGTACAGACATTTCCGATGTATTCATGTTTTGAGGCTCTGGATAGCAACTCTTTTTGCACTCTTGAACTACTTTGTATGAAGGAAATACTTTGGGGGCCTTAGATCGTATGATTTCATACTGAAATCGTGATAAGTTTGCTTCAATTATCATTGATAAGGCTTCTTCCCCAGTCATTGAAGTAAGTCCAATTGAGTCCTTCAAAGCTTTTCTACATTTCTTAGCATGATTTGGTATTGTTATTGCATCATGCACTAACTTTGCAGCATCTAGCTGTCCAGAAGCTCTCAGACCCATTTCTGCTGCGTAAGTCAAGTCAACTGTGGACGTGGACTTCCTCAATTGTTGGGTTTTTTGTCGTTTTGATCTTTCTGAAGATTCCTCAAATCCAACCATTGGGCGACCACGTTTAGAGTCTATCGAATAATTGAAAAGTATGGGTGTTTTCAGTCATGCATTGTTTGCTTTTAAGAATTTGGCTTCTATTCGACAAGCTTTTTCCCAACGTGATTTAAATTTTGATTTAAACGCAGCTATTTTTTCATTGAAATCATTTTTGAGAGCATGGCTGCATCGGGCTCTTTTTGTACTTCTTCCCTTAAAAATGCAATTTGTCTGTTTAATCCCTTTAGATTTGAACTTTTCCTAATATTAAACAGCTCTTCCCTTGAAATCGACAAGGTTTTGGAAATTGTTCGGTCTAAGGAGTAATTAAAATTAAATAAATAGAAAAAAAGTCGATATTTTTCGAGAATGACGTCACCAACAAGAAAGTCAACTGTACGAAAAGTAGCAAAAAGTAGCAAAAAACTTTACATATTCTAAAACTAGATAAATCACTTGTTACAAATAGATACAACACTTAACGGCGTCTCACGATCAACACATTTAAAACGCTTAGATATTTGACAAAATGCAAAAATTAACACATTTTTTTATACATATTTTTATACCTTTAACCACATATTATGAGAACTAAATGAAAAATTTATTATATAAATAATAATAGCTCACTGATTCCATAGTTATAATTTTTTTGTTTAAATAAAAACTTGAAAGAATTACACTTGATTATTTGTTACCACTCAAAACTAAAAAAACACCTCTTACTTCAATGACAAAAATTATAATATTCTTCATTCCGGACGGTTTTGCAAAGATCACGTGATCCCAATTAACTGTTGCATTCTCTTTTCTAATTCTCTATTATATTTACAATGAGAAAAAAAAAGCACTTTACGTCAAAGCTGAACTTTAAAATTTGATTTAATGCCACGTTTAGTGGTGTTTTGCCCCAGTGTGCACCGAGAGCAGCAAACCTACAATCTTAAAAAATTTATTGAAAAAAAATCCCATTATTCTTTCAGATAGAAATTTTTTGAAATATTAACTCAAATTGAAAAGGGTTATAGGAATTTAAAAGCTGATATAAATTAAAACTCAGAACAATTTTAATCATCGACTTATGATGGCGTTCGATTTTTTTTTTCTCTATAATAATTATTGCTGCGATGAAACACACCGATGAAGATGATTGGGGTGTCAGTAAGAGATATGAATCTATTACAAAACCCTTGCGGTATTTTTCTCATTATTAGTAAACTTATTAAAGTTATCCATTTTCTGATCTTTAGGAAGAAAATATTTATTTGTTTTCTTTGTGATTTTTTTTTAAATTTCTGTTCATCAAAGAGTTCTTTGGATTACGGTGGAATTATGGTAAGACTATCATATGCTTGGTGTGCGGCTTTGGTTAATAGTTTTTCAACGGGTTAATTTCTCTCTTCCATTATTATCAAGCATTTTCCTCGTTCTATTGCAAACAGTCCTTTGTTGGCAGAGTTAGTTCCTCACACACTCAAGTACGCTGCACACCTAATTGTCAAATGCCGTCCTTTTGATGTTTGAAATCTTGAAAAATTATCGTTGTTAAAAACTCGAGCCCATCTCCAAGAGATCTGAGATGTTATGCTTATGGTTTTTGATTTCAATTTTTGAGATCCAGGTTGAGCCTGAATCATTTTATACATCATTCAGATATGTCTTAAGGATTCGATTGTTCTATCAGTTGCTATCAGCTCTCCAGTGTCATTCCCATGGCAGCAGCTGCCAGTTCAAAATGTTTTATTGCAGCAAATCCGGAGAGAGAGATGTGCCTAAGCCATGATCCCAATAAAAGTCCTTTGATTTGCTCATTGGGACTTGATTCAGCTTTTTCTATCATCGATCGACTCATTAGGATTGAAAGTACATCCTGTACCGCAGGAGAACAACGGTTCATTATCCATGCTAGATATTTGATAGCGTTGGAATGTGGGGTGCCAATGTTTTTACCAAATATGTTGTTTGCATATATTGCTTTTATGTGTTTAACAAATCTGGTCTAGAAGGCTTTGTTTACAGATTCAGGAGTTCTTGCTATGAATTTCATGGCATATAGTATCATGGTCCCGACTACATTGATGGCTGAGCAATAGTCGTCATTGGGGTTAGCCTGTCCTGTTGGTTTTTAAGGGCTGTAGCCACGCAGTTCCACATTTCTGCGACGTCATCAAAAAGGAGGTTGTATAATTTGCTCACTTGCCGGTGATGTGGTTTGGCCAAAGATGGATGAATGCGCCGTCGCTAATGCAATATATGTATGCGCCGACACAATGGCGACTCCAAAAAGGATAATGAAATAATAACATTTTGTATGTCATTTATGTCTAGTTTTTAATTAGGTTTTGTTTATAGCGGATGATTGAAAACTTTTTAGGCGGAACGGAACGAGAGTGCATGCTGCAAACACAATGGGTACATTTACATGCACATTGGGTAGGCAGTACATTTACACGTAAACAGAGGTTGTATTTTCAGTTGGATCGACATGTTCTACAATGTTTTCGGCAATACCACTTGATGATTCTTCATTTGTTTCGGTTGACTTACAGTACCCTGTTGAGTCATAGGTTGTTTTCAAATTTGCAGTATCCATTGAGGGGGATTCCAAATCATTTCCATTGGTATCAAATATACTCGTATGTATATTCAAACAGGGGTTTTACGTTTGCTGGAGACTTCATTGAAAAGATTATTATTTTGGCGTCTAAAACCATATGTTCCCTTTCCTCCAGCCAAAAAAAATTCCCATCCGCGTGCAGCTGGCTTTAACAGTTGAATAGGAGAGTGTTTTATATACAGTGCCTTTTAGATGATTCTTGATAAAATAAACATCGGTCCGTACTCCTGCGTCTGATCCACCTTCTGGACAATGATCAAATAATTTAACATACACCACAGTGGTGCATATCGTGAAATTGGCTTTTAAAGAATCTGTTGCCATATCCTTGCAAGTTTTTGAAAGATTGAAAGGAGATTAGAATTTTTTGAGAGATTAAAAGTGAGTGTTTGTTATGATTTTCTGTAGTTTTTTTTAAATATTTTTCTTCCTATTTTACATTACAGATCCTTGGTTTCCGAATGCAAATAAAACACTTATTTCATTCTTTTCCCGACGTTTCCTTGGTATCTTCCAACTTCTTCAGGGTTATTTGAATTTATTGTATTGAACTGAATAATTAAGGAAAAGTTGCAAAAATTAATTGACATATGTTGTTATTTGTATTGTTGATTTAACTTACAATTTACATTAAATTATCACAAAGTATTAATATTTACGTTAAATTATAAAATGATTCTGTTTTTAAACAAAAGTTACAAATAAATATATAAATAAATACAACATTAAAACATTAACACAATTAATGACGACAGGAACCTTAAAGCTATATCACAGACTCTTGATTGCCACACTGTAGCTGTTGTTAATTTTATCTGTGTCTTCTTTGGTGTTCATTGTTCTTGTCATTTTTTGTTGGATTCTTAAGCTTTCTAATGTGTATCGCGTATTTTCTTTCTCTTCCTTATCCAGAATTTTGATGTTGTCAAAATCAGCTGTGTGTTTAGTTTCGTCAATATACTGTGTTAATCCAGTAGTCGTCTTACCCTTTCGTATATCAGCTTGATGTTCAGCTATTCTAGTACCTAAAGCTCTTTTTGTTGTACCTATGTAAACTTGATCGCATATCGAATTTGAACTAATTTTAAAGAAGCATAAAATTATAACTTATAACCAAAATGTCTCAAAGGATAGCACTCGAAGCATAAGTGCGTTTTAATCCACTCAAAGATGTGGCTTTTATTCACATCAAGCGCCCCTAGTCGCTCGTTGTTGTCACTTCTTGTGTTCTCCACATTTTTTCAAGTTCATTAATTTTGTGATATTATGAAATGTTAAATTTACAAAAAGCTATTTCGGTAGAAAAAGGCTTGTCGGCAGTAATTTGCTAGCGTTTTCCAGGGCTTGTCTCCATTTAGAATTTCCAAACATTTGTCTCTAGTCAGCATACTTTTTCCGACATAAAGTCTCCTTATTTCTTGCAAAATTGGACATACACCCAAAAAGTGTAGTACATCCTCTCGGACGTTGAGATTGCAAAGGCCACAACTTCCTGACAGATCTTCCCTGTAAGGAATAAGCACGTATAATTAGACTTATATTTTCAATACTTAAAGCATCCGTAAAATAATTAGCAACCCCTAGTCGATGGTTAAGATCTTTATAAGTTAAACGGGACAATGAAGATGATGCTTTGTTGACATTGTCCAAATAGATCCTATCGTCAACAACTGCAATCAAGTCATAGAACTTCACTTGCCATTCATCAAAGTTATCAGTCAGGTTCAGCGAGTAATTGTGGTCTTGTTTAACCTTAGCAATGATAAAATGACACTTTTTTGCAGGCTGTTGTTCTTTTGTACTGTCTTCACGATGTAATCTGAATTTGCCTTTAAGTTACGCAGAAATATGTTTCGCAGCCCAGATTCTACATACATTGCATAATTTGGGGTCGTGTTCGGAAGCCGAAACAAACGTTTAAAGAAAAATCTCTGAAGCTTCTCAAATTCCTCTACTGGCGTGCAACCATAAATCTCACTCCCGTAGCACAGGCATGCATTTACGGTGGCATCAAACACTCTGTATTTGGCTGAAGTGCAAATTTTTGTGTTTCCGTAAAACTTCTTCCACATTTTGTATTGATGTGATTATTCCATTTCAGATTTGAAGTAAAAGTCACTGCCATATATTTGTATTTTTGAACGACTTCAAGTTCCTCGTTATTAAGAAACCAAAATTCATTCTCAACTCGTTTCCGGAGATTTTTGGCAAATACCATGACCTTGTATTTGGCAGTGTTAATCTGTAGGTCCCATAGTTTGCAGTACTCGGCCAGTTTATTGATCATTAGCTGGAATGTTTTCGGTTCTTCAGCTAAAATGACTAAATCGTCGGCGTACAAAAGAACCTTCAAAGTTAACCCTGCAAATCTCGCACCTCCTGGTAAGCTTCCAACAATGTCATCAATGAAGAGTGCAAATATAATGGGGCTCAGAACGCATCCTTGTGGAACGCCTGTTGTCGTTAGGAAAAAAGTGGTGTTTTGTGTTACATCATAAACAACAGAAGCCGAGCCAGCCAAAAGCTCATCATACATTTTTATAAATTTCGAAGACAAACCAATAATTGAAGACAGTTTATAGAAGAGGCTATTTCTATTAACGCTGTCAAAGGCTGCCTTGAAATCCACACAAAGACAGTACAATTTCTTTTTATTATCTCCAAAATTTCTAGCAGTACTTTGCAATAAGAAAATTTGGTCGATTGTCGAAAATCCTACTCTAAAACCTGACTGACAGTTACTCAGCATGTTATTGTTTTCGACCCACGAAGACAGTCTTTTGTACATTACTTGTGCAAATATTTTTCTTATTGAATTTAGGAACGAAATTCCTCTATAATTTTCTGGCATACTACTGTCACCTTTTTTGTATATAGGGAAAATGAATGCCTTTTTGAAGTCTACTGGTATAAGACATTTTTCGAAAATTTCGTTGAATAATTGAGTAAGTTGGCAAAAGGAACGCATCGGTTGAAAATTTGTTATACCATCGGGCCCGGATGCCTTACCATTTTTCATCTGTTTCAAAACTCTTTCAACTTCAAGGATTGTTATTGTAGACTCCAAGTCTTCTATATAAACATTGGGTAGTGCATATTGATAGCTGAGCTGATCTTTATTATTATTTAAAAGACATTTAATATGCACATTTAGCAATTCTGTTACTATAAGTACACTTGGTATTGATTGTGAATCTCCTACTTCCTTGACGATTTTCCAAAATTCTTTCGGATTTTTTGTAGACTCAAGTTTAAGCGCAAGGGAGTTGTAATAATCGGATTTTTTTCTTTTTGCATAGTTGTTTGAATAAGCGATTCTCATTTAGGTACTGGATTTTGTAGAAATCTAAATTTGTAGCTCTAAATAGTTTTAAAAAAGCAAAACAGGTTTTCTAAGCTTTCTACACTCTGCATCAAACCACAAACTTTTTCGTTTATTCTTATCTAAGGGCTTCTAACTCTTGATCAAGCTTTCTCCTGTACTGCTCTTTAGAACTATCTGTCCATTTCAATTTTGAGGTAATAGCTGGCTGCATGGAGATAATATCGTGTGATGCTTCAAAAGTGATTGCTAGAGGAAGATTTAAATTGGATTTCCAAATTCGTCACGTAGTTCATCCATTCACCATTGATGGCAGCGTAGTCAATAAGTGACTTTCCTTGGCCTCCGATAAAGGAGAGTTCTCCCTTGCAGTCCTTTTTTGAAATACCGTTCAGTAAATAGAGTCCATAACCTTCAAGCATTTCTATTAAACGTTTGCCCTGACTGTTTAAAATTGCATCTTTTGATTCCCTGTGCTCGTTAAAGTTGTTACTCAGTATTGCCAAAGGAGAATGTGTGTTTTGAAAAGACTCAACTCTGGCATTGAAGTCCCCAACAATCATTATATCATTCGAGCAGCCATTCAATAAAACATCATTAAGGTCTTCGAAATCATTTGTTCAATTGGTGCAGTTAATATAGACCGGAACAATGCTAAGTTTTTTATTTGGAAGTACGAGTTCAATCAATGAAGTGTTTAAATATTGGCCAAATCTGGCAAGCCTGCCACATGTGCTATTTTTTATACCATAAAGGATACCACCACTTGCCCTACCATATGAACTATTTCTTTTTGCCGGCAACCATTTCAATGTAAATCCACTGAAATATTTTACATAGTCAATAAAAGTTTCAATTAATATAATAATATCGTATTCATTAACATAATATACAAAATCAGGGAGTACAATTTTATTTTTAAGCTTGTTGTAGCTTTTGGCAGACGACGAGTTCCTATTGCCCATCACTAGCTGAAACTCTTTGGGCTTGTAGCCTCGATGAATATATTGACTGTGCTACTTTACCGACGGTAATGTTTTTGCTTGTTGCGGCTTGTGCAATCGAGCCAAAAAGTGATAATGCAGATTCCCCAAACGTTTAGCAGATGAAGGAATTGTCATCGGTTGACATGAGGCATACACCCCTTTTCGATTTGTAAACAAATTCGCGTTTATTTATTATTAATTTATCATTTTTAACCAGAATATTTGGATTTGCGTTAAATTCTTTAAGTTTATTCTTAACAACAAATAGTGCTTGTCTACATTTTCGGTATTGTGCGGTTTGTTCGCGGTGAATTACTATTCCAGAGTTCTTAACACTGCTGGCCTCATTGAGCACTTTTCCTACCACCTCCCCCGATCGCATTTCTACCGAAACCAATGATTTATTGGGATTTCTTGTTGGAATTTCGCGTATTTTCTTTGCTGGCAAATCGCTTACGTTTTTCAATTTCAAAAGATCAGCACAAGTCTGTCTTGCCAGTTTTTCAGCTTCAAAGTTTGGATTTCGCGGGATATGCATTATTAAATTACATTCGTTTGCCTTACGAAAGAGTAATTCAAATTGTTTTTCAAGTTCGTCACACCGATCACGCATCACTGACAGCTGACCCTAATTTGTTGGTTTTGGCATCGAAACTCCTGTATACCATTTGAAATGGCCGCCAATTCTTTTTTTTGTTGCAAGATCCTTAATGGAATCGGTAATAAGAATTTTTAGTTCTTCAATGGTCATATTACCCACAACCATTTTCGGAGATTTTAATTTAGGTAATAGTTTACACTGCTTGCTGTTTGAATTTAAAACAGGAGATACTGGATCAGCTTCTCTTTTGTTCATAGAAGCTTAAAGTATATTTTAATGATTTTTTAATGGTTTTTTGTAAGAAAAAAATTAATTTAAAAAATTGAGTATATACTTTTTTATGTTTCACCAAAAATGACAGCTAACTGTCACTGTATATAATATACATATTTTATTTGATCCTAAGCTGACTGAAAAAAAATAGACTTAAATTGCTTACTGTTCTCTTACAAACAGTATTTAATTTATTTAAAAAAAATCTATTTATTCACTTTTATTAATGTGTTAAATTCTTACTTTTTATTTCTAGATGAAATATCTTGCAAAAGATTATCAAAATCAAATTCAATTCCGTGTTTTTTCTTATTGGTACGTCAATCTTTGTCTTCGTAGATTTGGAAATCAGGCCCTTGTCTGTTTTATTCTTTGAGAAATCTTGTATTTCCTCTTTTAATATTCTATATCCGTTCAAATGCATACCCTCTATTTAACCATCCTAATTTCGTGTGGTAACGACTGTCAAAATAATCAGAAATTCTTGGAATGGCCGGTGTACCAAGCCCCCGGATCGCAGTTTCATAACCACATTAAGTACATCTATTTCAGCTTTACTAAGGACGTCCTGGTGAATTATGTAATGCAAAAATACAACAACGTGATTTTAATTTTGATTCCGAAAAATACCTGAAAATTACGTGCTTTTTCCAAACATATTTGGGGCTACATCTGTAGTTATACTTACTGCATCATTTTAAAATAAGGAGCATTAACATTTTGAAGACCTTCGGAAAATTCGTTATAAATTATTTACCCTATCCTTTTTCCTTTTTATGATTGCAAAGAAGAGCTAGCTTAGTATTAAATTCCTCGTCAAAACGCCCCTAATGAAGATCTCTAATTATAGATAGATATAATGTACCGTATCGTATAAGATGAAAACGTACTCAAAAGATACAAACCCGTATTGACCTAAAAATAATTCTACAAAAACATACGAACAAAAAGACGGACACTTTTTGTCGTTGGGAAAATATTATTAAAAAACCCAACATTTATTTTCTTGCACTTAAGCTCGCTGAACCTCGCGCTTTTAATTATAAAACAGAACTAAACTTTTATATCTTAATATTATACATGCTAGCGCATAAACTTGACTGTTATACAAAGAAGGTATACAATATATATTACAGAGTGGGATAGCTTGCTTATACATACACTCGAAGGCTTTGTATTAGATACACGTACCATCATCATTATAGTAATAAGATCCACAATTCAACAATTGTAAGATGTCAAATAAAATTGATGTTCTCACTGTACCGATCGACTATACCTTTAACTTTACTTTCGTTCTGGTTTCTACATAAATAGTTGTTTTTTATTTTTATTATTTCATCTTTTATTTAATAATTTTTTACAATAAAAATTCAATAATTAAACATTTGGTTCTTCGAGCCGGATATCTGATCATATAATGTCTGGTTTAATAATTCCAGGCAGAAATGTGTCTTCCTCTTCGATAGAGGAAAACAACTCTTGGTTGTTGATGCTGGGCTTCAGGTAAGTTTCAGTTAGAGCTCAGACATCGAAAGGGAGGGAGTGTGATTGTCTTAAGACTGAGTTCGTTGTGGATCGACGACCTCTTACATTTTGATAATATATCGTTAGAGGGAGGTGTTGAACGAAAAAAACGGTTGTGATCATTTCTGTTGCGTTGAAGGTGAGATATTCGCTTAGCCTGTAAGTATTGACGGAAAGTATCCAGATCATCCTTTACTTTTTGTGGTGGTAAGTTAAAATTGTCATGATATTTGATGAAAATTTTCATGAGCTTAGAAAATTCTGAAGGGAGACCTTCCTGTTGGATGGAGACCAAAACGCTTGTTCTTGTTTTCCCTTCGTAACAAACAGAATCTGACTTATCGTGCAGAAAGGCCAAGAAAATGCGAACATTTTCATATATCTTTTTGTCTCTGAGTCTAGACAGAGCATAGCTTTTGAAGAGCGTTCTAGATTAAACGATAATCGCTTATGTCGGGTGCAAAGGGGGTTCGCTGTGGTATTTGTTTGTAAACTAGGACTTGGAAAAAGAAGGGTGGGAGAAATTCGGGAGAATTTTAGTTTTAAAACTCCAATTATTATTAATATTAGATTTAGGCTAAAAATTAGGAATCCATTTTTTAATGATATGTTCGAGGAGATCCATCCGAGTTAGTCAAAATCCAGGCATATTTCGATGGAATCGATAATTTTACTTTAATAGGCTTAGTGTTTTTTAGAACTCTTATGGAACTGATTGGAACTTTCATTTTAGCACAAAGTTTGTTAACATACTGAATTGCACAATATATTCCTTTAAGCTCGTCTTTGATTTCGGATTTCAGAGATTCTAATTGGGTAACAAATTTACATGCCTCACTTAACTGTTTTTTCACAATACCAAAGTTCAATTTAAACGATTTGGATATATTTGAAACCATATTGTGTAAGTCATCAGTCAGTTTCACGAGGTCATCAATTTTTTCCAGTTCACTGAATATTTTGCGGCACTTATCGTTCGTTTCACTTATTGATAACTTGACTGTGTCGTTGTTGCATTTAATTGCGAGAAGAATGTGGGACAACGATATTTCCCTACATTCGTCACAATAGAAAACGAACCGGGAAGTTATTTCAACTAAGTGATTCATAGCTCTTTTGCTGAGTCCAATGCAACTCGGGTGGAAGAGCTTACCGCACGTAACGTAACTCGGTCAACATTGACGTCGATATTGCAACCGCACCACTTTGCCATTTTTTTTTATTTTGGTTTTCGAGAATTGGGGGCGGTTGAAAATTTTAAAAAGAAGTCAGTTTTTTTTATATTTTTTATTATTATTTTTTTTTTGTTCGCTAACAAAAGGGGGCAGGGTTATTTGTAAATAATTTATTATTTTAAAGAAGGAGCGAAATTAAAACACGTCTTTACTCGTCGACGACTGAAACCACTTTTTTGATGAGTGATCCAGCTACTGAATGAGCTATGCATAGTCAATTGACTAAATGGAATTCGCTTGATCAACATTATGACAAAAAACAAAAATAACAGTAAAATTGGGTTGAATTAAATTCAAAACCGTAGGAATTTAAAATGATAATGCGCCGAGTTGAACAATATCTGGCAAAAAGGTGATGTCGGAAAATGCGGAGCACCCTTGGTAACGCATTATAATCGTTCCAATTATGGCCCTATCATATTCATGATCGGCAAATTTCCATCCTCTACCACCAATAAATCTAATATCAATGAAACATTATTTATAGTTAAGCCTTATAAGACTCTCTATCGAATATATTTAGTATAACCTCACTATTCTCAAAAATCCGGTTATAAAAAATTTCACGGATGATATTTGTATTGTAGTGCAAAATTGTTGTCATCTATCAGAATTTTCTTATAATTTTTTTTTCTTTATTTTCCTTTACTACTCTGACATTTTTCTTTGTATTAACATCACTGAATCTTTGCCGTTTTGAACATTCATATGCAAATGGCCTTGGTTGACACACTTATAACATGTTTTTGCATGATTTGAGAGTCTAAGATTCTGGTCGTATGGCGATGCTTGTTTCGTTACTCCACATTAACTTTTGCAAGCTCGACGGCTCATTTAAATTCCTTTGATCATTGTTAAATTGTTTTCGAAGCTGATAATGATGATCCGCCGACTCAATTGTTTTTATCTCATTTAAGTCTTCGTTCAATGTCTTTGGTTTCACTGCTTGATGTCGTAAAATAACACCCTCATCCTCTAACCCAGAAATTATGAAATGTTTTATATCCTCATCCGAATACTTCAATGCAACTACATTATAAAAATAGGTTTCAACCTTTTTATCAGGCTGGCGACACACACGACGCTGCATAATTTTGATGATAAGTTCGAATTTGTTATCGACTGTAGGAAAACTCAATACGAACCTGTTGTGGCCTCCTTTTTATTAAAATAAAACAAAAATGTTTAGATACATAATATTAAGATGTTTTAATGCAGAGCATTATACAGTACCTAGAAAATACCTATTTACATCTGTTGATTAGGAACCCACCCCTAGTGCTAGGCCAGTTCCTTGGCTCTCGACCGGTGTCCGAGATGGTCAACCGTCCGCCTGAGATCCAGGATTTGCCAGACGGGTCCGGAGGGAGTTCCACAGGATGCAGACGTGGGTGGCTTTTGGGCGATCTTGAGTTAGCCCACTGAGTAGGTAGTCGCTTTCTGGTTTTTTTTTTGGTGTCCTTATACACCTCAGTTCTATTGTTTTTTTTGTTACTTTTTTTGTTGTTTTTTTTTGTTGTTTTTTTTTGTTGTTTTTTTTTGTTTGATCACTTGTGTTTTGTTTAGTTGTTTTTCTTTTCACTTTTTTCACTAATTTTGTTGGCACGAGGTTAGTTTAGTTTCTTTTATTGAACAATTTCCCGCCGGTCTCACTCGGAGATAAATAAAGAAAAAATACTTCCACGCACCGTAATAGGAAAACCAATTAATAAAAAATAAATGTGCGCGAATGACTGTCAGTAGTCAGATCCAAACACAAGTTGACGGGAAGACAGAGCGGGACAGGCATACTCGTAGGTATAAAGCTCTGAAAGGAGGTGATGTTTATAATACGAGGAAGGAGCCAGGATGATGGAATGTGAACGTTTGTTGGTTCACCTAATAGGGGAATAGTTGAAAGGGAAGCATATTCTGAAACAGGACGACATTATTCAGGAAAGCTGGTGGATAAAGTGTGGACGATTCACAATGTGTGTCGAAATTTTCGAAATTTATGGGTCGCGAACCTAATAGGTTTGTTTCTCAGCTTAATAGGAAGGTAGTGAATGGTAATGTTTTGGAATAGGTTACGGATTCTCATTTTCCGGTATTTGTGCGAGCCGTTGAGCTACCGGTGGTAAACCTCCAATCAGACTAACTTTTCGTAAGAACAAAGAAAATTTTACACGGTTAGGCTAGTGATTACCGTAGGACAGATTCTCTTTGTCATTACGATTTAAAATCAGTCAGTGTTCACGTCGTTAAAATTTGAGGGGATACTTGAAGAGTATAATTTTTCAAAGATAAGATTGCGCGGGTAAAATTTGAATTCGAATGTAATTAATTTTTGCGATATCGTAAGGATATTCATTTTAGAGTTTCTATTCGGATTCATTGGGATTAAAAGTGTTTATTTTGCTAAATTAAGTGCTTTAGCGGATATTAATCTTGTTGTTGCCAACTGAAAAGTGGATTTAACTAGTGACGTGCACCAGGTAATAATATTAACAAAATTTTGATAAAAAGGGAAATTCTGAAGGATGTCCTGTTTTTAGTGAAGAGGAATCGGCGGCTAACGACGTAGACAGTGGGTTGTTGCCGCCGCTGGGTTTTTTTTAACGGTCTAACCGCGGATATCCCCCTAGTGCTTGTGCTCTTGGCGTATCGAAAAGTGGGAACGAGCTCGCCTAACGACTCATATTGTCAAGCTAGGGCTCCTCTGGGACTAAGAAGCTGGCCGCTGCCTCGCTGGTGTTGTGCCCGCACAAAAATTTAAGTCCGTGCAAGACCCGGACGGACAAGTAAAACTTATCCTAATATACATAAAATTATTTCGGTACGAGAATACCTACAATTCGATTGGTTTTAATCGACTACCTACCAATCGCTCTATACTCGTAACGACTGGTGCTTCTGGGCACACTTATTTAATTATTCCGTACGCCGTTGGTTGGCGATCGACGCTTATAGGCAGAAGCCGTATATATATATACAAAAAAAATACAACATTGGCGTGATAATGAAATTTTGTGTTATGATTAAGTGTTGAATTTCAGTTACTTTTATTATAGCTTTTTTTTAGATTTTTTATATACCTACATATTTAAATTGCTGGGTGGTGGGATAAAAGTGAACGCCGATATAAGATTTTTCTTTGGGGGTCGTCCGTCCCGTGCGGATTAAGTTACTCATAATCCCCTGGTAGGATAGCAAGATTTTGCGAACCCTTAGCTACCCACAGAGAGCTCTATGTAGGTAGGATAACGGGGGTTGATAATACTTTCACTCAAAAAAGAAGGTCAGTTAGAAAGGCCGGTGGATAACTGGAAACTTAAACCTAGCGGGAGCAGAGTAGACACCGTTTCGACCGCCGGTAACCTTGCGTCGTCACTTTTAGCCGATTTACCGGGAATTTAAAGTATATAAAGGTTTTAAAAGTTAATTAATTTAATTGATAGTTTTTAAAGATTAATACCAAACCCTATATGAACATTATATCCATGTTAAGTTTTAATTTTTGGTATATTTTATGTAAGTTGCATTGAGTAATAAAATCAAGCTGTAAATCACGTCAAATGCTGATGAGACTTCACGTGTTTTTATGAGCTTCCAAGGGGCTTAATATGGTGCAATAAATTTTCTTTCAGGGGGTGCGGAAGGGCTAGCGATGGACATACAGTAGCCTGAAGATACTATGGTTCGATCGCGATAGTAAATCCGATCTGATTTGCGACTAAGGGGAATTCGAGATTCGGGCCGAATGAATTACAGGTGGGGCGGGTATAGGCCAAGCTGCTTCAACAGCCGCAGCGTTCCTGAAGTGTGGACTATTTGGTGGTGGCTAAGCTATAGTTTTTTTTTTTTGGCATGATTTCTGTTTTTTTTTTTTTTGAATAGGCGAGGTCTGGCTATGGCGGCAAGATCCCCCCTAATCCGGCGAGCTGAGTCGAGCATAGCGAGCATGCCATCGCCTCCATAGCGGACATTCTACCCCCTCTCAGTCCCATCCTACCCGCTTCCTATCCTCATATATTTTTACTCAATTTTTTTTCTTTGCAGCTTCTACTTCCACCCTACCTACCTCCACCTCCTATCCTTTTGCCTTATTTCAAACCCTGATTTAAATTGTTGCCATGTGGCAATTTAAGTCAAGTTAAGTAAAGAAAAAGGTACTGTCAGTACTGTTTGTCTTTTCGTCTCAATTGTTTAATAATTCGGCAGGATTTTCTTTTCCACTTCTGAGAATATAACTCGGATTTATAGCTATTACTGCAACCAGCAACTATCCCCGATGAAATGCCGATTCCACTCTTCGAGCTTAACTAGTAAAGCACAGCAACTGGCCTTAACCCCTATTCTCTCTCATTTGAAAGCAGAAAATGAAGGATTATTGATGATCAGCAACTAAGAGAGGATTCTCTCGTACAATGCTGCGTTACACTTACACTACCAGCATTTATAATAAGAAAGATGACGATTGATGTGGAGGTGTTCTATGAGCTTGGGTACTATGTTTCCCAATGATTTGATTCTCGGAACTGGGTGCAGGTTAAGTTTCAAGTTAAGTTATATATATATAAAATTAAATTACACAATACAGTGAGTTAGGCTGAGAGGTGGCAGAAGCAGGGTTCTAGGTGTGTAGCTAGTGTTGAAATTAAGGTGGGTCATCGCTGATAACAGGTAGGGCGCAAGTAAAAATTTTACTTAATATGAAATATGATCTGATCTGGTAAAGATTGCACTCAATTGTCGGGAGAGGGTGATAGATAAGTGCTAAACATTCATTTATATATTTCCCGTAACATGTTATATTCAGTATTCCTACTAAGATAACAATACAAAGTTCTTTCATTAAAATAATTGAATTCTTCGATTCGTCATATTATTAAAAATACGAAGGACTTTATTCAGATCAACTTACTTGGTGCTTTTTTTCAAAGGCCAGAAATACCATGCCTGTCATTCTGTTCTGACTCATTGAAAGCATGTGATGCATATTGATTGCAGCAGAAGTTGAAATCTCAGATTCATATGGTCGCCACAGATGCAAAAAGTGCAAATTTATCTTTTAACGCCTCTCGCTTCTTGTACAAAACATCAATTCTGTTTTCCTTTTTATCCTTGAGGTGACTTAAAAAAGCTTTTACCACAGCAGCCTCTTTGAGTGCCAACGCTCAATATTCAAGAGTTAAGACCACGATGGAAGATCTGCATAATGAAGCAGAAAGAAATGTTTGGCTACTAGAAGATAGTGGTTACCCATTGCAGCTGTGGCTTATGACACTCATTCTCACACTTAATTCTGAAGCAGAAAGTCGGCCTAACGCAACTCACAAACAGACGATGCAGAGTTCGATGTTGATTGTAGTGTAGATTCAATTGTAGACCGGATGTTTATAACATGATCAAATAAATTATCAAGAGGATATGAATTTAAGATTGAAGTGAGAGTAGAACGAATTTCATCTTTAATGTTGTCAAAGCGGCAATGGGAGTGTTCCTGTTGATGATAGTTGTTTTTCCAAAATAGATAGGTTGAGAAAAAACGTTTAGCGAGGGTCTCAATAGAACATTCCAAGGTTTCAATGCTCTTAGAGAAGCCGTCAAAGTGATGAAATTGTGCTAGTACGTTCTTATGGAACCGATTATTGTCAGTTAAAATAGAATTTGTAGAGCCACTAACACATTTGACGGCGAGAAGGACATGGGAGAGTGATATTTCCGAACATTGATCGCAGAGATAAACGAAATAGTTTAAGTATTCTTTGGGACATTATTTTTACTAAGCCCGAGGCAGAGAGGATGAAAAGATTTACCGCAGAGACCCCGGCACGAAATTCGCTGAGTATATTTGCTGTCTAGAAGGCAATCATTTGCGTCACACTGGTTATCCATATTTGATTCCGAAATAATAATGTTTCTACCACGGGAAAGATTAAATAAATATTGAACAAAACCGTAAGTATTTAAAATATTGAAAATAGATTTTTGATAAAAAGTTCTAACTCAAAATTTTAAAATTAGAAACCGGACAGTTATTTTTTTACCGGAGTGTAATTGTTGATTTTTATTTTATTTTTATTTAAATTTAATTAAATTTCTCACAAATATCCTTAAAGTTGGGATACTTGCTATCAAAAACATCTGACCATGATGCCCTAGTAGCATCTTGAACAGCATCCAGTATTTGAGTAGTCATTTCCTTTCTTCTACCAGAAGTTACTGGAGTGTTTGCATAAGCTGCTTCAGCATAAGTAACAACATCTGCTAAAACCTCTTCTTTGGACTTGCCATCATACTTCTTGGTTTTTGAATTAAGGATTTTAGACTCAAGAACTTGATGGTGGAGAACTGCCTTAACAACACCATCCTTCTTCCTATTTCCTTTTTCGAGAACTCCAAAAACATAGGAACCTCTTAAGTTTGCAGGGAAGTTTGCAAATCCTTCTGAGATCATCAAACTTGTTTCAAAATTTTAAAATTAGAAACCGGACAGTTATTTTTTTACCGGAGTGTACTTGTTATTATTTTTCAAAAATATTATTTCTCTCTATTGAGAATAATGCTTGTGTATTAGTTAATGTTGATAACGATGGGAGATGATGAATCAGTCGTTGAATCATGTAAGGAGAACCAGAACAATTTTTTTTTTTGTTTATGTTAGAGTAGAGTCTGGGTAAGCTTAGCAGAACAATACTAAAATGAACTCACCTATGGAGGTAAGAATAAAAAAAAAGAACTTTGTAATTGTTTTTTTTTTTGTATTTCTTTTTCGTTTACTGCTCACAGACGGCTGGATGTTGATAGCAAGTTGGAGAAGTCAACCAAGGATTTTTCAAATTCCGATGAAGGGATGTGTGTGATTGTCACTCTGTCTCTCTTATACAGGAGCTCCTTCAAATTCTAAATAATACTCTTTTGGCTGTTTTGGTCGTAATGTATTTTTAATGAAACAATTTCATTTCCTTTCCCGACGTTTCGACGGTGGTTGCCGTCTTCTTCAGGGGGTATTTAGTACGTATCACAGATAAACATAAATAATACAATACAAATATAAAGCAATGATAAACAAAAAAAAAACACTTCGATTGAAGTTAAATTGTCACAGATACAAACATTGAAAATCATTATATTTACGCTTAGTCGTATGAAATTTAATACGACTAAAAATAGAGATATGAAATAATTTAGATGGATGCATTAATCATATAGAACCGAAACTAGGATGAAGGGAAGACACTAGACCAGCATAACACTTCACGTACTTCAATTAAAGTTGCATTGTATTGCATTTTTACGAATAGTCCAAACTTTTCCACTACATTGATTTAGGCTCTAATCAACGTAGTGGAAAAGTTACAGAAAAATTGGTCAAATTCATAACATAATATAAAAACTGCTTCACGCAGAGGTTCGAAAATTAGACCCGCGTTACTAAATAACTGTTCACCAGGAACACTGCCTAATATCTTCTCGATTAACACTTAACTATTTAAGAGGATTTTTATACACATTGACTTTTTTTTCGTGCTGTACGAAAGTTATTCCTTTTTGAATACAGCTGCAGTGCTACAATCTTCTGGTATTTCATCTTCACTTGAAGAATCTAACATCAAAGCAAGGTCGTTCCTTAAGCATGGCTTTCTACCGAAACCTGATGTCCTTGATCCTGGTTGTTCCACATCCTTTTCCATGGAATCCGTCGATAACTATTACACAGAATAAACAAACACGTAATGATTAATTTGCAAAAAACAAATGATGCACCACGACAAACGCGTTGGATATTTTCACCAATTTTTTGTGATGTTGTGATGTACTTTGTTATCAAATGCTGATGGTTCGCTCGTCGGATTCCAGGGTTCTAACTAAAGTAAGTACAAACGCTTTAGTTTTTAAAGGTTTTTATTCGTAACTCTTTTATTATGCAACCCAATGGTGTTCGTCATTAAATAAACTTCTTGAGTTGACAGTGGAACAGCTTTTGCTGGCAATCAAATTCGAATGGGATCCACTTCGCGTCTCAAAATACTGAAGAACGCTGGATTTATGAGGGTTGCCAGAGTTATTGGAGAGGCATGACTCAACACAGTAAGCGCCACAATAATCCTAAACCACACCACAAGAGTGAAGAAGGTCATAATTAGGACTAATGTGGCGTATACTTCCTAAGCCGGTAAGCGGCGGGCAGAGATGTATATGCCGCTGTATCTTTGAATCGAGAACCTATGGATCCAAATCGACACACTGCGTATTCATGATTTGGGAATCTGTGGAAAAACATGTCGCATGTTGCGACTATTTTTCGATAGCTCTCATTATTCGACCATTATAATGATACTGGAAAAGAGTTGGACGATAGTATGAGTAGGTTCTCCTTTGGAACCTGGAACCCGGAGAGTTAGGAACGGAGAGAAGTTGCTAAGGCATTCTTATAATTAGTATTAGATGCTCGGGCAAACCTGTACCCAGCGAGAAAGTATGTTGTCAGCCAGATATCATTGGTTGCTGATGCTTCAGCACCTGTCTCCAGATCTTGTGTGTAATTTTTTGTAGGATATAAATAGGTAGTGGAGAGAGACATTCTTTTATATCTGTCCAACTACCTGTAATGTATTATAGGAGACGAGAGCAGCATCTGCTGGTCACCTGACCTTATTACGGATATGCTGTAAAATTGCCCTATAAATAGGTTTTGCTCTTACAATGTCTTACATAGTTCTTTAGGATTCCTTTGACGGCATGCACCCATCAGAAATACTGTGTGGGATTACCATCGAAGGTCTGAACTTCCTTGACACCGTCGGGCAACCTATTGGTTTTTTTAAACTCTTCCTCATCCCTTAATCGGCGATCTTGACGAATCATTCGGCGCGAGTGATGAAATCCAAGCTTTCATATTTTCGGCTACCGCTGTTGTCTTGTTCGGCCCTTCATGTTCGCCAAACTTCACCACATCGTACCTCCCATGAGTTAGCTTACTCACAATCTTGTAAGGTCCGAAGAATGTTGGACGAAGCTTCATGCCGGATCCCAACTGCGTGCGTTTTATGGCTACTAATGCGTCCAACACATGTTTTCCTGGGGAAACTCGATTCCTGTCGAATAATTTCTTGTTTTTCTGTTGAATAGACTCTATATTTTGGCGGAACTCTTCTCGTAACAAATCATTGTCGCTGCCCAATTCTTGAACTGTTATCTAATCCAAATACCCGCGCATATCTGGGTTTTCAGGAATCCGCATATCTAGGCCAGTAAGTATCCGGAATGGACTACTTGGTGCTACTAGACGGTGAATTGTTTATGGTCTGCTGCACTCGGTCCACGTGCCTGTACCAGTGGGTTGCGTTTCTTTCGCATGCTTTTGCTACCATTGGCACAATCATTCTGTGCATCCTTTCCACTTGGCCATTCCCGCGGGGATGTTGAATGTCTTCAAAAGCTATAGCGGTAAAAGCAGTCCCTCTGCCGGAAATTATTCGAGTAGGGTTACCAAAAACAGTTGCCTGTTTCCTTAACCAATCCAAAACTTCAGCGGTTCCCGTGCTCTTCGTTGGATGAGGCCCTTTTCTGTTTAAAACTTTCAAACTCACACAAATTGTTTTTTTAGAACGTGCGAACGTTTTACTTTTAATTGCGCACATAACTTTTCGATTCGTGTCACAAAACTATTTAAATCTTTTCCCTTAATTCTTTTCCCGGAAGAGCCCCCAATTGTGGGGTTGACTATTTTACTTTTCCGTTAGACGGAAAGCATTTCAAAAAGCAAAATTGAGTTCTTTGATAATTAATTTGCTTAAAAAAAATGAAGTAAGAAAAAAATACTTGGAAGTTTATTTCCCTTAGAAATGAGTATTTCACAGAAATGTTTTTGAATAAAATACCAAGGACCTCTACAACCTTTTGGATATTCTAACTATAGAACAAATATCAAGCCTAGTTAAAAAATTGTGAAATGTTAATAAAGTCTTATCAAAATAAACTAAGAGAGTTCTACGTTAATTGATATACACTTAAACCTACAACAATTAAAAATGGTTGAATGGTCAAACCTTGGCTGAAGTATTCTATCCTTAGTTGGTGATGGTTCTCTCGTAATCATTTGTGGTAAGATGAACGATGAAACTTTGTTTACATCGGAAATGCTGACTTTTTTTGTAAGTTTATCTGATTTGTTACTAAAGCGATCTGTTCTTATAATTACTGAATTTAAAAGTATTGTAAGAATGAAGTCTAAAGAATCTGACTGGCGGTTGACTAATTCACGTAGACGCTGCGTCTCGATCTTCAGGATCTTGTGTCGTTCCCTAGCTGGTCTACCAGCTCCTTAACCGAGCTTATTTGCACTACGAGTGAAGCCAAGAATTGTCCTTCTTGAGGACTGGGCTGTACTAGCAGTTATTCGTTGCTGGTGGGCATACCTAATTGAATATGCCTTAAAGCGACTGTACGCAGGTACACGAGCATATCTTAATATGAACACGATGATGAAGTGCCATTGACCTTAAAATACGTTCCACAAAACTTAAAGATGTCAGATGAAAAATAAAATGTCACTAAAATTAATGTTTCATGTGTACATTACCAGTATACATCAGAACAAGACAATAAATTATTACAAAGTGTTTCGCCGATAAGTTTTATAAAACACAACCTTTTTGTTCAACGTTATAAAATGTATTATTTATGTTGACTTGACAATTAAAGAATTAATTGTTACAAAACATCTAATGAATAGGTACAATTTAATATATATGAAAAATGATAAAACAAAATTGAATTTGACAATTAAAACAAATGACAATTATTTGATGATGACATGGGCCTTAAAACAAATGACAATTATTTGATGATGACATTGGCCTAAGGTGGCGTTCCAATTCCTAGCGCGTTCTGGTTCATAGCTCAACACAAAGTGATATTCGAACAAAGGAAGTCTGCATTTTTATTTTTTACAATTTCAATTTTTTACAAGTTCATTTTTTGATTATTTTTTTATACATATATATAAAACGAATTTACGATTCGTATGAAAAAAAGTCACGTGACTTAAATTGTGCATTACAAAATCGTCTTTAATCACTGATTGATTTTTTTTAACAAATAAACTTTAATTCTACTTAGTTTAACTTTAATTTAACTTAAAAGTATAATAAACTAAATAAATTTCTGAACAAAAGTCCAGCAAAGACTATAATTGGACATTATCATCAACAGTAGCAGCAGCAGTAGCAGTCAAGCAGTAAGTCTTGCTTTACGTGTTGTAAACTTGTCTATTTGATTTGCTTCGTCATTTCTGTTGATTTATAAAAGAAAATAAATAAATTATTGCTGAAACCAAAAATTTTAAATATGGTGAGCTGCAAAAATGTATTTTAGCAAAAATTATAAAGGATCTTACCAACTTCAAAAAATCTCCGAAAGAACGTAAGGTAAAATCCTATGCTTCGGCTCGTCTAAGGAAGCTAGAAGATGATGTTCTTTTAGCAAAAACCTACCATGAAGCCATCATTGGGGGTGGTATGCTGGAAGAAGGGATGAGTGTTGAAGAGTTAAAGGTGGTATATGAAGAAATAATTGAAATTTACCTGGAATATCGTGCTGAGCTGTTGGAAGCAATCGAAAAATCGTCAGCAAACGTTGTAACCCCTCCAATTCTAGGTGCTACGCCCAATAATACAGCTGCTCCATCAACGTGTTCGGGCATAAGACTTCCACGAATAGATTTGCCAAAATTCAATGGTTCATATACCACCTCGCGCGCTTTTCACGACGGATTTTATTCTCTGATCCACAACAAAAGTATTGAAGACATTAACAAGCTGCAAATCGGTTTTTGCAGAATTTGTCTGTAGGAGCTGCCAGCTACGACAAGGCTTGGGATTCGATACGATCATAAGCGCATTCTGGTGCACATCATAAGCGCATTCTGGTGCACATCATAAGCGCATTCTGGTGCACACCCAAATTCAAACGCTTTCTGGTCAACCTTCTATGTCTAGTGAAACTGCTACGGGTCTAAAAGATCTTTTGTTTCTCGTGCTAGAGAAAATGGATGTGCCTGTTTCCAGTTGTGACACCTCACAGTGGTCCATTCATGGTCATTAGCTGTACTTAATTCTGATTTGGTGTTTTTATATTAGTTTTTATATAAGAAATATTTACAATTTAATTTAAAGTCATTTCCATTACTTCAGGTGGTAGTATGTTATGAAGTCGGATTGGAAGATGACGAAATTCATTTATTTTTGGATCAGAGGATATTAACATATGCAAAATATCGGTATTGGTTGCGATGCGGGACATTTTTCTTGAAAACCCTCTTCGAAATTTTTTTTAATCCTTTTGACGAGCTTCTAAGACATCTTCCGAAAGCTCTCCGATATGCATTGGCAAACTGTCTATAATGTAAGCTCCGTGCAACAAAATTTTGTGAACACTTGTGGGCATATAATACCAGCTATATTTCTATATAAAAAGTTTTGCTGTGTTCAAACAGTATGAACGGAATTTGTTTGTATCAATTTTTAGTCCTGACGTCAAGGTTTTCAAAACAATCGAAAAACGTTCAACCAACTCCGTATCTGGACCCGGACGTTCTTATTCTGAGGCGGGAGAATGTACGGAGGTACACTAACATATCTTATTATGAACACGATGATGACGTGCCATTAACCTTAAAATACGTTCCACAAAAATTAAAGATGTCAAATGAAAATAAAATGTCACTAAAATTGATGTTTCAAGTGTACATTTCGAGTATACATGAGGACAAGACAATTATTTATTACAAAGTGATATTCGAACAAAAGAAGTCTGCATTTTTATTTTTTACAATTTCAATATTTTACAAGTTCATTTTTTTGATTATTTTGTTTACACATATAAAACAATTAGAAAACCAAAATTTTTGTACGATGATGATGGCGGCGGCGCGCGGCAGAATACAGCGACTGCACGATCTGGGCTATGCTGCGGCAATTTGTCTTTGTACACTAAAAACAAAGCTGAATTAATTGGTTCTTCAATCACAAACTGTCCTTGTGATCCATTCAAGTTTGTAGGAATATGGCTTGACTCTAAACTGGGTACTTCAAGTAGGTATTTCCGATTTGAATTTAAAATTCTAACATTTACACGAAAACCAAAGATATTAGAAGGAAAAACATCTTCACGAGCTTGTAAAAGCTCAGCTGGTTTATATCTAATACAACTTGAATTTCAGACATTTTCGATTGAGCTTGGATTCCAATCTGGGCCATTCTCTTGATTAGTCGTATATATCCTGTCTTGTAGAATACCTTGTGCAGCTATTGCTATGTTAGCATTACCTGTACACAAAAAGAAGTTCGTGCTAAAACCAGTGATATATCCATAGGTGTCATAAGTGTACGGTTTGGTGCACTTATTTCTAATAGAATATTGAATATATTGAGTATATTATGTCTACAAACTGTATCTCCGTTTCTGTCAATCTGTATTTATTCATTCTTTTTAAATAAAAAACGCGAACCCAAGTCACAATGCACTTTAAATGCAACTCTTTGTATCCACTTAACTATTTCACAGCGTCATATTAAGTTGATTTTATTTTGTTCCGCATAGCAATTCTTAGAGGAGTCAAATATAATTGACCAGTTTAATTTATTATTTTCTTTTGCTATGCGGAGCGCGTCTTCACTCATTAGTGTATATCGTATATGTAACATGATACAATGAATGGGCATGCGGCAAAGTAACTCACCTCTGCTATTTATATCGGTACTTCTCCACACCGTGTGATGGGCATTAGCATCACTACCAATGATATGGGCAGTATGTGAGTCTTCAGCTTCCTTAACCAGTCTAACTAGGTTATCACTAGGGATATATAGGCCATGGGCAAGATATGCCGAGTGGTCCTTAGCCAATCAGTTTTTCTATGGTTTCTGAAAACTTCTTGGCTTGGAGGATCATCATTTAGTTTAAATTGGATATAACTATGGTCTGAAAAAGGGTGTTCAGGAGATACCTTCCAATCCGTAACTAAACAGTAGATGAAATCAGAGACGAGAGTAATGTCTAGTACTTCTCATCTAGTGTTAGTAATAAATGTTGGTTCATTGCCAATATTACTTACGATAAGGTTAGTACTTAAGATGTAGTCAAAAAGTACCTCACCTCTGCTATTTATATCGGTACTTCTCCACACCGTGTGTTGGGCATTAACATTACTACTAATGACAAGGGCAGTATGTGCGTCTTCAGGTTCCTTAACCAGTCTAACTAGGTTATCACTAGGGATAGATAGGACATGGGCAAGATATGCCGAGTGGTCCTAGTTCTGGGATCCACCAATGCGGTTTTCTTTTACCTCTTGGCTTGATAAGAGGACAAGAGACAGCCACAGCATTGTTTAAGGCCCAATTCAAATCATTGACTTTTTTGTCTAGACCCATGGTGTCACTTGGAGATTTTATAGAGATCATTGTCTAAAAGAGTATTCAATGTGTCTGTATTTTAGCCAATCAGTTTTTCTATGGTTTCTGAAAACTTCATTTAGTTTAAATTGGATATAACTATGGTCTGAAAAAGGGTGTTCAGGAGATACCTTCCAATCCGTAACTAAACAGTAGATGAAATCAGAGACGAGAGTAATGTCTAGTACTTCTCATCTAGTGTTAGTAATAAATGTTGGTTCATTGCCAATATTACTTACGATAAGGTTAGTACTTAAGATGTAGTCAAAAAGTACCTCACCTCTGCTATTTATATCGGTACTTCTCCACACCGTGTGTTGGGCATTAACATTACTACTAATGACAAGGGCAGTATGTGCGTCTTCAGGTTCCTTAACCAGTCTAACTAGGTTATCACTAGGGATAGATAGGACATGGGCAAGATATGCCGAGTGGTCCTAGTTCTGGGATCCACCAATGCGGTTTTCTTTTACCTCTTGGCTTGATAAGAGGACAAGAGACAGCCACAGCATTGTTTAAGGCCCAATTCAAATCATTGACTTTTTTGTCTAGACCCATGGTGTCACTTGGAGATTTTATAGAGATCATTGTCTAAAAGAGTATTCAATGTGTCTGTATTTTAGCCAATCAGTTTTTCTATGGTTTCTGAAAACTTCATTTAGTTTAAATTGGATATAACTATGGTCTGAAAAAGGGTGTTCAGGAGATACCTTCCAATCCGTAACTAAACAGTAGATGAAATCAGAGACGAGAGTAATGTCTAGTACTTCTCATCTAGTGTTAGTAATAAATGTTGGTTCATTGTCAATATTACTTACGATAAGGTTAGTACTTAAGATGTAGTCAAAAAGTACCTCACCTCTGCTATTTATATCGGTACTTCTCCACACCGTGTGTTGGGCATTAACATTACTACTAATGACAAGGGCAGTATGTGCGTCTTCAGGTTCCTTAACCAGTCTAACTAGGTTATCACTAGGGATAGATACGACATGGGCAAGATATGCCGAGTGGTCCTAGTTCTGGGATCCACCAATGCGGTTTTCTTTTACCTCTTGGCTTGATAAGAGGACAAGAGACAGCCACAGCATTGTTTAAGGCCCAATTCAAATCATTGACTTTTTTGTCTAGACCCATGGTGTCACTTGGAGATTTTATAGAGATCATTGTCTAAAAGAGTATTCAATGTGTCTGTATTTTAGCCAATCAGTTTTTCTATGGTTTCTGAAAACTTCTTGGCTTGGAGGATCATCATTTAGTTTAAATTGGATATAACTATGGTGTGAAAAAGGGTGTTCAGGAGATACCTTCCAATCCGTAACTAAACAGTAGATGAAATCAGAGACGAGAGTAATGTCTAGTACTTCTCATCTAGTGTTAGTAATAAATGTTAGTGCATTGCCAATATTACTTACGATAAGGTTAGTACTTAAGATGTAGTCAAAAAGTACCTCACCTCTGCTATTTATATCGGTACTTCTCCACACCGTGTGATGGGCATTAGCATCACTACCAATGATATGGGCAGTATGTGAGTCTTCAGCTTCCTTAACCAGTCTAACTAGGTTATCACTAGGGATATATAGGCCATGGGCAAGATATGCCGAGTGGTCCTAGTTCTGGGGTCCACCAATGCGGTTTTCTTTTACCTCTTGGCTTGATAAGAGGACAAGAGACAGCCACAGCATTGTTTAAGGCCCAATTCAAATCATTGACTTTTTTGTCTAGACCCATGGTGTCACTTGGAGATTTTATAGAGATCATTGTCTAAAAGAGTATTCAATGTGTCTGTATTTTAGCCAATCAGTTTTTCTATGGTTTCTGAAAACTTCTTGGCTTGGAGGATCATCATTTAGTTTAAATTGGATATAACTATGGTCTGAAAAAGGGTGTTCAGGAGATACCTTCCAATCCGTAACTAAACAGTAGATGAAATCAGAGACGAGAGTAATGTCTAGTACTTCTCATCTAGTGTTAGTAATAAATGTTGGTTCATTGCCAATATTACTTACGATAAGGTTAGTACTTAAGATGTAGTCAAAAAGTACCTCACCTCTGCTATTTATATCGGTACTTCTCCACACCGTGTGTTGGGCATTAACATTACTACTAATGACAAGGGCAGTATGTGCGTCTTCAGGTTCCTTAACCAGTCTAACTAGGTTATCACTAGGGATAGATAGGACATGGGCAAGATATGCCGAGTGGTCCTAGTTCTGGGATCCACCAATGCGGTTTTCTTTTACCTCTTGGCTTGATAAGAGGACAAGAGACAGCCACAGCATTGTTTAAGGCCCAATTCAAATCATTGACTTTTTTGTCTAGACCCATGGTGTCACTTGGAGATTTTATAGAGATCATTGTCTAAAAGAGTATTCAATGTGTCTGTATTTTAGCCAATCAGTTTTTCTATGGTTTCTGAAAACTTCATTTAGTTTAAATTGGATATAACTATGGTCTGAAAAAGGGTGTTCAGGAGATACCTTCCAATCCGTAACTAAACAGTAGATGAAATCAGAGACGAGAGTAATGTCTAGTACTTCTCATCTAGTGTTAGTAATAAATGTTGGTTCATTGTCAATATTACTTACGATAAGGTTAGTACTTAAGATGTAGTCAAAAAGTACCTCACCTCTGCTATTTATATCGGTACTTCTCCACACCGTGTGTTGGGCATTAACATTACTACTAATGACAAGGGCAGTATGTGCGTCTTCAGGTTCCTTAACCAGTCTAACTAGGTTATCACTAGGGATAGATACGACATGGGCAAGATATGCCGAGTGGTCCTAGTTCTGGGATCCACCAATGCGGTTTTCTTTTACCTCTTGGCTTGATAAGAGGACAAGAGACAGCCACAGCATTGTTTAAGGCCCAATTCAAATCATTGACTTTTTTGTCTAGACCCATGGTGTCACTTGGAGATTTTATAGAGATCATTGTCTAAAAGAGTATTCAATGTGTCTGTATTTTAGCCAATCAGTTTTTCTATGGTTTCTGAAAACTTCTTGGCTTGGAGGATCATCATTTAGTTTAAATTGGATATAACTATGGTGTGAAAAAGGGTGTTCAGGAGATACCTTCCAATCCGTAACTAAACAGTAGATGAAATCAGAGACGAGAGTAATGTCTAGTACTTCTCATCTAGTGTTAGTAATAAATGTTAGTGCATTGCCAATATTACTTACGATAAGGTTAGTACTTAAGATGTAGTCAAAAAGTACCTCACCTCTGCTATTTATATCGGTACTTCTCCACACCGTGTGATGGGCATTAGCATCACTACCAATGATATGGGCAGTATGTGAGTCTTCAGCTTCCTTAACCAGTCTAACTAGGTTATCACTAGGGATATATAGGCCATGGGCAAGATATGCCGAGTGGTCCTAGTTCTGGGGTCCACCAATGCGGTTTTCTTTTACCTCTTGGCTTGATAAGAGGACAAGAGACAGCCACAGCATTGTTTAAGGCCCAATTCAAATCATTGACTTTTTTGTCTAGACCCATGGTGTCACTTGGAGATTTTATAGAGATCATTGTCTAAAAGAGTATTCAATGTGTCTGTATTTTAGCCAATCAGTTTTTCTATGGTTTCTGAAAACTTCTTGGCTTGGAGGATCATCATTTAGTTTAAATTGGATATAACTATGGTCTGAAAAAGGGTGTTCAGGAGATACCTTCCAATCCGTAACTAAACAGTAGATGAAATCAGAGACGAGAGTAATGTCTAGTACTTCTCATCTAGTGTTAGTAATAAATGTTGGTTCATTGCCAATATTACTTACGATAAGGTTAGTACTTAAGATGTAGTCAAAAAGTACCTCACCTCTGCTATTTATATCGGTACTTCTCCACACCGTGTGTTGGGCATTAACATTACTACTAATGGCAAGAGTTTGAAGTTGTTATTGTTCATCAAATTTGAAGGATTTGAAGGAATGGGCGGAACCAGTAATGAAGGGGTTGAGGGTGGAGGTTTGACCCTTGATTTGGCAACCTTGGCGATTTCATCTACCTCTTTCTTGGATGTTGTGATCTTGTTGATCAAGGTGCCGATATTCTGCTGTAAGGCCCCAACATTTTGAGAATTGGTCGCCAGTACCTGTTGACTTGTTCTCAATGTCTCAGCGTGTCCAGCAACCAAGTTGGTAATACTTGATATTGTAGTCTCAATTAATTGTTTATATTGAGAGACACTCAAATCTAAAGCCCCCTGAAGATACCCAGCTAAATAGTGATCTCCTTTTTCTATTGCTCTATTATTGATGTAGCCACACATACGATGAGTCATCATGGTTACTGTAGACGGAGCTAAGGCAGATTTATGTGTATTGTATATGGCCAAGAATTCGCTAGTCTTGTAGATTTCTTCCAGATACTCAATAGCAACTCAAGATCAGATTCTGAAGTTACTAGGTTGGGTCGACTTGTACTCTGGGCCCGGATATCCTCGGAAATCTGATAACTTTTCTTTAAATCAGAAGTCACATTCCTGTACCTTGGGACTTTCAAGTTTGGACTTGGATCATTCTCACCCGTTGCTAATAGTGCTTGAGAGCTTATTATCTGTGGAACAGGCTCAGGAGATGACACATGAGGAGATATTTCCATATTTTTGAGAGACATATATTCCTCAGGTTGGTCGCTGTCTTCTAGTCCTGATAATCTCTGTTTAAGATTTTGGATCTCTTTCTTGTCCGCCATCTCTTTTATCTCTCTTGCAATAGAAGGGTCGATGTTAAGAGTGATGTTGGACATGATATAATAGATGATAAATACTAAGATAATAACCAAAATTAAAACAACTAAGAACATAAGATGAGTAACAAACTAATGATAATTGGAATACTATTATTATTTTTGAGAAAATAATTATCTGTCACTAAAATGTGAATGTTTCAGATACTACCGTTTTTGTTATAAAGATATATGAATATCATGATAAGGGCAGTATGTGCGTCTTCAGCTTCCTTAACCAGTCTAACTAGGTTATCACTAGGGATAGATAGGACATGGGCAAGATATGCCGAGTGGTCCTAGTTCTGGGGTCCACCAATGCGGTTTTCTTTTACCTCTTGGCTTGATAAGAGGACAAGAGACAGCCACAGCATTGTTTAAGGCCCAATTCAAATCATTGACTTTTTTGTCTAGACCCATGGTGTCACTTGGAGATTTTATAGAGATCATTGTCTAAAAGAGTATTCAATGTGTCTGTATTTTAGCCAATCAGTTTTTCTATGGTTTCTGAAAACTTCTTGGCTTGGAGGATCATCATTTAGTTTAAATTGGATATAACTATGGTCTGAAAAAGGGTGTTCAGGAGATACCTTCCAATCCGTAACTAAACAGTAGATGAAATCAGAGACGAGAGTAATGTCTAGTACTTCTCATCTAGTGTTAGTAATAAATGTTGGTTCATTGCCAATATTACTTACGATAAGGTTAGTACTTAAGATGTAGTCAAAAAGTACCTCACCTCTGCTATTTATATCGGTACTTCTCCACACCGTGTGTTGGGCATTAGCATCACTACCAATGATATGGGCAGTATGTGAGTCTTCAGCTTCATTAACCAGTCTAACTAGGTTATCACTAGGGATATATAGGCCATGGGCAAGATATGCCGAGTGGTCCTAGTTCTGGGGTCCACCAATGCGGTTTTCTTTTACCTCTTGGCTTGATAAGAGGACAAGAGACAGCCACAGCATTGTTTAAGGCCCAATTCAAATCATTGACTTTTTTGTCTAGACCCATGGTGTCACTTGGAGATTTTATAGAGATCATTGTCTAAAAGAGTATTCAATGTGTCTGTATTTTAGCCAATCAGTTTTTCTATGGTTTCTGAAAACTTCTTGGCTTGGAGGATCATCATTTAGTTTAAATTGGATATAATTATGGTCTGAAAAAGGGTGTTCAGGAGATACCTTCCAATCCGTAACTAAACAGTAGATGGAATCAGAGACGAGAGTAATGTCTAGTACTTCTCATCTAGTGTTAGTAATAAATGTTGGTTCATTGCCAATATTACTTACGATAAGGTTAGTACTTAAGATGTAGTCAAAAAGTACCTCACCTCTGCTATTTATATCGGTACTTCTCCACACCGTGTGTTGGGCATTAACATTACTACTAATGGCAAGAGTTTGAAGTTGTTATTGTTCATCAAATTTGAAGGCATCTATTGGGACATCCTTGATATCATATTTGGATTCTACGACATCCATCAGATCGTAATTTACAAGACCTACCAGTCCTCTGTAATTTGATATTTTTAGAGCAGTCAAGAGTCCCTTCTTGGCCAGAATAAGTTCTTTGGTCTTTGCGTTCATAAAGAGCTTGTTTTTTTGGTTCTGCAAAAACAATTTTTACTGGATTGTCCTTACAAGTTAGAGACAAGGTTGGGGGTTCATTATGTACAGGAATGGGCGGAACCAGTAATGAAGGGGTTGAGGGTGGAGGTTTGACCCTTGATTTGGCAACCTTGGCGATTTCATCTACCTCTTTCTTGGATGTTGTGATCTTGTTGATCAAGGTGCCGATATTCTGCTGTAAGGCCCCAACATTTTGAGAATTGGTCGCCAGTACCTGTTGACTTGTTCTCAATGTCTCAGCGTGTCCAGCAACCAAGTTGGTAATACTTGATATTGTAGTCTCAATTAATTGTTTATATTGAGAGACACTCAAATCTAAAGCCCCCTGAAGATACCCAGCTAAATAGTGATCTCCTTTTTCTATTGCTCTATTATTGATGTAGCCACACATACGATGAGTCATCATGGTTACTGTAGACGGAGCTAAGGCAGATTTATGTGTATTGTATATGGCCAAGAATTCGCTAGTCTTGATAGATTTCTTCCAGATACTCAATAGCAACTCAAGATCAGATTCTGAAGTTACTAGGTTGGGTCGACTTGTACTCTGGGCCCGGATATCCTCGGAAATCTGATAACTTTTCTTTAAATCAGAAGTCACATTCCTGTACCTTGGGACTTTCAAGTTTGGACTTGGATCATTCTCACCCGTTGCTAATAGTGCTTGAGAGCTTATTATCTGTGGAACAGGCTCAGGAGATGACACATGAGGAGATATTTCCATATTTTTGAGAGACATATATTCCTCAGGTTGGTCGCTGTCTTCTAGTCCTGATAATCTCTGTTTAAGATTTTGGATCTCTTTCTTGTCCGCCATCTCTTTTATCTCTCTTGCAATAGAAGGGTCGATGTTAAGAGTGATGTTGGACATGATATAATAGATGATAAATACTAAGATAATAACCAAAATTAAAACAACTAAGAACATAAGATGAGTAACAAACTAATGATAATTGGAATACTATTATTATTTTTGAGAAAATAATTATCTGTCACTAAAATGTGAATGTTTCAGATACTACCGTTTTTGTTATAAAGATATATGAATATCATGATAAGGGCAGTATGTGCGTCTTCAGCTTCCTTAACCAGTCTAACTAGGTTATCACTAGGGATAATAGGACATGGGCAAGATATGCCGAGTGGTACTAGTTCTGGGATCCACCAATGCGGTTTTCTTTTACCTCTTGGCTTGATAAGAGGACAAGATACAGCCACAGCATTGTTTAATTCCCAATTCAAATCATTGACTTTTTTGTCTAGACCCATGGTGTCACTTGGAGATTTTATAGAGATCATTGTCCAAAAGAGTATTCAATGTGTCTGTATTTTAGCCAATCAGTTTTTCTATGGTTTCTGAAAACTTCATTTAGTTTAAATTGGATATAACTATGGTCTGAAAAAGGGTGTTCAGGAGATACCTTCCAATCCGTAACTAAACAGTAGATGAAATCAGGGACGAGAATAATGTCTAGTACTTCTCATCTAGTGTTAGTAATAAATGTTGGTTGATTGCCAATATTACTTACGATAAGGTTAGTACTTAAGATGTAGTCAAAAAGTACCTCACCTCTGCTATTTATATCGGTACTTCTCCACACCGTGTGTTGGACATTAACATTACTACTAATGGCAAGGGCAGTATGTGAGTCTTCAGCTTCCTTAACCAGTCTAACGAGGTTATCGCCAGGCATAGATTAGCCATGGGCAAGTTGCCTCCTGGAACCACCCATATTGATGAGTTATAAGGGCTCCTTGCAGTACGTATTATGCTTTCTGTTAAGAGATTCTTAATCTCATTATCAACTTCTTCTCTCATACAGGGAGTGTGGGAATAACTTTTCGTGTAGACTGGCTGGTCCGTGCTAGTCCTTATTTCTGCCCTCACTGCAGTTTTCACTAGATCATTTATTGTGATGCAGTTTATGTATTGTAGCTGGACAGGCGCCAATCATAAAATTCACCTCATCTTCATAATTTTCACTAACTGTTTTTTGCAACGTTTGCAAGTTATATGTATTTTGCTGTTTTTGTCCCACATTTTGGGAATGGGAGTAATATTCAGACATATCTTATCATAATTTTCTGGAATAAAATATCAAGGACCTCTACAACCTTTTGGATACTGTAGTGGTAGAACAAAATAATATCAATTTAAAACAAATATCAAGACTAGTTAAAAATTGTCAAATTTTAATAAAGTCTTATCAAAGTAAACGAAGAGAGTTCTACGTTAATTGATACACACTTCAACCTATAACAATTAAAAATGGTTGAATGGTCAAAACCTTGGCTAAGTATTTAATCCTTAGTTGTTGATGGTTCACTCGTAATCATTAATTGTGGTAAGATGAACGATAACATTTTTTTGGTATCGGGAATGCTGATTTTTTTTGTAAGTTTTTCTGATTTAGTAGCAAAGCGAGCTGTTTTTAAATTACTGAATTTAACAGCATTGTAAGAATGAAGTCTAGAGAATAATTTCGCACTGACGATGAGTACACTATAGTGGCGATATCGGATTCGTCTTTCTTTTCACTCAAAAAATACACGAAATAGTGTGTAAAGACAATAGTAGTATGGTCAAAGAAAGTTGACAACTTTGTTAATCGAAAATTTGTAAATATAATTTGCAGCCAAATAAAAACTGCTGTTTTTGTAAATTGTAAAAACCCAAAATAAACTTATTTGTTAAATAAACGATTACAGACGCTGGTGCAATAATAAACTTTTCAAATAAAAGGAACGTGTTTCGTTTTTAACTTGTTTTATTAAGAAAAGACAATTTTACTCTACTCTTTAATCTACATAGCTTTTGCTTTTTCTGTGGCGGGGACGCAATTTGCCTTCGTTCTTAGTCTAGATTTTGGTTTGTATTTGTTTCGTAGCACAAATTAAATTCTTAACCTTCACGTGACCAGTAACAGTGGACTGTAGCCTTCCTGTAAATTCTTCAATATTAAACAAATAGACACAACACGAATTTATAGTGGAAAAATTATGTAAAAAAACCACTCTTTATTTTAGCCTTCACTCGTCCACTTTCGTGGTTCCCAATCGAATGCCAATATTCTTTCGTTACATTTTAAAATAACCTTCTTCTTTCGTTAAATATACAAGCACAAAAATGTATGAATATATGAATATAAGAAATATTAATATAACCTGCTCAATACATCGACTGCTTAGTCAAATACTCATGCAGTTCGATACAGTATTTGTCTTAATCGTTAGTAAATGTCCGGTGTCGGTTGTACGTTGTCGCTATCTCCTTTCTCATCGCACTATATTTTTCAATAATTCACTACTTAATAAATTATTACTACACATTCTTTAACCAACCATGTACCCAGTTCAAATGCAACATTCAGCAAATATTTGAGCATGGCTGCACCTTTTGAGATATGAATTAAGACTTTCCCACGATTCATAGCAAAGGGTTTTGGGTTTCGCACGTTCAGTTGGCGGTAGGAGAAAAGGGGTGTATCAGCTCTGGATTGGTTTTGCAGTGCCGGGGGAACGGGATTAGGGTCTCTTTATCCAGTAGTTCAGATAAATAAACTATGATTGTGTGATAATAAGGAGTCTTATCAGAAAATTTTGACTGTTACGAAGGCTATTATAATAGTAACAGTGACGATTTGGGCTATCGGAGGTGCCTAGTCATGCAACGGATAATATTGATATGGCATCATCCCACAGTCTCCAGATGTTGTATCCTCCTGCCCACAATTGTCCGGGCTTTAGTAGTTCGCCAATGCTTATACAAGTTTCAATTAATTCATTACTCATGACATTGATAATACTGACGGCGCGGCGTCTTCAAGGACGGCAATAGGTTGACGCATACCAGGTGTTGTTATTTTCGAAGTTGATTGAAAATGACAATCGAGGTCACTACGTAGTGTATTTACTGAGTTGTTATTACTGAGTTCTACAAGAGCTTAGCAATGATTTCAACTCAGTTTTAAAAACATCTAAATGTTTATTTCCGTGTTCTTCATTATTATTGTTTAAAATGATTTCCGTTAATGACGCTAGTTTTTTTGCGATGAAATTAAACTTAGTTAGACATCGTTTATTAACGTTCTCAATGGTATTATTTAATTCCTCGAACGATTTTGTAAAGTCATCAATTTGTGTTGGATGCTGCCGCCTACAATTGGCACCGAACGTGACCAGGCGTCTTCGTTAAATATTTGATGGAAAATCATAATTATATAAATGTATTTGTAAATGTTATAAAATATGAAGGTGAGATGGAGGGCATCGAAAAAATAAAAGACGTACTTGTGTTTCATTTTTAAACTTTCATTTTCCTTTTTTTTAAATAAATTAGTAAATTCACTCAACACAAAGCAATTTGGTTAACCTGACTCATGACGCCTTTTTGAAAATATGTATTGTTAATTAGGATTGAATTGGTTGCATCACTTTGGCACTTGATGGCAAGTAACACATAAAATGAGAAGTGCATATAATCTTTCAAATACGCAGTGGACCTTTTACTCAAGCCAATACACAATGGGTGAAATGATTTGCCACAAATCACCCTACATTTCACAAGCTCATCATTTTTTTTTTGTCTATACAATTGGCGAAACAATTTTCCATTTATTAATATAAAATGACAACAATTGGGCCAGATAAATAAATGTAGGTGCAAGGTAATAACGATAGTGACGATGGTATACACTTAGGGTGTTCGCGACAGAAGAAGCGGAGGAAACAAAATCAAGTTTAAATAGAGGGGGCACTGATTTGGGCACGGAAATTAGGTAGGTTGAATAAATCAATCACTCACACGCGTTGAAATTATACTTAATTTAATAGATAATTATTTTTTTTATTATTATTAAAATTAAAAAAAGATGGTTTAAGTGTTGAAGGAAAATTGTAAGTGATTGCGGAGCGAAAAGAAGACCTTATTCTGCATGGTCTTCTCATTCAAAAGTTTCTTATGTGCGTCCGTTTTAGCACTAACATTCTTACTTGACACCTTCTGCTTGCCATCTGCTTTGGGAACCTTCGCTACTCGGAAACTACTCGCAGGGACATTGTCCTCAGCTGGTTGGTATTCAGCCCATTGTAAGTAAATGCTGGATTGATTGATAAAGAGGATGATATTAGTTCTGTCTCAAAACATACTAATGTCCATTACGAAAGAAAACGAAACCATAATAAACATGAATGTAGAACACATTGCTTTTAGCCAGCACATTAAGGGGAATCTATTGTGGGGTATATTATGGGTGCGAGATGATGACGGATAAGGATAGACAATCGGCATTCTTCCGCTTGATAACAAGATATTTAAATAGCAATATTGAGGATACAATAAACAAACCTACCAGAGCAATCAAATACCAAATAAAACACACAGGATGGTCAAAGAAGGGGGAAGATGTCTCAGTTTGCACAGTATTATAGGGATGATCCAACGGAAGACTTGGAGACAGAGGAGTTTCATACAGCCCGACCTCTGGTAGGGTGATTGTTGACATCAATGTATCTACAGATCTGCAGAAATCGAATAGAGAAAAAGACAAAGAATGTAAGTTTATATCTGCACCAGCTTGGATCAGAGGCTGATTGTTGATATATGCCGAAAGGAGGCAAATAAAAAACAATACAGAGTGCTAAATTACAAGAAATTAAAAATTATTTGGTATCTCCACGGCCAATAAAAGGATTTGACTTCAGAAAAGAAAGAGGAGGAAAGAATGATTTTTTTTATTTTCCTTGAACAATGTTTGTAGTTCGCCAAGAGGGCTTTTCTGTTATAATGAGACATAGTTGGCTTTAATCATATTTGCCTGTATGTGATGCCTCCACCGTCAGCTCCCCAAGGACCCGAGATTCGTATTCTTGATAGTCAGAGTTCCAGGTCAGGACCTCTTGGATGCTGTAAAGCTCTCCTTCTGAAAAAAGTAGACTGGAGTTGGAGCTGTGTCGCTTAAAAACATGTAGGAGTCTTTCATATATCTTTTGTCAATTATATCATAATATCCCTGAGGGATCGTGGGAACCACAAAAGATGCAATTTTATATTTTTTGGAAGCTGAAGGTGGAGTGGTAACCAATTGGCCTGTTGAGGAGTGAAGATAAACATTTTATTCTCGATTCATCAAACTTGAAGGCAGTCCATCCTTGCGTCCGGGAAATCTTGTGTATGTACAATTGTCTCAAACGTATCTTTAAAAGCAAGCCAATTCTGAATCGTGCCAATGAATTTTGGAACTGACAATGTATCCAGTTTCAGAGCCAATCTGGACGAGCGTTCCCCGTACTCGGATGCCATTTGCTGATTTTCGGTTGCTCGTTCTGTCTGTGCAGTAGCAAGCATGCGGCTTAGCTTTGCCATTGCCATGTTGCGATGTAACTCAATTTCATCCCATAGATGCACATGTGCTTCAATTTCGGCTGGCTTTGCTGTCTTTATTAATGCATCTGGAGCAGCCACAAACCGGCCGAAGTGCCATTGTAAGGAGTTAACTTCTTGCTGAAGGCCAAAATCATCACCAGAGAATCCATCCTTAGCTATATTCGTGGCAATCCGCTTGATTGGGGTAACTGCCGTTGTACGCTTGTTCAACTCAGCCATGTCGCGAGCCAAAATAGTCAAGTCCAATGAATCCGACTTGACAATCCGACAACTCTAAATGTTTTGTTAATTGTAAAACGGAGTAAAAGATGCTTTGTTTATGACAAAAAATGGGCAATTTTTATTTTCTTATTCTTATAATTATTTTAATTAGAAACTGAGCACTTTTTATTTTCAATTCCTTTTTGTTCGACTTTATTTAAATTTGTACTTTTAACTTGACAAGGAGGTCAAAAAAGTTAACTGTACTGATAATTTATAAAAACATCAAAATTTAGGAAGCGAACGTGCGTCGTGTCGTCGATTAAAATGTGTGAAGAAATGTGCATCGGCGAGCCACACCCAATCAACTGCAATAACTGTTATAAATTCTCGAACTTTATTAGATTTGTTCACTGGTGCCAACCACTATAACCAGATTAGTTCTGTCCGTGGGCAATTGGATCAACAGCACTCCTGATTGGGTGCAACTATGCAACTTTAAACGTGGAGTAATTAAAAAGAAAAAAACATGCTTGGAAAGTTTTTATTTGGTTGGTTGGTGTTAATATTGCCATCCATTGAAGGTAATAGCTTTAGAGTTTATATTTTCGTTCTAATTTGCGCATTTTTGGAAAAAATTGGTTTCAAAAACCTTGACCATAGTCAATTAAAAAAGTGTTCTGCATATTGTGCTTGTAGCGTTCACTGTCCTGTCATGCTCGTCCGTTCCCCCAGACCTTCAGACTGAAACCTTTTAAAAAATATATTTATTTTTAGAATTATTGTAAGATCCCAGCCTTAAGCCATGGTGCTATTGCTGTTAGTTTTTAATAAATTATATTTATTTACTTTCATCAATTAGAGTTTACAATAGTACTCAGATTAGACTAATAAATAATACACTTAAAACACAAAATAAAAAAAAAACAATATAAAATCAAAAATTGTAAACATAAGTACATAAATAATAAATTAATAATATTTTTAATTTGTTAAATAGTAAAAGCCTAGCATATTTTTAAACGCGTTTCTGCTCAAATGAAAGTTAAAATCTATCTAACTCGAAGCGTTATTGATTTCTCTGACACTGCGAGTTATAGGCGTTGGTAGTTTTTACTTCCAGGGAGTGTTAATGAGTTTGGCATCATCTTATGAATTTTATCCAGTTCGCACAAAAGTTTATGCTTCCTGGATGGGTATCTGAAATAGCTTCAAGAATTGCTATTTGAGTTCGTTGAAAACTGTCCATTATTTCAGTTAAATAGATTGTGGCATAGTTGAGGATTTCACTTCTCTGTACCGTTTTATTTAGATTCTCTATTGAATCATACGCGATCGGTAGGTGCTGTTTAACTTCACCAAATTGTTCTTTGATTGAAGACAATGATTTGTTCAGAATGTTTTTGAATTATTGAGGTTTGATTTTTGCTCAATTCTAGAAGATGCCTCTTATTATTATGGGTCATTTGGATGTTATCTTTAATGTATTGTGCGTATTCTTGGTCAAACACACCGAAAAGTCTGTTTGCCAAAGTCTGTTTGTCAAATGGAGATATTCTCTTTCTTATCTCCATGCCATTTCTGTAGTTCAAAATTTCATTTAGGTTCTCGATTCCATGATCAATGATTGGCTTTGTAAAGAATATTTTGAAATAGTTGTTCTTCACATCTGGTCTTAAGATGGTTGACGCATTTCGTATTTCTTGGAATTCTTGCCAATAACTGGTCATATTGAAGTAAATGAACAGGTTCCATTCATCAGTGATAAGTTTTGCTTCCCCAATTTCTTCAAAATATAACCCAGGGCTACTGTCAAACTGCAGTTGTTTTTGAACATTCTATTGCATTTTTATTTAACTTTGCTGCATTTAAAATGTAGGTTGACTATTGTAACTTGTAGTCTAAAGGCAATGACCGGGAATAAGTAAATATGTCTGGTAGTATATGTGCACTAAATGGTGTTATTTACAAGTAATTTTCGAGTCGCGTGAATATAGTCGGAAACAAAGAGCTTGTGCAAATGGCAGAATTATAACTATGGATGTTAATTATTGAATGGTAGGAGAAAGTTGCTTCTGCTGCAATTGTTTTCTTTTCATTCTCGGATAATGCAGAACTTGAACTTGAAAAGCTTAATCTATTCAAAAAGCTGGAGATCTTTTCATTCTGAACCTGACTTGACCTTGTCTAATGTTTTATTTATTCTTCGTGCTTTTGTCCCTCCAATGGTAACCCTAGCTACAATGTTTGTTATTTTTAATCGATGGTCGCACCCAGAGGTTACCCAACTTTTCTTTTTTGCATGAACACCACTTTCAAATTTAACCTTTTTTCGATTGGCGCCTGCTGCTACATTTTTACTATATTCCTGAAGTTCGTCAAAAAAAATTTTAAGAGTAGATCCAACGAATAAAATTTAATAACGTATCGTTAATTCAACAATACAAATCAGCAATAACAAAACTAGCCTCTTTTTTCTTTGATTTATCTTTTCTTCTTTATGGCAGCATTGCCAGACTATGATATAAAAAAAAAATGCAAAGGTCGTTTGGAGCATTTTTTTAAATAAAAAAAAAGTCAAAATTTAAATAAAAGTTAACGTTTTACGGTGAAATATTAACAAACTATACTATACGTTTTTTATTTTTAAATTAATACCATTTCTTGAACACACCAGCTTTTAAACACAAAACAAACCTATCGGCAAAAATAAAATTGGTTTCATACAAACTATTGTTGGATTTAAAAAATATTGCTTAAAATTCATAATTTATTTAAAAATTTTATTTTTTTAATAAAAAAATATTTAAGAAAAAAAATTAAATTATTATTCCATTAAATTCCAGTATTTAGCTAGGTTAAATATTTTTTCTTAAATAATTGGTTGTATGTTCTTCTATAAACAGATTTATGTTAGAAAACCTTATTTTAGTTTAAAAATATATTTTATATGGAATTATGAATTTTTAATAAAATATATTATATTTAGCTGTATCAGCTGTTTTTCGTATATTGTTATAAAAATTAAATTTATAAATGTTAATTAATTTTAATTACTAAATCTTAAAAAGAAGGTTAACATAGATATAAGATGACATAATTAATGATGAAATGAATCTTAAAAACCAATATTTATTTATTGCTAAATTCTATATATGTTTGTACCTAATATAATTTTTTTAAAGTAAAATTTTAATAAAATAAGTTTAATTAAATAAAATTAACTAATTGTTATGAATTTTTTTTTGTTAATGGATATATAAAAGTAAGTATGTAATCCCATCTCAAATATTGCAGAAATATTAAAAAGACAAAGCTCTTGACATCAGGCGGTTCCCAAGTAAAATTTATCTAAATTTATTTGTTTCAGATTATGAAATAAATTGTTTCAGTGATATATTTTTCATGGATAAGAAAAATGTAAACGAGTCAATATCTTAATACAAATAAATATAAAATAAAATAACAAATTAGAATTAATTTTACAACATTTACACAGATATTGAAATAATATTCTATAAAGAATAAACACAGTCACACGTTAAAAACGACGTACAGTAGTGGAAATATATATTTTTTTAAAAGTTAGTTTAATATTTAAATGTTTTAATTGTTTCATATTTATAATTTATTCTTTATAGTATATTTTTCCAATATCTGTGTAAATGCTGTAAAATTTATTCTAATTTTTGTTGCTTCCTGTTGAAGAGTGTATTCATGCTCGAAACGCTGTAAACCATATAACATCGTGTTTTTTTTTGACCTGGAGCCTGCTACAAATATTTTATTACAATTAAATATTAGAGGTCACAAGCAAATTTCTATAAATATAACAAATTAGATTCAAGTCATCGATGTTGCCGTCCATATTGGGCACTACACACCTATGACGTCACGAGATTGTAGCTCTTAGTGGATATTTGCATTCCTCTGGTATTCAGGTCAAACTCAGTTTTTTTTTATAAAATATCATAATAGTCTTTTCACACCGAACCAAAAACCTTGTTCGCGAAAAAACAGTGTTCACAAAAACTTACACTAGATTTCCCATATTATTATATGTAGATATCTACAAGTTTTCATAACCAACTAAACTAGTCTTTCACGAAAACCACTTAAAAGACAAAAATTAGAATATTCAGTCCACAGTTTCCACCGACCGAGATTTAAGTAGATTTACCTAAAGGAAGCTTTACATGTATCTTCATCTGCATTGACATCTGCAAAAAAAGAGGAAACAAAATAAAAAACTCATACTTGTGTGATAGAGAGCGAAGTCCAAAATGGAGATCATCTTCATGTATGAAGATTATAGGAAGTATGAATCTGAAGATTGCAGATTATAGTGAAAATGAACATGTTCATCTTCATTATAGCATTTTCATCTGCACTATAATTTGTTCCGTTCAGATAACGAATTTTCAAGTTTTTTTCTACAATTTCACCTCAGTTTGCTTAAAAACAACGAAAATAGCGAAAATTTGCTTCTCAAAACTACATACATGAACGCTAAGAACATGTGATTGTGAGATGTGTCAAGAAAGTTATAGCAGAGTTCGAGTAAGTTATTAGTGTATAACCTGTCTTACTTTTATGTTTGTTTTATATTATGGTCCCGCTCTACTTTTCTTCAAGTCTGCAGATGCAGATCCATGTAAAGCCTCCTTAAATCTCCAACAAATCTTGAAGATTTACTATACAAATCGAACTAACCTATCCCCATATCGAAATGAACACGTTAATCGGGAAAGCGATTTTTTCGCTTCGGTTGGCACAGATGAAGATGCTTGTCTTACTTCATAAGAGAAAATGAAACACATTTTGCTTTTAAATAGTGCTGTCACAACTAATCTACTTAACTGGCTGAACAGAATGGCCGCGCGGTCGATCTCGCACTTCAAAAAACGCTCTGTCAAAGTTAAAATGCATATAAACTCGTTTGAGTGAATATAATGGAGCCGCGACGCTAGACATTGGTTAACTTTTTCCGTTTTTCCGCGCGTCGTTTGACATATAACAAAAAAAAAACGAAACATCTTCTTGGTTGTTGCATCCGCACAATTGTTGATCTTAGTCGGGGCCTCTGATGCAAAAATACAGGCCAAATTCCTAAACGCAAGATTTGCAAAGCAAGTCTCATGCAAACCAAATGCACGAACCGGATAAAAATTGAAGATCAAATGAAGTGCGCAACACAAGTTTAAAACTTGCACAATACAATGAAGTTTGCGCAAGAAAGAGGAATGTACTGCGTTTTGGGACAGTGTGCTTAGCAGAGATTTTTCTGTTTGCGTTTTGGCGACAGTTTGCTTAGCATATTATGCGCAAGATTTGCGTTTAGGAATTTGCCCACACATTCACAATAAATTGCAATTAAAAGTTTTCAAAAATAACTACGAACATAATTGACTGAGCATGTGAGCAAATTGCTGAACGCACCAAATGCCTTCTGTGCCAAGAAGGAAAATGTGAAGAAAAAAATAATTAGATACATAAGTTGGCGAAAGAAGTTGAGCGCTTGTTGATTTTATGTATCTGGTGTGTATCAGTATACAAAAAAGGGTAGGTATTGCTTTTTATGGTTAAAAATGAAAATGAATTCAATTTGTGTGGCTCAAGTGTGTTTAAAAAACATATCAGTGTTCAGAGCTCGTTCTGCTTAGACCAACTTCAGTGCATAATCTATTTGTTCGAACTCTGTTCAGTGCTCTGCTCTGAACAAAAAAAGAAAAACGCCTTTTTGGAGCATTGAGATTTAATAAATCTAAAACAGATGGTTCGTGGAACGTATATTTGAAATGTATACATCCCAGCATTTATCAAATACTAAAATATTCTACATCCCAGCTGTTGACGTAAAAGCTAGAAGAAGACCAAAACAATTTATATTTAAAACAAAAACACGTAAGTCTGCAGTGTGGACGCTTTTCGGACGGATTTTTGGTTCGCTGTGAGAACGTTATACGAAAAAAGGGCCAAGCATTTTCATGATTATAGAAACTTAGAATTTCGTTTACTTTGCCGAAGAGTGAAGTCAGATCGGTCATTTGACTTGGTCGACATTTCGTTCTTCAGACTTCTACCCAGAATCATGTGTGTACTCTTTACTCCAATTCATTTTTTTTTAAATCGTACCATAGCGAAAAGCACAAAGAAGAAAAGGGGATAACTATAATTTTTCAACCTGAGCAATTTTGTCTACTCCGCCACTACATACGTCCCTCACCTTTGTGCTTAAAAATGCCAGATGCAAAAGTAGTAGAATTCAATTTTCTTTTGCTATGGTATTGGCGTATATTCGTTTCTGTGAAACTGATAGTTGTCAAACTGAATACTTGCAATTGTACTAGGGCTTAGGGGTGTTAGTAAAAAGATGGATAGATTCACCGAAAAATACTGATCTGCGAATTTGATTCAGGCTCAAAAAAATGGAAGGATTAAATTAAATTAATAATTTTAGAAATCCGTATTTGTATCAAAAATTAATTTAATTCTTGTATCAATGGAAAACCACATTAGAAAAATATAATGAAAATGACAACACAGATTGTGCATTCCCATGTTCTAATGGTCTCATTCAAATATCGAACCATAGCAATCCGGAAAGGTTGGTGCTGTAGTTGTAATCCCGTGTAATAACACAACTGATGACAAAACAGCTGCTGCCAAAAAAAATCTCAACCTATCCGAAAAAACTTTGGAATACTTTTGTAACCCATGTCAAAAACATACACGAACCCAAATTTGATTCATTCGATGTTGGTTGTTCAGGAACTTAAGTCGATATTAACCTGTCTAATACTATGTTGCTACCAAAGCGAAATACGAGATTTCAGCAGAAAGCTTTCGAGATTTCAAATTGGTGATCACACCACCAAATCCACGATTTCGTCTCGCAAAAGCAGAAACAACAACCATTTTTGCTTATCTAATCCATCAACCCAAGCCACGTTGTCAAATAAAAAAATCATACTCTTTATCTCCTTATCGTTAAAGCCTAGTACGCTGCTGATGCGAAACGAAAATTTTCGGTGGTCTCCAATAGGAGAGCGAAATGCTAACGAAAATCACAGCGGAAAAATATTTGCGGAGAGTTGTGGTGTAAGCTGTCAAAAAATTACTTTTAGATGGAATTTATTTGTCACCAAATTACTTTTAGATGTAATTCTTATAAAATAATCCTTTGATATAAAAATGGTTCTGGTTACTCAAAGAGGATTTAAAATAAAACTCAGAACCGTTTAAATGATCCAAATTAAGCAATTACTTTTGAATTTATAATCTGATTTATCTGCCTATTTGATAAAATTTCTATCAATTTTAAGAAAATAAATGAAGTTGGGAGGTAAACCACTCTAAAATTCGAAAACTACGTGCTTCATTGGGATGGTGTAAACGGTTCTAATTTATGGTTTCTTACTAATTCCGGATACCATTTTCAAGTCCAAAATTTATTTTAAAAAAAATATATGTAAAGGAAATTTGGTGACAAAAAAAATACATCTAAAAGTAATTTGGTGACAAAACTACTTTTGGTTTTGTTAATGCTTCCTTTGAAAGTATAAAGTTTTGATTTTAAAAAGATATCGCTCACCTTTATTGGACAACCCGTTCCAAAGATATACTCCAAAAGCTATTCACTGTTCACTTTGAAATATATAATCTGAAAAATATAATCAGACTATAAATATAATGGAATCAGCACTTCATACTTTCAAAGGAAGCATCAACATTTTTTGCAAAGAAGTTGTATTAAAGAAAATAGCTCCAGGAATACGCATACATCATTCTAAATATTCGTATTTCAAGAGTGATTGCAATAAGTGAGTGCAATAAGGCTTCTACATAAAAACTTTTGACGCTGATTTTGAGAGTATCAAGAGTAGATTACAAAAAGGTATCAACCAAGTTTTTAGGATAACCCTTTCCAAAGATAAACTCCAAGGTATTTTCAGATTATATATTCCAAGAGAACAGTGAATAGCTTTTGGAATATATCTTTGGAACGGGTTGCATTTTCAATTGTTCATCAGTGAGTTTTCTTAGTGGGTTTGTACTTGACCGCTCTGCTACGCTGCGAATGCTCTTTGATCGAATCCCATTTTAACTATAAGTCTTGCTTCCTCAATTAATACCAAAATCGAATGAATAGTATAAATGCATGGCCTTATATGTAAGTCCAATTGACAAGTGACCAGCTTGCAAGCAGCTTGATTTGCTATCAAATCCACGAGCAGGGCATCTGCCATACGATGGTTCAATTACATTAAAAAACTTCGTCCAGAAAAGAAAAAGAAGGTAGCGATGGCAATGTGAGGTAAGTGATTTGTCATCATCTTCTTTCTATCAACACAACAAAGGACTAGCGAAATCATCACCAGAAATTGTAGACTAAATAACAATGTCCATCCCGTGCCGATTTTCACGAAGTAAACATTAAACAGATTGTCTGAACTTGAGAAATAAGTTATGGGGTATGGAATAAAATCGCCAATCAATGAGATCGGAAACAGGCTTTCTAAATAGAGGTGGGTATCGTTTAGGATGGCCTTTTTGCAACCAAACATTATTGTGGTAACGATGATTTCTTTAATTGTCGTTGGTGCAGCGGAAGGCCGCTTACCTTTGGCTTCCGGCCTGGATACATCTTGTCCCGACCAGGTCGGATATTCATATTCGTACTGCCAGTAGCGGGCGGTCTTTTTGAATTGTTGAAAGTATGTAGTTAGAAATGGTGAGTGTTTTTTTTATATTTGTATGGTGTCGCATAGAATTTAAAAGTCGGAGTAACAAATATATTTTAAATATCATGACATGGACAGTTAATTGCATAACAAACTACTGAATCTTGATTATAATATTTTTATTTAGTAGTCACTTAAAATAAATTAATTTTAAAAGGACTAAGGTTATTTTTAATCTAAGCACTAGCACTAGATATGAGAAAAGCCGATAGTTGGTTATAATAAGCACTCCAAATAAAGATCCGCTATATCTTGTTAGCCGATAAGATATGTGAAGGGTGTGCTTCTTTCCAACTTCCCATTTCCATTTTGCAGATTTATTTTAGTCGATTTTGAAATTGGTTTTGATACAAAAATTAGAATTGCACTTATTTCGAATAATTTAATACAGAAAATGCACAGAAAAACCAGACACTAGAGAAAACCCGAAGCCAAAGAAAAATCAAATAAACAATACAAGAGCTTGAGCTTTTTTTTTTATAACAAAAAATTAAATGTCAAAATTTCGCAAGCAATTAATGTGCAGGTCAATTAAATTGAGAACGAAAGGAGTGGAGAATTGTACTAAGAAATCTAGTACAGCTATCCACTAAAATTAAACATTTCGCCGTTCAGAAGCGTACTGGAAAACGAAATGTAGAGCGAAATTTTTCGTTCATGATTTCGTCGTGTCATTTTTGTATGCGATTTTTCGTTTCCCATCAGCAGTGTACTAGGATTTAAAGTGAAAGATAAATCGGTCGATCTAATACTACGTTTTCACCTACCACTTAATCCAGATTTAAGGGGATTAACAATAAATCCTCATTGAAATCTTGAAGATTTCCATACAAATTTTAATCTCCTTACAGGAGGATTAAAAATTAATCTCAATGAAATCTTTTTCGAAGTAGAAGATTTTCAAAACAAACAAACTTTTTTTAGTGGAACGGACCTATCCAAATGTCATTTTCTCCATTGATAAAAAAAAACCGGTCAAACATTATTTGATGCCGGTTAGGAACTTTATGTAAGTATTAATAAAATAAAAGTAAAATTGTATATTTAATTTAATTTAAAAATTACATTGAATGTTTCTTTGTGCTTCATGGCATACAACTTAATTGTTTCATTTTGTTTTAGATGGAATCCATGGTTTATTTGACGTGGAGGCTTGTCGACTCCTGCGTATGGGAAATGCCGAAGACATCTTCGTTTGCACTGTTTCGAAAGAGTACAAGTACGTTGACTATATGGTTGTGGTTACAGGAAGGAACTACCGATACATGCAGGCCACAACGGAGTTCGTTCGACGAGTATTCAAAACAAGCTTCTCCAAAAAATGCTTGTTAAAATTGAAGGCAAGAAAAGCAGAGATTCGATGGCCATGGATTTGGTAAACATTACCCCAATATATTTTTCAAACATAGTTAGAGAGAACTATGATCTGGAATCGCTCTGGAGTATAGGATCCCAATACGACCGAAAATCCAACAAACTGAAAGATCCATTAATCGAGTTGTTTGAGAAGCACTAAAACCTGCTCAGTAGTCTGCAGCCCTCACAAATAAAAATGTCTTCTTCTTTTATGAAATAAAAATATGTATATGTATTTTCAGTCAAAAGTTATCTTATCCTAGATGCTCGTTTTCTGCCACGTGATGAAATTATTCGATAGCTTCCTGTGGAACAAACTTGGGAACACATAGAATTCTTGAACCTTCTCGCCATACTTGTTGGCCAAATATGGACGATCTTTCTCATGAATCAATGCAGACACACCTTGGGCTTAAAGTTTTCCATATTTCGGAATATTTCATGGCAATTTTGAAAATATGTGCTTGGCTTCTCGGCTTTATCGTCATACGAACAGGCAACGAAATCAAAGAAATGATTGATCTTCATGTTGCGCAATAAAACATCAGTGAGGATCGAAATTTGAGATAACACCATTGCAACTGGCGGTTGGCCTTATTCTTTAGTACCCAACTGTTGTTGCATTCGTAAGTATTTAAAGAGTTCTACGGATTTGTTAGCATGTTGATAAGCCGCGGTGGTTTTGTACAAGTCGTTAGTGTTTCAGTAAATAAAGGTGGTTTTTCTGGTTCGGTTTTTGCACCACTTTCGGCAAAAGTAGCTGGAAGAAAAGAAAGTTTTTAATAATTAAGATTTTATTTGTTTTTTTATTGATTTTTCGTCTCTTACAATCGATCAATTTCATCCACCTGTTTTTCAAGCTCCTTTAAGTATTTTCCAAAGTTTAGGTGAACTTCATTTTTGTTTTATTTTTCAATGACAATTGAGATTGAAAACGTCAAACAAATCTTTTTTCCTCTGGTGAAAACACTTCAGGATTAATTTTTAATCTACTGAATTTAAACCGGATTATCTTTAGGTGAAAACGTAGTATAAGGCCCAATTCACATAGAACTCGCTTAAGGTTTTGGTTTGGTTCTGGTGTGGTGCATACACTTGCCACCTTGTGTAGTTTGCATATTCTCTTATGGGACAATACACACATGGAGAGGCGAGGGTTTGGTGTGCGCCGTCATTGCCACGCCATAGTGAAAATTCTAGTGGTCTACGTAAACGTCATGCCGCAATGAAATCACTCATTCAAATGTCAAATCTAGATAAAATGAAAATTCAATGCAAATGTTATTTTTTTAATTCCTTTGGCGCGAAATGTTAAACAGCATGTTGTTAAGGGCTTAGCATGATACTACTTAACAGTTTGCTAATACTAAAGCACTTTACTAATAGGTATTTTAAAGGCTTTTTAACTAGCACTAAAGCACTTTACTAATAGGTATTTTCCTAATTTAAAAGACTTTAACTAGCACCATACTAAATCTATTTTTTAATAAACTACAACTAAACACACCTGAAATAGTGCAAAAAAGTAAGCGAACATAACTTTTAGACGTTTGTAAATGTCAAAGTGGCATATGGATTTAGTACGATACAAAAAAAATAAAGTAGCCATTTTGTGATTTTAACTTTAGTAAAGTTGATCACACCCACTCCACGCCCGTAACAGACCTTAACCACACCAGCAACATAAGCCAGTTCTATGTGAATTGGGCCTAGGCTTGGGTTTTGGTGTGGTTCTGGCGTGGTGCTACATTTGCCACTTTGTGTAGTTTTCATGTTCTCTTATGGGACAATACACACACATATGAAGAGGCGAGGGTATGGTGTGTCCTCTCATTGTCACGCCATATTGAAAACTCTAGTGGCCTACGTAAACTTCACGCCACAATGAAATCACCCATTCAAATGTAAAATCGAGATAAAATGAAAATCCAATGCAAATGTTATTTTTTTAATTGCTTTATTTTTATTCTTTATAGAAGCCATTTTAGCAAAGAGTGTTTCTGTGAATAAAAAAAGGTAGTTGTTTATTGTTTTTTCTCTGTTGTTTGTGTTTTTTTTTTGCTTTGTGTATTGAAATTGAAATTCTCTTTCATTTCTCTGTGAATTGAGTTGATCACACCCACTCCACGCCCGTACCAGCCTTAACCACACCAGCACCATAAGCCAGTTCTGTGTGAATCGCGCCTAAGTATGGTGAAGTTTAAAATGGACTCGTTTAATATGAATTTAATGTGTTTTCAACGAAATCTCGCATTTCGAAATCCCAAAACTAACTTTATGGTGAAATGTGAAGATTTGGACTGAAAACTACGAAATCCGAGATTTCACTTCAGTTGGAACATAATATTAGCTATGTTTTACAGAGTAAGTATAGGTACGAATCGGAAAACAATCAATATCACTATATATAATTTATGGCCAAGCTTTAAACAGCGGGCAAGCGTGAGTTTTCTCTGCGTACACAGAAAGTTGTGTATACATACATTTCCCCGATTCCGCAAGGGTGTGATGCATATTTTTTTTGACAGATAACGTGTACATAGCGGCCCGATTCCGCAAGCGTGAATGTTTTTCCGTGCAAACAAATTATTCACCCTCAAAATATGCGTGAATTTGCCTATTTGTGTACACGTTATCTGTCAAAAATAAATCAATCGCACCCTTGCGGAATCGCAAATATGGGTGTGTACCCGATTTTTTGTGTACACAGAGAAACTCACACTTGCGGAATTTGGCCCCTGATAGGCAAATTTATTCACGCATATTTTGGGTGTGAATAATTTTTTTGCACGGAAAAGCAATAATACTTGCGGAATTGGACCACTGGGATGTTCAGAATATTCGGAATACCAGTTTAGCGTTTCTTTATTCCACACAATATTTCGGATAAACTATTTTTTTGTTTCTTTATTCATTCCGGAACGTTTGGAATGCATTCTTTTTGATTCCCTGTTACGCCGGACTTACACGAGTGAAAAATTGCCATTATTTCTTATATTTTATTGACATTACTGACAAAATCGTGTAAATGGTTGGAAAATATGTCATTTTTTTCGTCATTAAAAATATGACAGGGAAGACTGGCATTAAATATTGCCATTATAATGGTGCCATGTAAATGCACAATGATGCCATTTTGAAAATTATGGCCCACCGCAAGGAAGAATGAACCTGCTCATTCCTTAATGGCAGATTGCCATTATCAATCAAACAGTCATTATTTTGCCCCGTGTAAATGCTTATCATTATTGATTTGATTTTACCACTGTTTTTCCAGTTTAATGGCATGAATTAATGACAATTTGTCAATCGTGCAAATCCGGGCTTAATCACGGAATGAAAAGAATGTTTACGGCATATCCCCCTCATGTGAATGTCAAACAAGCAAACAAATAACACCCACCAAAGGCGGAAACCAATGTCTCATTTACACGAATGGCCAAATGACATTTCATCTGTTAAATTATACTTATTATACTTATAATTTTCTTTTTGTTATGTAAATGCTCTAAAATACTGGTAAAATTTTTCCAAAAAAATTGGAACAGAGAATTTGGCATAAAATGCTTCCATTAATATGGCTATGTATAAACACTGCACTGATGCAAGTTTCCAAATTATGCCGTTCTAAAAAAAATAACTTGCTCATTCTTCATTACAAATTGCCATTTTATTGACATTTAAAATTATTCAGCCTTAACTACATTCAAAGCACTGTACAAAATTTAAAAAAAAATTGTTTATTTTTTTCCAACGAAGACAAAATATTTTTGTTCACTTTTGTACAAAAGTGTGTTGAATGTAGTTTAAGTTTTTAGATCTTCTAAAATCAAGAATGCTCCTAACAGCAATAGTTTTAGTTCTTGATTCCATTTTTATTTCTAGTCTTGTGGGTTAAGGTTTTGTTTTTTTCGTGTAAATACGAAAATTCTATCCTTGGCAATAATAGGCGTGTTTTTTTCTAAGCCCCGGGGAAATTGGACGAAAAGAACGATGAGTAGGATTAACAATTTGCATACTAAATCCAACAACAACTAATCCCCGGGGGCGCTTAGCTTAAGCCCAGAGAATTCTCGGGGCTTAGCTATTGGAGAGGATAAAAACTGTGCTACCAAAAACTTTTTCACTAAGTTATCGATAAAATGTATAGAAACTTCAAAACTGACATTTTGACATGTCAAATAATTATCAATTTTATTTTTTCCATAGAGACTCTCGTCTCGTATTACTCAAAGAATGCTTCTGAGCAAAAGCAGTTCAACAACAATATCCATTGTACAAATAGTCTGCCACGAGGCTTAGCTCTTACTCCATCAGAGTCAGAAAATTGAAAAGAAGGCAATACATTATAGCCACTTTTTTTTAACAAACTAAATATTGTTAGTACTACCCATAAATATAACATTGTATAAGAGTCTCAATAAAATTTGAATTGAATTGAATTATTTTTTCCACCTCGCCATGAGCACAACCTTCTACAGCGATTTTCGTTTTTGCCTTTATTTTTATTATATGTACATACATTAAAACTTGACTGTGAAATTGTTATTAAATAAAAAATTATTTCTTGAAGTTGATATTCGTTCAATTAACAAGAATTGAATGAACTACAAAACAAAGGTTTCTCTGAGAAAATTGTTTTCGGCTGCGTTTTGTTGTACACGGGAGCAATCCAATACAGATTCTCTGCTACATCCTAGGCATACTTAAATCTTCTTGATCGTCGTCCGCTCTTGCTCAGACCTATATTCCTAATGACATAGGAACTGAGCGTCCCGTCCCGAATAAGCAACTCGTCCACTAATATCATGTCGACAGTGACCGATTAATGGGGTAGTTTTCAAGTAGTTGAATTCTATGTACCACTGTATTTGTGAAAATTAAAATTAAAAGAAAATCACAATTAACTTGGTTCTTTTTATATTATTTTAATAGAAAAGTAGTTTAAATTCAATAAATATATCGAAATTACACAAAACAAATCAAACCGATGATTTTTAGAAGGATGAAGCAAACAGTGATGTTTGTTTTTTGCTTGCATTACAGCTGTTCTTCAAATGTCATCTTGCAAATTAATAGTGCTGCCAAGTATTTCATTAAGCGCCTTGGTCGTTTTTTTCAACCATTTCCCCCGGGGATTGCAAAAAAACCCACCTAATGTTGCCAAAATAATGCTAAATTAAAATGAGCCATTTGTTGAAATCGTATAAATAAATTGCATTAAAAAATTAATTCTTACATTCTTTTGGCAGAAATATTTACAACTATGCTATTATTTGTGTAAATTTGGCAGAAGTAAAAGAACAAAATAAAAGACGAACATATTTTATATTTTTGTTATTGAAACAAATATAAATAATAATTAATGTGAGTTTTCATTAATTAAAAAATCAATAGTATTTTATTTTTACTATTTTCCATAAAGATACCTGTTTTTTTATTGTCATAATCATACATAACATTTTCAGCAGCAGATATTGATGTCATCTTTTTCTTTTCTATTCCGAATAGTTTTGTTTCCATTGTATGCATTCCATTCTGGATAAACATTTCGTCTTTTCCATCCTTTCTATTCCTTATCCGGAATAAATAAAGAAACACTCATTGTTGCTCACATGAATCAAAGAAAACAAGATTACAACACTACAATTACAATTACAATCCATTAATCCACAAACAACAACAATTTGCAGATTTTGTTTCACATATGACGTCAATAAAATAAAAAAAAAACAGAAGTGTCGTAATCTTGGTTTCTTTTATTAATGGTACACGTACATGATTTTTTTGGGATTTAGGCCTTGTGTGAATTGCGTTAAAATGTTGGTTAAATTTTCTACCTTGGTTAAATTTTGAAGTTTGGTTTGTAGTGGGATCAAATTTAGCTTTTTGCTGTGTGCTTAAAAGGGATTTATTGAAACACTATTTTGGCTAAAATTCCTTCAAGATTTAAGAAATTTCCCTTAAAACATTTTTTTGTTGTTTAAGTTAATTAATTTCTTTCCCAAAATCCGACTTAGAAGATATAAAGTTAATAATTTGGCACGAAAAATGTAACGAATTCTCAGTCTTACTAATATGTTTCGGTTTTACATCGTTAATTTTATATTTTGAAACAACAATTCCAAATATTTTCAAAACAATTCCCATTATTGTTAGTTTGTTGATTCAGTATATAAGCACTAGACTTCACAGATGACAAGAATTTGACAAGATGACAAATCAATCTATTTGCATTCGATTTGCAAAATGAACTACAAAAGTATTTTATATTAATTATTTTATATTTGCTAAAATATCAACGGATTGTATTATTTGTATTTTCCTCTTGAGACCCTACACAAACAAAAATATTAATGTAATTTTATTTTTCAATTAAATAAATTAAAACTTACATTTATTATATGCGGTTTCCCAGTAGATCTGGACTTTTTGGAGTTCATGTTTCTTTTCGGGTATCGCTTACAGTTTAATTTGAAACGTTAAATTTTAACGCAAATTTAGCCTGCTCTACGGCTGCCTACATTTTAATCAATTTTATTCACCACGCTAGTGTCAAATCTTAACCAAGTTACAAAACCAACATTTTAACGCAATTCACACACGGCCTTCGTTTTGAATTTTTTTTATTGCATATTTGTAGTTCTGGCATCATTGACATACTAGATATGTCCCCTTTCACACAGGGAAACCAGTTGCTGGAGATTTTTTTGACGTTTTCCTTTAATTGCCTTGTAGCTTTCACACGAAGATATTGATGAGGAAACTGAGTTGCTCGTTTTTTGAATTGCTTTTGATTTGACATTCGCTTTTTGTAAACAAACAATTTGTTTCGCGGCTGTAAAATTCTACACAATTTTGAGTTATAAATTAACCGTAGCTTATTTTTAGACAAATTAATTCAAAATAAAGAAACCTGGTGCGATTATGTAGGTAAATGTTGTTTTTTTTTATTGTGGTTGTTAATAATGGTTTGCTAAATTAATATATTAAAAGGTCACGGAAAAACAATGAACCAGGAGAAAATTGATTTGTCGTGCGTTTTCTTGCCATCCAAATCTTGGGCCCAACAGATGATAGTGATGATGGGAAGATTATATTGGACTTATTGGAATGCACCGAAGCTTTATTGGTACAGTTGGACACATAAGCCACTGACAGGATGATATGACTGATACCTGTGGTGCTGCCTGCTGCTACTGCTGCTCGCTAATACAGGAACATAATTATAAACCAAATGTGATGATGAAGCCACAAGCTGAAAGCTTAGTTGGTCCGTGCGTTTTTGTTGTCGTGATGGATTGAATTAAATACCTTGCCTACAAGAATTAAAATTTTAAATTTTCTTTCACAATGAATTTATTTAAGTAGCTCACTTGGTTTGGTGAATGTAATAATAAAATTGTAAGAAACAATTTCTCTTTTAAAAAAATATGTTTGACATCTATCAGAGACAGAAGTCAAAATGGAAACCAAAGAAAATTTCCAAGCATAACGTCAAAAAAATCTCCTCAAATCGTTGACCGGGGAGATTTTTTTCATTCCCCTTACTTCTTGCCCTTCTCACCAACAAACCCCAGTTGCCGGCAACTCAGTTTCCTTGTGTGAAAGGGGTCTATGGACTGCTAGTTATGATTCATTTCCATACAATATTTGCAAAAATATGGTTCCCTGCTTTCAGCGACTATTTCAGGCTAAGCGGCGAATATAAAAAACAAATTGCGCACCATCTGTTGTCAATATAACCTTTTTACTAATTCTCAAGCTAAGAAACTTGGGCCATCTATTGTTTATAGAAAGTCAATATTAGAACTTATCCATTGTGATGTATTTAGACCGATTGAAAAAAAATTTTGGAACATAGCATGGCACCTGAAGAAATCTGGTCTGACAAAAAACCAGATGTGAGTAAAATCAAAAAACTGTCTACTGCTTGGTTATTGCCAAAATGCTAAGGCTTAGTAGAGTATATGATCCAGAAAAAAGAAGATTGATAAAAAACAGAGAGAAAAGAAGAAAAATAACTTTAGAATTTTTTTCTCTTCATTCCTAGAGTGTTCACTAGGGGAACTTGAGTCGACTTCTCTTGAATCTAGAGTCAATAACTGCAATGACGAAGAACCTAACATGGATATTGCTCCTAAAGAAAATGAAATTAGCGATACTACAGTTGAGACAACTGATAGTCTGAAGAGGATGAATTTTATTCAGATGAAAACCGTACCTACAAATATTGAAATGTTTACTGTAACAGAAAATCTTCGAAGATCTGATAGAGCAAGAAAACCCAAGAATTTTGAAGACTTCATAACATATATTGCAAGTAGCAACGGTAATACTAATCCATTGACATATCAAGAAGCTATTAGCAAAAACGACCCTGAAGATCGGAGATTAGCAATTAATGAATACTCGTTCTTACTAGCTAATCAATTTTGGGAAGAAGCCAATTTCCTCCTGGAAGGAAGGTATCCAAATGATTATCAAAGTGCAGTCGGTTTAAATAAAATAAAACGCAAGAACTAATCACATAGATGTCCGCCATAATTTCTTTAGAGATGTCATTAACGCAAAAATTATTCAATTGAACCATTTAAGAACTTCTAAGATGATTGCTGATTAAATCACTCAATTAAAACACAAACAAAGTAGAAAAATATCCCTCAAAATATCCCTAAATGAAATGTCCAATAATAATATTGGTGATTTCCGCAAGGCCGGAAATGGTCGCTGTTGATGCTTTTTTCAGAAGGAACCAGCTTGAAGTTGGCTCCTAGCAGTCCATCACCGGGATTCAGCTATTTGGCGAGTGAAGTGAGATGACTCGCCGCTCACTCAGGCGAGTAATCTGACATTTCATTTCATTCATTCACTCCCTCACTTTTATTAGCTGAATCGATATTTAATCAAAAGTGAGTCATCTCACTCACTCACTGCGAGGTGAATCTTCGTGCATATCTAGTATGTTAATGGCCTCATTCAGATGTCCGTACGATGGCCTATCTAAGACATGTTAGTATCCACTGAAATTCCTGACAAAACCAACATCGAATAGGTTAAATTTGTATGGGTTTGTGCATATGTTTTTGACATTTCTCATGGGATACAAAAGTATATCAAAATTTTTCGGATATCTTAAAATTTTATTTTCGGCACCAGTTGTTTTGTCATCAACTGTATTCTTACATGGAAATACAACAATACCAACCAATACAAATAGCTATAATTTGGTTATTGAATGAGGCCAATGTCTGCCATCCTTCATTGATAAAGGAAGCTTTATACCCCTTTCACACAAGGAAACTGAGTTGCCGGCAACTGGGAGTTTGTTGGTGAGAAGGGCAAGAAGTAAGAGGAATGAAAAAAATCTCCCCGGTCAACGATTTGAATAGATTTTTTTGACGTTATGCTTTGAAATTTTCTTAGGTTTCCATTCTGACTTCTGTCTCTGATAGATGTTAAACAAATTTTATTTTAAAGAGAAATTGTTTCTTACAATTATATTATTACATTAACCAAACCAAGTGAGCTACTTAAATAAATTCATTGTGAAAGAAAATTCAAGTTTTAATTCTTGTAGGCAAGGCATTTAATTCAATCCATCACGAGTTGGTACACATTTCATACATACAATTATGCGCCTAAACATGAAAAATCGACAACAAAAACGCACGGACCAACTAAGCTCTCAGCTTGTGGCTTCATCATCACATTTGGTTTATAATGACGTTCCTGTATTAGCGAGCAGCAGCAGGCAGCACCACAGGTATCAGTCATATCATCCTGCCAGTCGTTTATGTGTCCAACTGTAACAATAAATCGTCGGTGCAATCCAATAAGCCCAATATAATCTTGCCATCATCACTATCATGTGTTGGGTCCAAGATTTGGATGGCAAGAGAAACGCACAACAAATCTGCACACAAATCAATTTTCTCCTGGTTCATTCTTTTTCCGTGACCTTTTAATATATTAATTTAGCAAACCATTATTAACAACCACATTAAAAAAAACAACATTTAACTATATAATCGCACCAGGTTTCTTTATTTTGAATTAATTTTTCTAAAAATAAGCTGCGTTTAATTTATAACTCAAAATTGTGTAGAATTTTCCAGCCGCGAAGCAAATTGTTTGTTTACAAAAATGTCAAATCAAAAGCAATTCAAAAAACGAGCACCTCAGTTTCCTCATCAATTTATTCGTGTGAAAGCTACAAGCATGTTCATCTTCACTATATTCTGCAATCTTCAGGTTCGTACTTCCTATAATCTTCATACATGAAGATGATCTCCATTTTGGTTTTCGCTCTCTATCGCACAAGTATGAATTTTTTATTTTGTTTCCTCTTTTTTTTGTAGATAACAATGCTGATGAAGATAAAGATGCATTTAAAGCCTCCTTAAAGCCTCCTAAAGATACATGTAAGGCCTCCTTAACCTATGCCATTATATATAGATATTAATAGTACTATCATGACGACGAAATTCATCCAGCCTGCAATAAGTTCTACTACTCATCATGAATTCCACTACCAAATCGGAGATAAGGTAGTGTTGGTGTGTTATGAAAATGCGTATGAAGGGAAATAGTGTGATAATAAATTGATGAGAGAAATATATAAAAAATTTATTATAAGTTAGAGGAGGAACGGAAAACAATGTATTTCATAGGTTTTTTTGTTTTTTTTTTTATGAGGATTTTTTTGTTGAGTAGGAGCTGGTTGTGTGTATGTCTTTTTTATTCTATTTGCAGATAGAATGAAAATTGTTTGATGGATGAAGGGAATATATAAATATTCAGGTATACACTTGTGTGCAACGGTCACTACTCAATAAAATAAAGTTTTTTACCAAATGCACAAACGTGATAATAAATTAACAGTTAAAATTTGAGATTTTGTTAATCGTTGTGCAAAAAAAATTGTTCTTGTGACAAATTTTTTTTTTATTTTATATTAATAATTTTTTTGGATTTTGAAAAAAGAAATAATTTTTTTTTAAATTCAGATTTGATAAGTAATTTCGTAAAAAATAGAGTTGACGAATTTTCAAATAAGAATTGTTTATTAATAGGTATTATATATTTTTTCTAGTCGTTTTTTACTTATTTTTTTTTTAAATGAGTACCGTTGGTTTTTATTTTAAAAAAATAGTTTTTTTAGCTATTCAAGATAATGTCTAAAAACTACTAAATACGAAGTTTCGAAAAAATCTATTAAGTAGTTTTCGAAATTTTGAATTTAAAAAAAAATAATTTCCAAAACAATTTGTTTTGAAAAATTTTGGTATACAATAGTGTTTAAACTTTCTAGGAGCTTCTGTGTAAAAAATTTAAAAAAAATCAGATTAACAGTTTGCGAGAAAATCGAAAACCAAAAAAAATGGTTCTACTAGAGGTACCAAAAAACAATTTTTTTCCAAAAAAAAATATTAAAAGGTACCCTTTCCCTTCATTAATGAACTCATTTTTTTTTTTATAAAAATCGTTGGAGTCGTTTTTGAGAAAAATAAGATTTTTATTTTTGGCCAAAAAATGTATGGGAGCTACTGTTATTTGTCGTCTTAAAAAAAATGAAAAACCGTGTGGGCATATTACCAAAAAACCAATATGTACCAAGTTTGAAGACAATCTATCACAGCGTTTAGGCTGTAGACTCGAGGACAGACAGACAAAATGACAGACAGACGGAATTAAGGGACCCACTTTTTTGGTGTTCTCTATGATCGTAATATCATATTTGATTGTCAGAAAAAAAATTTTTTGAGAAAAATAATATTTACCTTTTTGGTCAAAAAGAAAGTATGGCAGGTAGCTAGGTACTGTCATTTTTCGTCTTAAAAAAGCTGAAAGAAAAACTGGGGACATGTTTATGAAAAAACGTTTAGGCTGTAAACTCGAGGACAGACAGACAGAGAGACGGAATTGCGGACCCATTTTTATGTCTTCGCTATCATCGTAATATCAAGTTTGATCAAAATCACGAGTTCGATTTTTTTCGAATCCATAACTTGTAATATAGTACCTACATTTATAATATCGCTAATCAAAAAAAATTTTAAAATACTGCCTAGGTATACCTACTTTATTTCCTAAAAAACTGTCTGTAGAAAAAATTAAATTATTCTTAATAGATATTATATTTGAAAAAGAACAAAAAGTACCTATGTACATACATATTGTATGTAGGTGAGTATCTGGGTACACATGTACCTACCTAAACAAATCATATTGAAATATCTCAATATTGCTTTGCTATTTTCGCATAGAAAAAGTGAAAAGTAGCAACGTTGCTACAATTCAAAATCCTAAAATCCACCAAATATCTAAAATTTGAAAGAAAAATTTAAAATAAATTCTATAATAACCTATACATGCATGTATATCCATATGCATTCTTACTTCAAATTCATGTATACGATAATAGCCTTAATATAATTTATTTATACCCACCATATTTTGAAGGTTGCCATGACAAAAACAGATTATTCGGTTTTCTCCCTTACCCTCTATATTGTTGTCAGAACTAATAAGTTTTGACCGTCTCGCTTGCTTTTTTTCGTATTTGCCACTACATTTACTTCTTCCGCATAAACAATTCAATATCAAGAAAAGAGAAACTAGCGCCCTCATCGACGGAACTACTAGCTAAAAAATTCAGTCTCGTAGTAGTACTATAGGTTTCATATACAATGGGGACGTTCACTCAATTATTCTCAGCAATCTGGAATAACTTTCTGTTGTTGTAATGCGTGCAAAACCACATCTGATGAAAAAACAGCTGCTCTCATGAAAGCTATCTTGAGTTATCCCAACAAAATTGGAATAACTAGGTATCCGAGAACAAATGTATAGAACCAGCTGACTGCAAAATTCGTTGGTATGCGATTTGCTTTGATTTTTTGACAGCTTTCAGCTAACCTATCTGATTCGTCCACAGATATACCCCGATAGCTTGGTATCCGAGATAACATATCTAATAAGTGAGTGATCGCCCGCAATGCCTATGCAGATAATTAGGCCTATTCAGCGAGATCTTTTATTCTGTTATTCTGCTATTCTGTTATGAATTTCCATACAAAAGTTTGAGCTGTCACAAAATCTTTTATGAATAATAAATTTGGTATTCGGCATGCCAAAACTGTTATGAAATCTGTTAATTATCTGTTATGGACTGTCAAAAATTCGAACTCAGAAGAAAATCTATTACGATTCGCATTTTTGGTATTCAGCATGCCACAATCTGTTATGGAATCTTTTATGAATCATAAAAGAATAAAAGACACATTTTTGTTACTTTTATCATAAAAGATTTCAAATATATGAAGTAAAATCTTTTATTTCGTTAATCAATTGTTCTTAAAAAGACAGATATAAAAATATGTTATTAAAATACATAATAACAAACACAAATATGAAAGTAATTTCAAACTATTTATTTCAATACACGAAAGCACAGAACACATTTTGATGGATGAAACGTAGAAGAAAATGTCGCTTATCTTGCCGCAGTTCGTTTTTATACAACTTTTTATATTGTATATATTAAATTAAAGAACTGTTATTGACAAATTATAAAGATTGATTATTATTTTTCTACGCGACACAAAACAAGATAATTCGACAGGTTAATTTTATATTGCCATTCGTCAGTGCCGACTGCCGAGAATTTTTATTTACCTACTACAGCTGATAATTTGATAGCAGATTTTAGGTCTGTTTGTATAAATGTTTCTTTTTCGAAGCTATATAACAGACTTTTATAAAAGATCGAACTCCTGAATACCAATTATAAAATATCTTTTATGATGAATATCTGTTATGCATCATAACAGAAAATTCATAGCAGAATAACAGATGTGGCAGAATAGGCCTAAATCTGAGAAACTATAATAAATATAATTTATTTCTGCGCATGTAGGCCTTTTGTTATACATTTTTTATTCAGTAATTTTGCCGCTAATATACTGTTACGTTATGTTATGTTATGTTATGCTATATTTTTAAAGTAGTAAAACGAATTGTTTTTGGTCTTTTTCCGACTGTAGTCATATTCACTGTATTACTTGATTAATTAATATGTGAAATTGAAAATTTTAATCAAAAAATAAAATTATTAAACAGTAATTCAATATTCACATATAATACAAAAAAAAATGAAGATCGAAGGAAAATTAAAATTTTCCAAGTCCAATTTTGAAGTGAACTGAGAAAAAATGGTAGCCATTTTGTCCATTTGGTCCAATTGGAAAACAGACGCAACTTTAAAACTGAAAGAAATTCAATATATGAAATTTCCAGAAAAAACTATGATATTGGACAGAAATATGAAAACTCAGAACGCAGGTGACGATTGGTCTTGATATTTCGATTATCAAAAAGCCTCTGTGCCTCCTACCCTGGAAATCAGTTTTGCTACTTCAGCAAAATTATTGAGTTGCAGAGTTCAAATTGTCTTGTCGAAATGAAATTTGTATTTTTCGAGTTGCAGTTCGGAATAAAATAATGAATCTGTTTTACTATGGTGAGTATTAATGCCTATATTTTTCATATATATGTACTTTCGCGATGAGATCGTAAAGTGCATCTTCGACATCTGTTTTATTTCATTACTCGTATGTTGAGAGCACAATTCAGAGAAGAGTATTCAGCGAGTGCATTTAGTTTCTCCACCCAAAGACTTCTTTTGTATGATATATTAGGAGTTTTTCTTATTTCGTTCAGAGCAGAGTACTGAACAGAGTTCGAACACATAGGTTATGCATTGGACTTGGTTCAAACAGAGCGAGCTCTGAACACTGATATGTTTTTTCAACACCATTGAACCACACAAATCAGAATACATTTTCATTTCTAACCATAAAAAGCAATGCCTATCCTTTTTTGTACACTGATAAACACCCGATACATAAAATCAACAAGCGCCCAACTTCTTTCGCCAACTTGTGTATCTAATTATTTTTTTCTTCACATTTTCCTTCTTGGCACACATAGCATTTGGTGCGTTCAGCAATTTACTCACACGCTCAGTCAATTATGTTCGAGCACGTCGAGTGCGATCTACACATGTTCAGAACAAAAAAAAAGAATGTTTTTTTTGAATTTTGAATTTTATTTGGCCCAATGGCCATTGAAAAATAGTAATATTTTATTTCATGTTTTAATTACATTCAAAAACTTCTTGGAATTTCAAATAATAAAGGATTTTGCATATACAAAATTTTGATTTTTAAATTGATTTAAGTTGTTGATGTTTCTAATATTTAGTGGAAGATTGTTGTAGGCCTGTAGTCCCATGTATAATATACTGGCTTGTGCCCTAGTTGTTCTGGTTCTGATGATGTTAAACTCGTCCACATTTCGCTGGTTGCATTGAGCTTCTCTTTTTGCAGGTATACTTGATTGAAGGTATTCAGGACACATATTATGTTTAATTTTAAAGACAAATATCATTGCCATCATATATAGTCTTTGATTTATATTCAACCAATTTAGTGATTCAAGCATAGAAGATATTGAGGTATATCGATCACACTTTAATATTGCACGCATAGCTGTGGTTTGGAGTTTTTGAAGTCTTGCTTTTTGAGTATTGTTAAACTAATAAAGAAGACTTGCACAGTATTCAAAATGTGGTTTTACAGTCACATTTTACACTTTTATTGCACTATTTTTAGATATGTTTTTGCGTGTTCTTCTAAGAACACCTAGTTTTTTAGAAGCTTTTTTGCAGATGAGATCTACATGTTCATTAAATGATAGTTTGCTATCTAACACAACACCGAGGTATTTAATTAACGTTATTTGTTCTATTTGTGTATTATTTATTAATATATTTGTTTGTTGTTGTGGGGAAGGATTATTGAGTATTATAAATTTAGTTTTGTTAGTAAGCCTATTCATATTTAACCACGTATATATTGCACTTAAATCTTGTTGTATTTTGTCTTTTAGTGTGTTAAGGTCTTTTCGAGTTATATAAAGTAGACCATCATCTGCAAATAGCACAAGCTTAGAGAATTGTATTACTCTTTCCATATCGTTTATATAAAGGATAAAGAGAAGGACCCCCAAGATCGTTCCTTGTGGAACTCCTACATTAACTGTTGCCGGGTTGGACACATTGTTCTTAACTGTTGTTTTCTGGGTTCTGTTGTACAAAAACGTTTTGAACCACTTTAGTTCTGTATATTTTACACCACACTTTTCCAGTTTATTTAACAAAATAATATGATTTACTGTTTCAAAGGCTCGTTTAAGGTCTAAGAAAACGGCTATAACACAATTTTTACTGTCCATTTCACTTTTCCAGTCACTAAACACAAAATTTATACAAGTTTCACACGAATGATTCGAGCGAGAGCCAGATTGGTGTATGCTTATTATGTTATTATTGTTGAGATGTTGTTAAAGTTGCTTCGATACAATTTTTTCTACAACTTTTCATATAAAGGGAGCATATTTATGGGACGATAATCACTACACTTAATTGAATTGGAGACTTTCTTTTTTGGGAGAATAAGAGATTCTTTCCAAGTTTCGGGAAAACACCAGCGTTGAATGAAGTATCTACAATACGGATAAGGACAGGACCAACAATTTCTAAAGCATCTTTCAGCATTTTCACATTCATAAAATTAAAGTCATTTTTAGAGTTTATCACAGTAAGGACATTGCTAATATCATTGGTATCAACTAAAGTAAACTTAAATTCTATATTGCATTCTTCTACTATACTAAAATATTCGGAAAATATCACAGAATTGGTTATATCATTCACGCTTTTAATGAAGAAATTATTAAGTTTTTCAGCGATTATAGCTTTACTATTTTCTATATCACAGTTCTCAAATTGCACATCAGTTATTTCATCTTTGTTAGTTTTTAGTACATATTTTTTTAATTGACTCCACATATCTTTTTGATTATTTGCACTATGTATTTTATTAGATATAAAAGTAGACTTAGCAGTCTCAATTTGTCTTTTGTAGAAGTTTCTATACTGACGATATGCTTGCCAGTTACTTAAGGTATTTGATGTGATGGCTGTTTTGTATATATTTACTTTACAAGAAACACGCATTTGGAGCTCTGCATGCTCTGAGTTAAGAAGAAACACACATTTTTTTATAACTCGGACTCTGCTCTGAACTAAAAAAGAAAAACGTCTATTGTTCAGAACTACAACTTTATGCAATCTTCCATCAGGCGTATGTTAAAAACTCTCAAAATGTAGCCAATGTGTAGCTTAAGTGTTTTAATAAAGGCGACATTCCGTTTTCAATGATGACCATGTAATTTGGTGTGCTTTTCTGTAGTAGCGTAGAAAACATCTTTTTACATAACATCGTAGTAGTGTTTCAACCCCGCTCCAAGCTTCGGCTATTGCAACTAAAACTTCTTACTCTGTGAGAAACCAGTTTGTTTGCACATCATTTTTTTCCATGTAGCGCTTTTAGCTTTTACAAGTTTCTCATTTTAAGAGTTTGCATCTGTAGGTAGTTTGTAATCGTTACACCCAGATACTTATACGCCCTTACAACTTCAATCAGCTTACTGTTGAAAAGCCAATTTTCATTTCCAGCTAATCTGCCCGACCATTTTTAAAAACCAACGACTTCGATTTAAAAAGAACAACATCGTCGGCAAACATAAAAGGACTTTTATTAGAATTCCAGCAAATTATTCCACCTGTGGGCTGATTAGGGAATACGAAGCGAATCGTTTTAGGTGGCGAAAATGAGATTTGATATTACTGTTTTCTGCTGTCGTCTTTTTCGTTTTACATTCGTCCTATTTTCGAAATCGAAAGCGAATTTGATTTGACATTTCAATTTTTAGCGCGTGCATTTCCGATAGCGTTTCTTTGGCGGATTGGTTTATCGACACGGTCGAAAGTGATATTTTGGTGGATTTTTTCATTTAAATAAATAAAAATGTGAGTTTAACTTTTATTGTTTTTTTTATAAAAACAGACTAGAGAAATAAACAATAATTTGTTCGAATCGAATTTGTGAGGGAACACGAATGGATAGCCAAAGGACACAACATACAACGTTCTATGCAATATGTCTAGCGCTTCGGACATTGAATTGCATACTGTGGGTTGCGCCATTCCAATGTTTGTATCCTGCCCAACCGATTTCTGGTATGATCCGTCTGCAAGTAATCTCAATGTTGCAGCTAATTTTATAATTGGTGTTGTTTCATTGTTGTTTTGTGGTCTATATTTGTCTTTTATTTCGTCCAAGACAATTTTAAATGTTTCTTTTGAAAGGAGAAACAACTTATCGAACCAAGTTTTTATAAAATAAAGCTAATTTAACAAATAATAAACAAGTAAGCAAAAACATAACTGATGTCGTTACCATATTTCTATCAGAAGAAGAAATTCTGTCTGCGCTTGGTAAATTGGATAACAGTCTTAGTCTTCCCCCCGATAATATTCGTGAAATCTTCATTAAAAACTGTAAGTACAACTTATCAAAACCACTCCAAATAATTTTCAATCAGTCTCTTGCAAACGGTGTTTTCCTCGATTCTTGGAAAATTTCTTTCATCACACCAATTGCAAAACCGATTGCAAAACTCCAATTAATTCCCAAAGTTTTTGAATCCTTGGTTAAAACCAAAATGTACGACGCTGTTAAAGCACATATCTCACCCTATCAACATGGTTTTGTCAGTGGAAAATCCATTGCAACTAATCTCACACTATTTACGAATTATTGTATCAATGCAATTGAGAAACGAAGCCAAGTAGATGTAACATACACTGACTTCTCAAAGGCATTCGATAGAGTTAACCATAAACTTCTTTTGTTAAAGCTTATAGCTATTTAGGTTTTCACTCTCAGATGTTAAATTGGATTAAAAGCTATCTTGAAAATAGAGTGCAATCAGTAAAAGTTGGTCGAACTAAATCGGAACTAATACATAATTACTCAGGAGTACCCCAAGGCAGTCACCTGGGGTCCCTCTTGTTTTTACTTTTTGTTAATGATTTACCAAACGTTATCTTAGAATCAAGTTGCCTGTGTTTTGCAGATGATTTTAAGATATACCGATCAGTAAATTCGCTTTCTGATTGTATACAACTTCAATAAGATTTAATCTGTTTATCAAAATGGTGTACATTAAATGACCTTGACTTAAATAAATAAAATAAAAAATGTTGTGTAATGACATTTACAAGATCTTATAGTCCAGTGTTCTTTAACTACTGCATATCTGAGAACGTACTTCAAAGAGTATCCAATCACAAAGATTTAGGAGTTATTTTTGATTCCAGGCTTGATTTTAGAATGCATGTTGACTAAATTGTATCTAGAGGCAATTCTATGCTTGGATTTTTGTTTAGAAATTCAACTGAGTTTAAGTGTCCTTATACTGTTAAATCACTTTTTGTGAGTTTTGTTCGTCCAATTTTGGAATACTGCTGTGTAGTTTGGTCTCCTTACTACAAAAACGCATCTAATAGAATTGAAAATTTTCAAAAAAGATTCACTAAATATTCACTTCGTAAACTAGAATGGACCTAGCCTTTGCCAACATATAAATATCGGTGCGCGTTAATTGATATAAAACCTCTAGAAACTAGAAGAATTTATTTCTTAATTGCACTTGCTAGAGATGTAATAACAGGGCACATTGATTGTGTTCCTTTAGTTGATATTTTCATTAAACATACACCAGCGCGTTGTCTTAGACCAAGGGCTAATCAATTTTTCTTCATCACACGTCATTCGACGAATTATGGAGTTAATGAACCGGTTACTAAATCGTGTCATTTTTTTAACCCATAAGCCGATGTTATTGAACTTGACTGTTCTAGAGAATTGTTCAAAAAAAGAATAATGAATACCATTGTTTATGTGCCGAATTGATTAAGTTAATTTATATAATAAACCTAATTCTGTTATTTATTATTTAAGCACGCAATGTTTTTATATTTAGCTATGTCTAAGAAAGTAGTTATGTACTTATAGACCAAATAAATAAATAAATAAATAAAATACTGACTCGAAGCAAGGAAGATCAAAAGGTAAAGAAGCACTTCTTAATAATTTTCTTCTAAAGTTTGAATTTTAAGATTCTTTTTCTTCCTCACGTTAAGCATTTATATAAATAGCATTTGAGTCCATTTAAATAAATATTTTATTACAAAGTTAATGCACCTCGGACAAAACACAAATGATTTTGATTGAAATAATAAATATTCACTGGCAATCAGTTGTCAATTATCTGGAAATGTTGGAAGTAGCATTTACGATTCGCTTCGAATTCGTTAATTGATGAAAACGAAGCGAGTCGAAAATGAGATATCGAATTAAAAACGATTCGCTTCGAATTTCCTAATCAGCCCACTGGTAAGTCATCAATGGGGCCGTCGATAAAGAGGGATAAAAGATATGTACTCAAAGGGCATCCCTGTTTCACTCCCATTTTGTGGTTTCAAACCAGTCAGACCTTACAGTATACAATATGTATTAAATAGGGCTCTTTTATCGAAAGGGGCTTTGAAATAGAAAAATACAAAAAATAATTTCTATTTAAATTATATTAGCCGTATTTTATTTTCCCCGTTATCCAGATTAGATCATCTATTCATTTGCTTTACAACAAAAAAAAAAAAGCAAATAAATAGATGATTAATTTGTCTGGATCACGAGGAAAATAAAATACGGCTATTGAATGGGTATTCGTTAATTCCAAATCTGAAATTACGACCAAAATCCATAAATCTATTGATGTAACTGACTAATTCAACTAAAATAGCTGTGAAGATAGTAAATGTAATACCAGAAGTCGATGTCAAATGTGATAAAGCTTCTTAAGGCCAAATTGACGGAGAGTGACACAAGCATTATATACATACAGATATGGATAAAATAATACTGTATGTATGTACTTACTTACTTAGGTGACGCTACAGTTCGGACGAACGCCTCAACCAACATGCCTGCCCAGCTAGCTCGGTCTTTGGCTAGCTGCCTCCAGTTATACACTCCAAGTTGGTTGAGGTCATCTTCCACTAGAGCGCGCTACCTTAGCCGAGGTCTTACTTGACTGCGTCTTCCCTCTAGGTTGGAATCGAAGATCCTTCGAGCCGGATCATGACCTAGCCATCTTAAACGTGATATACGTATTTTTTGTACCAGGTCAATGTCGCTGTACAGCTCGTATAATTCGTGGTTGAACCTTCTCTTCCAAAGGCCGTTAACGCAGATAGGGCCGAAAATCTTGCGAAGAACCTTACGCTCGAAACGACTAAGGATATCTTCATCCGCTATCGATACAGTCCATGTCTCCGCGCCATAGAGCAGGACTGGGATGATTAGAGTCTTATAAAGAGTCTCCTTTGTTTTTCAAGAGAGGGCTTTACTACTCAATTGTCTCCCTAGCCCATAGAAACAGCGATTGGCAAGTGTTCTTCTTCGCTTTGTTTCTAACGAGATGTTGTTGTTAGATATTATAGCGGATCCGAGGTAGGCAAAGTCCCTAACTACCTCAAAGTTGTACCTATCTATTGTGACGTTTTATCCAATCCGCCGGTGTTTTGTGTCCCTTTTTGTGGAATACAGGTACTTCGTTTTGGCCTCATTGATTGCTAGTCCCATCTTAGCCGCTTCAGCTTCAATGTTAGCAAACGCTCCAGTGACAGCTCGCTGGGTTCTGCCAATGATGTCATCAGCGTATGCTAATAATTGCAACAGACTTGGAAGAAATTGTGCCAGTAGAGTTAATTTGGGAATTTCTTACAATTTTTTTCAAGTATTAAGTTGAAGAAATCGCACGATAGCGCATCACCTTGTCGGAATCCTTTCTTGACATTAAAAGCTTCTGTGAGGTCAGTACCAAACTTGACGGAGCAGCGAGAGTTCTCCATCGTCATCCTAAACAGTCGGATGAGTTTTGTGGGGATGCCAAAACCAGACATGGCTCGTCTCTATAAATGCTATCGTAAGCAGCCTTAAAATCGATAAAGAGATGTTGGGTATCGATTTGGAGTTCTTGGGTAGTTTCCAGGATCTACCGTAACGTGAATATTTAATCGATTGTGTACTTTCCTGGGCGGAAACCGCACTGGGTCCAATCAGATTGCTGACAAGTGGTTTCAGACGTTCACATAATACAGCAGAAAGGATCTTGTACGCGATATTCAGGAGACTTGTTCCTCTATAGTTGGCGCAGTTTAGAGGGTCTGCTTTTTTAAGGATCGGGCAAACGATGCTAAGGTTCCATTCATCAGGCATACTTTCTTCTGAGCAGACTTTGGAGATGAGTTGGTGTATGTACTGTACCAGGACATCTCCGGCTGCCTTAAAGAGTTCGGCGGGTAGTCTGTCGGGGCCAGCAGCTTTGTTCTTCTTTAGTTTAGATCTTGCTATCCTCACTTCATTTTTTCAGGTGGACGGAAGTTTTGTGAGTCATCGTCCATGTTGAATGGTTCATTCTGGCTGACAGCGGGATTTTGGTCTTCATCGCCGTTTAACAGTCTGCAGAAATGGTTCTTTCATATACTCAGCACCGACTGTGACACAACTACGAGGTTTCCATTCCTATCTCTACAGGCTTCTGTGCGGTTTTTTTTTGCCTTGACACGTTCTTTTTACCTGTTGGTAAAACGCCCGCACATTGTTCCTGGAGTAGCATCTCTCAATATCTTCGACCGCACGCTTCCCATGCTCTCTCTTTTTCTCGCGAGCGTCTCTCGTCCTTCTTTGCAGCGCCGCTTTATATGCCAATTGTTTAGCTGCATGTGCCTGCCTGCATTCTGCATCGAACCAAAGGTTTCGTGGTGGAGGTCTGATGAAACTTAGCACATCAGTTGCGGTACGTCTGATGGCTTGTTGGCAGCCTTGCCACTGGTCTTCGGGACTTGATGCTGGCGGCAACGGATTTCTTGAGAGATTACGGGATATTCGATCGGCATAGGTTCTGGCGGTCTCTTGCGATTTCAGTTTTCCGACGTCATACTTCCTCACAGTATTACTCCGTTGTTGGGAAGTTCGGGTTATTCGATTCTTACCTTGGCTGCAACAAGGTAGTGATCCGAGACGATGTTAGCTGCTCGGAAGGTGCAAACATCCAGAATACTGGATCCCGCCAAGTCCCATTGTGTATCTCGAGATGAGGAAACCGTTTGCTGCAATAGTGACGTTACGTGCCCCGCCGCAAAGTCAATTAGCCTAAGTCCGTTTTCAGACGTTGTGTCGTATAGGCTGTTTTCCGACAGTCCTACCAAAGATTTCCTCTACCTATTTGGCGTTAAAATCGCCTAGTACGATCTTAACGTCATATTTAGGGCACTGCTCATAGGTTTTGTCGAGGAGCTCCTAGAAGTCATCCTTGGTGGCGTCATCCTTGTCTTCTGTGGGGGCGTGAGCGCATATTAGACTAATGTTGGCGAATTTAATACGGATTGTCACAAGTCGCTCACTCACGTGTCGAAAGCCCAAGACTTTTTGCCTAAGTCTGCCGCTTATGACGAATCCGCACCCAAATAGACGCTGTCTCATTTGGCATTCGAGAGTTAATATATATTTTGAAGTTACTTTGGGTAGACCCAGCGTTTTGTTATAGAAATACCTTTGACGTTTTTTGATTTCATCGTGTTGTGTGTATCCCCATATTTGAACTGCATATCCCAAAATGGAACTGGTAACGGCATTGAAGATTTCAATCTTAAATAAACATTTTATATCTTTGCTTGCAATTAACTAACTCTAAGTATAATTCAAATTTTGTCTGGCTTGCTTCGCTCGCTCTTTTAAGTTTTCCGTCAAACTTAATCCAGAAGTAAGCTAAACCCCCGAATGCTTATATTTGCTAACAACTCTGGCATTGTACTCATTCTTTTTGTTCTCTTGAATCCTCTTTGCGCAACCGACCGTTGGCCAAGTGATTTGGTTCAAGCTATACTCGAACTCTCATTTACTTCTTCGACACTTCCGTCACAATACTCTTCCGATAATATGAATATCGCGATGTATACAAGTAGTGCCTCTGGTGTTAACTCGGAAATTCTGCTCCATTCTTTCAATTACAGTAAAACCTGCTAATCGGGACACTCTATAATCGGACCACCTTATATTCGGAGCGCACCTTATGCATTCCCTTCTATTTTTCATACAAATTTCCCCTTATAATCGGGGCACCTGCTAATCGGAACATGGACCACTAAGATAACATGTGTTGCTTAATGTATGCTTTTTTGTTAATTGTTGATGCCGCCGCGACGGTTTTTCTTTTGCTTTATTTGGTGATTTCCCAATAAGTTTGTAATTTTAGCTTTCGTTAGTTGGCAAATGAAACAATTTGAATTAGCATTTGTTTGTTAAAGGTGTTTGTTTTTGGTATTCAATAAAGCAGTTAAGTTTAAAAATTAGTAAACGAAATTAGTGTGATCTTGATCTGGAAAATAAGGTTGAATAAGTGTCAAATTGAATAAATTTTATGACCTTTAGTCCAAAATGCGTTTCGCCCGAGCACTATAGTTGGGCTCATCAGTTAGATGCTATCGTACCGTTCTAAGACGCAATATTTTTTGGTCGATGATTACCTGTAAAGTAAAGTTCATAGCATTATATAGATCACCCAGTACTCGAAAAGGTGAATTTTGTGAATATTTGAGTGATTATTTGAATGACAATGTGAATGAAAACATAATTATACTAGGCGATTTCAACATAGACTTGTTCGCGGATTCAAATTATAAAAGAGATCTAGAATGTTTATTTAAAGAAAATTTGTGTAAGCAAATGGTAATAAAACCTACAAGAATATCTGCCGGTACAAGAACGCTATTAGACTACGTTGTAACCGATATTAAATCAATTGAAGTAAAAGTTATAAATGAATTGAAAATAAGTGATCACGAAACAATGGTTTTTAAATTGCCAGTGCGTACAAATAAAGAAAAAAAAGTGAAAAAAGTTAAACATTTTAAAATACAATAAGCATAGATTTATACAAAAAATCAGAGAAAGTGATATAAATAGAATTGGAACTTTAGTACATATAAATGATTCAATCAGTGAGCGATTTGAAAAAGAAATGCTTAAAGTTGTAAATTGTTTTGTGGTTCAAAAAACATACAAAGAAACTGACCAACAGTGGTTTAATTATGATTTAAGGAGACAAAAGTCAGAAAAAATCAGAAGTCACCTGAAGTTTGTGTTAACCAGAAACATTGAAGATTGGGAACAATATAAGAGAATTAGAAATGCTTACAAAAAAAATCTTCAAATAACAGAGCGAAAATTCATTAAAGATAAGTTAAATGGGGCTAGTGATCAAAGGAATATGTGGAAAACGTTAAAAACTTTAGTTTTGGGACAATCAGTAACAGAAACTAATTGTGTTGAGTTTAATGGGAACAAAATAAGTGATGAGAAAATAATTGCCAATAAATTTAATGAATTTTTTATTAAAAGTGTAATAGAAATAAATGAACAAATACCGAAAGTTGCATGTTCAAATCTTTTGCTAAATAGTGAACATTGTTTCAAATTTAAAAAAGTGGAATCAATAGAAGAACTCTTAAAAATAGTTGAAATGATGCCTAATAAAAATGATTTCAATTTCATGAACAAACAAATGTTAAAAGATAGTTTTACGATTGTGGGCCCTACTCTATTAAACATAATAAATTATTCGTTTGAAAATGGGAAATTTCCAAGCTCCTGGAAATCGTCTGTTATAACCCCAGTGGCAAAAATATCTAACTCAAAGAAATGCGAAGACTATAGGCCTATAAACATGCTTCCTCTGTATGAAAAGATACTGGAAAAGATTGTTCAAATTCAATTAGAAGAGTACCTACAGCTAAATGATCTGATAATTGAGGAGCAATCTGGATTTAGACGAAAACACTCTTGTGAATCAGCTCTAAACTATGTCATAGCAGATTGGAAGGAAACGATACATAAAAAGAAGAAGATTGCAGCAGTATTTATCGACCTCAAAAGGGCATTTGAAACGTTGGATAGATTGATTTTATTAAAAAAATTGTATGGGTACGGAATACGAGGAACTGAGTTTAATTGGTTTAAGTCATATCTAATAGAAAGAAAACAAATTGTAAAGTTTAATGGGGTAAGTTCGGATGCATTAGATTCAGACTTAGGAGTGCCACAAGGTTCAATTTTGGGTACATTATTGTTTGTAATTTATGTTAATGATATAAAAAGTGTTTTAAAATATCGTAAATTAAAACTATTTGCTGATGATGGTTTATTTTACGTTGAAGATAATGATTTAACAAACAGTATAAGACAATTGGTAATGGATATTAATAACATACAAAATTATTTAAATATGAATAAACTAAAATTAAACACAGAAAAAACTAAAATAATGTTATTACCAGAAAATAAAATAATTTGTAAATTAAATGAATTTGAATGTGTACAAGAAACCAAATACTTAGGAATAGTTATTGATTGTAATTTAAATTAAAAAAAAACATTTTGAAATGCTTTCTAAAAAAATTGCCAACAAAATCGGTTTTTTTCGAAGAATACGAAAAAAGCTTAGTATTTCTATGGCGATCAAGATATATAACTCCATTATACAGCCACATTTTGAGTATTGCCCGACAATACTATTATTGGGGTCTGAATTAATGCTTAATAAATTACAAATCTTACAAAATAAGGGGATGAGAGCAATCCTATGTTGTAATCGTTATACGTCTATAAGTTATATGTTAAATACCTTGAACTGGCTTTCTGTAAAGCAAAGAATTGTAATGAATACTTTAATATTTGTTTTCAAAGTAAAAAATAATTTAATGCCTACTTATTTACAAAGAAGACTGATAACAAGGAGTGAATTGCGTCCATATAATCTTAGAAATAATAATAACTTGCACTTACCGTTTTTTAGAAATAATAGAACACAAAACATGTTATTTCATAAAGGAATTCAAATTTTTAACTGCCTTCCTAATAATATTAAATTAGAAACTAATTTAACTAGATTTAAGCACTCAATTATTTATTTTGTAAAAGAAAATTATTAATGAATACTTAATTATTAATTATTACAAATAGCAAATTTAATGCTAAATAAATATATACTAAACTAAACTAAACTACCTACTCTAATAAAATGTACAGCATACACACACTGCAAATTTTATTTTTCTAGGGGCATTTGGTTAAACTCATGTACCTAGAAAAATATGTTATATGCCCGTGGTCTGGCCAGTAACTATTTATGAAGAAGAAAACGCAAACAATATGTAAAATATTATTTTCGTTTTGTGTTTGTGGACTTTGTTATTAAAGTGTTTCGAAGATGCACATTTTTCTCTAGAGAGATCTTGCAAAGAAATTTGATTGAAGCAAATCTCAAATCCAAAGAATTTTGACCGCGAAGGAGGACATAGAACTGTGATTTGAAAAATTCGTTAGATTCGTATGAAATCATTGTATCTTTTGCCGAAATTGATGTCTTGATATTCAAATGGTGCTAATTTATGTTACAATTCTGCAAGCAAAAGCACTGGCTATACCAACAAATCTAATTGATATTTTTTTGGAAAACTTTTATAGGTGGTATATGCACTGGCAGTAAGTAGATCCGTTCGATTAAAAAGGAACCTCTACAATCGGACCACCTCCTAGTTGGACCACTTTTCTTCGGTTCCAAGGGTGGTCTAATTTGACAGGTGTTACTGTATAATGTTTATGAAATGAATTTCTTTTTGTTGATATCCCCTATAACGAATTGTTTTATTATTTCTCTTAAACTTGTCTTATTTAATAATAATAAAAAAAAAAACTAGTTTTAGGTGATTAGTTTAGTTTATTTATATAGCAGAACTCTGCTATTAAAAATTCAATTTTGTTTACAATGTTTAAACTTAAATTATATATGTATATACAATATTGGTGTTCCAGATTTAAATATATCTCTTTCGGCTGTTTTGGTCGTAATGTTTTTTTAATGAAACAATTTCATTTCCTTTCCCGACGTTTCGACGGTGGTTGCCGTCTTCTTCAGGGGATCTTTTATTTACAAAAATAAATTGAACATATTATACACATAAGAACATTTAGTGTAAAATTTTGGCAAACTTACATTTAGTACGTATTACAAAGAAACGTAAATAATACAATGAGAAACAAATATAAAGCAATGTTTAAAAAAAAAAAACCACTTCGATTGAAGCTTAGTCGGGTTTTAATTGTCACGGATTCTGCTTAGTCACCAAAGAGCAGTAAACCGATGAAATGTTCTGGATGTCTTGTTTACGATTCATATTGTTTTTGTTGTTAATAATATGAAGCGTTTCTAGAGTATACAGCTTGGAGACATGTTTCTCCCTTTCCAGGATTTCCACTCTGTCAAAATCTGGTTTGTGTCCACGCTCAATGGAGTGTAAGGCCAATACTGTCTTCCCAGTGCTTTTTAAATTAATGTCGGATTTGTGGTTGGAAATTCGTTGACGAAGAAGTTGTTTCGTTGTACCGATAGAGGAAAGATTGCAATTTTCTTCCGCATTGCCACGACAGTTAATTATATAGACTACGTCTGTGCACTTATCCTTTTCCGTTTTTGTTTTCATGTTTGTGAAAAGAGGTGCCAGCGTCCTATTGGATTTATACGCTAAACTGACGTCATTAGTGCTATTTTTTTACCGTCTCTAAAGTTTTCTGATAGTTTGGGAACATAAATTATACTCTTATAAAAACCTCTCTCTTTTTGCCGATTATCAACAGGAGCTTTGTGTTTTTGGCGAAGTATCAAGCTCCGTATGATTTCCATTGGATAGCCATTATCTAGTATATACAATATTTACATCATTAAGATAATTACGTTTGATGAACTCATTTACATATCTTTTAAACGTTTTTAAATTTGTTTCATTTTTTGCTTCGGAAGGAAGTAAGTTGAAAAGTCTACATCCTTTATATAATAAACTATTTTGTGTAAGGTTTGCAATGTAGTTAGGAAGTCTGAAATCATCTCTATTTCGAAGATTATAAGGCTGTGATTCACCCACATATCTCAAATATTTACTCAAATATTTAGGTAATAAGTTATATTTAATTTTGAAAACAAAACATAATAAATTAACAAAGATTCTTTGTTGATTGTTCTTATCGGAGTTAGACGGTTACATTTCAGTATAATACGCATAGATTTATTTTTTAGACGTTGTCGATTTAACAATTCAGTGTTAGAACAAAGGTATAAAATTTACGAACAAAACGTGAAGTGTGGTTTTATCATGACATTATAAATATTAATTGCACACATTACTGACAGTTTATTTCTTATTCTGTTAAAGAAACCATTTTTGTTATTAATTTTTTTGACTAAATAATCAACGTGCAAATTAAATTTTAATTTGTTATCAATAACGACACCTAAATATTTAATAATTTCTATTTGTTGAATTTTTTGGCTTTCCATCTCCAGATTCAAATTGATGTTATGTTTGAGGGCCATGCACTTCGATTTAGCTACGTTTAGTTTTAATTTATTTGCTTTCAGCCATTCGCTGACTCTTTTAAGATCTTGTAGAAAATTCGTGCAGTCGTCTGCATTCTTTCCAGATATAAAAATAAGTGCATCATCTGCAAAAAGCACAATTTGGGAGTGTCTGAGAACTTGTTTGATGTCGTTTATATATATAATAAATAAAAGCGGGCCAAGGATGGATCCCTGTTCGAGGCTGTTTGACAGTATTCCATTCACGGGACCTAATGTTTTTTGGGTTTTATCTGACAGGTATGACTGAAACCAGTTTTGTTCATCCCCTCTTACACCATAACCGCTAAGCTTTTCTAAAAGTATTCTTCGATCTATTGTTTCAAAAGCTCTTTTTAGATCGAGAAAAACAGCGAATACAATTTTCCTGCTACCTCCTCTTTCCAACTAATTAATACATTATTTAGTTCGGATTCGCATGAATGTTTTTTTCGAAAACCAGATTGGTTTTCGAGCAAAAGATTATTTTCGTCGTGGTATTCTTCAATTTGGGTATGCACTATTTTTTCGATTACCTTTTCGTAAACTGGAAGAGCGTTGATTGGACGAAAATTTTCACATTTGTCAGCTCCTTTAACTTTTTCAATGGGAGTGACTATTGACTCTTTCCACGCAGCCGGGAAACTTCCTGCATTGAGTGGTTAATAATTTTCGCAAGCATTGGAAGAGCATTTTTGCACTTACGAAATTGAAGTCTCTTTTGTTGTTTAGCGACTTTAAAACATCTTTTATTTCAATTACCGAGACACATCTGAATTTAAACAACGCGTTAGTGTAATTAGTTATTTGACTGAATTGAACAAAAGGAATCGAATCATTGATTTCAGAGACACTTTCGATAAAGTAGTTATTAAATTTTTCCAGCTATGTCTTTAGTATTTGATACGCTTACGTTGTTGAAAGATACATGTTGAATACACTGCTTTTTTTCAATTAGAACGTTTGATTTAATGACTTTCCACATGGATTTTTGGTCAATAGCATTTGCAATTTTTTGTTTAATTCTATTATTCTTAGCTTTAACTATTTCAGCCTTATAAATGTTCCTGCACTCACGTTATCTATCCCATGATTCATTGTTGTTAATTTGTATAAACTCTTGGTATCTCCTAATTTTTTCGCGTTTCAACTGTATAAGTGTGTTATTGAACCATTCATTTGAAATCTTTGAAATATCTTTATAAACAACCATATTATTTATAACTCTAAGCAATTCCTCACTCAAAATCTTACTACTTTATCGAGGGTCGCAATTATCAAAAACTGTTGCAATTCTGTTTAACTGGTTAATGAATGAGGCCTTGTTATATTGAAGAATTCTGATTTTATTTTGACTAAGTGTTTTTTTTCAATTTTGTTCTTATTTCGTAGTCTATTATAAGAGTTTCATGGTCTCCGATTTTTAGTTCTGTGTTGGTTTTGGCTGTGGCCTACGTGGAGTCAGTAATAACGTAATCGATTAAAGTACGTGATGTGTTCGTGATTCTGGTAGGTTCTTGCACTATTTGTTGGTTCATACTCTCATTAATTATGGTGTTTTGCATCTCCTTCGTATAAATATTTGATGAATCCATCCAGTCTATGTTGAAATCTCCTGCTTTAATAAAATGCCGGTTAAGATCAACAAGTTCTTCTATCCAAACCTTAAAATTATCACAAAACGTGAGTTGGGTGATCGATATACTGATGCGAGGTACAATGATTGGTCATTAGATGTTACTTTTATGACTAGCCAGTAGATATGTTCGGAAACTATCTTTTCTTGCCTTATAATCTGTACTAAAAACTGATTTTTTACATGTAAACATATTCCACCTGTATGGCGCGATGCACTATTGCATCGTGTTAGTTGATAACCTTTATAACGATGATTTGGATCTCACTGTCTTCGATGTTTTCGGTGATGTGTGTTTCAGACATAATTAGAAAATCATATTTAGTATTGGCAAAACACTGTTCAGCCTCACATAGGTTTCCTGTAAGTCCTTGAATGTTGCAGTACACACCACTGATTTTTTCTCGTTGCTATATCTGATACTTATTTTTTTCAGCTGGCATCAGTCGTTTATAAACTGAGCAGTCCGCATTTCGACTATCATGGTTAGTTTCTAGGCTAAGGGTGAACTTTTCATTGTATCGCATACAGTTTATGCATTTAAGCTCATTAGATTGACAATCTCTTGTATCGTGATCTTTACTACATTTTCCGCATTTCATTTCACTTTAACAATTTTTAGCGATGTGGTGATAAGCGTTGCAGTTAAAACATCTACTCACATTAAAATATTCAAAAACTCGACATTTTTCCCAACCGATGGATGTTTAATTTGCGATTTTCCAGCGTATTCTTGTGATCATTTTGATCAAGTTCAACCACAGCATAGTAAGCCTCTTTGTTTTTATTTTTAAAATCTTTTACACATTTTACTGTGCCTTGAATATTATTTTGCTTTTTAACAGCTGTTTCCAATTCCTCTCTGCTCCATTTCTCATTCATGTCTGCAATCATTAGTTGAGGACGTCTGTTACCGAATATTTTTACATCATATTTTTCACCGAGTTTCTTCTTCATCTCATTTTCTATTTTTTGCGCTGTTTCTTCTCCTCTACAATTGATGGTAATTGCTCCTTCTTTTCTGTCGGATACACTATCCACTTTGAGGGAAAGAGAAGCAGGATTAATGTGTTCCTTTATTTCTTGCTTTGTTTTAAAGTTCATTTGTTTATTTTTTGGTTTTATATAAAGGGTCCGCCAAATAACTTTTTTTTGAAAATGCTATAAAAAAAACTGCTGAATATTTTCTCAAATTTCTTTTTTTTATTTGAATGTACAATCCTTCCGGTTAATAATGGAAAATAATTTCATTCAAATGGCTGCCTCGGCTGGCCATGCAGTAGCCTACACGATCGGTCCAATTTTTAAGCACATTATCGATTGTGTGCAGCTGTATTTCACCTTTAAAGCGTCAATTGTCTCTGGCTTGTTGGCGTAACACTTATCTTTTACGGCACCCCACAAATAATAATCCAACGGTGTCAAATCGCAGCTCCGAAGTGGCCAAACGACTGATAATGTGATCTTCAAAAACAGGGCGCAAAACATCGAGTGTAGCTTCGGCTGTGGGGCACGTAGCGCCCCACCAAACCAAAAAACCAAATATTGCCAATATCCTCCTCTTCAATTTTTGTGAACAAAAATTCGTTCAACATGGCCCGATAACGATCGCCATTGACTGTAACGGCCACTCCTTGCTCATTTTCGAAGAAAAATGGCCCAATTATGCCTCTGGACCAAAATCCGCACCAATCAGTGACTTGTTTTGGGTGTATCGGCTTTTCAATGTATGCGTGCGGGTTTTCTTTTTTTTGGCAAAATCGGCATCTTCTCTAAGTCGATCGCAGGCCCACTTAGCGAAGCGAAAACGCATTGGATGGTCAGTTGGCTTCAACTCCTGAACCTATTGGACTTTGTATGGCGTCGTACCAAGTTCTTTATTCAAAATTCGTCTCAATGATGTCTCCGAAATGTTCAATTGTTGAGAACGACGGTGGATTGATGTTGATGGCGCTTCACGCACACTTTCTGCCACAGCAGCAATATTCTCGGGTGAACGAACTGTTTTTGGCTTTTCACGCTTTGGTTTATGGATGAGGTGTTGTCTCTTTTTTTTCGACTGTGTGATTTGCTTAACTCCAGCCTGTAAGTTGCTCTTCATCTCGCTTACACACATTTTACTGTCGATTGTAAGCTTTTTTTACATTTTCAACAATTAGTTCGCTTTGTGCTTTAAACGATTCGGTATATGCCGTAAATTTTTTAATTTCTAAAACACTTTGTTCACATGTTTCTTGTGCTTTTTTCATGGCTATCAATCTTTCAGTGTGTCTAACTTCAATTGCTTCAAGCATATTTTTTTTTTCCGTTTCATTTTTTTTAAACTGTCTTCAAATTTATCTTTGTATTCCTGTAAATAGTTTCCGTTTTTTCTTACAGTGGCTTGTAACGGGTGACTTTTTTGGTACTTGGTTTTTGACGTTTATATTTTTGACAGATCACACATGACAAATTCCACGAACATTTGACATTTCGATTCAGTATTGTTTGCCATTTCATCATGAATAGACTTACGCCTGAACAACGTTTGCAAATTATTGAAATTTATTATCAAAATTCGTGCTCTGTGAAAAATGTGTTTCGCAAGCTACGTCCGTTTTATGGTCGTCATAATTTTTGGCTAAATGGATACGTGAATAAGCAGAATTGCCGTATTTGGAGTGAAGAGCAGCCAGAGGCAATTCAGCAGCTACCAATGCATCCCGAAAAATGCACTGTTTGGTGCGGTTTATGGGCAGGCGGCATCATTGGGCCGTACTTCTTCAAGGACGATGAAGGCCGCAGGGTTACGGTCAATGGAGAAAGGTACCGTTCGATGATAACAGATTTTTTTTTGCCGAAAATGCAAGAATTGAACTCGGTCGACATGTGGTTCCAACAGGACGGTGCCACATGCCACACTGCACGCGAAACCATGCATCAATTGAGAGTCGAATTTGGTGAGCAGTTGATCTCACGTTTTGGCGCAGTCAATTGGCCACCAAGATCATGTGATTTGACCCCGTTAGACTATTTTTTGTGGGGCTATGTTAAGTCTATTGTCTATGGGGACAAGCCAAACACGATTGCTGCCTTGGAAGCCAACATTGAACGCGTCATTGGTGAGATTCCGGCCGAAATGTGTGAAAAAGTTTGCCAAAATTGGACCTTCAGAATGGACCACCTGAAGCGTAGCCGCGGGCAACATTTAAGTGAAATTATTTTTAAGAAGTAAATGGCAAAAATTGATTTATCGATCCAAATAAAAATTTTATTCACTTTTTACAAGTTTCTTTGTTTTTTTGAATTTTCAAAAACCAAGCTCTTAAAAAATCACCGTTTATATCACTCAGTGTTAAATTAACTTTATGCGTGCATTGTATGCACTCTTGACAAATAAACCTTATCATTGGATTAGTATTGAGCATGTTGCTGCTGTATTTGTCCAGGCCGCTACACTTTACTGTGAAATGATAACTTTTTCCGTACCAACTTTCAAACTACGAATCTTTCCACACTCTATTGATTTTTTATAATATTTTGTTACTTCAATTTCAGATCAAATGAACTTCATTTCTCATCAAATGTTCAACTAAGATGCCAAGAAAACAAAAACAATTACTGAAATCCAACCTAACGAATAAACAATTCCGGTTGTAGTAAGTACTAGAATTATATTATTAACATACATAACACAAGAGAGGATGCTTAACATTGGAAAAAGCAAAGAAATTGATAAAAAATAACAACACTTAGGTTTAAAACTATTTTTAAGTATGTAGTTTAATAATGTTTTTAAGGAAATTTGTTTAAAAAAAAAGTCATGTCAATAGTTGGTAAAAAAGTAATAACATCATATAATATAGGTAGGGAACATGCATAAATATACAAATAGTTTTAAGTATTTAACCTTTATGCGAGTAATTCAAGACTTATAATCTTTATTTTTTATTTGTTAAAAAGTTTAGAGTTATTTTTAAATAGAATCAACATTATTTTGTATGAAACAAATTTTATTATAATACATACTTTGACAAAATGACAGAATTTAAAAAAAATGGCTGTTAGGCACAATGAACAACAATTCCACCAAAGAAATAATTTTATTATTGCTAATTAAGAATTTACAATATAAAACGTTAAACAAAATTAAAACTCGATAAAAATAATAATAATTTTGTTTTACGAGTAGTTGAGTATAAATTGATTTATTTAAACAACAAAAAATTATTAAACATAAAATACAATCGTACATACATTTTAAAGATTAACTAATATGTACAGTTTGCTCTGTGTAATATTATTACAAATTTATATTAATGCAAATTAAATCTTATATAATTCCAAAATCTTCTTTTAAAATCGAATATAGTTTCAGCATTTTGTATGTCCATATAATGTATTGTTCGCTGTTCTCTTGTTATTCGTACACGTTCTGTATTCGCAGGTCTTGATTGTAAACATTTTTTTGAAGGTAGGTGTAGTCGTCGTGTAACGAGCCTTGTGCCGTTTGGTCCTAACTGGCTTTTCGATACCCCTAGCTCAACGGTGTGTGGTTCTTGAACCTACCGCTCATTACAAAAAAAAAAAAATAGGTTTTAATGCCAGTCTTTATTTCAGGTATCCAGGGTGTTTGGGATACTGCGAGATATTTTCTATTACCCTCCCTACCTTGGTTGCATTTCCCGCCTTTGCAACCCCATAACTAGGCTCCTATCTCCATCTCATCCTCATCCCTCTCATCACACCCTTTCAAAAAAATTTATTCCCAACACATTTCAGATCTCGTTAAACCTCATATTAAAAAAAAAATAAATTTCATTTTTTTTGCACACGTTATAAATAAATCTTTATTTTGTACCAAAAGATTACTTTAAAAATACTAACATTATCTTTCAAAATTTTACTTTACTAAAAATGTACAAATTGCAAGTTGGTAACCTTCGCGAAGATAATCAAAATTTTAATTCACTTACAATTAACACGTCTTCGATTTATTACAAATTTTGGGATATCAAATCAAATTAAATTTTATTAAGTTTTTTTTATTTTTTAAAAAAGATTTATTTTCAAACGGGCAGCGTTTCTGCCTATAAACATAAGAATGACAATGTTACTTAAAATATTCAAGCTTAAATACTAATTTTTGCACATTACCAAGCCAACTCATTCCCACAGATATCCAGGTATTTAGATTTCATTATTTTTCTCATCAAAGCGCTAGACGCTGACACCTGCATTCCTCTTTCTCATATTCGGCTCATGCAATACGTTTCGCCTGCAGCTTCGTCGTCGTCATCATTAACTCCTCCCGCCTTAAGATCGAACGTCATCGTTCGACGTGGCTGGTCTCAAAAGATGAGAAATATCTTCCAGGCCCAAGGTGACGGTGGATGCTACGTTTTTAGGAATTTGATGCGGTTCACTATTTCTTAGTTCTTTCCTTTGTATGAATCTGGATATGAGGTAAGCACCGAACAAGATGAATATTATTATGGTAAGTCCGATGGGTAGCGAAATTGATGTTGTTTTTTGTGATTCTAGATTCATAAACTATATTCATTGGTACATCGTTCATAAACATAAGTCTGTGAGACCCCTTACCTTCAAAGTTGTCAGATTTTCTATCTATAAATATTTTTGCAAAAAAAACACATAGACTACTTTAAGGAACATTTATTTTAAATAAATAAAATAAAAAACAATGTAATTTTATCACTCCGCGCAATCTTGACACCAATTTCCGCGATGCTCCCCGCACATGGGACGATTACAGGAGGTGCAAAAAAATCGGGTCTTACGCTTCTTTTTGTAATCGCAGAAAACACAATTTTTTCTGGGTTGATTTTCAGATATCATTGGAACATATGGCAAAGTATCACCTAAAATGGCATCAATATTCCTTTTTAGGCAACGCCTCAAAGTTGGTACTTCGCGACGATGACGTAACCAGGGCTCTATCAATTTGTGTGTTACCTACCTCCTTCACAAATTCTCGCCTTGTCAATGGTTTTTGTTCATTACGGCTGCTATTATGAACGTGGATGACAAAAGAGTTGACTATAGACATATTCAATATGCCAAAAAAATAGCATAGTAGCCATCTTTGTGTCTTTCTGCTGCAAGACATACTATGACACATTTGGCCAAACGTATCTACTGCACCCTTGGTGGAATTATAAAATTCTATGATATCTGGCTTACCCGATGGGGCCAAAGTTCCATTTCCGTGAGTTGTTGAAAGGAGAAGGACATTTTTATTTTTTTTAGGCCTGTAAGATACTAATGTAGATTTGCCATCGAAACAAAACATTGAAGATCCTGTCGGTCTTGGTTGCAAGAGTTGCGGAGGGATTTCTCGCTTGTTAGAACGAATTTTACCAACAATTGTTAATTTGTACTGGTCCTGCAATAGCTCTTTTGCTAGTAGCACTGACGTGAACCAATTATCCATTGTAACGTTGCGATTACTACCTCGAAGAGTTTCTGTAAGTTGCTTCACGAAAAAGGATGCCAATGGTTCTCCGTTCGAATTTGTGCCCTTTCCCATGTATGGTATCGCATCTATCATATAGTTTGTCTTCGAATCACAAATAATAACTGTTTTTATTCCATATTTGTCGGGTTTTGATGGTATATACATTCGAAATGGACAACGTCCACGAAATCCCAGTAGCTGTTCATCCACAGTTACAAATGAACCGGGTTTGTAACTGTCTCGACAAACATCAATAAACATTTCCCATATTTCCCTTATTGGTGCAAACTTATCAACAGCTTTTCGATCTTCTCGGGTTGTTTTATCATCAAATCTTAGACAGTTTAATAAGAAATCGAACCTATCCTTGGACATAACTGAATTATATTTAGTCCCACTTAGATTGAGATGATTATCTTTTTTTCATGCAGCTAATAAAAGCAATCCTATCAAGGCTTTTATTTCTTCAGCACAAGTATCACTAACTGTAGCTGTTTTATCCGCGTAGTTTGTTTTTTTTAGTAGAGATTTCTGTATTGGTGTGCAATACAATTATATTCACTATCGAATCGGAGATAAACAGTTTAAATTGTTCTAGTGGATTTATTGCATTTTTTGCTTCATTTTTCGGCCCTTGAATAATGTGAGTTATATTTCTAGCTTGTGTTCGGGATGTGAAGCCTTGGGATGGGTTTGCTGACCACTTGTGACCGTTCTTGCCTCTCAGATTGTTAACTGATGAGATAATTATTCGAGCTTCTGGTTGTCTTGAACTCACCTGTTCCTGAAGAGGCTGCTCACTATCTGATGAATCGGAAAAATTGATAAGACGGCGGCGACGACGTCGAGAATGATTTGACGTTTGAAGAGGTTCGTCATCAGAATCACTTGAATCATCTGTTGGTCGTTCACTTTCAGTCTCTAAAATATCTTCGACTTCACTTCCAAAATCATTCGGGGGAAGAGCGTCTTCGTCTCTTGTGTTGTGTTGGATAATAGTGAATATATTTCTTCTTGGCTTAAAGTAGCCATGCTGAAGAACAAATCAAATAAAAAATATTTCTAGACTTCAAATAAAACGTTTGCAAATCGTCGCTTGGGTAAATGTTTGTCGTATGTTACATTTGGCTACTTTTGGGAAAACGACATCAAAGTTTAGAATTTTTTTTCTCAAAAACCCTTCGTCAGATTTGCTTGAAAATTGTATGACTTATGTAAAACAAAGTTGTTAGTCCAATAACGTTAAAATAAAATCGAAATATTTGTTAAGGAAAAATTTAGAGCCAATTTTGGTCAGAATGCCTTTGTCGTATGTGACTACTTCACCAAGTCTGCTAGTTTCCCAAACACATACGACAAAATTTTTACACATGCGACAAAGATTTATTAAATGTTTGAATGGAATAGTATTCTTCATACGACAAAACGACATTTATGAAGTAAAATAAAAAAAAAAACGTTTTTAATTCATTTATTTTTATTAACAAAAACTTAGTTATACATCTATTTATAATAACAAAACCTTACTTCTAATAAATTAAATACAAAAAATAGATAAATAAATAAATTTTTTTGAACTTAAATTCGCTTTTTTCACAGCACATCGTTTAATTGATAATTATAAGAAAAACATAAGAAAAAAATGTATTCGTTTTTTGAAAATAAAAATAAATTTAAATTTATTTAGATGTTTCGTTTAACTTCAAAATGGCTCGATAAAAACTTTTATCCTCGGCGTTTTCAAGGTAGGGTATCATGCTTTTTAAATCGTTTTTCTTATTCACATCTATATTTTTGGTTGAATTTATTCGAAGTGCTTCATTCCATATATTTGTTTTGGTAGAATTTTTTAAACGAGGTTTTATCAATAATTTAAGGTTATTATAGCATATTTCTTTGAAAGTTGTTTTTATCCCGATCTCATTGATATTGTCTTTGTGGTAAAAGATTGATTTGCATTTAAAATATTGAACTTGCTTAAAGTTCAGTTTTTCAGATTTTAAGGCATAATTTTTAAAATCCTTCTGGTTCATTTGCAATATTTTTAACGAAACATTTGGAAAGTTCATTTTTTTTAAAAGACGGATTAGAGTAAGCTGGCTTGGTATTTCGATATTTCTCAGATATTTTTCGATCACGCTATGGACGCAGTCCACTTCCTGCAGAGATGAGTGTCCAGGTTCACTAAATTTTTGTATTACTTTTTCGACTAAATTTTGGTGATCGTGTATGAACTGTAGAATAGCGGTTGATGTGATGCGGTTTCGATTCTGTGGAACACATGAATCACTCCATAAGATTAAAGTTCTTATATTTGGATGGTCTTCCATAATTTTGTTTAACATTTTAATGAGTGCACTTGCTATATCATTCCCAGATCTTCCGCAAACAGTTTCATTCCACAAAACACAATAAGTAACTTTACCAAATCCAGGAATAATAAGCGTGCCAGTGAGATTGTAAACACAGAGTTTTCTTTTATAATAAAAGTTTGAAGTGTACATTTTAGGCAAGGTGAAAATATTTTCCAAGTCATACATTAAAGTGGCAGTATTCTGATCAATATTTTCTAAATCTTTGTCTCGCTCTGCTTTAGTATACCGTTTTTCTTCCAAATGCTTTTCATAAAGTAAAGTTTCAGCTTCTGCACAGCTTTCCTTGTTTGCTTTATAGAGAGAGCATTTATCGCATAAGTCTTTTTTTGGCTGGTGGAAAGAAAGATTAAACTCTGTATTGAAAATGTTGCGGTAAACGTCAATCGAAACTGGATTTTCAAATTTGACTTTATATAAATCGTATATCCGTTGTAAATTTAAGTGCGATTCTAAGTATCGCCTAGAAGTCATCGAACGACAATAATGAGAATCGACAACGGCGAAACTAGAAATATGAGCTTTAACGTTCTTAATACGATCCTCATCAGTACGCTTTCGCCCGCGCTTTGTAGTTGGTTTTGTATGCTCTTTATTGTAATATTTTGAGAAAAAATAGTAAATGGTTCTTTCTGTTATGCTAAGCGTGCTTAAAAAATACTTCTTGCATACTTGTACGATCTGATCTCTGACTTTCAAATAATATTTAAAACTTGCCTGTTTTTTTGGAAGAACTTCTAGCTTTTTTTCTGTTCGCCTTCGTTTTATGTCCATCTTTTTAACGAAATTTCCATAAAAAATCTTTTTTTCTTCAGACGTTAAACTCCAGAAATAGGTGTGGATGTCCTGTCTTTGATTATCGGTAATATTATTGCAACAATCATAGAAACAAAGGGATGTACAGGTCGGGCCCAACGCTCTAGCAGGTCTTGTTATGCCATTTTTTCCATCATACGAAAGACCCTGCTCACGAAGACTTTTTCTTAAATTTTGTTTCCATAACGATGGGCTCCTCTTTCTTTTTCTTGAGGTTGTTGGTGTTACACTGCATGCTATTGAAATGAAATTGCTACCTATAATTTGGGAAGAACATCACATCTGAAACTTACTTGAACTACTATAATCGGATGGCAGATTTCGGGTTTGGATTTCATTGGAATCTGGAGTTGGCAAAATCAATTTATTTGCATGCTCATAAAATTTCTTTAATGTGTTCCTATTGTCTGTTGTTGGAGGTTGGTACGATGGATCATTGTCTTCATCGTCAGCTGAAAAATCCTCGCCTAATATTTCGGCGCCCATGCTAAACAATTAACGAACAAAACAAAAGTAATTAAAACATAAATTTATTGCATGCATTATCATAGTCATTACGCATAAATTTCTTCCGACAAACTCGGAGCAGAAGACTCGTCGTCCGATACCTGAGACATCATGATTGCAACTGAGCCCAAGAATTACACACGGCTGTGTTAATTGTTATGGGACATACGACAAACGCATACTAAGACTTCAGTAAATTATTGTCGTATGCGTTCAAAGAAAAGGCATATACGACAATTATTTTCCGAATCGACGCAAAACCGGTTTTGCATGGGAAAAATTGTCGTATGTTTAAAATTTGTCGTATGTGTAGCTTTTTTTGACACATACGACAAAAAAATGACTCAAATCGTTAGTGACCTTGGATATACGACAAAAGCACACTGATTATCTCGGAAACTAAAATAGATAAAAAAAAACGGATTTCACAGAATTGTAGACAAAACATCTATTACCAAAACTGCATGTAAACCTGAAAACCTCAATTTTTCACATACGACAAATGTTTATCCAAGCGACGAAATATAAATTTTGCGTTTATCAACCAAAATTTAAAAAAAAGATGGTAGATATTAATCACCAAAATTAATAATAACGTACACAATTCATAATATAATATATATAAAGTTCTTTCTATGAAATTAATGCAAATAAATTCATTTTAAAAGGTAAATATTTAAAACACGGAACTATAAATAATCGTAACACTATTCATAAACATACGTACCTCAGACACCTTGCAGGTAAAATATCAAAAACTAAACGTCTATGCACCAACGAAACTTGCGCGACAATAAGCTCTCTTTGCCTTAGGAAGGTACTGAAATGCACGTATTTGTATCTCTTTCACAACGCTTGCTATGATTGATTATTCAACTGTAAGGGTCTGTGAGACCCATGTTTATGAATCTAGGGTAAATAAGCTTATCTGCGAAGTGCCGTTTATGCTCAGTTCCTTCATCATCTCGAGAGATAGTTTCTCTTCCAGGGTTGCGTTTTCTGATTTAGGTTGCAAAATAGCAGGCAACGGTTGATGCTTCGTGATCTCCATGGTTTCATACACCTTACTATTTACTTCGATTGGGGAGTTGACATGCTTTATCAGGTAGGTACCATTTAACGTGATTAATTCATTGTTGACCTTGAGAGGAACATTAAACTGGTTCAGGAACAGGACATCTGGTGATATTTCCTCGACTGATGGGATGTGTTGGTTATTAATTAATGGACATGATGACATTTGACTCTTGAGTAGCTTGGGGGTGCATGTTGTGTTACTTATATCTATTATATTGTTAGAACTACAAATAGTATGTTTATTGAAAGATTTACATTCGTTTATAATTCCATACAGTTTATCATTACATTCTAAAACATTTATATACGGGATTTTATTGATTTTATTTCCAATTTTCACCGACTTAAGTAAAAAAGTGTTACATATGGTTGGGCTTGTGGTAGGTAAACTAATTATATAAATAATATTTTTTCTATCAGACGCAATTCTTACGTTAGCAAATTCAAATGCCTCATCTATGTTCAAAAAAGGAATATTTTTAAGGACTTAGTTCAGCTAGTTTAATTTCAGAACTGGTTAAAATGTAAGAATTAATAATATTTGCCTTAGCCCAATGAATAGCATAAGCGACATTCACAATTTCCACTTTAATAATTTCGAGCTTATACTTTATTTCCCAAATTTCTTTGTCTTGATTTTTTTCATTTACAATTTTAAACATTCTATTTGTCATATTAGTTATTTCATTAATTTTACTTAATGTGATTCTATTGATGTTATTAATGCTTCCAAAGCAGGAGTAGCTTGAGGTAACTTTGCCTCGACATGAGGTGTACTCGTTGATTGGGATGTGGAATCTTGATCCCTTCTTGAAGTACCTAAATTAATATTAGGATCGAATATGTTTAAATTATCGATAATAACTGGTTGATTCACCGGATCAACATTTTGACCTATTCTACCTTCGGTTTGTTGACCTCTAGTTAATACCATTTTACGTTTTTTTTTCTTTTTTACAATACTCGTAAAGAGGGAAAAAGAAGGAAAAGGATTTTAAATAAGGGCAATTATTCTATTGACTCGTTTCTATTATTTATTTTTATTTTTATTCTAGATTTTTCTCGCGGTTCCTTGAACCTTATGTTAGCACTTGCCTGCCTTTTATGTAACTTTGTAAAAGTAAATAAGTTTTAATTTTTTTTTTTTTTATTTTTCACTTCAATAATTTCAGCATTTCTTTTTTATTTAATTTTGTAAAAGTAACTAAGTCTTAAGTTTTAAAATTTTTCACTTAATAATTTCCTTCCAATGCAAATTTTTCTTACTTTAAATATGATTTTTTTTGTTTTACTTTCTTTTATTATAATTCTTAAACTAGATATCTTACAAAAAAGTGGTAAGGAACCACATTTCCAACGCTGGCAAAGGGGCTAGTTCCGGTTCGTCTTCTTGAAGTTACTTCGGGGCCTTTCTTCGCACTCCCTCGTTGTGGCTTTATATCTACAGATGAAAGCCAAAAAAGTTTTCTTTTCACGCTTTGTTCTTGTCTGTCTTAACCGCGGCTATTTATGTCGACGGTTGACGGACCCACGATTCACTACACTTATCGCGATTTAATTACCCGCGTCGAGCTTCTTTAGGTCGACTTAGATCGGGATTTTTCTTATTTCACTTTCACGTGTTTATTTAATATACCGCGGCGAGCTTCTTGAGGTCGACTTAAGACAGTATACTATTTTATTCGCGACTCATAGTTTTTTCCTGGGCCCCACGTTGGGCGCCAATTAAACTTTATTAAGTTTTTTTTATTTTTTAAAAAAGATTTATTTTCAAACGGGCAGCGTTTCTGCCTATAAACACATTGACATTTCATCTGTCAAAGGTTAAAGTGTTAAAGTTGTAGTCTCTTGATAATTTTTTAATTTTAAATTAAATTAAAGTCACTTTAATTGTTTAAAAGTTGTTTTTCATGATTTTTTGAATTTTGTTTTATATCGGCGTTTTTAAATTGCATCAGTTTAATAAAGGTACGAAGCTTTTCTTTAATTAATTTTAACTTCGAGCAAAGCCAGTCGCGCCTATACGGGATTTTCCCTATGAACAGTAATTCAAACAAAAGAAGTCTTCACGAAATCTCTCCCGAACCAAACTCTGACTACAAAAAGTATTTTATTCACAAAAAAGATATGGCAACGGAAGTAGGAAGGATGTCTGTTGTAGATTTGAAAAATGTACTGGAAACTACTTTGGATGTACAACTCACTGAAAAACTAAAGAATTTTGCAACAAAGGATTATTTTACAAGACTCTACGATGAAGTTACCACTTTAAGAGCCGCGAACACTCTTCTTAACCTCAAACTAAGCGATATGTCACAAAGATGCGAACTGCTAGAAAACCAGCTGGAAATAATTTCACGAAAGGCTAATGAGTCATCCGTTGTTGTTCACCTTCCCTTAAATGAAGAAACCGATGCAACTCAAGTCGCATTACAGACTTGCAAAGGGCTTCTCAAGATAAACGAAGATGAAAATATGACCATCAAAAGTTCCCGGGTAATTCGCAACAACAATGCTCAGCGCGGCACTGTCATCTTTGAACTTCTTTCCTCAGAGATGGTCGACAAGATTATTGCCGCGGCGCATCAGCTTAAAGGCTCGGGGATAAGTGTATTCCGCGAACAATCTCTTATGTACCGAAAGAGAAGACAAACACTGGTTGAAATAAGATCCAAGTTGCTCGAAATAAATTCAAACGTAAAAATAATTGTAAAAGGCGATAAAATACTAATTAATGGTCACTCGTTTGTTTACAAATATTCACGAGGTTTGGCTATCAAAACGAAAATAGAAATGTCATTTCTCAACCAAACGTTCGGTGACAGATTTTCCGAATTCTTCGATGACAGCGATCTTTCATCTCCATCACCATCTTCTAGACGCTGACACCTGCATTCCTCTTTCTCATATTCGGCTCATGCAATACGTTTCGCCTGCAGCTTCGGCGTCGTCATCGTTAACTTATGTCTTTTTTTTTTTTTAATTTAAAGAAAATTATATTTTACCTCAATGTATTTTTCTTACCATAATAAATACAAACAAACTCACCCTTAAAATTCCTCCGAAGTGGCCACTGCAGCTGGATTTATTAGGTTGCTTGTAGATTCTTATACACTGAATCGAATATGGTTATCACACAAATATGTTTATATATATATACATATGTACTTTTCAATAATACGCGACTCAAAGTTATGTATTTTATTTCGTTTCGCGTTTTAATTCGAGTTAATCGGATTTTAATATCCTTGGCGCGAATTACTCAACGTTATCTTTAAATTAATTTACGAATTTATCTTTAATTTATCTTCGATTAAACATATTAAAAGTTACTGCAAACAAAAAAAAATTATAAAAAAATATAAAAAAAAATGTAACTGATTTTTCTTTGTTGGTTTGGTGAGTATTGAACTCCGGACTCCTTTACCGCAACTTTTACGGTCGATGCGCCGACCCTCTGGGCAACGCCGGCGGTGGCAACTGCAATCGGCAACTATGATTGCTTAATTAAGGCTACTACCACGGCAATGGGCGACCGTGTTGTTGCTTCGGCAGTGGCAACAGCAATAGCAATAGGCCACGATAATTGCCTAAGAGAGCCCTGACTATGACGATTGTAGTCGTTGCTGCAGCGGTGGCTATTGGTGGCGGCGTTGTCAGCAGCCTGTGACAATGGCAATCGTCAACCACTATTTTCTGGCGAGAATGTATTTTTATGCTTGGGAACAAACGTCGGTGTTCGTAGTTGACTGGCTAAAAGACTGGCTGACGGTCTATAGGTTCTTCAATGGCAATTTAACGAAACCTCAGCTCAGCATTATTATTTCTTGAAATTTTTCGGCCAATGTTATTTTTCAGGTTTTGATTGGTGTTTCGGTGATTTGTGACTTTCTTGTTATTTCCAATCAAATAATTGAAATCCCATTAATTTTAATTTAATTAATATTTTAACAATTAGGCAGATTAAATAGAATGATGAGATAAAACTTATTTTTGTATGCTTAGCTTTTGAAAATAATTATATGCAGGCAACGCCAGTGGGGTCCTTACGGATGGCCTCTTCTGTCTTCACGTTCATTCGGTGACAATACTCCAAATAGTTCAGGGCGTGACAGGGGGCTCGATGCGCTTGAAGAAAACCTGTTGTCAGAAATGGAAAACTGCTTTGTATTTTGAAAAATAAAAAGATAATAAAAAACAATTAATGCGTTATTATTAAACTTATTATAAGAATATAATTAATTGTACAGATTTTTAATTTTGCTCTTTTGTGACCTTTAGTCCAAATTATGCGTGTCGACCAGGTATTTGTTCTTTTTTTTGTTGACTGCTTTTAATTTTAATTTTGTTCTTTTGTGACCTTTAGTACCTGGGCGAAACGCATAATTTGGACTAAAGGTCACAAAATAACAAAATTAAAATTAAAAGCAGAGTCCCCAAAAAAAGAACTAAAGCAATACCTACGTATGCACATGCGTCTTATAATTATATAGATGTGCAAATGGCTCTGCACGTCTTCTAATTTTAATGTCGTGTGTAAAAGGAAAAGACTTGACGATGAAAGATGATGATATGCCAGTTGAAGAAGGGCCATTTATGAAACGGAAACAACAGGCTGTAAAAACAGCAAAAACTAATTAACGAAATGGAAGAGTATTAACGTATAGCAAATATCTAGGTACGGAATGTCTGTATAATGTTGATTTGCATTTTCAATAAACGTGACTTCAACTGATTGCATTATTTTTTAGAAAATGCTGAATTTACATTAAAAACAACTTTACAAGAATATTCAACTTTCCAATAGCATGCACTATTTAGATAAGTAGCTTAGTTATTAGCTGAATTTAATTGAGGTTGGGCCTTGAAACACTACTTGAACCTTTAGTCGGATGAAATGCGCCATCATTTTCAATGTGTCAGGGAGTTTTTTTTATCAGAGGACACACGTACCAACGGTGGGTTAGTCGCTATATGTTTCTAGACGCGCATTTTCTTTGTGGTCTGCTGGGACGCCAGTGAGGGTGTCAGTACACTGACGTGTTCTCTGGCGAACCCAAAGCGCGCCAGTGTACTGACGCGAAAAATGGCTAGTGTGATAAGTAGTCACTGGGACTACTTTTCTGACAAAAGAAATTTTAGTCTCAATAAAGATACATACATACATCAGATTTATTTGCATTTGATTTATTTTGGAGCTTGGTCGGCTTAACATGTGCCTTTGCCAACGAGAACATTCCATTTTTGGAATTTGCTCTACTGGTTTTTCACAATTAAATCGCATTTCAATTTAAAAAGATTCCAAAGGTTTCGATTGCAACTGTAACTTGAAATTTATAATCGAAATTTATATGTGCACCGCTTCGTTGAATTCTGCGACGCTAAGGCTAGGTTTTGGTTTTGTAAAAAACACAGCATCATCTCTAAGAGAAGGTCATTATAAATTTCGCACTATTACGCTCATAAACCTGCACGAAACCTCCGGGAGCACCAGCCGTGTCTAACACATCTTTAGCTGTGACGCTAATCTCGAATTCATTAATGATCGCATTAACTTATACGCACTTCTATATAAATACAAGCGAACGTCGGGAATGTGTCTATACGCGTCCCAGGTCTAATCTAATTGTGTGGAAGATGAGCTGTATGCACGGTGTTATTGTGGACATGCATCGCCTGTCTCAACCATTGGTCCCAGCACCGATCGTCATTTTGAACGAAACTCCGTAGATATGCCGATAAGGGCCTGTGATTGCGCTCAAGTGAACCATTAGCTTGCGGGTGATAGGCGAAAATGTGAACCTTTTTTACTCCCAGAAGCTTACAAGTTTCGAGGTATTATTTTGTATGTGTGCCTGTAGTGGCATGTAGTGGGTATCGCTTGAGGTTGTTGTGCGTATGTTGTAGCAGGAGAAGGCGTTATTAAAAGATACGTTTTTTGTGGCACTTCAGCATGTTTTGTGACCGCAGTGTTCGATGTTGTTAACATTTGTTGGCGTAAACAAGGATCACTGAGACCTCTTTTAAACCCCACCTCCGCTGAGCTCATCAATTCTTTTGTCAAACCCTTAGATTCCATGGAAGAATATCTGGAATTGATTATTTCTTTTGTTTTCATTTGTAAACACAAAAGATGAGTGAGCTTATGAGTACTCAGCAATAATGTTACTACACACTGCGATGGCTTAAAAGAGTTCAATTCCGGTTATGCTTAGCGACCTAATTGCAAGGCACAACCCATTTAAACTATTCAAAAATCTCAGATGTATACGGGATTTGTGTAGTGCTTATCCCATAGGATTTGTACGACAGTACAAGAAATAAATATAATAAAGTTGTCTACAAAAAAATGTAAACAAACATACCTGGAATGGAATCCACAATGGGGCTATTTACAAGATGTCATCAGAACAAACAACATTAATGTTTTGCATATACAAATCGAATTTACATTTTTTAATAAATTTATAACGAATTGAACAAAGGAAGTGGTTGCTTTTTATTTACTAATTTTTATATAAAACTTAGACATTTACATTTGGTCCTTCGAGCCTTTTTTACGAATCGGCTTTACAAACAATAAACATTGATTAAACATTATTAACATTATAAAGTGTGTGCAGTGAGTGCTAAACTTAAAACAAGATCGAATTAACAATTCATCAAAATACATATGCACATACATATATAGTTATAGTGACTTAAATTTTCCTTAGATTTTACATTTGGTAAAGTTTTCCATAGACATTATTTATTTAAATCAGTGGTTTTTCTTAAATAAACTTAATAAATAGTTAATTTAACTTACACTTACATCTAAATAGCTAAATAAAATAAACTTTCATTGGCGATAAACAACGGACCACCCTAACAACTGTAGCAACAGCAGCCGTAGCAGTATCAACCTTAGAGTAGAGGAATTAATGGTGGTTTACGAGCAAATAAATAATATGTACCTGGAATATCGTGCAGAGTTGGTAGAGGCCATCGAAAAATCTTCGCCAATCAATGCAGCTTCGACAGACACAGGTGCGCCGCACCTTTCGACAGCTGCATCATCGCATTCGGGTATTCGACTTCCAAGGATCGATCTTTCAAAGTTCGATGGCTCGTATACCACCTGGCGTGCATTTCATGACAAGTCTCATGCACTTGTTCACAACAACAAAACGCTGACGACATCGACAAGTTTTATTTTTTGCAGTCATGTTTGGTGGGTGATGCACAGCGCTTTTTGCAAAATCTTTCGGTTGAGGCGGCTAGCTATGAGTCGGCATGGGAACTTTTGAAGGAGCGGTATGATCACAAACGCATTCTGGTCGACATCCAAATGCAGACACTGTTTGGTTAACCCTCCTTAAAACGTGAGACTGCTACTGGATTGAGAGATCTCTTGTACACTTACGACTTACAGACTTTTTGGAGACACGATTCCGGACTCTCAAGGTTGTGATTCAGCAGGAAGTTGGAGCGGCGTGCAGGAGCAGAGATGAGCCAACCGTCAACACAAGGCCACGTTTCCAAGCAGCCAAACCAAACGTTTTGTATGCCCAGCAGGCGATTAAGCAGACATTCAAACCACCAGTGAAGCCAAACAACTCAGAGCAGTTAGCTTGCAAATTATGCAACCAGGGCAAACATACGGTGAGGAAGTGCCAACGTTTTCTGAACATGGACAACATGGGACGAAAGGAGACTGTTCGTAGGCACCAAGTTTGCGAAAACTGCTTGTCTTACGGCCATCTTATTCAAGCGTGTCTCAGCCTCAGTTCATGTTATTTTTGCCAGCAACGACACCATTCGCTCCTCCACGCGCAACAAAACAGCAACACGCACACACAACAACAACAACAATCTGCAGCTTGTACATCATCTCAGGCGAGAAATGTATTTCAGGCGTCCATGAACCCAAACGCGCCCGAGTTCCAACAAACGCTGGAACAGCAACAAAATTTTAACTACCACACACCGCATGGTGATCATGGTCATACACACCAGGTCTTTCTAGCGACAGCAGTTGTCAAGGCAAGAGCAACAGATGGCAGGCTACGTCTTTTACGAGCTCTGATCGACACCGGCTCAGGAACGTCGTTTATCACCGAATCTGCCGCATAACTGCTGAAGCTAGAAAAGCGACGCACCATTGACGAGGTGTCTGGGTTAGGGTAGGTCAGCAGCGGCACTACGCAACACTCCGTCAAGGTTCGTATTGCATCCCACCACTCGACGTTTGAGACTGCCATACAGACTTTGGTTTTCAAGTCGCTGACTAGGCATCTCCCGACCCAACGAGTGATACCCGGCAATTGGAAACACCTACAGGTTCTTTACATGTATCATCACGGCAAAAATAATGATGCAGCGACTTTTTGAATTTGGTTGTGATTGGGATGACATAATCCCACCAGCCTTAAACAAACATTGGGTTGCTTTTCTACTGGAACTTCCAATGATTGAACGGCTTCGAATTCCACGGTGGACCCATATCAGCAAGACGAACAAGGTGATCGAGTTTCATGGATTCTGCGGCTTTTGCTGCAGCAGTTTACCTTTGCGTTTTGGATAGCGATGACAACATCTGGTTTAATTTGCTACTATCAAAGACAAAAGTAGCACCAAGTCAAAGTACGATTACACTTCCTCGTCTTGAACTTTGTGGTGCAGTTATATTGGCGATATTGTTGGCGTTTTCAAAGGAAGTTTTGGCCATTCCCGATGCCAAAATGTACGCGTGGACAGATTCTACGATCGCACTAGCATGGATACGAGCCACTCCCGCCAACATTTGTATCCAATCGTGTGTCGGAGATCCAGCGTTTAGTGGGGGTCGATTGCTGGGGACATGTTGCAACGCATCATAACCCAGCCGATCTGGCATCTAGGGGTATGTTTCCGTCGGAAACATACATAAAACATAAAACACTTTATTACAATTAAATTCAAATATAATTTTTGTTTTGAGTGCTTTTATCATTTACACTATCACTCAAAACAAAACGTAAACAAATTCCCGTACTCCAATCGGAAGTCGAAAATATTCCCACTGGAAATAAAGCACTTGTCGGCTATATATACTAAAATATATATAACGCGAAGAAATTGAAGCACGCCAAAGCATGCGATATTTTATAAATATGTACATATTATTATTATAACAGAAAATTCAATTTTTATTGGCATCGAAGGTCATCATATAAAAATTATATTAATTCAATTAGCACTCACATAGAATTTATCCACACCCCGCGATCGCGAAATATCTATTCCAAATATTTATTTGTTCGAATACGCGCGAGTTATATATTTCGCGTAGCGAGAGTTTAAAAAAAAACGACTACTTGCTTTGTAAGATGAATATTTAATGGTCGATAAATCAATACAAAAAGAATACCGAAAATTAAAAGTGTTGATTTTACATTTAAAGTACAAAAGATTAAATGTGTCAATTTAGCATTATTGAAGCACAATCAATTATTCTGAGAAACGATAAATGTAATACAAATGCTTATTTAACAAAAGGTTAATGTTCACAAAAAAAAAATAGGAAATGCTTACTAAGTATATTTGTTGTGTGGCCAGGTGAGTCTCATGTTGAAGGGGGCTGTTTGGCTGCACCCGTAACTCCTCCCCCTTATAGTAGAGCGACGGCCAAAATGATGAATTTTGCGTTGGAGCGAAAGATAAAAGGTCTGGTGGTGTATGATTTATCTGCATACTGATGTTCTTGAATTTATAGATGATAATGACTATTATTATTGTGATGGCAACTATTGCAGCTGAAGATGTTGTTGACAGGTAGTGTAGAATTTCGGTTTTGTTGTCTAAAGATGTTAGCTGTTGTTCGGTGTGGAAGTTGAAATCGTTTAACCTTTGGCGATTCAGTACTTGGTTCACGTGGGTGGGATAAATGTTGTTGTTGGGAATTGGTGATAAGTGTACTTCATCCCAAAAGACTGAAGAATTGTCCTCATAGGTTATGCCATTGACCTCGATGTTGCATCCTTTAAAGTGTAAGAGGGCTGTCCCTTCTATAAGGCCTGTTTTAGTACTGCAAGAAGAGTTAAACAAAACTTTGGGAACATTAATAAATAGAATAACATTTGGTTGAGGTTGTGAGATGGATTCAAATTTTCCCACGTCATTGAATCCACAATGTGCTGCTGTGTTTGCCATCAGTTTGCCGAGACTTTTGGATTTATCTGTTTCTTCCTGGAACTCCGGTGTCGTGCAGATGTAAGTCACTCCTGTTTTGGGGCAAGCTCTACTATAATATTGGATATACTTATTGTTGTATGCAATGAAAGGTTTACTAATTAACAATTTTGTTTAGTTTATTGGCAACGGTATAATATGGTACATTGAATATTTTATTTTTGAAAAATTTGGTATTTGTACGTTAAAAATTATTTTTGTGTCATTATAATAGCCTTGTAATTTCAAAAATTCGTATATTTGCTCTGTAGATGAAGTATGTATGACTTGGTCGTGAAATTTTTGTTGTATTATATCTAATTCTTGTGAGTTAAGTAAAAACTTTGGGATTTCGTTTAGTTTGCTTAAAATCAACGTTTCTGCTATATCAGAAATATGGTTCGTTAATAAATCTATATTAAAATTGATTTGATTTAAGTATTGTGTTTCCATTGCTAAGTCTTGTTCCCTTTTTATTTTGTTACCTGAGTTTTCTAAGAATGTTTTTATGGTGTATTGTTCGTTGTTATTCATCACAGTCTTTGAGTAGTTTGGCATGATTATTTAAGTACTTATGAAAAGGAACACTATTTGGACGGTCAACGTTAGGAAGTATTAAGATTTCCAGGTACTTGATTTCAATACAGATTTTCTATTTGTAATCCACAAATCTTGGATTGAAGATATTCTATTTTTGTATTCAACATAATACAACCACGGAGGAAGATTTAGCACCTCTACACCTAATATTTTCTCTTCGGGAATTTGCATGGGAGTGAGCCCAAGATGAAATTTTAACATGTTGTTGTGGAAAATGAATTGATATTTAAGAAAAGGATTGAAAATCATATTGAATTTTAATTTGTTGGGGGTGATCATGTTTCTTAATGTGGATGATTTGGTTAAGATTTCCTTTTTATGACTAGGAAGAATCATCTCTTCAAAGATCAATTTGCTGCATCTTTTCCCTAATAATAAGTGTGCTTCACAAATTGCAAAGTTCCAAAAATGATCCTTCACTTTATAAAAGAATAATGCACCCTTTTTGGTGATAATGTCAAAATCTGTTTACTCCATTCCCTGTTTTGCCATCAGAATGGTTATGTAATTAATAGCAACTTTTAACATAAATCTCTTGGTCAGGAAATTAGTTTTTGTGATTTTATTAAATTTATTGTTGAATTTTACCAGATGAGAGTTCAATTTTGTGTCTCGTTCAAAGTCAGAAGGGAAATTGTATATTTTGTCAGAAGAAGAAGCAGAAAAAATGACTTGCTCTAAAAATGGACTTAACTGTAATACAAAAATTTTATTGTGTTCTTTGGTCATGGGAAAGAATACAGTATTACTATACTTTTGTGCAATCTCCTCTGACGGAGATTTTATGAGCCTTCACTTTAGTAGCTAATAAAGAGACCACATAGTGACTTAATTGATAATCAAACATAAAAGAATAAAGATTATTGAAATGAGGTAGACTATTCATGGTCCCAACTAAATTGGACCATATTAAGTAAACTTCAGTCGAGTGTTTGGAGGAAAATAAGCTTCGTGCAATAGTGACAGAAAGAAAAATTTGTTTAAACAAATGGATCTGATTAATAAAGCTAGTCCAGTTAGCAAAATAAGTCTTGAACATAAGAAGATGAGAGGAGCTAAAGATGGAAATTTTGCATAAATTAAGCAACATTCGAAGAGGTTTATCATTGTCGACCCACCCTCCTCCTTCTGCATCACATATCAAGATATCAAGCGGAACATTCACTAACTTAATCTACAGTTCCGCATATTCATGATGTGTCAAATCACTAATCATCTCATTAGTGAATTTTAAGCCGAAAAGTCTTTCTCTCATTTGTGGCAGACCTGCAAAACACGTTGGATAACTGTTTCCTAAAGCATTGGGGTATAATTTAGAAGTGTCTATGCGAGAATTATAGAAAACTTTGGCATCTGTAAGAGAAGTAACAAGTCTGGAGAAACCTCCTGCTCCATCTCTGAAACATCCAACATGGCTTTTATTAGCTTCATGATACCCATCCTTTGGAAAATAGATAACAATTTATATGATGATGTGGTTGGGAAACTAGAAGATTTCAAAATATGATGTTCCAATGAAACACCTTGCAATCCATCTAAGATCGAGGGTTGCTGTTGCAAGGACTTTCTCAATTGAATAAAATATGAATTTTGCAATTTTTCCTAAATACAAGCAGGAGGGAGCTTATTTGTGGATATCTTGGGCAACTCGAATAGATTCTTTTGATACTCAAATTTGGAGAGAGAAGATATGACTCCATCTGCAGTCTCACATGACTTAAACATTTGAAGAGAAGTCATAAAAGCAATCAATCCGTTTATTTCTTCAGAATCCAATTTTCCTTTCAGATCAGAAAAATGACTTTTTAAATAATAGAGGAAATTCACCGATATAATAGATGATTCATTGATGAAGTTTGGAATGAAAGATTTTAATGCAGAAAATATTTTGAAATCTTGTTGTAAAGGGATAGTGTTTTGGAAAATTACATAATTATACAAAATTGAGGTTAAAAGGGGTTCACTGTCTAAGGACTCGGAGCCCTCAATAAAAAATGTTTTCCAATTGTCAAAAACATTCAGATCTATAAGATTGTCATCAAATCTTGACATAATAGTTAATAATAATTTTTTGATACAAGATCCACAACTAGCACGTGACAATGATGACGCAAGTGGAGGCTTAACAAACATGGGGGGCCACAAATGAAATCCATGAAACTGTTATTTTGAAACCAAGATGAAAAGAAGCCAAAGAAAGAGTCTTCACGGCTCTCTATAAAGATTGTAAAATTTTCTTGCCAATGATGATCATACCCACTTGATTATCTAAGTTCAAATTGTCGGAAAATGTAGAAACTTAGTAGCTCCAAGTAGTAACAACTGAAGAATACTGTAGGATTCAATTTCAATTTGTTTATGTGGTTATTGGATGTTTTTAGAGTCTTGTTTTCCTATTGTTTTTGTGAGATTTTGCATGTTAGTATTTATGTTTGAAATTTGATCATTTAGATTCTGCGCATCTTGTGCGTCCATATTTCCTTTAATAAATTTAATGACGGAACCTAGTCCGTTAACTAGTCCTCTTTTCTTTCGAATAGTTGGATATATAGTTTGAAATTTCTTTTTTAATTCTAGGAGCTTTAGCCGTGTTATTTGAACTAAATTGATATGTGTTGCATGTTTGTAGAAAGTGTCTAGAGTGTCAGTAATTTTCTTTATGTTGGTGTCGTAATCGTCTAAGTCGATGATGTGTATAAGGTTGTAATAGTTTGTAATAATTCTTGAGGGTCCTAATTGAAGTGGAAGAATGCTACGATTCTTTGGGATGTTGAATATTTCAATTAGTTGAGTAGATATGATTGGTGTTATGCACCCAAAAATCAGGAGGACTTTTTTCATCTTTCAATATTCTTGTTGTTTCCAATTTTCCTGTGCTTTCCTGTGTTTTTTATTGTCGTTCGTTGTGCTTTTATTGTTCCTCTTAGTATTTTGTTATCCTTTCACTGATCTTAGAATTTTTTTTTATTATATTTTTGTAATGTCTTTTTTTTTCTTTTGGTTTGCGGTGATAAAGGGTCGATACCCACGGTTCACTGTTATATTTTTTTCCTTCTTTTTATTATTTTTCTATTATTCACTTAAATTGACCGAACCGTCACCGGACTGCCGACTGCGGCAGTTATATATTTCGCGTAGCGAGAGTTTAAAAAAACGACTACTTGCTTTGAAAGATGAATGTTTAATGGTCGATAAATCAATACAAAAAGAATACCGCAAATTAAAAGTGTTGATTTTACATTTAAAGTACAAAAGATTAAATGTGTCAATTTAGCATTATTGAAGCACAATCAATTATTCTGAGAAACGATAAATGTAATACAAATGCTTATTTAACAAAAGGTTAATGTTCACAAAAAAAATAGGAAATGCTTAATAAGTATATTTGTTGTCTGGCCAGGTGAGTCTCATGTTGAAGGGGGCTGTTTGGCTGCACCCGTAACTCGCGCGCTCACTGTACCGAAACAAACAAATCATCCATACTTTCAACATTCAACAAACACTTACCATAATGAAAATTCACTGAATTTAATAATATAAACAAATTCAAAATTAACACTGCAATAATTATTTTTTCGACACAACAACCACACCAAAATTAAATTAAATTAAACCGACGCGAACATACCATCACCAAATTTAACAAAAAAAAAAAAAAAAAACAATAGCCACGCCACAAGTACACTTCACATTCACATTATTAATATATGAACTAAGCAGCCCAACATTGTAACTGCAATCAGTGTACATAATATTGTCACTATATTTACACTACTGTACTACGTGACCATTAATAGGCAGCAGTAGAAGAAAGATGTTGTATGTTTTTCTTGCAATTTCTTGTTGACCTTGTCTATTATGTTTGTTGTTTTGTTCGAATAATATTTATTAATAATTCGTCTCTTTTTCATGCACACGTGAATGAGATAAGGAGCGGTGATGATGGTACCACTAAACGAGCCAACGGCCGATCGTGTCGTAAAGGCAGTGCGAAAAAATGAATTTTTCAACGGTGATGCTAGCTTCATACCACTTCAACGTTTACAGGGGACACTTAATGGAACGGTAAATGTCGATAAATCTTCGATTCGAAGTCCGAGGCGGTAGAATGTACGACAGTACAAGAAATAAATATAATAAAGTTATCTACAAAAATATGTAAACAAACATACCTGGAATGGAATCCACAATTGGGCTATTTACAAGATGTCATCAGAACAAACAAAAAAAAAATTAATGTTTTGCATATACAAATCGAATGTACATTTTTTAATAAATTTAAAACGATTTGAACAAATGAAGTGGTTGCTTTTTATTACGCAATTTTTTTATTTACTAATTTTTATATAAAACTTAGACATTTACATTTTGTGTAGTCTTTCGAGCAGACAAGCTATCCCATGTGGGTGGCCAATAACCCATAGCTATACGTTGCGGTGGTGTAGGCTGCGCAGTGCCCAACACCGGCTAAATGTAGTGAATGCGTCAGTGAACAATAATATACTGCACAAATAGTCAATAGACTCTTCAATGATGTCATCGAAATAAGAATTTGTGAGTTCTAACTTGCAAGTGGATGCACAAACGGTATCGGCTAAATAAAAATGAAGAGACAAGTTAGCACCTCTAAAACTACCGATCTGGTTGGCAACGGTGGAACTACTGATCTACTTAAAGTATAAGAGTGGACTTGTGTGTCTCAGTGAGTCCATTATCTCTCTATGAACCACACCACCCTTCTCATGGATCCTACTAATATTTCTTCAGTTCACTACTTTCTTTATAAGTAAATTTAACTGAGTTGGACGGGAAAGTTGGAAACAGGTTTTCTTACGTCTACATTTAGCATTATTATAGGAGGACAGTACTTATCCGGACATCCTTCGGTGATATTGTTGCTACTGGGTTTGTTTGTCGTTTTGAAGAATATGGTGTTGGCAGAGTGGTGAAGTTGGGTTTAGATCGGCTATTCGGGATTTTCGTCTGAGATGAGATCTCAATTGAACCAGTTTCAACTTTTTTTTTTTTTTGATAACGGAGTACTTTCTCTACTTAAATGTTTATTTTGAACCCATTGAATCACATTTAATTGACAATGATAAGCTGATCCTCTAGAAGGGAAATTTTTAGCTTTCCACTTATACATTTGTTCCCTTATTTCAGCCTTGAGGGCTGTGTTTCGACCACTCAATATTATTAGCCAAAGTTGTGTCTGAACCTATTAACGCAACTTGAAAAAAAATATTTCCATTTCTCTCCCTCAAGCTGCTAGGTAGGGGAATGTGGTTACCCTTCGTACACTTTTTACATTTTTGTTATTATATTAATAATTAATTCACTTCAAAATCTGGTTAATACACTAATGTGTAGTAAATATATCGTAGTTTATTACAAAAACCTCTGAAACTATTATGTGAAACGGTTAAAGAGTTACTGACATTTTTCTCAGATAAGATATTTGTACGAATGTACCCCACCGGTGGGGCACTTTCGCACAGCAGATGGGGTACTTTCGTACAACATGGGGAAGACTCGTACACCTTATTAAAACAAACTTTTTATCTTGATAATATTTTATTAAACAGTAAGAAAAAAAGTAATGATCTTAAAACTTAATTAATAATATTCAACATGACTCATAGTTAACTTAAATTCATCTTCAAAAAAAATAATAAATAAAGAAATATAACAATAAAATAAGAAATACATTAAAAAAAAATAATTAAGATTATTTATTAGGAATTCAGTTTATAGATATGAGATCTTAAATTAATAGTAATAAGTCTTTGACAATTTGTACTTTAAGTATGTACCTTGGTAGTTAAACATTTAATTGTAACTTTGGAAGTCATTGCACATTAAAATTATTTAAATCAATTGCAAAAGTAAAAAGCCTTGATGTTCTAGCTGTACAATGTGGTCTTGGTTCAGGATCAGGCAGGATAATGGCGACGTCAATGATGTATAAAGTATGTATGTCTTCCACATCAGGAAAAACAAATGACATAAATGATCCCGGTTTTTTTCGAAGATATGAGACTTTTAGCTCTGTTGGCGAGTAATGGCTGAGAACTTTTCCGACGTAATAGACAACAGATTTTGTTTTTTCAAATTTGACCAAAACAAAAGAATTATCTTTTATATTCTCTGGTGTCACTTTAACATGTGTATTGGTATTGAATTCATAAGTATCTTCATCGGTTTCAAAATCAAATGGAGACGTAGAGCTTTCCCAAAAGCTTATATGCGATCCTCCGGATTCCTCTGAATCTTCATCACTTTCTACTTTTTTAACTTTTTTTTTTCTTTTGAGTTGAATTAAGTTCCACCAAACTACTTTTAATTTTTTTAGCTCTGGCTTTTCGTTCCTGTTGTACTTTTTTCATTTCCTTCTGTCTGAATCTTTCCTCAACTTCATTTTTTTCAGGGGTATCTGTATAAATACCAGATTTACCTGGTTTTCTTCCTTTATTAGTTTGCTTGTTTCTTACAACTCTAGGATATGGTCTTATAGCTTCTGGTGTTATGAGAACATTAGTAGCTGGTCTAGGTTGAGTATCAGCTTTAGAGCTGGAAGGTTCGTAAGTCAGTTCAGGTTGCATCTGAGCTGTAGAAGTAGTTGTCTCGCATGTAGTTGGTTCAGGTTGCGTCTCAGCTGTAGAAGTGGATGGTTCGAAAGTTTCGGTTCTAATTTGTTCAAGATTTTGAAGCAAGGAAGTAGGTGTGAGCTCACGAGTATTATTCGAGGATAAAAACGGATTTCTATCATTCATATCTATAGAAGGAACAGCAAAACTTCTTTCCGGGTTTGGTGGAATATTCGAAGCATAAACGTCAATGGGAGCAAAATCTTCATCGCTAAAGGCCATTTCATTGAACGGCCATATACCTGGTTTAGCAAATCCACTTGTTATATTCTTCGCTGTAAAACTTTCTAAATATGCTAGTTTAACCAGTTTGGGAATATTATAGATGCTGACTGTTTTCCCTGGATTTGTCATATGCCAATTATTGAACGCTATTTTCAACTTTGACTTAAACGGCCCAAAAACAGCAACATCTAATGGTTGCAAGCGATGGCTTGTGTGTGGTGGAAAAGACACAAAAGTTATTCAATTATCTCGGGCATAGGTTATAGCTCGTAAGCTGATGTGGCTTTCGTGATTATCGCATAATAATAAAATCGGATGATCTTTGCAGCTCAATGTGTACTTTTGGATATGTTTTAATACTGACACAAATATATCCGTGTTTATCCAGCAACTTCTATTTGCAGCCCCGATGCTTCCTTCAGGTGCACCTTCAAGAAAATGGTCTTTGTAGTGCACACGTGGAAATACAAATAGCGGTGGTATAGTATTTCCGTTTGCAGAAATAATAGCACCAAATGTAACAAGTTCGCCTCTTTCCGCTGAAACGATCTGCCCTACTTGTTTCTGTGACTTAGGAGCCAAGACTTTGGGAGTGTCTAACACAGTAGATACACCCGATTCGTCAAAATTGAATATCCTGTCGGCAGTAAAATTATATCGCTGCAAGACTTCGGTCAAATTTTTATAAAACTCTGTCACTGCAGTCTTATTAAAAGCAAATGCTCGAGCAGCGCTGGTATTTTCTGGCTTTCGCAAACTAAGGTTGTTATTTCTTTCCCTGTATTTACGCATCCACTCCAAGCCAGCCATTTGATTTTCATCCCATTGTGGTGGATAATTTAAATTCAACGTCTTTGCGTATTCATAGGCAATTTTTCGAATTTGTACCGTCGTGAGTCCATAATGCATCTTGCAGCAATTAATTATATATTCATTTAAACGCGCCTCTTCTTCCAAGGAGAAGACTTGCAAGCTTGTAAATTTGGAATGAAAAGTACGAGGCTGTTTACCTTTACTAATGTCATCCCTAAATTTAATAACTCTGCTTTGTAGAGTTGATGTTTTTACGTTGTACTTCAACGGGGCTTTTCTATTAGACAACCGTCTTTGAATTACTTCGTCAACTGCTGCCTTAATTGATTCTTCATCCACTTCATGAGTTCGTGTGCCCTTTTTTTTTATATTTCCGCACCATGATTCTACAATGAAACATTTATAGATTTTCACTGAGCAACATGGCAGCGTGTTTGTCTATGCTCACAAGCAAACACGTGTGTGTGCGCCGTTTAGTTTTTCTTTTATACTTACTGTACGAATGTGCCCCATGTACGAAGGGTGACCACTTTCCCCTATAAGCTGCTTATTTATTTTTTTCTTTTAACCTGCCTAACCACCTACCCCATAAGCCTATCTAAATGCATGGGACTGATGAAAATATCGAAATCATTGAATAAATAGTAAGTACCCATATTACCTATACCTAATAGGTACTAGTTAGATATCTAAGTAGGTAGATAGGTTCTTCTTATTTTTAAAATTATTTAAAATTTCGTAATAGAAAAATAATGAAATGGTACATATATACATATGTATATACCTAAAACCTTTCCTGTTAATTGCTTCAACTTTCGATTCATAGTATACCTACATAGGTACCTAACAAGTAAATAAAAATAAACACTTGTATCTAAGCGTCTACATACTACCTACTCGTACCTATGAATTGAAAAATTAGTGATGATGCCTATAATAATAAGATATAATAATAATAATAGGTAGGTAGGTATGTAATGCGTTGATAGGTATATACTACTTATAATTAAATTAAATTGTACCTACGCAATACATATTTCCTACCTAACACAATTATTTCAATCACATTGGAACTTTACCAAATTATTTACCGAACTAGAATAATTGTACGTAGGCACCTACCTACTCATTAAAAAAAAATCACAAATATGTAGGCATACTAGCTTTCCACCTGCCTACTTACAAGAGTAAAGTAAATTTGATTGGCAAAAGGATTACCTAATTTAAGCAGTTTTTTAATCGACCAAGGTCAAGGTCTTTGAAACCATTTTTTCCTCAAATGCACAAACCAGACCGAAAATATAAACTCTTAAGGTATTATCTTCAATTATGGGTTTAATACTGTACACATTCCTACCTACCGTATAACTATAAAGCATTCTTTATACCTACTATGAAGCAATAATCCATCATCACGAACTTTAAATATCAAATTCAACTGCGTATATTCTCCTTGAGGGGTTGGCTACTGGCTTTCTCCAGGAAAGGACGTGTGTATGCCTCGTCACATCAAAAATTAAGAAACAGTAACAAAAAAGAAAAAAAAAAGTGATTGTGTTTTAAACAAATAAAAATTACACATAAAATTAAACCGTGCCTTCATAAATGTTGTGTAAATTAACCAAACGTAAGGGTGATGTGTCGAAACTAACGATCGGAAGAGCAACAGAAGAAGCCAACCAATCTCCATAAATTCCCAGTTACAGGTTTCGCACATTGACCACAACCGCGCACATCTTCCGCAATGGAAGATGCTGTTTTAAAACTGAGCATCCTCAGGATAGCATATTACATAGCAGCCCTTCCTGCAAAATTGGAGCTACCAAAAACGAAACCCGCAAAATACACGCCATAAAACCCGCTAAAATTACAACAATTCAACCAAGCAACAGTGAATTATGTCTTATCATAAATATCCATGCATAAATGTACAAGTGTTTTCTATATGTATATTCTATTAACCTATTCGCGACAAATAGGTATCAAAAGAAATTGAATCTAACAAAAAGAAAAGAACATTATTCATTAATATAAAAAAAAATGTAATTATTCATTTTTAAAAATTCTGAGATTTCGCTTCTTATTATGAAATAAAAGTTAAGTGTTATTATTATTACAATTTATTAACATTAAATTACAAATTTACATGTTAACATAATATGAGCACTAGCTGCTTAGAGCTTCTGACTCTTAAGTTAAAAAAAAAATTATTTGGTTTATATTTTACGGAATAAATTTATATAAAGATTTATATAAAGTTATTTATGTAATAAATTTAAGATTTGTGTATGGTGTAGTTTTGTAAAATTGAATATTTTTTTAATATTTGCTGGGTCTAAGTTACTTAAGATCTCTTCTATGGATGAGGGTGGGTTGTAGATGCTGGTTTTGGAGGTTATTGATTTGCATGTTCCTATCCCAAGGATGTGCTTTATGTCTATTGACGTTAGGCAGTTAGTGCAGGTTGGTGGGTTTGTGTTTTTTAGAAGATGTTGGTGGGTGAGTGCTGTGTGTCCCAGGCGTAGTCTGACCATAACAGTATTCATCTACTTGGAGTTGGTGATTGGATAGCGAGCTTTAGTTTTATTGATGTTTATGGATTTGTATGTGTGTTGGTAATTGTTCTGTCACTCATTTAGTTGTTGTTGTCTAATTTTGTTTTTAACTTCCCGTAATATCAAGTTTGGTAAGATTTCCAAACGATTTGGCAGGGGAAGGATGAGCATTATTGGCCGCACTGTCTGCATGTTCGTTACCGATAATCCCGACGTGTCCAGGTATCCACATACGTTTTAGTTTATTCGGATATTTTAAAATGAGATCTCTAATTTTGTTTATAAGCACCGTTGTGTTATTAGGATTCTGTATTGCCTTAAAAACTGCCTGACTGTCGGAACATATTATAAATTTACCAGGTAGCTTTGCGATTAATATTGCGGTTACTAGGATCGCTGTAGCCTCGGTGGTGAAAATTGAAGCTATACTATCCAATAAGCCTATTGATAGTAATGAGCCGTCTTCGTAAGTTGATGCAAATGAGGTGCTATGCTGGTTTTTAGAACCGTCGTCGGTAAATACGAAACTCTAATCGTCGGACCTTAGATCAGTTGTCATATCATGAAATAGAGACCGATACATGCTGCTAGTGCTGTTATTCTTTATATAGTCAGTCATATCCATTATAAAGGATGATTTTTGTATACTCCAAGGTGGGAATATCGAGAAGTATTTCCTATCTTTTACCACAGGAAACTCCATTAAATTAGCAGTTTTTATTGCGATTGATAAAGCTGATGGAATACGCTTGGAAGATTTTTCTTTGGCTATTGTTTTAAGGTCGTCATTTATAATGGATCCTTGTATAAACGAAAGTTTTGCGTACAGCTTTGCTCTGCTTTCAAAAATACGTTCATCCACTAAAGGAAGTCCAGCTTCAGCCATTATATTACGTAATGGGCTGGTAGGAAAAGCGTTTAGGCTCCTGCGTACTGCTTGGTGATATGGTGCCTTGATAATGTTGATTGTTGTTTTAGGAGAGTTTCCATAGATTAAGAGACCATAATCAATCCTACTTAATACAAGAGATCTAGTGATATTACATAAAGTATTTAAGTGGCCATTCAATTTTTTACATGATAAGAAGTTAACAGTGTTGGCTCTAGCAGCCAGTTTTTTTTTTAGTTCAATACAATGACTTTTAAAGTTATATTTATCACTAAAATACTTAACTTATTTACATTTTCTATATTAACATTATTAAATCGAAAAGAGAAATTTGTACAAGAAGTCTTGCGGCATATATGTAATGTTTTGCATTTGTCTACAGATAGTTTAGCACCGGAGGTAGCCGACCATCTTAAAATATCCGAAACCACTTTTGAAAAAAGATTCTGGTGTTCTATCAAGCTATTGTGTCTACATAAAATGTAGACGTCGTCTGCATAAATACAGTGGTCAAGTTGCGAATGATTTGATATTATGGTATTGTCTTCATCAAAAGCAATAATGAATAGCACTACTGACAAGGGGGATCCTTGCGGAATACCATTGTAAAGCGGATAGTAATCTGAGAAGCAATTGTTAGATTTGACGCAAATTTTTCTATTTGTCAAAAAGAACTTTATGTAGTTGAATATTTTCGGGCCAATGCTCCAGGTTATAATTTTGTCTAAGATTTGATGAATGCCAATCCTATCGAATGCTTTTTCGAAATCTAAAGACAAAATAGTGACATGGTTTCGATCTGAGAGGGATTTTGTTACATCGCACCCTCTATTTGGTTTGAAAGCAACTTGATTAGAGCTTAATACGTTTTTGGATTCCAAAAACCAAAGTAACCTTCTCGCAACAATTTTTTCCAATATTTTTGAAGCACATGGAATCAGGGATATTGGGCGATATCCGTTTACACAACTATTCAATTTATTAGACTTAGGTAAAGGAAGTATGGTTGTAATTTTCCAGCTTTGTGGAATGATGCCTGTATCAAGAATATTATTATAAATTAGAACAATCCTAGATTTAGCTGATGTTGGGAGGTTTTTAAGAATGGGGTATGAAATACGATCCCTACTAGGTGTTTTCCCTTTTAACTTAGAGAGACAGCTTTCAAGTTCAATTAATGTAATAGTATATAATAACCCTTGATGGAGCAGGAGGGAAACATTTTATCGACAGCCATGAGGCAAACATTGTATAACTTAATACAAAGCAATAGAAAGAGCAGGCAATACATTATAGCCGCCTATGTACTAATATTAACACCTGAAATAAGAATTCTATAAGAATAAGACAGAAACTGTAACCATAAGCACTCAATAAAAATTCAATTCAATTCAAATATTCTTCTTGAGTTCAAAGCACACGAAAAAAATATTCTTTAAATAGATACAACAACAACTTTTCTGCTTTTAAATTTTCGATTAACTAACTTCACAACCTTTTTGCTTCCAAACTACTATTAGCGTGCGAGTTAAATTATTTGTACCAACTTGAGCTTTTTTAAAAAACAACACTACCACTTTCTTCAGTTAAATTATTATGTCTTTATTATTCTGATCTTTCTTTCCTACTGACACCTTGGTGTCTTACATTTTTTTTATTCTTAATACTACAATGCTTACATTGCATTTTACTTAATTCTAAGAAAATTGCCAATCGCAGTTGGCTTATTTAAATACAATTTATTATTCCATAAATTACAGACACTAGGTCAGCAATTTATGCGATACTTTCAATATTTTTTGTTAATTTCCCGGATAAGTTCATCGTACTTATCCGGCTGAGTTTTATATGTAACTTGCGTGTATGTCTTTCGGCAATTCCTCGTCCCAATCAACATTCAATCACCACATATCCTGAATGATGATCTTTCCAGCTATCGTTGTTGGCGCTATGAAACCCTTTGGCTCATACAACTGCGCAATACAACTCACAATCCTTCTCTTGGTCATCGCTTGTTCTATTATCGGTGCTTTAAAAACGAATGTGAATTGATGTCTTTGCATTTTCCACTTTATCCCCAGAATCGATGTTTTATCGTCATCTTGAAACACTACCGATCAGTGATGACGCGTGAATAAAAAATGCGGTCGTTCAAGTTTATACTCAAGTTCAATTCTTCTTGTTTTTTTTTTTTTTAATATTTGTATTACATTTTGATAGAAAGAATCTTTCAAACGTTTTCCTCGCAAAAGTTTCTTTTCGATTGTTATCATTGACAGTTTTGATAACCTACTCTGGCCAATTGTAGTTCTCAAATACGTCTTTATTCTTTTAAGTGTTGAAAAAGATCTTTCAACGGATGAAGTTGTTAGGGGATTAGTAATTACCAGTTCACATAGTTTATATATTTGTGGGAAAACTGTGACTTCTGAATGCCATTTTTATCTTAAATTTCACCTCCAAGCTACAAATTACAAAATTATTACTTGAACAAATGAAACGCAATTCCACAGGAGAATCTTTTTGTTACATCCACTCAAAAAAGAACTCAATTCATAGCAAAATTGCCATTTTGTTCATAATCTTCCATGAATATAGCAGAGCCAACAAACAAAAACTATCCCATATACATATGTGTAGGCCAGTGCTTTCCAAACTTTTTGTACCTGCGCCCCCCTCTTTGGAAAAAAAATTGTTGTGCCCCCCTTAATTTTTCTAACAATCCAATTTCATAAACACTCATCTGATATTGTAATTTATTTAATGGGCTACAAAATAATATACAATATTATGTATAAAAATACATAAAAAATAATTATCTATTTTAAGAAATAATAATATAATTATAATGTAATAAAAACAAATCTTATAAAAGTACAAAAAAAATAATTCAACATTAATACAACATTATAAAAATTTAATGTGAAGGGTGAGCTTGTTTTTCAGCACAAATTTTTTCAAACCGTGGTATCATTGAAGATATCGCGGTTCTCAGTTCCTTTTCAATCTTTAAGCAAGATCGATACTTTGTCTTTAAGACAGCTACTGCAGAAAACCCAGTTTCACATAAGTAAGATGTTACAAAGGGCAATAAAATTTCTAAAGCTTTATTTGTTAAAGTAGGAAACTCGTCCTTTACTCGTAACCAAAACGTGACAATATTTTCGTGTTGAAACATCTGCTTTAATGTGCTGTCACTAGATAAGTCAATTATCATTTCCTGCTCTGCTGTCGTAAGGCCGAAATCATCATATTTTTCAATCACAAACGGGTTTCTAATCCATTCATATTTGGACATGTCAAGATTTTTAAAGTAAAACGAGAATTGCTCCCTTAAACTGGTCAAGTGTTTATTAATAAGAACTTTACTTTCTTCTATTTCATCTGCAGGACAGGTAATTTTAAAAGTGGGAAACATGTCAAAGTTATTATTTTTCAAACTTATTATCCACAGTTCCAATTTTCTCATAAATGCAGTAACCTTGTCTTTCTGGACAAAAGCATGAATTTGAGGCCCTTGCATTGATTTATTTAAAGTACTGAGTCTTTGAAAAATATCCACTAGATACGCAAGTTTTGCAAGGAATTTCGTGTCATAAAACAAGTTTGCTTCATCTCTATTATTATCAGTAAGGAATATGGCGATCTCTTCTTTTAGCTCAAACACCCTTTGAAGTACTTTTGAACGAGAAAGCCAACGTGCCTCACAATAATATAGAAGTGATGTATATTCTGAACCCATGTCATTACACAATTTTGCGAAAAGCCTTCCTCTTAATGGGCTATTTTTGATAAAATTTACAACTCTTATAATAACTTGAAATACTGTTAGTAAATCTTCACCCATATCTCTTGAAACAAGTGATTGTCTATGAATCATGCAATGCGTCCAAATTGCCCGAGGAGCCACCTTTCGAACTAGTGCCTGTAGACCAGCGTTTTTTCCTGCCATAGATGGAGCTCCATCTGTGCATAGACCAACACAGTTCTCCCACAGAATGTTATATTCATTGAAAAATTTATCAATCATATTAAAAACTTCACTTCCTGTAGTATTGCCTTCAATAGGTTTACAGAATAACATGTCTTCTCTAACATCAGTTTCCACAACATATCTTACATATGTAATCAAGTGTGCATCCTTAAGAACATCTGTAGCCTCATCTACTTGCAACGCGAAAGAAGATAGTTTTACTTTTTCTATTAATTGATCGCAAAGATCTTCAGATATATCGGATATTCGTCTTCCCACCGTATTATCCGCAAGTGGAATGATTTTAAGTTGATCAGCATATGATTCACCTAGCATCGTAGCTACCATGTCAATAGCTGCATGTAGCACTAAAGTTTCTCCTATTACATGGGGTTTTTTGCATTTAGCAATTCTATAAGAAACCTTATAAGACGCAAGCAATGCTTTTTGTGTAACAGACATGGTCTTTGGAAACATTTCTTTTTGTTTATTTAAATTCTCCAATTTTCTTTGGAAAAATTCTATTGTCTTGCCAACGTGATCTGCATGTACGTTTTCGAGATGCCGTTTTAATTTATTTGGTTTCATGCTGTCTGAGGCCAGAGTATTCAGACACAGCAAACACATTGGCCGTTCCTGGCCATTAATGACTTTACATGTAAATCCAAATGATAAGTACATTGGATCATATTTTCTACATTTAGGTTTACTATTTTGCGAAGATGTTCCGCTATTTTCGTTACCTCTTCCTTTGCCGTCTGCTTCTGCTTCATTCAATTTTCTTTTCAACCCAGTTACGTATTTATCCATCTAAAAGGGTTATTATTTTAAATCAAATAAAAATACTTTATAACAGTTTTGAAATTTACCTCAATATTAATTTAGAAGTGTACCAAAGCGAGTTTGTAGAAATTGTAGACAATCTGCGTGGAAACGGGCGAGCTTAACCAACGTTTCTTAACGAAATGCCGCGTGTCTGCTCTATAAGTGAGTGACTAAGACTAAATTTTAGTCACCCACTTATTTTGCCTCGCGTAAATGAACGATCGAGTATGTGTACGATTTTATATTTTGGAAGGGGGAACCGACTCGGCGTGTTGTGTGTACGAACTGTATGTATACATACATAATATGCGAGAACACACGAGATGGAAAAAAGTGGGTGACTAAAGTTGACTCACTGAGTGGATTACGTATAACCGTTTTTCTGATTAATTTTTTTGACACCTATTCGACTTTTTTGGTTTGTATTCGAAATTGATATTTTGGAATCAGCTGCGTGCCCCCCCTGCAACAGTCTCGCGCCCCCCTAGGGGGGCGCGCCCCACAGTTTGGAACACACTGGTGTAGGCACATGATTATTATCAATTTGTGTATACACATCCCATATCAATGTGTAAGTACTTTGAGCAACTTGAATTCGTTCACCGCTAATTTGAACGACTTGGTTCATATTATTCGGCTATACTTTTCTTGTTTGTGTCAATGCTTTCAGTGGATACATTTCGTTGCGGAATAACGTGAACGAAATGGATGCAACAAGAATATGTAGCTTTTTTTGTGTGTATACCTACTTCCAATGAGTACATTTCGTTTCAATTGATGCGAACGAGTTGATATTAAATGAGAGAGAATGTTGATGTTGCTACCAGTGATTTTTTTGTTTAGATTTAAATTGAGGACATACAAGAGTTGCACGAGTTGAAAACTGGGAAAGATTGTGCGAAATTAACTCAAATTAGGGGAAAATTCAAACAATTGTGCGGGTGATTAGGCTGACGAAAGAATGTGTAGAATATGACCAAAAGTTAGGCGTTCATGAACGAAAGGAACATAATGACGCTTCGCCAATGCTACCGATGACTGTTCTTCGTAGTTCATGTCTTTCATCAGATACCTGGAAATTGATTTCCACTTTCTCAATTCGAAACCTGCACCTTTAAGTACATGATCGATTTCTCTTGACAGCGCTATCGGTTCTTTCTGGGAGTCTGCACCCGTTGTGCAATCGTCCATATAAAAGTCTTCCATTATTGCCTTTGCGGCTTTTGGAAACCCTTTCCCCGTCTTTCGCACATTGCATGAGTGCTCTTACGGCATTGAAAGCTGATGTCATCCCGTAAGTAACGACAGTCAACCAGTATTCTTTCAATGTTTCCTGAGGACTTTCTCTCCAAAATATCTGTTGCAAATCCCATTGCTCTTTCGCTACTTTAATCATCCTGAACATCATCTTTATATCTGCATTTATAGCTATTTGCGATTTTGTGGCGGCGAAAACGCATTAAAATCTCGTGCAGGTCTTTCTGTAATTTCTCTCCGTTCATTTGCATTTCATTTAGTGAAATGCCCTTACTTGTCTTACAGCTAGCGTCAAAAACGACTCTAAACTTCTTCGTTACACAGATGAGACCAGTTTCGTTGGGAGAGGGGAGCCGGAGGAAGCATATTAGTAAGTTTAGGTAGGATTTGAGCTGTTGTGATCGTAGTATAGCTATGCTATGATCAGATGATGAAACTTGGAGTTGAACCTCTCCTTTAGAGTTTCCAGCTGGTGTGGCACCAATGCCTTGAATTAATGTTGTTTTTGGAGATCTTTTAAGCCTCAATCTTTTCATACAATTTTCACTTACAAATGTAAGATGCGATCCGCTATCAAAAAGTACTCTGGCAGGTTGATATCGTCCGGTTTCGTCGACGACGTCTATCACTGCAGAACCTAAAAGTACGTGATGTTCACATCTTGTCGAATAGGATTGTGTGTAGTTGATAGAAGAAGATTTGTTAGATGTTGAAGGCGACGCATCATGTAAAAGCTGGAATCTTTTATCTTACCGAATCTCTCCGATGCGGTAAATGATTCTAGAGCTGGACAGCGTCCAATGTAGTGGTCACCATTGCAGTAATAACAGTGACGACGATCTGCTGTCGGCAAGTTGGATCGTGTCAGCCTCTGAGTTGTGCCTGCATTCGTACTCGTGTGTGCCTTTGGATTAGATGTAGATCGTTTATTGTAGCCTGCATTATTCATTCTTTCTGCCATCGCACCTCCCATGCGGTCAATACCTCGTGCTCTACCCTCGATGAATGCTAGTAATTCTGCCAATTTTGGGAGGTCTGTTCCTTTCAACTGCATTTCCCAATGTATGATAGTGGTCCTTGGGAGTTTTGACACCAAAATGTGGACAAGGATGTCGTCCCACGTCTCAACTGGTCGTTTCATTGCCGCTAATGAGCGTGTAGTTTCATTGGTAATGTCGACTACTCGACGCAAGCCTGTATTACTCTCCTTCTGAATAGAATCCATATTAAGGAAAATATTTAAATGGGCCGACACAATGAGACGGTCGTTGTCGTATCTCGCTTTTAATGTCTGCCATGCTGATTCGTAATTATCATCGGTTGGTTGAAAGCCAGCTACTACCTGAGCAGCTGAGCCTTTCAGTGATCTCATAAGCCTGGTGTATTTGGCAGCTGTTGAAAGATGCTCTTTGGAATGCACCATTGCCTCATACATATCACGGAATGCAATCCATTTGTTGAATTCTCCATGAAATTCCAAATAACAATTTTCTCGAGGCGTAAATCGTTCAAATCGCTTTATTGACCGTAAGCTGGTCGCCTCATACTTACATCCGATGTCTGCTGCTCCTGCATAGCCAAATCGATTGCACCCGAAAGCATGGCCTTCACCTTTGTGTATTTTTCCTCTACATCTTCGAACAAAGTTGTATGTGCATCCATCTCGCCATCCTGCGCACCACCGACCAAAATAAAGTGTGCATCCATAAACCGTGTGAAATGGCCTTCTAAATTGTCCAAAGTTTCAAAGCTAGGTCTAGCTCAGTCACTTGTCCATCCTTCAATTTTATCGCCAACTTCGAAATAGCCGTCACAGCACTCATCCGTAGAATTAATTCAGCGATAGTCTCTTCAATTTATCTAAGTTTATATTTAATCAAATTTAAACTTTACGCCAGATCCCAAATTGAAGCCGAGAAGCCAAAAATAAAAAACTAACTAAAAAAGAAACAACTATTGTCCCGCCTCTATGAGCGTTCTTAAAAACAACCGTTTGCTTTATGTACTTCTTGTTCTCGTATGATTGATGGCAAAAAAAAAAACTTCTATCGTTCTCCCTTATTTAATTCTGCAGGGGAATTGATCACTGTATTTGTTGCCTTTGTATATATGTACATGTGAACCGTATGAGCGCAACCGTATGAGCGCAACCGTTCGCCTACACAACATTCGATTGCTTTTTTATTGTGATATATAGGTAGAATTTCGTAAGTTTCGTTGTTTTTGATTCGACCACTTGTTGACACAGGATGCACCAAAAAATGTTTTGTATTCGTAAACTTAGTTAGTTAATTAAAAAAAAAAGAAAGACAACACAGCTTTTTTAGGTATTTTCATTTATTTTTCTTTCATCGCCGATGCGTTCGTGTTAAAATTCCAGATCAGACTACTTAAACATAATGAGTAGAAAAATTATATACATAAAATGAATGTAACAAGGAAAATGATTAAAAGATATGAGTTAGAAGAGTACAACATAAATATGATAGTAGTAAAAAGATTTTTACTTGTCAGTTTGACATTCTGTGCCTTTTATCTTCGACACTTCTTAATCCTTTTGATCCGGAAAGCCGCTATCGTAAAAAAAATATTTTTGTTGGGTTGCGCCATCACAATAGCAAAATTTAAGACGTTTTATCTTTTCAAAGCGAAGAAAATAGTTTTGGGGCGGAGGGCGGGGCCGGGACATATATGCCCCGACCGTATTTTTCAATTGGACAAAGGGTGTCCCGGTCAGTTATTTATGGACACAAATTTTAGAAGGGTAAACGAATCTATTTTGATACAAAAATTTATTTTATTATTATAGTTAATTTTAGTAGTAAGTAGGAACATATGTAGTAAGAAATTAAAAATATAAAAGTTCATTCAACAAGAATAATAAGTTATCATTTATTTGTGATAAGCTGCAAAGCAATCACCACACAGAGGGATTTGACATTCTTCGCAAATAGTTTTCGTCCGTTTTTCTTTGTTTTTTTCACTGCAACCTGCGCAACGCCTCCGAGTTGCAATTGTAATTGGTAGGTGTCCCGCAGATATTTTTCTTTTTCGTCCAGATACTCCGCTACGTTGAAAGACTGCTGTCTTTTTCCCTTCTTTTATGAAATTTTTTAGCCAAAACGACCATAAAATCTATGAGTGGTGTTTTCTTTCTTCCAAGTTGTGAATTTATTACCCACGAATTCCCAACGCTCATCATTAGCAAGCGATAGAACACCTTTTTCCACCATTTATTGGATTTTCGATCCAACTCGTACTGCCCTGCCATTTGGTCAGCTCGATCTACTTCACCCATTATTTGCCTGTAAAATTGTATCATTTCCGGACATGGTATGTTGATTTTTTGGCCATCTTTCAGCTTTTTGTCAACTGTGCCCATGTCCGATGAATGGCAATTGCTCACAACGATGACTTTCTTAGTATCGTGCCATTTTACGAACATGAGTCCCGTGTTACTTTCTCGGAAAACGCATTCTCCTTTTCGAAGCTTTCCATTGACAACTGGCAGTTTTTTACGGTTAGATACGACTGTTCCTAGGGCAGCGTAATCTATGGTTTCTAGGAGATGGACGCTCGTAAAAAATCGATCGAAGCCTAAGGTAACATCAGGTTCTCGAATTGAAGCAGCTAATTGGTTAACAACCCGTTCACCAAGAGTACCTTCATTTACTTCTTCTCTACCGCAAGGGTTAAATATATTTTTCTTTCAATTTCGTACACTTTGCAATATTTTTCCTTATTTTCCACTATATTATTAACACTTTTAATTCACCACTTTCCAACAGTAGGGCAGTTTACTATGTAGATTCTGAATATGAGAATTACGTACCTACAATGCTACTTACGCACTTAAAAGTACTTATACTTTTGATATTGGATTAGGTTGTATGTACATACATGTGTATACATTGTTTGGATTTTCGTTTATTTCATTATTGTAGGTAGGATTTGGATTTTGTGATTTTGATTTGGTAATATTTTTGAAATTATTTTAGTTGTTTATAGGTATATTACAATTTATTAGATAATAAAAATAAAGTCCTTATATTTACTTGCGTTATAGGTATTTAGGTGCATTTGGTATGTAGGTAGGTATGTATTCAGGTACCTACAAGTAAGACTTATTCTTTTATTAGTTATAATGGTCAAAAATCCAACTCGATTCTTTTAAATAAAATATTCAAATGTGTAAAAATTAGTTGAATAAAATACTTTAGCTTTCAGTGTAATTGGACATTAACCCTAGAGAGATAAACTTATTTTTTAGTACTCAAAAGATAAACATGCGCCTGCGAAGCGCACAATTAAAAAAACGTTTTTTTGTTTACAAAATTAAATAATTGTTTTTTATTACTTCATATTATTGTTATAGTCTTTATTAAGTATTAGTTATTAAGTAAAAAAAATATATATTATAATTTTTTTTTAACAAAAGTAGGATATTATATATCAATAACGAAAAGGAACAAAAAATTAGAGATCTTGGGTATTTAAATATCAATTATTAAATAATTATAAATAATTTATATTATTTTCTTACTATCTGATGAATTACAATATATTCAGTCTCAAATAATATCAATCAGTCAAAAATACAAAAAAACTTAATAGTTATAGGCAGTTGTTGCAAACATCATGTTTATGTTCACCACACACTGTCTTTTTACATTTCATACATGTCATTTTAGACATTCTTTTCTTTTTCATTGTACACAGGCTACAGTAACGCCGAACTTTAGCTGGAGGTTCCTCATCAGCCACTTCAGAAACCTGTGGACTGGTTTGTGGCAAGATATTATGAATATTTTCCCTCAAACGTCTTGTCAAAGTAGGGATTTCCAATCTGGATCTCATCCACATTGTTGAAAGGTCACAGCTTAGCTTCTTCATATATTCTCTACGGTTCAATGGTCTTTCTCCGTTGAGTAAAACATTATGTGCGTAAATTATATATGAATTGACAAAGGCTATGTTTAAAATGCCATAAAACATTGTCATTGGCCATCTGTTCGTCTTTCTAGAGCAAGACATGGAAGAGCACATCTGATCAAAGGTGTCGACACCGCCTTTAGTTTGGTTGTAAAACATTATCATCTCAGGTTTGCCAGTTGTTGAATTTATAATGGGACCTTCATCACATGACGATAATAAGTACACCATCTTCGAGGGCTTCGGTTTGTACGACACTAGGGTTAAGTAACCATCAAAACAAAACATAGACGTTCCCACTTGTCGAGAACGGGTGTTTTTCAACTCTTCAGGAATTTCCCGTTTATTCGACCTTACTGTGCCCACAATTGTCAATTTAAAGGGTGTAAGCAACAATGATTTTGCGGCAGGGATAGACGTAAACCAATTGTCACAGGTAATGTTTCGGTTTGTGCCATGAACTGGTCGCGATAGCTCCTTCAAATAGTATTCGCCTTGCGGCAAACCATTTGTATTGGTTGCTCTTCCAATGTAGGGCATAGCATTCAGCATATAACATGTTCCACTATCGCACATCATTGGTATTTTTATTCCATACATACTCGGTTTGTTGGGTATGTACATTCTAAATGGGCATCTACCTCGGAATCCAAGCAATTGTTCATCGATCGTGACATTGCTTCCAGGAATGTAATTATTTTTGCATTTATCTATGAATAGATCCCAAACCTTTCGCACCGGAACAAATGGATCTTGCTGACGAAGAGCAGGGCGTAGAGTCTTGTCATCCATTCTAAGACACCTTATAATGAAATCAAATCTATCTCTACTCATAACACTTACATATCTCGTGCCGCTAAATGAACTATCAAACAGTTCAACGGTTGATAAATGGTTATCTTTCATTGCAGCAGTAAGAGTGAGTATTCCAATAAAAGCTTTGATTTCATTAGGATTCGTATCCCTAAATGTCGAAGAAGTCATACCATCAGTACGTTTTATCGATATCTCCACATTTGTCCACTGAACGAGCTCTTGAATGATATCATCCGTGATAAATAACTCAAAACATAAAAGTGGTTCCAAAATATTTTGACACATTCGAGTAGGACCTCTATTAGAACGAATTATATTGATCGCAGATGTTCTTCCATGACCTTGACCTTTAGAAGTAGCCCAGACGTGTTTATTCTTACCTCTGATTACTCTTTGAGCCGGAATAGTTATGCGGTGGTCATTTGTGGGGTTTTCAGATGTCGAGGTGTCATTCAAAATCTCTTCGATTAGTTCATCTATGAACTCGTCGTCAGTATCACTTTGAGCATCATCTTCACTAATATGATCCTCAATCTCGCTGTCACTACCATCATTTGAAAATTCGGTTTCTTGATTCAAAATAGAAACTATTTCTCCGTCTTCCAACACTCTTGTAGATGCCATGATGTTTCTAAAACCCATATATGAGTAGAATATAAGTTAAATGTACTAAAACAAAAATATCACAAAAAATTTCATCAAAGTTACGCAGAAGATAAACATGCGCCTCTCGAGCGCAACGCATTACCATAACTAAAAAACGGTAGTACTTACCAAACGGGAACGACCCTCTCTCGCAAGTGTTAATTGACGACAGAGTTGGCTTAAAATAACAAGTCTGTTCGAGCGTTGGTTAAAAGAAGAAAGCAATATATGTAATTCGCGGGTGCCTCAAAGGCGCAGTTTATCTTTCTAGGGTTAATACCTATACTATAATATAATTTGAAAAAAAAATATATATAGTGATGGACAAAACAATAGGACCATTTTTATAGTTCTTAATTATATGTAAAAAAAAATATGTTTTTTATATTTTTTCATAATTTTTTTTTATTGTACGACTTATTTTAACGAGTCTAAAACTAAATTAATTCATAAACTTTTTAAAAAATATATACTTACTTACTAAATTATAAAATAAGAAAATAAGGTTATTTTTAAATGGACAAAACAATAGGACCATTAATTTTATTTGTAAATTTGTTTATACTTTTAAAAGTTTTCACTACCGAAAGTCAATATTTTGTAGTATAACCCTTGTTTTGAGTCACAGCTTGGACTCTCCTTGGCATTGAATCGACAAGTTTGCTGCAGGTACTTTGCGGTATAGCGTACCAGGCTTTTTTGAATTTATTCCACAGTTCATCTTTATTTTTTGATTTTTCACCAGCCAGAATTTTTTTACAATTGCCCATAAGTTTTCCAATGGATTTAAATCGGGCGATTGAGCCGGCCAGGTCACTAGATCAATCCTTTTCTCTACTAACCAGCTTTTAACTTTGCGAGCTGTATGCTTCGGGTCATTGTCATGCATGAACTTCCACCTTAAAGGCATTTCATACACGGCATACGGAAGCATGACATCCTCTAATATTTTTGTGTATAAATGCTGATCCATATTTTTTTCGATCCGAAAAATTGGACCTACCCCGTACCACGAAAAACATCCCCAAACCATGATGTTCCCACCTCCGTGCTTCACTGTTTTGGTTGTGTACTGTGGTTTATGCGCAGCATTCTTTGGACGTCTTACCCACCTCTTACCGTCTGATCCTACCAAATTTACTTTAGTTTCGTCAGACCATAGAATGTTTCGCCATTTTTTCCATTATCTGGGCCCACCCAATCTAAATGTTGTTTGGCAAAATAGATTCTATTTTTTCGATGTCTTTTGGTAAGCAGTGGTACTTCCCTAGGGCTTCTTCCGAAAAGATGCTGCTCCTCAAGCCGTCTCCTAACCGTTCTTTTACTGATGGGCAAGTCCAGTTCCTTTTTTATATCCCTAGAAGTTTTAAATGGGTCCTTCTTGGACAGGCGCTTAATCTGAGCATCAAGTCTTGGGGATGTTTTCCATGGTCTGCCTGTTTTTTCTTTTGCTTTTTGGGGTTGTAGTGCGTTATACACAAATGTTTTGGATCTCCCAATTATTCTGGCCACTTCCCGCTGCGATTTTCCATCCTGCACCAGTTTGATGATAGTTTCCCTCATAGTTTCGGAACAATGTACTCCGCGACCCATGTTGCGTTTATTCTTGTGAATTCACATATAATAAACAATATGTATAATATTCCAAGAATGGAGTACTGTATAATGTTTTATCAAAATCTTATTAATTTCAACCTAAAAACAAACAAAACTCACCTGGTCCTTTTGTTTTGTCCAGCTCTAATAGATATTTTTTTTTATTTGCTTACCTTTTCACAGTAATAAGCAGTTTATTCTTAATTTTAGTTGCTAGCACCAAGAATTAACCGTTATTAGCTGGACTTACATAAAGAAAAAATTATAACTATTTTTTTTTAAGAAAGAGAGAGCTAATTGTTAAGGCTTGTCCGTCACTGTATAGGTATATATGTATATATATTAACATAAGATGATTTGGTTTTAGATACCTATAGGTATAAAGGTTGAAATAAATTAATTTTAACAACATTTTCCAATACCTATGATTTTACAAATTAGCACTGGGGTTTATTAGGAGTGTACATTACATACATTCGCACAAAAGTTCAAATACAAACTTCTGAGTTACAAGCATTCAAAAGATAAATAGTTTGTTTTAAATTCAATTCTGAGTTGCGGTTTGTAATAATATTGAAATTTGAATATTGGATTTAAAAATATAATAGTGTTACAATGTTATTATTTTCTTTGTAAAATGTATTGTCAAAATGAAAATTATGTGCTCTCAAATAAATACATTATGTCATTTTGACCAAACATTTTAAAATCTTTTTATAAATAGAATTATTAAATAAAATTTAAAATAAAAATACTGTAAGGTATAGTACATACTTATTTATGTTTATTATTCTTCAAAAAAGAAACCGTCATCCGCATCCATCACACATATTTTACAAAATACTTACCAATGTTTAAACGTTATCTTTAATCAACTTATCACTTATCAACTTATTTTATCCGTAAACGATTAACGATAAATGCAATGCAACCGATATAAAAACCTTACCTGACATGAAATCGTTTCTATGGATTCTGATGAGAAAAATTATGTGTAAATTGTTATAGAACATACATAGTTCTACATTTTGGTCAGACAAAAATTAAACATAAAATGTTAGTTAATTTTTAAAGTAAAGGTAATAAACCCATGATAACATTTTTTTGTTTTATTTTTGCAAGCAAAAATGTAGATGCATACAAAAAAAAGAACCGTAAAACAATTTGTTTTTCAATTTTCGAAAATAGAAACATTTTCGACCAACATTTTTTGCATTTTTGAAAAAAAAAAAAATATTTCAATTACATAATGATTAATCGTATGACAATCTTCCAAACAGTTTTAAAAGTAAAAACAGATTTGTTTATTTTAACAAAAAGTTTTGTGTTTTATTAACCAAAATAATAATATTATCATAAGTTAAAGATATCCTTCGCGAGGATATTAAAAAAACGCGAACGCCAGCCCAGAGGGCCAGCCCAACGGTTCGACTTACTGTTTAAGTACCAAGAAAGAAAAAATGATTTTGCAAACGTTATAAAATATATTTTAAGATTCGTAATAAACAACTGTTCTATTCGGAGGTCGGAATACAATTAATTCATTAGCTTAAGCCTATAGCCCGCTTTCCTGAATATTGCTGACGAGCAACATTAAGTCCCTCGCATTGGTTCCCATGATAATAGCTGACCTGTTATATTACCGTAATAGAGGATCGTGTATCCAGCTAATACAATAATATAGGCCAATGCCCTCTCGTATTCGTGTGAATAACTGTTGACACTGCTGAAACAGGTTTGCGCGTGTCTAAGGCGGTGTGCATTGGATGGTGATAACTCCTCCCCCTTCGAAAATCTACGACCCGTAGATCTCAAGTGACGTCATGGTTAGGCTGCGACTTGTAAGTTAGGAGATAAAATCGTTGGGATGTGAGGTTTGGCATAAATCTTCCGCCAAATGGTTAAGATGATAAACACCACCGTAACAAGGACGACGCTTTCTGTAAGTATAGAAATTTTTAATTCTTGGGTTAAGTTAACTTAGCGTTCTATATTTTTGACGCTAAGATCATGAACGAATCCCAAGTCGATCTGCAGATCACGATTGGTGATGTTCATTAATACTGGGGGTAGCGCCTGTAGAGATGTAGCCGTAGAACTTGAAAACGTCCTGCCCTTCAACTGGATCGTCTCGTTAACAAGTTGAATAATATAGGTACCTGAAAGAGATCTTGAAATGTTATTAGAGGTTAAGTCACCATTAAAATTGGTGACAAAAACTGTGTCTTCTTTTATTAATTCAATGACCTCTTCAATGCTCGTTTGAAAGGTACAAGCTGTGTGTCCTCCTTTCAATAACCGGGCTACGCAAGTATCCTCAGGAACTTTTTCCAGTGCTTTGTCCTCACAGATTGTGGAGTTGTTGATCGTAAGGCAGTTTGCTTTTACACCGTACGTTACTCTGTGGTTAATCAGCATCTTTCTAAATTTCAGGTTTATCTGCTTCCCTTCGATAATTGATGGCCTCGTTATAAGCAGGTTGTATTCTTCTCTTCCCACTTTTAGCATCGAAATGACATAAAGCAGCATCGATCCATTGGTGAAAATCGATGGGGTACCATACTCAATGGCTTCTATCTCGTTGGCATAAGGTAGTGTCTCTATTGATTGAATTGATTTCTTCGGTATCCAGAAGATTCGTATTGATCAAACCAGTTTTAGCTATTTGACACGCTCGAACGATCTCATTTATCTCGCCTTTGACAGCGATTATTTCGTCTAAAGCATCTTGCTCGAATTTCCCAGTAATATCTTTGATGTTTCTCTCATATCTCTCTTAACACTAAGTTGATCTTTCGTGTGATGTCTTTCGTGATACCAAAGAGTTTTTCGTACCCTGTATTTGTGGTTGTTGTTGTCGATGATTGCCTCCTGACTTTGGAGTATTTTATTCCAATCGGTGGCGTCGGGATTTCCGGCTAGGCTACCCACTACCAGGCTGTTCCAATCCAGTCGATGGATCTCGTTTTCCTCTGTGGTTTACCTTTAAGTAAATTGAGGCGGTCTTTTATCTGCCGCAAATGAAACTCTATTACTCTTTTTCAATCCTCGTCCTTAACGTTATTTTTTATGTTGATGCCCACGCCATCCACAAGTTTTTGGAAATTCGCTAAGTCGATAGTATGTACTAATTTAAAGCTACCATCTATGATCCATCCCTTTCCTTCTTTCAAGGAGACTATAGGTGCTTCATAGTCAAAAATTTGGAAAGCTTACGCTGCAGCTAGGAAGGTTAATGTCAGCAAAAGAGGCATCTGGTGATTATGTCTAAAACGTTAAAAGAAAAAAAACCGAATTAATTTAAGTCTAAGGAACCAGCTCCGGAAGTGTCGTGTTAGTCCCTTTTATTCGCAAGCGTTTATTCTTGCAGCGACCTACTCGCGGCACGAACAACTTCACTTTCGAATCCTTGCACCGACGATGACTTCATGTTCCCATGGGTATGGAGTATTCGTTGCTGGATAGTTTATAGGGTTACTGTGTTCCCATGGTTACAGCTGTACCTATCACTCTAAGGAGTGTATAAACTTCCTGTCCTGTATTAAAGGACACAACGATTCGCACGGTGAAAGGATCCGAAATTTGAGCCGGTCCCTGCTCGGGCGCCAGTTAAAGATATCCTTCGCGAGGATATTAAAAAAACGTGAACGCCAGCCCAGAGGGCCAGCCCAACGGTTCGACTTACTGTTTAAGTACCAAGAAAGAAAAAATGATTTTGCAAACGTTATTTTAAGATTCGTAATAAACAACTGTTCTATTCGGAGGTCGGAATACAATTAATTCATTAGCTTAAACCTATAGCCCGCTTTCCTGAATATTGCTGATGAGCAATATTAAGTTCCTAGCATTGATTCCCATGATAATAGCTGACCTGTTATATTACCGTAATAGAGGATCGTATATCCAGCTAATACAATAATATAGGCCAATGCCCTCTCGTAGTCGTGTGAATAACTGTTGACTCTGCTGAAACAGATTTGCGCGTGTCTAAAGCGGTGTGCATTGGATGGTGATAACTGGTATCATAATCAACTTATAAAATTATCAAAAAGAAACAAAAAGTTATAAATTCATAAGCATACCTATAAAGGCATTATGTAGGTAGGTATAACAAAAAAGTATGAATTATTTCATTAATTTTACGCAAGACTCCTAAGGTACCCCACATAACTCATCTCTTCTTTTTCGTCTAGTACTTTTAAAATTTGGTTTTCTTTTTTAAATACTCCCGTCTTACCGTAGTTTCCTGCACCATCTGAATTTTTTCAACCAGACAAGTAATTTGAACTGACTCATTAGCCAAAATTTCAATTAATTTGTAAAGACCAATGTGCGGCCTTCCAACTAAAACCTTAACCCTTTGTTGACCAAACTATGAAAAACCTTTAAAAAAAAGTGGTACTCAAAAGTACCGTTGGGCTATGGGATATAAAAGAAATCATACAAAAAATTCAATATATATATTTTTTTTATTTCAATATGAATCTTATATTAATACAAAAACTTTTAATTAAACAAAACAACATTTTAATGTGAAAAACCATAAAAGTTAATGAAAATGTATTCCATGATACAAGGAAAAGCAGTTCTTTTTATCATTACAGCAAAGGTATACGTTGCAATGACTGCATTTTGAAAATGGCTTTGACTGTATTTTGTTGATACTGCAAACCTCACACCTTCCCCGCGTTTCAACGAACTTTGGCCAGTGAACACCTAGATTACCCAGTCTCACGTCCTTGGAAACAGATTCGCCTTTACCTCTTCGTCTTTTGCTGCATTGTGGGGATTCGTCACCATGTGATTTTCTTTTTACACCACGTTTGTCTACAAGTAAATCCTTTTGTGACAGAAGTCCAAGTGTAACACATCTTTTGTACTCCAGAAGGGGTACTTTTTCATTCATTTGTGTATAAACGATAAACGAGTTTACGAAACAAATTTCGAGCATTCCCCAAAAAAGACGATGCCACCACTTCTTTGATCTGCGGTCTAATCCATATGCGGCCCGAAGTTGATCAGCATGGTCAACTCCTCCCATGAATGTGTTATAGTCTTTTACGACTTTAGGGCAGCTTATGTCGTGTTGTACTCCTGATTTATCCCTTCTGGAAACTGTTGACACATCGTTACCATGGTAGTTTGAAGCCAACAGTACCGTTCTATTGTCTTTCCACTTATAAAAACTGATCCCATCCTTCGAAGATCGATAATCAAAATCTCCTCTTTTCATTTTTTTATCTTCTTTCAAATTTTTTGGATTGCCTTTTCTATTTGCTCGAATCGTTCCACAAGCTAGAGTTTTTTCAGTTTTTAGTTTCTCCAATAATCTCACCGATGAAAAAAAATTATCAAAGAAAATGATTTTTTGTTTTCCCCACTCCTTTTCAGTCATATACAAGACTACTCTTTCGCCAAGACCGTAATTTTCGTACTTACTTTCCAATTTTTCATCCTTGCCTTGATAAACTGAAAATTTTTTTATGAAGCCATGTTGATCCGCTAAGCACCATAATTTGTACCCTCTTTTTATAGGTTTCATGGGATTGTATTGCTTCATGGAGTTTCTTCCCTTGAAAAGAATAATTGATTCGTCGACAGAAAGTTGTCTTGTCCCATGGTAAGAAGTGCTGAATTTTTCATTCAAAGAATCGATCATCGGCCGAAGCTTGAAAAGTCGATCTGTGTTATTTTTTGGAATTAGGCTGTTGTCATTTATATGCAAGCTACTCAAAATTGCATCAAATCTATTCCGGCTCATAGTTCTACCCACCAGCGAAACTCCCAAATCATCACTTTCACTCCAAAAGTGCCTCCAGCTGGGTAATTTATGATATCCCATAAGGAAGTTTATTCCTATGAAAGCCAGTAGCTCGCCCTTTTTCAAATCCAACACCTTACTTTTCTGAACGGCATAGAGATTCGATTGATAAACAATATTATCAATCACACTTTCCAGAAAGGAGACGAAAAAATCAGTTGCATTAACGCAGCTGTCAAACAAACCTTCGACGGGACCCTCTGGCAAAACAAATTCAGGAATGTCTGACACACAATCGTTAGCTTTCCATTGGCGATTTGGTTCCTCTTCAGGTATTTTTTTCTTCGAATGACTGCATCCTGGACCGTTATCCGAAATTTCCTCGTCATCATCCAACAACTTATCAAGCTCTTCTTGAATTACAGCTTCATCTGGTTCCTCATTCATTCCGTCAGCAGCTCTTATTCTTGAACGAATTGTTAGTAGATCCAATTCATCCTCGGATTCTAGGTCAGTATCATCATTATTATCCAAAGGTAACTCCTCAACCATAGCCAAAATCTCATCATCCTTCAATAATACATTGTGAACAGCCGACATAATGCACTTAATAAGTAGGCACATGAAAATAACACCAACAAATTTTAAGTCTATTAGAACAATAAAAATAAAAAAAACCTATAACCATCCCACAACCCGACGGTACTTACCGGTCCACTTTAGTTTTTTAGTAAAAATAAATGAAAAATCTCTCTAAATTCAATTGATATTGAGTTTTTTTTTATTCTAAATATGCAAATCAACTAATCACATAAAAAAATTGACAAAAACTAGCAATGGGTACTTATATCGGCAATTACCAAAACCAACTAAAATTACTCGCTTCAGATCTAGTATGTTGTCAAAAAAAAACCGTTATAACCGTGCCTTGAACTAAGATAAAAACAAAAAAAAAATTAAAACATGGAGATAACATGGTACTTAAAAGTCTCGTTGGGCTACAGTGTCATATTTTGCCAATATAGAGATTTTATTTGGAGTAACATTTAATGGTACTCACAGGTACCGTCGGTCAACAAAGGGTTAAGCCTCCTATGCCGGGACTTTACTCTGTTTTGAGTTCTGGGTAAGCTTTGTTTAACTTGCTCCGCACAAGACCAAAACGACCGAAAATACAAGGGCTTAGATTTGGTGGTACCAATATAGTTTCTTTCAAACCAATTTCCAATTTGTTTACTACTTGCGCAAAATTGATTACTCAATGAATTGAAATAGTCACGAATTTCATACGCAGGTACAAACTCTAAACATTTTAGCATTCGCATTTGCAAACTAAATTTCTCACTTGTTCCATACTTTTTTGTTAAGCCTTTCTTTTGGATTTTACGATTAAGGATTTGTCCCAAATGAAAATAGCTGACTTATAACTCGCCTTCTCAAAGTCGGAAATGATTATAGCGGGATTAAGTCGGATGTTGTTTTCGATAGAGCATTTAATAATTTCTGAAAATAAAATGTCGTATGAAGCCCTTGACTTTGAGCTCATTATGCAGAAGACTGTTGGGACAACTTCATCCTTCACCATGCAATGCAAAGAAAAAAGCTGTCGCATGATCGAAGGAACAACTTCAAAAGTTCCGTCCATCAACCAACCGCTTGAGGAGCCCAGCAGTTGAAGACTCTCCACTGTTCCCAAAATAATGAGTTTGTTTCCATTGTAATCTTTTTCAGATAACACATTTTTTTTTGTAATTCATATCTATTTAACCCTCTGCGACTGACGTGCTTTAGTTTTCACAATCCTACTGACGTGGTAGTCTACCAGACACCATTTTGATAGCTTGTGTTTTTTAAACTTATTTTATTTTGCATCTTTAATTCGTCATAATTTAAGCTTAAGGGTATATATTAGCACTAAAAAATAAAAACCCAAACAATTTGAAACACATTTTGATTTTAACAGCATTTATAGATAAACATAGATAAAAAGTAAAAACAAAAAAAATAAACATAAATAATTTCTTCATTTACATAAACATTTATAAAACTTAACACTTATAAGAATCATTTAAAAAAAATGAGAGAAAAATGGTTGGAAAAAAAATATAATAGTTCAAAAATCATAGTTTTTGCTGGCAATCTGCGCAAAGTGGCTTTGAGCATTGCAAACAGATGGACTTTGAACAATCACAACAACAATATCTTGATTGCCTTTTTAATTTTGGTGGGCAAATGGAACATAATTTTCTTGTAACTAGCTGATGTTGTAGAACTTTCGGTGGTGGAGGAGGGAGATCCTTAGCCAAAACTCTACTTATTGTCATCCGCAGCTCTCTGGGCAATCGTTCGTTGTACACACGATATTTGATGTGATCCAGCACTAATTCTCTTGCCGTATTCAAAATAAAAGTACCCCGTCTCATTTTACAATTGCTGTCTGCACACATTTGATATAGTACAAAGCTGTTCATGGCTGATATATCAAAAATCCTTTGGAAAATTGCCATAGGCCAACGGCGAGTTTTGCGGCTGCAGGAATAAATTGAACACTTTTTATCAACTTCATCAACTCCGCCTTTAGTATGATTGTAGTAAGTTATCATTATTGGTTTACCTGTGTCAGTATCCACATCTTCATTGGGGGGGGGGAAGAAGAAATTAAGAGGACAGCTTTGTTTTTTTTCGGAACATATGATAACAATGTGAAGTCTTTTGTGAACCCATACACTGAACTCTAAATCTCTTTTCTTGTCCGGCAAGAAGCATGGTGGTATCTCCGTTTTATTTTTTTTTCAGCGTGTAAGTAAGTCCTCTTTTGAGCAAAGTTTCCATCAGTGGAATTGAACTAAACCAATTGTCTGCTGTAATGTTCCGATTTGATTTTTCCACAACTTTCGCTAGTCTCAAAACAGACTGACTAGGTATTGCCATTTTTCTATTTTGTTCACTCAACCCTATACCATTCGAGTCCTTACCATGGTAGATGTAGGCATTATAAATGTAGATTGTACGAGCATCTACCAATAGCATTATCTTGATGCCATATTTTGCTGGCTTCTGTGGCATGTAAATGATAAACTTACAACGACCTCTAAATGGCAGCAACATTTCATCTATACATAGGTATGGTCCAGGAGTATATTGGGCTGGCTATTTGTTTTAAATTTGTTGAACAAATCAGAGATTGGAGCAAGTTTATCATCTTTCAGACGTTCCTCTCTAGTAGTAGAGTCATCAAACCGGAGGCAGTTAATCAAGCAAGAAAAACGCCATTTTGACATAACGCACCGAAATATTTCATGGCCAGTGCCATCTGTAGCAAATATCATGCTCAGATCGGAGTGATTGCACTTAGAAACGGACGAGTAGTACATTAAACCGATAAAGGCTTTTATTTCAGTTACATCCGTGTCCATTAGATCTGTCTTAGCGGTTTGTTTGAATTTTATTCTATAATTTTGTAGTTTTTGGTTTGTATGTGTCACCAAACATTCCAACATTTTATTATCAAAAATCTTAGACCAAAGTTCAAAATAGCTTTCGAAGTTAAGTGTGTTTAAACGACCAGGTAATCTTATAATATTGTGGGCTGCTGTTCTAGATGCCCTAGGGCACTCTTTTTTTTATTCCATTTAAAACCGTTCTTACCTTTATAAAATTCTTCATGCAACTGTTATTGGTGCTAGAATTTCTAACATCTGCACTTGGTTCTTCATGTTCTTCGATATCTGAAACTTCGTCGTGCGCTTCTGAAATTTCGTCAGCTTCAAAGACTTCATTTTCTGGCTTCATTGTCGCAATCACTGAACTCGTGTTCACTTTCTTCATCTAACCATTGTTCTATTTGCTCGTCGTAACTAACAAATGTTCCACTCGACGTTCTTTTAGGTCTATGATCCATCTAAGAAATAACAAGTTGAAGTAATGAGAACAATTTCACTGACGTGTTGCTTAGGAGGCACTATAAACATATAACTATTACGCTGAGGTGGTGGCCTAACAGACACCTACCTTAACACTGATGTGGTTGCCTACCAGACGCTCACACAGGACTAACGCACGCATGATCATAGTAGCAGAAGGTATAGAGAATGAAAGAATTAAAAAAAATAAAAAGCGGAGATACACAAGTTTTTTATTTTGTTGGTGTCTGCCAGGCGTCACGTTAGTTGCAGAAGGTTTTAATGTTCTACATTACATAGGTATTTACCGTAATCGCGGTAATTCCATTAGACTTCTTAATTCGGACAATTTTTCGTTTTTGTGCAGCGTCCGATGACAAATAGACCCTACATTCAGCTGGGGTTTCTACTTTCGCTCTTAGAACTATTTGAGAAGGTGGATCACACGATACCTTTCCTTTTGTTTTGATAACAGAATTACATATATTCACTTGTTTCTTATGTGCGACAGGGGTATGCAAATTATTATTTTCCTTTTCCTTTATAAGTTTTAAAAAAGGTTAATTTTATTTTTGATCGAGAACAAAATTGTTCCGATCGGTTCGGTGCAAGCTTAAAAACTGATTTTATAATATCATCTTAAATCTAAATCATCCCTCTGGATGTAGCGATCGCCAACGCAGATAATCATGAGTCGACGATGTGTTTATTAAATGTTTGTAATTTGATATCATGTAGTGAAGTTGTTTGTGATCGATGGGAAATCGATGGATGGGTCTTTTGATGAACGGAAGAAATGTAATTCGCTATAATAATGTAATTATCATCATGACCAAGGATGATTTTGATTCTTGAGTAAAATGTAATGTCAGCACTTTTTGGTGTGACTTTATATTGGGATGTGTGATTATAACTTGCACATGTTCAGTTGGTATTTTAACAATACAATGTTTTTCATTATTTTTAACTGTTATCAATCTAGCACGACTGTTGAACGCAATCAGCAATGCAATTGAAAGCAGCACATGTAAATGTTCTGGTTGAGAAAACAGCAAGGCAATTGAAAACAGCACATGTAAATGCTACTATAAAAAATGTAAAATGTCATTAATAAAGCAAAGTTCAATGAAAGGTTGTGTGTCATTTTCATTTTTTTCATTATTTTCATTTATTATTTTCAGTAAAGTAAATTTTTGAAAAAATTACAATAAAGGCTAAACAGCCAAACATTGGTCCTTCGAGCCGGATAAACGTTTCTTGACACGGTAAAGGAAACTGCCTTCTAAATAGGCAAGAGAACCGGGACATGCAAGCGGTGCTTCCGATACAAAATTGACGGATCCAATATCTTCAGAGACATTTATTTGAAGAGCACCATCCGTTGGGTCTTGGATGACGAACTGTCCTTGTGATCCAGTTAAATTAGTGGGGACGGGACTAGATTCTAGGCTAGGTATTTCAAGTAAATACTTTTGAACTGCTCCCATAAGCCGAACGTTTACTAAAAAGTTTTCCACATCAGTAGGGAAAATGTTGGCTAATACACCAGCACGCTGGCAAACCATCAGCTGCATATGTTGCATACGTTCACATGAGTCGTACCGAATGCATCTATTATTCCATTCTGCTTCTACATCATTTGGGTCCCTTTCAGTATCCGCGTCATCGGGTCCATTCGTATAAGTGATGTCCTGCATTATTCTTTGCGCCGCAATGGATATATTCGGATATTCAGTTGTTAAATAATACTGAGTACCAATCAATTGAAAATAACCTGATTCATCATAGGTATACGGCTTTGTGTTAAATTTGCTCTCAGGACCAGACGGAATGGTAAAATTCCCAAATCCTGACAAATAAAGGGCTATGCTCTTAGGAAGAACAAAATTCCCTTGTTCATAGATCATATCTACGAAAGCTAACTCGTGTGCCGTTAGCTTATATTTGTTCAGACGTTTAATATATAAAACACGCGCCCAAGCAAGGACGGTAAGGTAATAGTTATAACATAATAAACTAATAGACCTCTTGAAATTCAAATTATGCGCACAAAAGTTTTCATAACTTTCTTTTACTATGCTTGAGAAACCACTAAACCCCGTGAAATGGTTTAACTCCTCAGATATTGGCCTTAACTCTTCAGAGGGAGTTGGGAAAAAGGCTTCTAAATAAAGCGGATCGTTCTTTAAATCTGAATTAGTCTTCGACAGGTGCTGACCACTTGGTAAAGAATCAACGGCGACAACTGGTGCTCTCACATTTTCTTTCGTTCTAGAGATTCCACCTCTTCTTTGCTGCTGGAAGGGTCTTCGTGACGGCGAAGGACGATCTTGGTACTCCATTGATTGTGGTTGGTAGTACTGCTGTTGTTGTTGTTGTTGCTGAGGGAACTGGGGCATCTGACGCCAGTTTACATTGGGATTTCCTCTACTATTATTATTCCTATTAAATCTCGACATGTTTTCTAATGAACTTTAATTATTATCAGTTAGATAAATAAATGAATTCTTTCAAATATAAAGTTCTATATCGCTTGTACCTCTCCGAGGATTTACTTTTTTGTCACTTGTAGCTGTGATTGTGGGGCTGCCACTTCGGTTTTGACCTTCTTAAATGTTTAAAAAGGGAAAAAATTACAATAAAGGCTAAACAGCCAAACATTGGTCCTTCGAGCCTTAAAAACAAATATTAAAACTTATAAACGATTACCAAAATATTCGACGATTAAAATTGTGTTGTGTGTGCAACGTGGGATTAACCTTAAAACGAGCCATCCGAAGAATTTGCTGTCGCCGCTGCCTTCCCAAAAAGCAAAGTAAGTTCCATTTTTTTTTTTGCTTACTTTAATTATATTCAATCTTATTGTTAATTAAAAACAAAATGGTAACAAAAATGTTGTCTGCAAAACATAAGCAGTTGAAAAAGGATGTCGAGAATTTTGGAAAAAAGGGCAAAGCAATTAACCTTACTTACGTCCAAACAAGGTTAAAGTTGTTGGATGACTTGTGGCAGTCAGTTTCCAAATTTTATGACGAATTTTTGCAAAACGACGCCGACGATAAAAACAGCAAGGAGCAACTCGAAGCTGAGACAATCTACGAAAATATAAGGGAAGACTATTGTGTGTTTCAATCCAAACTCGTCGATTCGCTGGGAAGTTTTGGTAGCAGCAGTGAGCAGCAGTCTACTGAAGTTTCAGGAAAGGAACTGGCAGGCAAAAACGAGGAACTCCATTTACCTTCGATTAAGATCCCTATGTTCGATGGCAATTACGAAAACTGGCCGAATTTTCACGATCTTTTTGTAACTCTCGTCGCCAGTAAAGCATCGCTCTCAGATGTTCAAAAAATGCATTATCTGAAGACCAGTTTAGCAGGCGACGCTGAAAAGCTGTTACTGTCATTGAAGATCCAAGGTCAAAACTACGCCAAAGCATGGTCCATGTTAAAAGATCGGTATGATCACCCTCGCGTTCTAGTTAACATCCAGTTAAATAAATGAAGAGCGAACTGGGCTCTTTGGTTGTTACATTCTAGCTCTTGCGCTTTAGCAAGGGCGCTGGGTAAATCATTAGGACTAAGAGAAAATATTATATTGCTCAATGGAGCGTTAAGTCCTGTTATAAAAACACGTAAGGCATTCTTACGGTGAGCTTCGTTGAGCTCCTTGGTTAGTTGCAGTAGATTTACCTACTACAAAACCGTGCTGAAAAACTGATATCTTTTCTTGGATTAAAGACGAAATTTTGTTATACACCACTTTTTCAAATAACTTTGGTATAGCAGATAGCTTGCAGATTGGTCTATAGTTTGTGACCTCTTGCTTTGATCCCTATTTAAAAATAGGGGACAAAAATGAGATTTTCCAGGTTTTCAAAAATTGGCCTGTAGCTAACGAAATATTAAAAATGTTTGTTAGTGGCTGAGCTAACGCAATTGCACATTTTCTTAGTAGAAAAGGTGGAATTTTGTCCGGGCCTTCACTTTTATTTAAATCTAAGTTCAATAAAGCCATTATTTTTTATATTATTTTTCACAAACGCGAGACAACACAATATAAATCATCCTTTGTTTTTCTGATTATTCGAATATTGTTTGTCCTGTCACGGTCGCCAATTAATAAATGTACTTTACATTTGAAGTTTTTTAAAAACTTTATTTAATTCTTATCACTTTATAACTAAGCTTCAGATTCCTTACCACTGGTGGGGGGAAATCTTTAGCTATACTATTTAAGATCTACAAATGAACCGTTTACTTCGGTATCTGAATTTCAATTGATACTACTTTTTATGAATTACCGGACTATAGGAAAAATTTTCCTTGAACTTATTTTTCCGAAATAACTTTATTATTATTTTTTAAAAACGAACCTTATGGTTTTGTTGAGTTTTTTATTAAAGCTTGCCCCACGTTGGGCGCCAATTATTATTTTCCTTTTCCTTTATAAGCTTTAAAAAAGGTTAATTTTATTTTTGATCGAGAACAAAATTGTTCCGATCGGTTCGGTGCAAGCTTAAAAACTGATTTTATAATATCATCTTAAATCTAAATCATCCCTTTGGATGTAGCGATCGCCAACGCAGATAATCATGAGTCGACGACTGCTCCCATAAGCCGAACGTTTACTAAAAAGTTTTTCACATCAGTAGGGAAAATGTTGGCTAATACACCAGCACGCTGGCAAACCATCAGCTGCATATGTTGCATACGTTCACATGAGTCGTACCCAATGCATCTATTATTCCATTCTGCTTCTACATCATTTGGGTCCCATTCAGTATCCGCGTCATCGGGTCCATTCGTATAAGTGATGTCCTGCATTATTCTTTGCGCCGCAATGGATATATTCGGATATTCAGTTGTTAAATAATACTGAGTACCAATCAATTGAAAATAACCTGATTCATCATAGGTATACGGCTTTGTGTTAAATTTGCTCTCAGGACCAGACGGAATGGTAAAATTCCCAAATCCTGACAAATAAAGGGCTATGCTCTTAGGAAGAACAAAATTCCCTTGTTCATAGATCATATCTACGAAAGCTAACTCGTGTGCCGTTAGCTTATATTTGTTCAGACGTTTAATATATAAAACACGCGCCCAAGCAAGGACGGTAAGGTAATAGTTATAACATGATAAACTAATAGACCTCTTGAAATTCAAATTATGCGCACAAAAGTTTTCATAACTTTCTTTTACTATGCTTGAGAAACCACTAAACCCCGTGAAATGGTTTAACTCCTCAGATATTGGCCTTAACTCTTCAGAGGGAGTTGGGAAAAAGGCTTCTAAATAAAGCGGATCGTTCTTTAAATCTGAATTAGTCTTCGACAGGTGCTGACCACTTGGTAAAGAACCAACGGCGACAACTGGTGCTCTCACATTTTCTTTCGTTCTAGAGATTCCACCTCTTCTTTGCTGCTGGAAGGGTCTTCGTGACGGCGAAGGACGATCTTGGTACTCCATTGATTGTGGTTGGTAGTACTGCTGTTGTTGTTGTTGTTGCTGAGGGAACTGGGGCATCTGACGCCAGTTTACATTGGGATTTCCTCTACTATTATTATTCCTATTAAATCTCGACATGTTTTCTAATGAACTTTAATTATTATCAGTTAGATAAATAAATGAATTCTTTCAAATATAAAGTTCTATATCGCTTGTACCTCTCCGAGGATTTACTTTTTTGTCACTTGTAGCTGTGATTGTGGGGCTGCCACTTCGGTTTTGACCTTCTTAAATGTTTAAAAAGGGAAAAAATTACAATAAAGGCTAAACAGCCAAACATTGGTCCTTCGAGCCTTAAAAACAAATATTAAAACTTATAAACGATTACCAAAATATTCGACGATTAAAATTGTGTTGTGTGTGCAACGTGGGATTAACCTTAAAACGAGCCATCCGAAGAATTTGCTGTCGCCGCTGCCTTCCCAAAAAGCAAAGTAAGTTCCATTTTTTTTTTTGCTTACTTTAATTATATTCAATCTTATTGTTAATTAAAAACAGAATGGTAACAAAAATGTTGTCTGCAAAACATAAGCAGTTGAAAAAGGATGTCGAGAATTTTGGAAAAAAGGGCAAAGCAATTAACCTTACTTACGTCCAAACAAGGTTAAAGTTGTTGGATGACTTGTGGCAGTCAGTTTCCAAATTTTATGACGAATTTTTGCAAAACGACGCCGATGATAAAAACAGCAAGGAGCAACTCGAAGCTGAGACAATCTACGAAAATATAAGGGAAGACTATTGTGTGTTTCAATCCAAACTCGTCGATTCGCTGGGAAGTTTTGGTAGCAGCAGTGAGCAGCAGTCTACTGAAGTTTCAGGAAAGGAACTGGCAGGCAAAAACGAGGAACTCCATTTACCTTCGATTAAGATCCCTATGTTCGATGGCAATTACGAAAACTGGCCGAATTTTCACGATCTTTTTGTAACTCTCGTCGCCAGTAAAGCATCGCTTTCAGATGTTCAAAAAATGCATTATCTGAAGACCAGTTTAGCAGGCGACGCTGAAAAGCTGTTACTGTCATTGAAGATCCAAGGTCAAAACTACGCCAAAGCATGGTCCATGTTAAAAGATCGGTATGATCACCCTCGCGTTCTAGTTAACATCCAGTTAAATAAATGAAGAGCGAACTGGGCTCTTTGGTTGTTACATTCTAGCTCTTGCGCTTTAGCAAGGGCGCTGGGTAAATCATTAGGACTAAGAGAAAATATTATATTGCTCAATGGAGCGTTAAGTCCTGTTATAAAAACACGTAAGGCATTCTTACGGTGAGCTTCGTTGAGCTCCTTGGTTAGTTGCAGTAGATTTACCTACTACAAAACCGTGCTGAAAAACTGATATCTTTTCTTGGATTAAAGACGAAATTTTGTTATACACCACTTTTTCAAATAACTTTGGTATAGCAGATAGCTTGCAGATTGGTCTATAGTTTGTGACCTCTTGCTTTGATCCCTATTTAAAAATAGGGGACAAAAATGAGATTTTCCAGGTTTTCAAAAATTGGCCTGTAGCTAACGAAATATTAAAAATGTTTGTTAGTGGCTGAGCTAACGCAATTGCACATTTTCTTAGTAGAAAAGGTGGAATTTTGTCCGGGCCTTCACTTTTATTTAAATCTAAGTTCAATAAAGCCATTATTTTTTATATTATTTTTCACAAACGCGAGACAACACAATATAAATCATCCTTTGTTTTTCTGATTATTCGAATATTGTTTGTCCTGTCACGGTCGCCAATTAATAAATGTACTTTACATTTGAAGTTTTTTAAAAACTTTATTTAATTCTTATCACTTTATAACTAAGCTTCAGATTCCTTACCACTGGTGGGGGGAAATCTTTAGCTATACTATTTAAGATCTACAAATGAACCGTTTACTTCGGTATCTGAATTTCAATTGATACTACTTTTTATGAATTACCGGACTATAGGAAACATTTTCCTTGAACTTATTTTTCCGAAATAACTTTATTATTATTTTTTAAAAACGAACCTTATGGTTTTGTTGAGTTTTTTATTAAAGCTTGCCCCACGTTGGGCGCCAATTATTATTTTCCTTTTCCTTTATAAGTTTTAAAAAAGGTTAATTTTATTTTTGATCGAGAACAAAATTGTTCCGATCGGTTCGGTGCAAGCTTAAAAACTGATTTTATAATATCATCTTAAATCTAAATCATCCCTCTGGATGTAGCGATCGCCAACGCAGATAATCATGAGTCGACGATGTGTTTATTAAATGTTTGTAATTTGATATCATGTAGTGAAGTTGTTTGTGATCGGTGGGAAATCGATGGATGGGTCTTTTGATGAACGGAAGAAATGTAATTCGCTATAATAATGTAATTATCATCATATGCATATATTGCATACGTTCACATGAGTCGTACCCAATGCATCTATTATTCCATTCTGCTTCTACATCATTTGGGTCCCATTCAGTATCCGCGTCATCGGGTCCATTCGTATAAGTGATGTCCTGCATTATTCTTTGCGCCGCAATGGATATATTCGGATATTCAGTTGTTAAATAATACTGAGTACCAATCAATTGAAAATAACCTGATTCATCATAGGTATACGGCTTTGTGTTAAATTTGCTCTCAGGACCAGACGGAATGGTAAAATTCCCAAATCCTGACAAATAAAGGGCTATGCTCTTAGGAAGAACAAAATTCCCTTGTTCATAGATCATATCTACGAAAGCTAACTCGTGTGCCGTTAGCTTATATTTGTTCAGACGTTTAATATATAAAACACGCGCCCAAGCAAGGACGGTAAGGTAATAGTTATAACATAATAAACTAATAGACCTCTTGAAATTCAAATTATGCGCACAAAAGTTTTCATAACTTTCTTTTACTATGCTTGAGAAACCACTAAACCCCGTGAAATGGTTTAACTCCTCAGATATTGGCCTTAACTCTTCAGAGGGAGTTGGGAAAAAGGCTTCTAAATAAAGCGGATCGTTCTTTAAATCTGAATTAGTCTTCGACAGGTGCTGACCACTTGGTAAAGAATCAACGGCGACAACTGGTGCTCTCACATTTTCTTTCGTTCTAGAGATTCCACCTCTTCTTTGCTGCTGGAAGGGTCTTCGTGACGGCGAAGGACGATCTTGGTACTCCATTGATTGTGGTTGGTAGTACTGCTGTTGTTGTTGTTGCTGAGGGAACTGGGGCATCTGACGCCAGTTTACATTGGGATTTCCTCTACTATTATTATTCCTATTAAATCTCGACATGTTTTCTAATGAACTTTAATTATTATCAGTTAGATAAATAAATGAATTCTTTCAAATATAAAGTTCTATATCGCTTGTACCTCTCCGAGGATTTACTTTTTTGTCACTTGTAGCTGTGATTGTGGGGCTGCCACTTCGGTTTTGACCTTCTTAAATGTTTAAAAAGGGAAAAAATTACAATAAAGGCTAAACAGCCAAACATTGGTCCTTCGAGCCTTAAAAACAAATATTAAAACTTATAAACGATTACCAAAATATTCGACGATTAAAATTGTGTTGTGTGTGCAACGTGGGATTAACCTTAAAACGAGCCATCCGAAGAATTTGCTGTCGCCGCTGCCTTCCCAAAAAGCAAAGTAAGTTCCATTTTTTTTTTTGCTTACTTTAATTATATTCAATCTTATTGTTAATTAAAAACAAAATGGTAACAAAAATGTTGTCTGCAAAACATAAGCAGTTGAAAAAGGATGTCGAGAATTTTGGAAAAAAGGGCAAAGCAATTAACCTTACTTACGTCCAAACAAGGTTAAAGTTGTTGGATGACTTGTGGCAGTCAGTTTCCAAATTTTATGACGAATTCTTGCAAAACGACGCCGACGATAAAAACAGCAAGGAGCAACTCGAAGCTGAGACAATCTACGAAAATATAAGGGAAGACTATTGTGTGTTTCAATCCAAACTCGTCGATTCGCTGGGAAGTTTTGGTAGCAGCAGTGAGCAGCAGTCTACTGAAGTTTCAGGAAAGGAACTGGCAGGCAAAAACGAGGAACTCCATTTACCTTCGATTAAGATCCCTATGTTCGATGGCAATTACGAAAACTGGCCGAATTTTCACGATCTTTTTGTAACTCTCGTCGCCAGTAAAGCATCGCTCTCAGATGTTCAAAAAATGCATTATCTGAAGACCAGTTTAGCAGGCGACGCTGAAAAGCTGTTACTGTCATTGAAGATCCAAGGTCAAAACTACGCCAAAGCATGGTCCATGTTAAAAGATCGGTATGATCACCCTCGCGTTCTAGTTAACATCCAGTTAAATAAATGAAGAGCGAACTGGGCTCTTTGGTTGTTACATTCTAGCTCTTGCGCTTTAACAAGGGCGCTGGGTAAATCATTAGGACTAAGAGAAAATATTATATTGCTCAATGGAGCGCTAAGTCCTGTTATAAAAACACGTAAGGCATTCTTACGGTGAGCTTCGTTGAGCTCCTTGGTTAAACTGTCTTGACCATGTGTCATAATAGTTTTATTTATTAATAGTTTCAATTTTGTATAGACCAAATTGTAATATTCTATTAAGGATGAGGAACCTTGTCTCAAAATACTTAATTGTTGTTCAATCATATGGATTGGACGTTTATCAGCATAGGCGAAATCGAGACGACTCAAAATCGCATCAAAATTTAGAACCGTACCGTGGTTCGTAAGAGTATCATTAGCTTTCTTTGTGATTTTATTCCTTAATATGGTTAATACTGCAAAGTATTTACGACTTCCTCTCGTGTAGAGAGTCATTGAATTATTAGCTGCTTCTCTCCAGCTTACATAAGCATTTTCATCACCAGTAAATTCAGGTAATGATTTAATCACATCTAAGGATTCAATACAGTGTATGTGTTCGTCAATGGTTTGAGTTTTATGTTCCGTGACGTTTGTATTCGTGGTCAAAGCCGAAAGTTGATTTTTAAGACTTTCTATTTCACTACGTAAAGAAGCGGTATTTGCTACAACAACGCGCGAAATAATGTCTTCATTATTAGTCGCCATTTTATTAAATTTTATTATTAAGTCTTCCACTTTTTAAAAAAATATTTATTTTAATATGCAACAATAATTCTTATTTTACTTTGTTAACTTTTAAAAATTGTTAAAAAATTTTTTTAAAACTGAATAATTCTCTCTATGATGAAATATATTTCAATATAAAATTTCTTACTTATCCTTTCATGTAGGCGGGTCCTTTTATTGATGTTTTCTGTTTTTTTATTTTAACAGCTCCTTCTTCCGGATCTGCTCGATGATGATCTTCGTCTGTTGTTTAATTGAGTTGTCTTTGCTTATTGTTCAATAAATTTCATTATCTGTCTTTTTTTCTCAGAGTTTTTTATTACTCTTATACAAATATCACTTTTTTGCTTTACTATTTGTCCACTCTTTATCTTTATTAGAAATGTAAATTAATTATTTTTTACCCTTTCGTTTATTTTTCTTTTAACTTTTCTTCATACTTTAGGATATTTATTTTTCACTCTTCACGATAGGATAATTTTTTCTCCTTTCTCGGAAGGATACTTATATATTTTTATTTCGCGATTTAACAGTTTAATTTATTCATCAATCAGAGCATATTGTACTCTTACAGAATAAGATACATAAGTAAAAATTTTGTAACAAATTTGTAGGTGGGTATATACAATTCAAATTACATTTAATTGATTTACATATAGTTAATCTATTATAAAATAATAAAAAATGGTATACATATGTATGTATAATAAATAACGATATTTAAATTTTGTTTAAAACTATTGATTTAAAAGTTTCTCTGGTGCAATCCATATAAAAGTTAATCCCAGAGCAAACTAAATTGCTTTCTCTGATGCAACGAGAAATGGGTTCATTGCGACCGTAGTTTGTGCGGTGAAACTGCTCATAAATTAGAAACCGTTCTCGTGTAATTCTTAGAGGAGCATTACCCTCATGGACTAGAGCTGCTAGAGGTGGACAATTAACATGATTTGTAATGATATCCCGAACAAGCATAATTGAAAAGTATTTACGACGAGCTTCTAGCGTTTTTATTCCAAACAAAAGGCATCTGGTTTCATAGGAAGTTGTTACTATTCTCCAATTTAACTTGAAAAAAGCATACCGTGTAAAATTTCTTTGAATTTTTTCAATTCTTTCTGATGTATTTGCATAGTAGGGATTCCAAACTGTACAGCAATACTCAAGTATTGATCTTACCAGAGAGTTATAAAGAGATAGTAAAGTGAATGAATCAGTAAATTCTCTGGTATTTCTTTTTATAAAACCCAGCATCTGATTCGCTTTATTGATCAAGTAATCATAATGAGGAAGGAACGACAGATTAACATCTAGGATTACTCCCAAGTCTTTTTTTTGATTTACCCTTGTTAGAATTATGTTGTATTATCAAAGATAATTGGATTAAGAATCCTGAAACACGATAGTATTTGACATTTTTCTACATTCAAATGAAGGTTATTTATCCTGCACCAATCGACCAATCTCACCAGGCAGAAGGCTACAATCCGATATGCAGGTAATCCTACGGTAGATCTTGAGATCATCGGCAAAAAGGAGACAGTCAGAATTTTTTAAAATTGTTGGAATATCATTCACAAATATAAGAAAAAGTAAAGGTCCTAAATGGCTACCTTGTGGAACGCCTGATGGGACATAAATATCATTAGAATAAAAGTTTTTAATCTTAACAATTTGTACTCTTCCAGTCAAGTAAGACTCAAACCAGTTTAAAAGAGACGAACTTATACCAAAGGAAAGTAATTTGTGTAGTAGAATTTTGTGATTGACTCTGTCAAATGCTTTGGCAAAGTCAGTAAAAATTATATCGGTTTGACACCCTTTTACCATATTATTTATGATTGCATTCACCATAATAGTTAAGTTAGTTGCAGTAGATTTACCTACTACAGAACCGTGCTGAAAAACTGATATCTTTTCTTGGATTAAAGACGAAATTTTGTTATACACCACTTTTTCAAATAACTTTGGTATAGCAGATAGCTTGCAGATTGGTCTATAGTTTGTGACCTCTTGCTTTGATCCCGATTTAAAAATAGGGGATAAAAATGAGATTTTCCAGGTTTTCAAATATTTGTCTACAAATATAAGATCTAGAATACGATTTAGATTATTTATTTGAAAATTAATTTGTATTAGATCATACTGACTTAAAAAATCAATGACTGTTATTTCAATTTCATTTGTTATATTATACGGAATTAAATATTTATCATCAGAGTCTAGAATCCAGTTTATATTTCCTAGGTTGAAATCTCCAGCAAAAATAACATGTTCTAAATTTAAATTATCCAAGATATTTTTAGAATTAAGCAAATGTAAGTTATAAAGCTCTAATGGACTCTTTGGAGGTATATAACTCGCTAAAACATACAATTCATTCTCGTCTATTTTTATAGAAACAATAAGCTGATCAACATCCAGGTTAGATGAAGAAGAGTTTAATTGCAAGTCAATTGCTTTACATGGAAATAAAGTCCGAACCGCAATCAATACTCCACCTCCCCTTTCCATTCCTGTTTTCAGTTTACATCTATCCTTTCTAAACACAGTATACAAATTTGAAAAAAATTCAGATGTTAAATGATTCTCGGATAACCAAGTCTCTGTTAAAATTATTATATCATAAATACATGAAGATAAAGACAGATATACAGAATCAAGTCTGGTTCTTAACCCACCTACGTTCTGATAATAAAATGAAAGTTTACTTCTTCCAAACTGAGAAATTAAAGTTTTATTTGAAAAATTTAGAGCTGAATTAAAAGATGATGATGATTCTCCAACAGGTACATTAACGGCAGCATCAACAATATTATTTATTAAGTTGTAAGGATTTGAGAAGAGAAATTGTCGTTTTTTGGAAAGTTTATAAGTGTATAAGTTTTAACTTGAACTGAAAACGGCCATATAGACTTGTTATTCAACAAATCATTTAAGAGAGTTGAAGGCACGCTTAGTTTGAAGTTGACATGTTTAATTTCTGATTCAGGGATACCTTTTTTAATTAATTTGAAACACTTTAAAAGGCTTATTGGTATACCAGTTTTAGATGAAACATAGTTAATAACATCTTCACATTTTGTTTCCTTATTGAATTTTGAAATATGTAACAACTTAGAGGCGACAACAATATTTAGAGAAGAGTTCATATCAGATCCAATGATGGCACTAGGTTTATTTTTGTTCGGTTTATTTTTTAGAACTTTATGCCATTCCTGTTTATTATTGATAACATTCCAAGTAGAAGACTTAGCATTATATTTAATTGGACTTGTTGAATTATTGATTCAAAATAGCTTTCAACGGCCTTTAGTCCACAAGTAAGGCGCTCACTAACCAACTGCTGAGTCCAAGTGAGATTGCCGGGATGAAACGCAAATTTTGTGGACTAAAGGCCGTTAAAAGCCTTTTTTGAATTTTAAACTCTACACAACACATTTGTAGTAACTGTTATACTCTTGTGTATTATCATACTCTTTATTCAGTATTCAACTGACTAATTTATCGCAATTTTTATTTGTTTTTGTTGTTTCCCGAGGAAAATTTTAATTAGCTAACTATAAAATGGTGAATAAAACACGGCTAAATCTCCTAAGCCAATTCCATTCTGAACTAAAAGTCTAGAAATTTCAACTGCTATTTCAATAACAGTTATTTTCAATTTTCATTAACAGACTGGTATTAATATTTGTTACTGAATACCTGTTACCAAAATAATGACCCATCCCTACTCCTGACACAAGACTTAACAATTTTGACTCATTTTACTAAACTTAGCTATTTTAATGAAATAAAAAATTAAATTCAATATTTAATAAATATTGTTTAAGAAAAAATTCTCTACTTGAAATACCTATACAAATTTCATAAAACATTGACAATTTTGAATGAAACAACAATAGCTTGTGCTACCACCAATTCAAAATGTTCAATGTTAATAGTTATCTTCTTACATTTGTGCTTTTGATTTGATTTACCTAAAGCATTAATCAAATACTGACAATATTTTTTGATTGCTTTCACTGGTTGTTGCAGTGAATAAAAAAAACATTTAATAAACATTAAAATAACACGAAAAGTTGTGGAATAGTAAAGAAATTATCAATTAAATTAAACAATATGAGAACTTGAAAGTTTTGTGTGAGCCAAAAAACGAGTCCATTTTCAAGTAAAAACAAGGATAAAAAAAGAAAAATGTTTTATAGGCGTTCACACCATAAAAAAAAAACAGGGACTTTGATACTCATGATTTTTGTTTTAAGTTTACAAGATAAAAGAAAATATGGATATGAAAGTATAGATATACATATAGTTAGTTAGTTAGTTAATTGACTTTTTATTCAAATTATTTTTTGGTGATAATACAATTTTTTACAATAGTAATATTAAAACAAAGTCTTTTAGTTTGGCCTAAGAGCCGTCTACTAGATTAACATTTTTGTATTCAAATATAAATGTGTTTTGTAAATAAGATTAGTTATTAACGAATTCAAAAATTAATTTAAGTATTGACAAAAAAGTAGGTATACATTTTATTATTATTATTATTATTTTTTTTCTTAAAAATCTTCTTCTCTGATTTGTTTTCTGTACTTCAGGGCAGCTTTCACGTAAGTATAGAGTATATTCCATCCTCGTTCACCGTTCAAAATTCGTTTAAACTCATCGACGTCTAAAGTTCTTTCTCCAAAATACACAAGCCGGAACTCGCAGAGTATTGGACATACAGCCATAAAATGATACGTGTCTTCTCTCTCGTTTCGATTGCAAAGATCACAGATCATGGGGAGGTCAGGTCTATGAGGCACATAATTTAACCCTATCAATTCACCTCTTATCATAAAGATGTTTCTTATCATATCTGATGTATATCTGTTTAAGAAGTATGTTCCCTCATTTGAAACATAATTAATGGTGCTGTAGTACATTCTATGTTGTAAAGAACGTGCTTCGTTTAAGTAGTTGTTGTATAGGCAAGTTACCGCACTCTTGATGATGGTATCAAATTTAATTCTTATTGTTGCCTCGCTGTCACTTGGATTGAGGGTAAAATTGCAACCATAACAAGTAGCCATTTCCTTCCATTCATTTACAAGATCATTGTTTTGATTTATCGTGTGTTTCAGCAGAACTTTTGGTAAGCGTTCATCTTTCATTTCCATTACTTTCATCATATATTCGAAGTGAAGCTTGAGAGTTGTAATTATGAGTGGAGAACAACCAGTCTCGAGATATAACATGTAGTTTGGGGTGCTGTTAGGCAATTTAAATACTCGTTTTATGCAATATCTTTGAAACTTTTCAATGGTGTTTGACGAAGTATATCCCCAAGCTTGTGCTGCGTATAGGAGAATGCTCTGAGCAGTTGATTTTATTAGTTTTATTTTTGAGCTATGCGCTACATATTTGCTTTGAATACAGGTATTCCAGATAGAATTGATTGCTCTTTTTGCTTCCGCTAGTTTTGTTTTGTGATGTTTTTCCATATTCAAGTTTGCTGTAAACAGAACTCCACGGTACTTATACTCTCGTACAACTTCAATAGTTTGCCTTTGTTATTTCCAGTTTTCATTTCTCGAAAATCGACCTCCTCCATTTCTGAAAATCAAAACTTTTGTTTTTTCGAGGTTAACTGTTAGATTCCAAGTTTTGCAGTAGCTTTCAAGCTTATTTATTTTAAGTTGCAGGTTGTTTACCGTATCTCCTAGGAGGATATATATAGATATACATATATAATATAATCTTTAAACTTAAAAGTGAATCCTAAATTATGCCTTATAATAGGCCAGTCTTCTAAAATTGTCTTAAGGTTTTTGTCAGTCTTTGCGCACAAATCTTTTTTTCTATATAGAAATAGTTGTTCCCACTTAGTAGCGCAAGAATTCCAATCTGCTTGGTTGTATTTTAAAAAAAGTTTTTGCGGATTCGATTTCGGTTTCTAAAAATTAATTTGTTAAGTTGAAAATGCATGTTAATATGTTTTATGGGTAATAAATAATATTACCGTTTAATTCGCTACTTGATTCTGCCTCCGATACAGTGGTGTCTGAGCCATTATTGGACGCTTTTCTATTATTTGCTGGTCTTTGGTATAGATTTTTCTTTCGAAGGTGTTTTAACCTATTGGTGTACCGATGGTACAATATTCCATTTGGTGGAATTCGTCTTTGACGTGGGGTATAATATAGTCCCTGTAAAATAAAATCATCAATTTTCAATTTTAAACAATATAATACGATCCTAAAGCACATCCAATATGATCTTGTCATTTTCTTAAGTAAAATTAAATTTAGTATCATACTTATTCATTTAGTATCGTGTTTAAAATGTTACGAAATTAACCTTAACATAGTTTACCTTATTTTCTGTAGGAAATGATAATACTATCTTATCTGATATGTATTCTATTTCACTTATTTTCAAAGTATACTCTTTGAGGAAAACATTATTTAATATTAGATTAACTAATCTATTTCTTGAGGAATCATTTAATGAGTTATTTAATTTATAATATTCTTGAATATTTTTCCCAATGTTACATGAAAGAATTTCTTGAAGTATCTAGTTTATGTTAAATTTAACTTATAAAATAAAATCATACTAGTTAGTAACTCACTACATTTTCTGTAAAAGATGATGTCCTACTGCCTGTACTTGGGGTTGATGATAGTTCTTTTTCAGCATTTGGGAAAGACGGATTAAAATTTTCTTCCACTGTTGAATCGCTGGTTAATGAAGGCGTTTGAAGTCCCTTAAAATAATTAACACATTTGCATAAACATAAAAAATCAGAAAAAAAAATTGTATAGTACAGCAAATAATGAGTGTAGATGTATAACCAAAATATATATTTATACATATATAGGTAAAGGTATAAGAGAAAAAAATTTCTCAGACTTCTTTAGATTTTTTGATGTACCTACCACACGTTTAGTTATATTGCTGTCATTAATAACTGGTTTTTCGGAAAGGAAATCGTCTGGGACCTAATTATTTGAGATCAGTATACAACGTTCTTTATTTTGACTTGATGAATTGAAATGGTTATTGTACTCCTTACACAAATTCAAAAAAATAGTTATTTTTAAACCATCATCGTTATTCACGCCAAAGTCTGAAAATAACTCCTACACCTTTACCCGTATGTGTTCAGTCAACTCCGATTAACTTAATTCCGCTTAACTGAAAACATCTGTTATCTGAAACAAGAAATTTATGACAGACCCTTTTAGGAATTTATTTTATTTGGACAAAACTCAGCTTGGGTATTTGAAACAAGTTTTAGTTATCTAAACTTCGGCTAGCTGAAAACTCTACTTTTATGAAACAAATTTTCTGCAATTATGGTGTTTCAGTTAAGGGGATTTGACTGTAAATATATTATTTTGGTTATATATCTACGCCTGATGACGGCTATTAGACTAATACTTAATTCTGTTCTAGCAGACTTACTAGAGACTTTTTGAATTCCAATAGATGTTCGCTTAGTTGAACGTATATTCCATATGACTTTCTTTCACTTCCCACAACTTCTTTTAAATCTTCATTGTTTAAAAGTTTTAACATTTTAAAATCAATGCCCAGCTCTAAAAACAAATTGTTATTAAAATTTAAACAATACTATTTAGCACTTAACGTAGAAATTTTGTTACTAAGTATATTGAATATTAGCACAAAATCTTCTAGATTGCCTGTTTTTTTTTTAGAAAATAAAAATAAATAGTAAACCAAATTTAAAAATGTTTTTTTAGTAAAGTCAAATTGTCATACAAAATTAGGGTATAGTATAGGGGCGCAATCTCGAAAAACCCACAAAGTATAGTTGTACTGGTCCCTGATTTTTGTCGGTCCGACAAAAATGTGTCATACACCTTCTTTCAAATTTCATTTTTTTAATTTTTAAGACTAATCGAATGTATATACTCACGAAAGAGCTCTTTGAATTTTATTTTTATCAAAGCAAATACGAAAAGTTAAAATTTTCTGTTGGTTTCACAGGCTTACAGAGTCTTGCAAAAGAGAAGTTCAGTCAGGTAATTTTTGGTTTGGAAATTAAATCCATGATCCATTTTTTGACATCGGTTCATGTTTTCGCGTTTGAAAATGACAAAAAAAAAACGTTTTGTCGCTATTTTTTGACATTCTTTAACAAAGCTAAGTTTTGTTTTTTACTCAAAATTTATTTAAAAAAAATCCATAAGGTAATAATTTCTTTCTTCAAAATTTCGTTTAAATATTTCTCATATCTTTTATTTTAATTTCCGAGAAATGATTACTCAAATATTAGTCTTCATCAATTGTTTAATGTCGTATATAGGAGGTTATGTAACAACGCGAGGTATAATTTTTGTCAGCAAAATGTGCGACGATTCCTAAAATATATATATTTTATCTTTTTCCTTAAAATTCAGTTTAAATCTTTTTTAATATTTTCTCTTCTCTCTCAGAAAATGATTTGTATGTGTCTTGCAATTTTAACATATTATACCATATTTTATACTATTAGCTAACTAACGATTTCTCGGAGAGTAAAAGGAGATTTTTAAAAGATTTAAACTGAATTTTCAAAAAAATTGCAATTTTTGTAGATAGATATTTTATTGATTTTGTTTTAATTTTACAATGGTTGTTACCGCACATTTTACAATATAGTGATTTGATACAATGTATCTTTCAACTAAAATAGTATGTATATAAGTTTTATAATTTATCAATAAGGTTTATATAATTATGTCCGGAGGAAAAAACAATAAAAACCTCCATTGAATGTAAGAATATAATAAAATCTTAAGCTAATGACTAGTAAGGGTATGAAGTGTAACAGGTTAACAGATGAACCAATAAATGAATAAGTGATAATTTTTAAACAATAAGTAAAGCATAAATATATAATAAATTACATAAATATGTAAATAATTGAATAAATAGAATAAAATAAATAAATAAATAATTTGAACAAAAATAATAACAAGTAAATAAATAAATAGATCAATAAGTAAACGAACAAGTAAACATATAAATAAATAAATAAACAAATAAATAAATAAATAAATAAATAAACAAATAATCAAATAAACAAATAAATAAATAAATAAATAATTAAATAAATAAATACATGAATTAATAAAGTTTACATTAATACATAGATAACACAGGTAAGAGAAATAAAATAGAATTTTTTAATTTTGATTATTTAGTTCAATAACCAAGTTGTTCTCAGCAAGATCAAGTCGATCAAAGAATTTTGTTGTGAGTTTAATTATTCTATCTTCGATCAATTCGACATTCGCCTTTACGTGGAGATCTAAAGTGGAATGATGCCAGGGTAGATTGAGCATCATTTTTAAAACTTTATTTTGGGCAACTTGTAGTTTTTTTTATATGAGTTTTAGCTGCGTTTTTCCATACTGGACAACCGTACAAAAGAATTGCCTGAAATATAACCTTACAAATTATCGTTTTATTCTCGACTGAAAGTAAAGACTTCCTATTAATAAAAGGGAACAGCAGTCTGGTTGCTATCTTGACTTTTTTTAGTGATTGCGAAATATGGTGATTGAATGTTAATTTAGAATCAAGGAAAATACCAAGATATTTCACTTGATTGTCCCAAGAAACCGATCTACCTAAGATTTGCAAATTATTGCTTGGGAGATAACAAGCTTTTCTTTTTCTCGTGAAAAAGATGGCTTGTAACTTGTCGGCATTAAGTTTGATTTTCCATCGATTGTAATATTGGTATAATATTCTCATCGCATTATTTAAGTTCGTCTCAATGTTGAGACCAAACGTATGCGAAGAAAGTATTGCAGTGTCGTCAGCAAAAATTGCTGCTTCACAGGATGGTAATTTTGGAAAGTCAGAGGTATACAGGTTATACAAGGTCGGTCCGAGGACTGATCCTTGAGGGACACCAAAATCAAAATGTATTAATTCTGAAACACTACTATTTATATGTACCATAAAACATCTACTTGAAAGAAAACTTTGAACAATTGTACACAGATATGGTGGAAAATTGGAGGAAATCATTTTATAAATAATACCATTGTGCCAAACTGAATCGAACGCTTTTTCGATGTCTAACAATATCATTCCAGTAGACATACCTTGGGAGCGATTGCTTTTAATTAAGTTACTTATACGAAGCACTTGATGAGATGTACTGTGGTATCTTCTGAAACCAAATTGTTTATTTGGATATAAGTTGTTATCAGTTATTATTTTAACAATTTTGTTTTTAATTATTTTCTCGTATATTTTGCTGATATTGCTGAGTAAACTGACTGGTCTAGAACTTTCAGTCCTAACAGAGTTTTTGCCGGCTTTGAGAATTGGTATTACTTTACCTGTTTTCCAAGTAGTAGGAAAATATTGCATTTTCAAGCAAGCATTTATGACGAATGTAAGGAAGATTATTCCGATTTTAGGCAACATTTTTAAATAAAGATTTTTAACTTGATCAAGCCCACTAGATTTTCTTGATTTAAGTGTGTGAACAACTGCAGCTACTTCTTCTTGAGTTGCTAAAATATTTTGTGGTGTGTCAAAGGTCATCTGGTTTAAGTTTTGAACAGTTGTATCTACCAGACGATCTGTTGAAACATCGCCTAGGTATTGTGCTACAGAGTGGTTTTGGGAGAAGCTAAGAGCAAGGGCATTTGCTTTTTCCAAATCCGTATAATAGATTCTTGAATCGTTTTTTAGAAAAGGAACCTGTCGATGTTTGTTTTTTACAATTTTTACAATATTCCAGAAAGGTTTCGCATTTTTCTCTAAGGAACGTAGTTTATTATTCCAGACAAGATTTCTTTTGTTTAATAATTCATAAGAGATTTGGCGATTTAGATATGTAACGATATCACGAAAAATAGGTTGGCGATATCTTTGCCAGTTTCTTCTTTGAATGTTTCTATTTTTTATAAGTTCCAATATATGCGGCGAAAGACTTTGTTGAAATGGTTTTTTATTTACTTTTGGAACAGAAAGATTAACAGAGGCAATGATGTCTTGAGTAAAGTTATGCACATTATTATCAATTTCGTTATTGCTGCTAACACTTTCTAGACCAGTAGGAGTATTTCGAAGTTTACTTTTTAAAATTGACCTAAAACGTGTCCAGTTTGCATTTTTAAAATCTAGGTAATGTAGTTCTTGTTTTATTCCCGACCAAAGAAGTTTACATAATACAGGATAATGATCAGAGCTGAGCTCATTTAAAGTAATTGGTGAGGTTAATTGTTACAAAAATATCGAGAACAGAGGGACATCCACGAGAACTATTGGGGACATAAATAGGACTAGGAGGAAACAACACATTTATTGGTAAGGTATTGGACAGATTATATAAAACATTTCCAAAGGAGTTTGCCCTAATGCAACCCCATTCTCTGTGTTTGCTATTGAAATCACCACCAATAAGAAAGTCTCCACTTACAGCGAAAAGTTTTCTCAAGTCATGATTCAAGCATAATCTTTTTTGCAACGATGATGAGCCACCTGGAAAATACACGCAATATATTTTAACTGTCCTATGTCCTACGATTCATTAATTGGACTTCAATACCAATATTTTCTAATAGTTTAGTTTGAATTACTGGCAACAGCGAATTTCGAATTAATTTTCGGATGAGAATTGCAACTCCACCACCCTGTCTTTCAGTTCTATCAACTCGATAGCACTTATAATTAGGTGAAGTCAAGTGAATATCATTATCAAGCCAAGTTTCCGTTACTAAGGCAACGTCAATCTTGTGCCTGTTTAAGAAATAAATAAATTCTAAACGTTTGTTATAAATACTTTTAGCATTCCAAGTAATAATTTTTATATATCTATCTATTACGTTATTTATCATGATTGTACAAAAACTTAGTTGCTAAATGTGCGATAACGTTGAATTGATCTAGTTTTACATGTAGATAATTTAATAACCATTTCCATAAGCAGCGAATTTAGCTCTTCGAAGGAAAAAAGTGTTCCACTGTTGTAGTTTGCATCTGTATGCACGTTATTGTAATTTGGAGAGTGAGGAAGATTATCTGAAACATTTGATGAGAGTGTGTTTACATTACTCTGCACATTGTTTGATGACCAGTGATGCTGTCGTGGTTGAGGGAGAGACGGGAAATCTTCCATAGAATGTAGTGAGATTTGTTGATTTGAAATATGATGACCAGCACCGAATGATGCTGTTGCTGCTGCTGGCAATCGCGATGATCGTGTAGTTAAGAGAGTTCTTGAATGTGTTCTCTTCGCTAATTTATCTCTCAATTGCAAGTATTGTGTTCTGTTTCTGCACGTAACGTCAGAAGATTTATGGTTTGCATTACAATTTGCACATTTAGATATTGTGGGGTTGACACATTCAGCAGTCTTATATGAGCCAGCGCAGTTGGCACAATATGTTTTTACGTGGCAGTTTCTTTCGCCGTGACCAAACATTTGACAGTTGTGACATTGCGTGACTTTACCTTTAAGCTTTCTTTGAAATTTCCAACTTGTCTGGGTATGAAACACAGAGCGATAGTTTTTTTTTCAATTGAACCATTTTCAAGCGATATTATTTAGAAAGTGTCTGTATAAGATTCATATTTTTTTGTTATGGCTTTAACATCTAAACACATAAGACCGAGTTTAATGAGTTCAGTTTTAAGTTCATTTACATTAATTTCTCCCAACCCGTAGAGAATAACTTTGAAAGCTTTGGCGCATTTGAGATCATGCGAAAAATATTGGCAATTTTCGTCTTTTAATTTAGCCAACACTTTTAGATACGATTCTAATAAATCACATTGAATTTTGATACCGATGGATAGATTTTTTATGCAATAGTTTTTAATATCTAATGAGCTCATCATTTTGTGAACATAATCACTTGACTTTTGCAAAAGTTAATTTGGTGGCACATAAGTTTTTTTAACACTACTTGGCGAGATAATATCGTCCATTTGTTCAATGTCATCATCAGATTCAGCTTCAGGCTGACATTGTAAAGGGGTCCAAAATTTGGGGCCCTTCCAATTTTGCGGAATGTTTTTGACGTTTTCCATATTGGAACAATGTTTTTTATCTGAGGACAATAAATTGTCCTCAGGCTTGGGGGATCTTACACGTTTGGGAATGATTGTATAGAACTATCAACACAACACACGAGTGAGATAAAGACGTCTTTCACAGCTAAAAGCTCCGACTAGACTGAAATTGCAATTTTATTTTGCAGAAAATTATTATTATTATTTTACATATATGTATGTAATCAAAAAAAAATATATACATTAAGCTAAGATCCTAGCAACTAAAACTTCTTAAAGAGGATTTCTTTTGAAAAATTTGCAAATAAAAGAGAGTTAATAGTTTATATGGAAAATTATCACGCATTGTTACAAAAGTAGTAATCAATAGAGAATTTGAATTTTTCAAAATTTTTATAATGAAATGAAAATAAGATTAAAAATAGACCAAAATACCGCGAATAATTAACTAGAAGCAGGTGCATCCAGTTGAAAACAGAGATGTTTTTGGTAGTGAGGATTTTTTTTATTTTTTAGGGTTTCACTTGAAGCCCGTATGCTACTACATTTTTTCCTTTGATTGATATATTGCTTAAAATCAAAAATATTTTTATTGTAACTATATGTACTTCTTATGGTAGCATACTTAACTACATACTTAATATTGGTATTGGCGAAATTTGAAAATTTCCGTCAAATTTTTAAGTTTTACCGAATTTGTACGAAGAATTTAAGCATATGGAGGTACGTGTACCTGCCAACGTTAAATAATTTCAATGCAATTGAATCTATATATCACTATATCGGAAAAGACACTAAAGGAATTCAGAAATTCTAGAGGGCAAAAAAGAAATGTAATTATTTCCAAAATAAGTACCATCCATGTGTAGGTACATAATTATTAAATTATTCCATGGTAAATATTCCAAAGTAATAGGATTCCATTGTTTTATTTTAAAGAAATATAAACTTACCAATGAAGTTACTGTACAACTCTTGCAAATTCCAAGACAGCAACAACAGATATAGTTTTTCGTCGAAGCTGTTTTGCACGCAATCAGGGTTTTCGCCTGAAGCTTCTATTTCCAAATTTTCTCCAGCGTTGTTTAGGTTTGACACATTTATAATCTCTACTTGGACTTCATGTCCATCTGAATTCACAACTTTCAAGCTTTCGTTTACATATTCTGAATTCATTTTAAAGTTTTTATTTTTTATATCGATTTATTTTCAATTTTTAGTAAACAAATGTACTTAATTAATTTTTTACTTACAGCCAATCCAACTACGAACTACACGCGACGATGAACAGTTATAAATATACAATATAAACTGAACACTGCACTGATCAGATCACAAAATGATTCAACTTACTGTGAGTCGCGCCGTAGCGTCATAGTATTAGTTAGATACAACTACGCCATAGTCATTTCCCACTCTTTTATAGTAGTTTTCGACTACTGGAAAGTAGGAAGTTATCATTAAATAGTCAGAGTTGACTACTTAATAGTTACTTTGCAAAAATATTTCTACTACGCCATAGTCATTTTCTTCAACTCTCTTATAGTAGTTTTTGACTACTGGAAAGTAAGAAGTTGTCATTAAATTGTCGGAAGTCACTATATAATAGTTACTTTGTAAAATCTGTATATTACCTATGATTTTAGTATGTGCGGGGGTTCAATATGAGTTTAAGCTCCGTTTTCAGGCTCTAAGGACCCTATATAGAAGTTTTAAGATGAGCAATACAAATTTATTGTTATTTTTTGAACTTCAAAATTGAAAATATTAAACTTGCTTATTAAACAAATACGGATATTATCTATGAATTAAAATGTAATTTTAAAGGATAACTCTTACAAGTTAGCTTCGGCCCTTTTAAGCCTACATTGAGTTGAAATGAGCTTGATGTGAATCAACTCCACTCTGGGTATAGTCGAAGTTTGGGATTAAAAACCTGGGTCGAAGGGTTGATTTGACATACATATTTGCGCACGGCTGTATATTTGCACATTTGTGATGGATTTATTGTTTTTTTATGGATTTCTTTTGATAAGTTTGCAAAGTACATTCAATTTTTAATTGTTTTGTTGTGAAATAAATATTTCGACGACATATCTTCTTCTGTAATTTCAACACATTGCAACTCAACTCCAAATGGAGTTTTAAGCTCAAATGATGTAAAGTGTGGTACACATTATCGATCATATTTCACAATTCTGCTAACGTTTCATAGTGTGTATAAGTTAGGTCTCTTTCCGCAGAGAGATTAAAAAAAAACAATTTTTATTTTGTGGAACGTTCTTTATTCACTTCTAAAATAAGACTCAACTTAATTCTATCCTAACAATAGAATTTATAATCTTAACTACCTAAAGTTATTGTAATAGGTATCCCACCAAAGTTGCTGATGCCGCTTGTCTGGTACGTTGTCGCTTCCAGGAACAGCTTTGAGTTTGATTCGAGTGCTGTTGACCGTGGGAGTGCAACTCAGCATAAATGGTTATTACCCTGGAGAAGCGGCGCGGCATGTGCCAGCGTAAATGTGGTTAACTCCTCCCTTCTTAAATTCGAGTGTCCTCACTCGACGTTGTGTAAAGAACCGGTATTGATTTTGATTGACATGATTCGACATCCGCTTGGACTTTGAGCTGAATTTCAGGTACCTTATTCTCCCTTCTTCGGCTAATAGTCTGTCTGATTAAGACGACAATAATAGCTAATATGACAAGTGATGTTATGCTGTAGCTAATGGTGACGTGCATCTGGCCTTGATCTTGAACCTCATTTATATGTAGAGTGTTGTTGATATGCAATTCTTTCAGCATCTCCATTGTTAGAAGTTCTTTGTAGGTTTTCGTAGAAGAGCTCGAATGCAGAACTGCAGGTAACGGTTTTGCGGCTGGTATTTCTCTTGAGATAAACTCTTGGCCGTTTATGGAAATTGATGCATTATGATATTGCAGGATGTACGTGCCGGTAAGATTGACGATATTACCATCGACTAATATTGATCCATTGAATTGATTTAGAAGTATGGTTCCTTGCTGTAGTTCTTCGACGGTGGGTAAATGTTGGCTGTTAATTTCATTGCAACTTGATGGTCTACCTTTTATTAAATTTGGAGTACAATAATCAAGACTTAAATTTATTATTTCGTTCTTATTACAAACAGTTAATTCATTATATGATTTACAATTTGTTTTTATAGCATATATGTCATTTTCACAAATTAGTATATTTTCATATTGCAGCTTTAATGCTTTATTATGATATTTTATAGGTTTTAATAAAATTCTTTCACATATATATTTTTCCGTTGTAGGTATACTTATTATATAAAGAATAGTAAATTTATCTGATGCTATTTTGATTTCGGCAAAATTTAAAGCTTCTTCTAAATTAATGAAGGGTATGCTACTTTGTATAAACTTTTCTTTTACAAGTTTAATTTCTGAATTGGAAAGAATAAAAGAGTTTACAACTTTGTTTTTCGCCCAAAGTAAAGCGTATTCAATGTTGGTAATTTCTTCTTTTAAAATATCTAATTTATACTTAATATCTAGAGTATACTGATTCTTTAAAACATTGTTCGATTTTAAAAGTTCTATTACTTCATTCGTTACGTTAGTTAATTTATTGATTCTTTTGGCATATGTTTTATTAATTATAACTTGTTTATTGTTATTACCCAAAAGCTTTTGCGTATGTGATTTTAGAATTTGAAAGTCATCGTGGTCGGGACTGCCTGCGAGCCATTTCCACGCGCTTCCTAGGAAATTCAATGATCTGGGAGTTCTAATTCTTGGTTTAAGGATGCTTAATTGGTTAGTGATTTGGGTTATCTGATGGGATATAATGGGATAAATTGGGTCGGATTCGGTTATATTTCTCATCTGTAGTCTAATATCTTCTATTATATTCTCGTAAGCTTCCAAGTCTATTACATGGATTATTCTAAATGCACCTATCTGCAACTTTGCAGTGCCCATATTTGTTGTAACAACTTTCGAATTGGAGTAGTCCAGTATCTGGATTTCGGCGAAGGTTTGAACAATGAGTGATCTGAAAAAAAAAAATTAATTCCTAATGTTATTTTTGTGGACAATCTTTCCTGACTCTGTGAGAATAATAGTATTTTTATCTTCCTTAACTATTTCTTTTTTATATCTTGGTGAAAGTTTAGTGCCTAGTCGCCTGTTTATTTTTACAAAAATAGTTTCGCCTGGGGAGTATATTTTAATTTTCTGCCGACTTTTGTTGTGGTATTCTAGATCAGCATTCTGCTTTTTTGTTAATAGTTCAATTATTTCCTGTCTAGATTTCTCATACTGTTCGGGGTTAGTGCTGACTGTTCTACCAAAGAATACTTCGATAGGTCGTCTTTTTGTAGTCGAGTGTATAGAATAGTTATATTCATATACGGCTCGATCTAGTAGTTCGAGAAATGATCTATGAATACGATCTGTCTTTAAGCAACGCATTATCTCCGATAGGGTGGAGTGAAACCTCTCCACCTGACCATTCACTGCGCTTGTATAAGGAGGTGTTTTGTAAATCTCTATGCCTAATTGGTCTTGAAGCATGAAACATATTGATGCTGAACTAAATGTTTTTTCGTTATCGTATACGACCATCTTAGGTACACCGAATGCGAAAATGATCTGTCTTAATGGTTCTCTAACATCCTGGACTGCTCTTGATTTGATGATTCGCACTTGAGCAAATTTTGAAAATTTGTCAATTGCGGTGAGGACAAATTTGCCATTTGTGGAGTAAATGTCAATGTGGATTATTTGACCTGGATAACGGGGTAAAGGAGAGCTTTGCAGTTCTGGTTTATTCGGTTGTCTGTCATATTTTTGTTCTTTGCAAACTTTGCATTGCTTAATTATTTCGTGAATTTTAGCTTTCATTTTAGGGAAATAAAATTTTTGTAATATTTGTATTCTATTTTCATTACCATTCCTGTGAGCTCTGTTATGCTCCTTAAGGATTTCTTCTTCCTGGTCTATTGGGTTTTGAAGGTCGCTAACCTGGGATTGGGTAAAACGTATCTTGTAAGATCTGAAGTGGTGTGGATAGATTTCTTGAATTTTTCCCATTGTCGCTTCGTCGGTGTAAAGCCCATTTATAACACTAGGGTTAAGAAATCGCTTGAACAATGTAATGAGATCTTCGTGAGTATAATTAGATTGTATAAAAATGTGTCTATGATAGGTGGGAAAAGGTATTTTAAACTGGTATGGCTGCTCGTTTCCAATGAGCAACATTAACTGGTTTTTAAATACGTTAATCGGGGTTTCTACTGCAGGGATCAGATCGTGAGATGAACTCTGGTCGCTATGTTGGGAGACTGATAAGGAATTAACTTGCGAGAACTGTGGTGAACGAGAAAGTGCGTCCGCTACTACGTTACTTTTTCCAGGCTTATATTGTAACTCATAATTATATTCCTCCAGAATCGCTTTCCAGCGTTTCATTTTGGAATTATTATTTTTATGACTTAAAGCGTAAGTCAGTGGCTGGTGATCTGTGTAGATCTTAACGTGTGCGGTACCGTAAAGGTAATTCCGAAGAGAGTTGAGTGCCCAAATGATGGCGAGCATCTCCTTCTCATTGGCCGCGAAATGTTCCTCGGTTTTACTCAATGACCTAGAAATAAATAGGATAGGTCTATCGTTTTGCGATAGTACAGCACCTATAGCTGTATTAGAGGCATCTGTGGTTAGTTCGAAGCTCTTTTTGTAATCAGGATAGGCTAGAAGTAAATCTTTTGAAGTTAGGGAGTTTTTTATTTTCTGAAAAGCGGCGAGTGAATCTGCCTTGAGGGTAATAGGAATTTTCTTTGATTGAGTTTTAGATATTCTTCCTTCTTTACCACGTAACAGTGTTGTAAGTGGTCTTGCTATTTGAGCGTAATCCTTGACAAATCTCCTGTAATACCCAGAGAGTCCAAGGAAAGATCTAAGTTCCTTGAGGTTAGTAGGAGTTGGAAAGTTAACGATAGCTTCTACCTTAGACGGATTTGTTGTTACTCCTTTTGATGATACAATGAAGCCCAAAAATTCAACTTCTTCTTTAAAGAAGCTGCATTTGTCCAATTGTACTTTCATATTGGCTTCTGCCAAAGTTTTGAATACCTTACTCACATGCCTAACATGTTCTTCTTCCGTTCTACTAAAGATGATAATATCATCAATGTAGACAAAACATATCCTTCCTATATGTTCCCTCAAAATGTCATCAAGTGATCTTTGAAAGATCGAAGGTGAATTTTTCATTCCAAACGGGAGACGAAGAAATTCATATTTCCCGTTGTTTACCGAAAAAGCGGTTTTTTCGGTGTCGGATGCCTTTAGTCGGATTTGATGAAATCCGCTTTTGAGATCTAGGACAGTGAAGAATGCGCATTGTCCTAATTGCGCCAGAACCTCGTTTATTTCGGGAATCGGATATTTGTCTGAGATAATAACGCTATTCAGTTTCCTATAGTCTATTACGAGTCTATACTGCTTGTTTCCGTTCGCATCATCCTTTTTAGGTACAATCCACACCGGGGAATTGTATGGGGAACGAGATGGTTTAATAATGTTATCATCGAGCAGTTTTTGAATTTGCTTTTCCACTTCCTCTTTAAGTGAGGCAGGATATGGGTAATATTTCGAATATACTGGGGAGTCTGTTTTTGTGCGTATTTCGCCTATTACTTTCGTAGCATATGTGAGTTTTTCATTTGGATCGGCAAATAGTAAATTAAATTTTTGAACCAGAGAACCAATAGCATTCCTCTGTGAGACTGACATGTGATCCATTTTAACAGTTATAGGATTGACTGAGGGTGATTCTAACTGCCTGATTTTTATTCTGACTCTGCCTAGGATAGACATGTAATTGTCCTTTGTATGAATTACAGCTGAAAGTTGCTTGAGGCTGTCATTTCCCAAAATTCCATGAAAGGATTTAAGAGATGGGAGAAGGTAAAATTTTAGCTTAATATCTTTTTGATTGAAGAGGTTAATAAATGTGTGTTGAGTTATTTTTAGCTCGCCTGCTATTGATTTTGCCAAAAAAAACTGTTTATTTGAAAGAGGTTTTTTAACTAAACTAGGTTGAATAAAATTTTTACTTGAGCCTGTATCTATTAAGAAATTTAGAATTTTCCCACTCTTCGTTCTACATTCAAAGTAGGGCAACGAAGAGTCGCTTAGTCTAAAAAATTGATATCGTTTTGGTCATTTTCGAGGTCCTCATTAACATGCGCTGGCTCGTTTTCCTGTACTGGTTCGGCTTGCTGCTGCATGTAGTTATAGAGGTCGGGATCGTGTGCTGCTTCTTCTACATATGGCTGTTCGTAGAAGGCATATAGATCATTTGGTGAAATGTAACCTGTTGGCTGCAACGAGAAGTTCGGGGGCATATTTGGTGACGGATTGTCAACTCTTATGTGGTAGTTTCTCTGAACTTTCGGAGGGACTCTATTTTGGAACGAGGGGGTTTGGACCTGTGTCCTTTTTCCGGCATATTTAAAAGGTTGAGGATTATTCTGGTAATTTATCGCGGAGGATCTGATCGTAGATGTTTCCATCGGAATTGGTCTCGGTTGAGGTTTAGGCGGGCGTGGAGGAGCCAAATTAGGGTTATAATTCGGGTAATTATTGTGGGAATAATGAGGGTAATTACTGGGATAGTTATTGTAAGAGTTATTTGGGTGGTTAGAATAGGAGTTTTTGGGGTAATTGGGATAAAAGTTATTAGAATAGTTAGGATAAACATCCAAATTGTTCCTAAATTGTTGCGGTTGTGGTAGATATGCTATTTCAGGATAAAAGTGTTGTTTATGTTGAGGGAGTCTCTGTGGGGGAGAATACCTGTGTGTTATCGGTGGGGATTGAGGCGCTGTCTGTTGCCATTTTTTTGAATAGTTTTGATGATTGCTTGCGTACTGCGACCTAAAGTTCTGATTCTCAAGTTTTTGACACAAATTTAGTGCTTCGGGTAGATCGGTTGGTTCTCGCATACCCAAGAGCCTTGGAAGATCTCCATTTAGTCCACGTATGAACGTGTCTAAGGCCTTGTCCCTATATGTGCTCGTGAAGACCGAGAGAGCCTCCGGACCAACGTCCATGCAGGAAATTTTGTTTAAAATAAGAGACAAGTGTTTGTATACGGATTGATAAAAAACTTGTATAGAAGAGTTTGCTTGGATTAGCGAAGTCATTTGGTACTCTAAAGTACCTAAGTCTCTTTGATCCGCATAATGGAGCAAAAGGCATTTGGAAATAGCTTTCCAATCCAAGGGTGTATTGTACGATTCCAATACTGCATCCGCATTTCCTACTATCTTGTTCCTTATAATACTTAGGATACCGTAGTATTTCGGAGTACCTTGGAGTGGTTCGTAAATTTTAAGAATACGTTCTACGCTTTTACGCCAGGAGCTGAACTCTCCTGGTTTTCCCGAAAAATCGCGTAGGGATCGGACTACGTCCGGTATTTTATCGAGTTCTTCGATATTTGCTCTGAATTCAGGGCTTATATCTTGATCTCGTGTGGGTATTGCATCAAAGTTTGGCCTAACAATAGAGTTAACTACGCCTGCAATAATGCTAATTAACTCCGGGGAAGGAATTATGGGGGCTTGGGCTTGTTGCTGAGGTGGATTTCCTTCGTTTATTCTTTGTTGTGGCAAAGGGGGATTGTTGCCAACGGGGGGACGGACAAGGTTATTAGGGTTGGACATTGTGTTTTGAAAATTAAAATTGGAATATATGTATGAATGTTTACTTAAATGTTAGATTAACCTAGTAATTGTTAACTTCAACTTATGTGTGCGTATTGTACGACTTGTTTTTCAATTGAATATTTCACTTAATAAAATAATTTTTATTTATTTTAATTATATATTTTTTTGTTCTAATTCTCAATTTTATTCAGATATTTTGTTTCTTTAAATTTTAAGCAATTTTAGTAATTAATTTTCACGAATATTTTAAATTTGTTTAATGAATTGCTTTCAAAATCTAAATCTATTTTTTCCTTTTTTAGTTTGGAATTTTCTTAAGAATTTATTTTTTGTTTTGATTCTATTTTTACGAATTATTTTCGAAATATATTTTTACTTTCTGTTTAAACTTTTAAATTCACGCAAATATTTAATTTCTCTTAATTGCTATGTTACTTTTTTACTACACAATTATACATACGATATTATCAAAATATCCATTCCGAAGCGGCTGGCAGCAGAACTGTCTCCTTTTTACTGTTCCTTCAGTTACTAAGGGGCCTTAAACTTTCTCCGGAGGAGTTTATTTTTTTCCAAAGAAGTGCGACGTTCTTGTTTCTCTTAGTCTCTCCACAGTACCTTTTTTTTCGGTTTTAGCGAATCTTTTTTTTTTTTCACAGCACTTATTTTATATATTTTTTCGGGATTAGCGAATAATTTACTTTTACAGCACTGTCTTTTCTCAATTATATTTTTTATTTTACTACTTGAGATAGATTTATAGTAGTCACGCTCGGTATTTATATTTAAATAAACCTGCTCGGTATTTCACTTATTTCGATAAACCTGCTCGGGATTTCACTTATTTGCTCGGGCGCCAGTTAGGTCTCTTTCCGCAGAGAGATTAAAAAAAAACAATTTTTATTTTGTGGAACGTTCTTTATTCACTTCTAAAATAAGACTCAACTTAATTCTATCCTAACAATAGAATTTATAATCTTAACTACCTAAAGTTGTTGTAATAGGTATCCCACCAAAGTTGCTGATGCCGCTTGTCTGGTACGTTGTCGCTTCCAGGAACAGCTTTGAGTTTGATTCGAGTGCTGTTGACCGTGGGAGTGCAACTCAGCATAAATGGTTATTACCCTGGAGAAGCGGCGCGGCATGTGCCAGCGTAAATGTGGTTAACTTATACACGTACACCTAATGAACCAAAGAAAACAAGATTATGACACTTCTTTGTTTGTCTTATTTTATTGACGTCATATGTGAAAAAAAATCTGCAAATTGTTGTTGTTTGTTGTTTGTGGATTAATGGATTTTGTTTCACATATGACGTCAATAAAATAAGAAAAATAAAGAAGTGTCATAATCTTGTTTTCTTTGATTCATGCGTACACCCTAATTGATTATACCTGTCCTGTTGTTAGAGGAATAGAAAGATCGAAATGGATTAGTGTTGGATTTTCAACCCAGGCTTTTTATCACTTGAGTAGAAATCTCCTTTGGAAATTGAGCTGCAATTGAATAAAAATAAAATTGCCGATTTATGTACTAGGCGTGGTTATTAAAACAAAATTTACTTACAAATGCAAAAAACAACAGTCCACACAAAGATTTTTCCAGCATTCCCGTATTCCAGTATTCCTATCCTATTAATTTTTTATTGAGATTCACTCACACCATCAAACAAAGAACACACACAAAAAAAACTTGAAGAGGCAGTGTAAAAGAACAAAAAAGACTTCAAAATTTGTTTGAGTCTTGAAGAACAAAGGAATTGGTCTTACCCTTTAATTTTCACGACCGAACAAAGGATCGGCATTGGTAAAATCGTTCAATATAAATGAAACCAATTCCTTAACCCACGTTTTCCGGATAAAAATTTGAACGCTCCACTCCGCTAGTACGAGAGGAGTCCAGTCGGTTGAAAGGTTGGAACTCATTCTAACTCAATTCAGGTTAAAAAAAAAAGTTGAAACGATCTTCAATTAATAGATACACGTAGCTACTTCGTATTCATTCAATTTTAATTGTTTTTATTATGAAATAAATATATAAGGTACGTTGAAACTATTGTTTTTTCGTCTATAGTATTCTCAAGTCTACACCATTTAAAGTAAATTCCAAATGAAGTAATCAATTCAACGAAATGCATGTGTCAAAATACAACCTTAATCTAAATCAATCTTTCTTGCATGTAAACGTATGCCGTTTTCCATTGGTTTCACTCAAGGTTCCAACCATTCTGAAATTCAAGGGTACAGTTCAAAATGCTTCTGCTCAATTTTGACGTTTTACCTTTGTATTGGTGAATTATCAAAAGATGTAGTGGTAGGGATGAGCGATTATGAAAAATCATCGATGTTAACATCGAAGTCAACATCGATGAACCGATCTCGATTGCAAAAATTATCGAATTAGAAACGCCGATTTTTTTTTTAAATCGATAATAATATTTTTAATAAATTTTTTCGCATGTTCTTGAACGTTATTTTCTTCAATAACATCGATGAGTTCAAAATATTAAGGTATACCGGCCAATTGTCTGTACAAAAATAGATTGAACTAGATTTCTTCTATTGATTTGTTTAGTATTTGAAAATCGATCTTAAATTATTAAGCATGAATGGAACATCTAACAAGTCGTATGTGCAACAAATCATGTGTAAACAGTGCCTTAGCTTTCTGAACATCGATGATTTTGATGCTTGAACATCGATCTTAAGTTATACTGCTTTCCCACAAGGAAACTGAGTTGCCGGCAACTTTGAGTTTCTTGGAGAGAAGGCCAAGAAGTAAGGGGATTAAAAAAATCTCCCCGGATATCGATTGAAGAGATTCTTATCGAATTCCAACCGTCAAAACTGAACAAAAAAAATGTCGTGAGATACCTACTCATTTTTAGAATCCGTTTTGGGATCCAAGAAAAACCGAAGTCGATTTCGTGAATTTGCTTGAAGGGACATAATTGTTTGTGCGAAGAAGGGCTTCAAAGGTTATTTTAATCAAAAAATTGAACCGGATTCTCTATTCCGATTGTTTGATTTGGATATCCTGTGAAAACATCGGAATTCCTTAATTTTAGTAAATAAAAATATATGCGCATTTATAATTTGTTTTGTATAAATTAAAAGAAAAACATTATTTCAATTGTGAAAAAAGGTATATAACAACAAAAATAAATGTACTTAGAGAATATATTCAAAAAAAAAATGTAATTTCTGATTTCGAAGTTCAGGGCCTCAAAAAGCCGGGCCTTGGGGGAGCAGCCTTCCTTTATTACGCCTTGGTAACAACTAAGCCATTGTCGCAATCAACTTTTTGTTAGTGGTTTGTGACAACTGTATTGGCGAATTGAACCTTATTTATGAATAATTTGACAAATGGATAGTAGTGAAGTTATTATTGAATAGTCGGAAATGACTATTAAATACTTACTTTGAAAATACTAAATAAGGTATTTGATCTACTCATCCATAGTCGTCTTCAACTGTTTTAAAGTTGTTTGTGACTACGGCATTAGTTATTTAAAATACAAAATCAACGACCGATATTTTGACTTATAGAAAGTAAGAAGCTATTATTGAATAGTTACGATTAACTATTAGATATTCATAGTCATATTTAACTACTTTGTATAGTAGATTGTGACAGCAAATAGTAACATTGTAAATACTGCATATCAACTATTTCTATTAAGCAACACTATTCAAAATAGTCACTATTAACTATTTTGTATAGTAACTGGGTAAAATAACTATTTTTTTAACTATTTCATAGTTATATCTAACTAGGTTTTAACTATTTTCCAATAATTTTTGTTCAAAATTAAGTGACTAATGCAATAGTTACAAAAATAACTATTTATTTTTTCTGAGTGTACACACTCAACATTAATTTTAAACACGGCAAAATTAATTTTAATTGAAAATTGCAAATTGAAGTAAAAATCATAAAGCCAACCGACACTATGTATAAATATTATACTACACTTTTCATTGAACCGACGCGACACACGGCAAAATTTATTTCAAACCAAAATTGAAAACAATCAAATTTTTTATCAGAAAACGAACCGACGGCAAACATACATAAATGTAATAGCAATACTGAATATGGGTCAAATCAAAAATAAATACAAATTCAAATAACTACCAACTACTACATAGGTAGTTTCTCCAATTTTAAATAAATATGAAGAAAGAAAAATGCAAGAAGTATATTTATTTTTATCCTGCTTTAACTTCAAGCATTCTTCTCACTCATCACATATTTGTCTTACCTTATTTTTTATTCTTCAATCTTTCAAATTATCGCCCTTCCCCAGTCTGCACAGTCTGCAAATGTGTCCGAGATAGTCATTCTTGTAATATCCGCCTAGGCGGCTCCCCGAGCGTTCCTCCTCATGATAGTACTATAGATTATATATACAATGATTCACTATACAACCTGTGCAGGCCAAACAACTGGTCAAGAAAATTCCCCAAGGGTCTAAGGGTACCATACCTGAAGCATAGGTTCCATTTGGAAATATATAGGTTATAGGAATATCTGCTGGGAGATACGATTTTGGTAATAAAACTTGAGGGATATCTGTTAACTTTGCTTTTGCTAAAAAAGACTGTTTCATCTCTTTAAATAACTGAGTACATCCGATATCTAAATGATCTGCAATAGTGTATCACACTATCAACGACTCCCAAGCACTATAGAAGACTATAGAAATTTTGTCCTTTGACAAAATCTCGATGTCTTTCAAACCATGATATGAAATCACATCCGGGTTTATCTTTATATAGAGACAAATGAAATACGTTTGAATCTTATCTGCCAACTTACAATCTAATGGAATGTTGAACTTATCATTTGCTGTGTTCTTATGCAAAGCATTGTATTGCCATATCTTGAACACTAAATCAGCCCCAATACCCACTAGACTGACTGTACTGAATACACCAATTATTCCATTTAAGAACCCTTCATTCTTAATGATTCCCTTAATAACTTCATATTCAGTTTCAGTTGCATACATCTGGCGTGTAGGGTCCAAATCACCTTTAAAGTTGAACTTCATATAGACTCTTGTTTAAATTTGGTATTCTTATAATACAGTTCTTACTGACATCTTCCAATTTGAGGACATAAGGGTCAGCATGAAATATACTTCTGATTAAAGCTACATTTGGACACTGGGTAATTTTCCCTCATGCTTGATGTTATGGGATTGTAACATAAGGTTCCACACCACAGCCTGTACAATAATAGCTTTCAACCACATCTATGTTACATTGAGCTTGCTCTACCTGTAAATCAAAACCTTGATTAATGCATGGACATGTCTTCTAGTTTCTACCATTTCTGCACTACTTATATGCAATGCATGTCAGCTTCTTCTGCATTAGCTAAGTTCTTGTTGAACATATTAACCCTTTGCTCTGGTGAAGTGCAGCAAGTTCTGCAGCTTGATACTGAACACTGCATTGTGTCTGTATTGTAGTTATAAGTTCTTTTATCAAGACTTGTCTGGCTGAAGCCAGTTATGTATATTGGAATATTTGATAGTATTCCATCTAAGTTGACTCTTGGGTTGTTGACATTTGTGTTGTAATCTATGGATATTACTTCCTCCCATATTTCTGATTGTATAATATACACAGGCATGAAAACACTATCAGTATTTGCAAACGACTTAAACCAGGTGCATGATGTTTCATGGAAACAGTAATCATCACACCCGATTGAATCTGAAATACACCCATGGCCATTGATAGTACCGTTATTATATGGTACCAACTTCCCGTTGAACTGTTTCATGTGACAACCACCATTCCAGCAATCACCACTGCCCTTACAATTAGATAAGCTATTGACACCCAATGAATAGTTTTATGTGTAATACTGTAATCAGGGCCTGTAGTGTAAGAGTCTTCTATTTTAATGACCAAAACATCTCCATTATTGTTTTTGAAGCAGACTACAGACCCAGTTTTATTTACATACCTGACTCTACACATCTGTTGGAATCACACACTTTCCCATTAGAAAATACATAGTGTTGTCACAACAATCTATAACTGGCAATACATTGCTTACTAATAGTGTTCCTATTGCCAGTGACGTCAATCCGTCATTGACTTACTTGTTTTTCTTACTTCTAAGACCATCACTTTTGTTGACATCTCCACTAACCACAGTTATGTACTCATTTTCTGGTTAGTTTTGCTCACTAATCTTATTCCGGTATATGGGTTTATAATTCATTAGTCTCCTATAAATAGGAGTGCTGTTTATCCCAGTTCTCATTTCTATATCCTTAGTTTTCCTTAGCTTCATTCTATCTCTACACCTATTGTAAGAGTATGCTATGGATTCCAAAAGCCTAGTCATTAAGGCAGTGCATATGCTGGGAAGTACGTGTCAAGTATCGAAGTATGGTTTGATATGAAGCAATTAATGGAGTGGTCGCTAGTGTGCTCCCTTCACAGAACGACGTATATGTCCGTCGATCAATTTAAAATTGACTTCCCTTGTTAATTAATAACACAAAAATATTGTTTTTTTTTTATTTTTATTTATTTATCCAATTATATTTATCTCTACTAATATATAAAAGTGTAAATTTGTTTGGATGTCAGTCAGATAAACTGACGACTACCATATGAATCGCCATAAAAATGATTGTATCTTCTTCTATTGTCCTTTGGCCAGATTATAGGCTATTAAATTTAATATATAAGTTATGTTTTATATGCTTAATACACAAATATTTGCACTTACCTCCTAAATGTATCCTGATTTAAAAAAAAATAATTTCCCAATTTATATTTCGTTTTGTTTACGTTTTGCTGCTTCCATGGATTTTATATCCAAATTGTTTTTTGTTTTGTTTACTTGCGCTGTTATGGATTTTATTTCCAAACTAGCAGAAAGTCCCCGGCGTTGCCCGAGCACTCGAGACAAAAGTCTTTTTATGGATTGAAAAATTAAAAAAAAGTTAATTTATTTTATCGGCAGGATTAGTTTTCTTATTAAATTAAAGATAGAAGATCTAGCATTTCTATTTTCTTTACAAACGAACTATTCTTCATTTTAAGACTCTTCGTTTTTGTTTTTTTACTTGCGATTATAGTTAGTAGATACAATATCAGGCAAATTATGCATTCTTTGAAAAATAAAAATAAAATTGAGATGATAATCAAGCATGACATTACGATGATAGTGTGGACGAAAAAGGTTGCCGTTCAAGTGTGACTTGAAAAAAATTATGCAAAGTTTCGGAAAGTGTCGCATTTGTGCGATCTTACTTTAAATCTTTAAAGACCCGACATTTTGGCTTTCACGCTAACAGGCCCCCAGCATGTAAAATTCCGAAGATTTCGATGAAAGAAATTCGACATTTTCTGTAATTTATGCGGTCTTACAAATGCGTGCATTCACCGGCGCCGGCCGGTGACTACTTTCATGAAAGCAAAAAGCAACTTGCATGGCGTTGGTTGGGAACATGTATGAAAGTATAAAAGCTGATTGCTCAAAACCTTTTCATGCGCCGGTAACAGCAGTTGCAAGCAAGTTTGCAAGAAAAATTTATTGTGTAAACACTTACAATCGCAATTTTTTTTTAAATTTCAGTTACACGCGCCGGAGAATTCATGCAATATCCCTTGCATTTTTGTGTAAGGGTGCGTGTTTGGTATAGTTGTGTTCACAAAAATAGCAGTGCATTGAATCTAAAATACCAAAAAAGAAAACAGTAAAATGTATCTATAATTATTAAGAACACCTTATTATAATTATAGCTTACCTCTAGTACTTTGCAGCATGGCCATTATTTTTTATGATAGCGATGCATCTGCGTTGCATTGAGTCCACCAAGTTGTGGCACCTCTCTCCTGGAATAGCTTGCCATGATTCGCGTTCTACATCCCATAACTCCTTGGCATTCTTTGGGTTTGCTTCATAGACAGCATTTTTAACATTGTTTTTTTTTCAGTAAACAAAGATTTGGCTCGTTTTGAGGTGTGCTTTGGGTCATTATCTTGTTGATATACCCCAATTTCTTCGTCGGCATAAGGTAACATGACCTCTTCGAACGTATTCTGCTCCGTCCATTATGCCCTTGATGAGATATATTGGCCCAACCCCAGTGTACGAAAAACAGGCTCAAATCATGAGCTCCCCCATGCTTAACAGTCTTCACTGTGTACCGAGGATTGTTAGCTTCATTTTGGGGTCTTCTTACATATTCCCGACGACCCTTGGAACCAAAAAGAACGATTTTGCTTTCGTTGCTCCACAGAATATTCCTCCATTTCTCCTTGGGCCAATTTAGATGACCGTCACAGCACTGATAGAGAGTTGGAGTTGTGAAAAGCACAACAAAAGAGACACAAATTTTGTTGGTCATCATCATCTTCTGATGAAAAGGCTAATACCTTTTTCTTCACCTGTTGTTTTTGTTTCTTTGTAGGCCCCGTTTTAGCTCCGTTCTTGGCTCTCTTTTTGGCTCCATTTTTGGCCAAGACTTTGTTCCTTTCCTCCAAAATGGCTGTTTTCTCGGGTGTATCCGTCAAAATTGCCGCTTTTCTAACCCTACGCGTTATATTTTTTTTTTCGCTGCCCTGCCTTTGGAAAAGGCCTTATGTGCTCGGGTGTGAAATTATTTGTTTGTAGTCCGGATTCGGATGGTCCCGGTGAACATGTAGGTATCGGAACAGGGTCCAATGATAAAACAGGTTCAGTAACTGAAGACTGTGCCACTGCGGGTAATGTTTGGTCAGGTTGCTCCTCGTCAATGGCTCCTCCTGTTTCAGCTTGTTGTTCCACACAAGGAAGTGTGTTATCAGATTCTGTTGGATTTGGCCGATCAGTTACAAACGCCGACAAGAAATCATGATCCTGGAAAATGTGTTCGTTCAGGGGAACGATTCCAGTCTTCTTAAATCCATTTTGTATGTTTGTCGAATTCAGGGCTAAGGGCAGAGCTTTGCTTACGATTGACGGAATATCATGCACTGTCATTGTTTTTCCGGGGTTATTTCGCATCCAGGCATCTTGAGCGTTGGCACAGTATGTCTTAAAAGGTCCATTAATACCTACATCTAAGGGCTGGATTTTGTGAGAACAGTTTGGAGGAAAAGACAACATTATAACGCCATTTTCCTTAGCCTTTTCAATGACTGAAAAGTCTAGATAGGAGCTGTGATTGTCAAGCAACAAAAGATACATATCTCTGAGTTTATTATTTAACTCTTCGCATTTCTTTTTAACATTTTAACATGCGGTTTCCATTTTAATTTCGCGTCTAGAGTCATTCCGAGATATTTTGCTTCGTTAGCAAACGGAACTTGAACCGTATTAACAAATACCGGTAATCTATTAATTTTCTTATACGTAAAATCTACATGAACTAATTTAACTTCGTTGAGCGATAGCCGCCATGTTTTTGTGCAATCATTGACATTAATACGTTTAGCGTATGCATTGACCAGTGCATTTATTTTTCATACCAAACGATCGCTTATGGTTTCAGTGCATTGTTTGTGTACACCACCCGATGGCGTATCATTTGGCTGATTCACAAATTCTGCTGTTGGTGTCGACCTTGATAATAATTTGACATTTTTTAATGTTTGTTGCGTAAGGTCGTGGTCAGATTATTATTTGTTTAGGATGGTGCTGGTTATGTGAGTTTATTTAAAGAAACAATTTCAATCTGATTTCACTTTAGAGATAACCGTCTCAGCAGGTAAATCAGGGTAGAAAAGCTTGATCAAATACTGTAGTATAGAGCGCCTAGGTAATGGTGTAGTCGTAGACAAATATGGCGGAGTATGATCAACAGCATTGGATATAGAGTCCGATGGGCATGACCGTCAACCGGAATCTTCTATGATTCCTGAAATTTCGACAAGATAGATCGGTCCTGATTGATGCTGTGACCGATTGTCAAAGGTTTCGAAAAAGAACGATGAACTCCGAATATGTTTTGAGCTGCGAAAACGAATTTGTATCTATTTGATTTATATCGAATGCGAAAAAAAACGAGCGAAAGCGAACAAATGAAAGACAATGATTTTCCCCTTAGGGTTGATACAGGCTCTTTTTCATTTCATTTTGCTGTGCTATTTATATGACAAAATCAGTCCAAATTTGAGAGAGATTACGTTAACTTTTTTTTTATTTAAGGCTAATTGAAATATGAAAAATATGGCGAATTGTATAATTTGACCGCCATTTTTTAATTCAAATAATGTAATTTGTTTTAGTACAAGTCAAATAATGTATAATGAAATTAGTGATGAATTGAATAAATAAATACATATTATGATTTCATTAATTATGATGGTAAATGATGATAAAATAGGTTCTGCTCAAACACCTCCTCTAGTCCTGTGTCTATAGTTTTTCCACATCTCCAGACATGATTAAATTCTTCAACATGACACCTGATGTAATTAATTTCAGAAAATTGTTTTTTCTGTGTAATGCAACCATCACTTTCTCTGTGGTTAGGTTAGGTTTTGATATTACACAATTAGGCAGCTCGACCAAAGATACAGATGTCATATTTATGTTTCCTGACTTGCAGTCATATGCAACCAATGCTCGTCTGAATATACGTAATATGACAAATTCCCAAATCCTCACGATATCTTCCTAACTAGGATCTTTCATTAAAATTATCAATTTGTGTTTCTTTCGTCAGGTGAGACTCTGCAATGTCCTACTTTTCTCATTGCGTTACTCATTAGAGTGAAGTCTAGAAATTCTTCACTGTAACTCAACTCTCTTGTCAGTCTATCCATTGTCGTAACGGAGAAAAACAACGAGACTTCCGGTTCTAACACTACCACATACTTGTGAGCAAGCGTATACTTCTTTGAATTCAGTTACGAAGCGCACGTAATCTTTTTTCACGTTATCAGACGTTGTCGGCACTACTATCAAGAGCTTAACGCTGTTCATGTTCAGAGATCAAGTACCGTAAACAACCAGCGCGACAACAGACATGTATCGATGCAAACTTGCACTTGCATTTGTGTCTGCAGGTACACATCACTCTGAGTGCGGAGTTGTTCGAGAAGTCATACAACATCACTGCGATCATATAGACGAACAGAGTTTCATGCTCTGCGACTATCGTTTTTATGAAGTCACGCACCAACGCACTCTTCTGGTTCACCAATAATTTGGAAAACATCGTCAATTGCGAACGCATACACCACGACAACGCTGCCATATCACATGGAGCAACGCTCACGTTCTTCGCTATGAATTTATAGATATTGGTAATAGCTCAAATATTCACACAATCGCTGTAAATTGAGTCTCGAACATTTATGAAGGATACACCCTGGTCATAATCCAACGAAATTTAGCTTGATCCATTCTATCATAAGCGAGAACCACCAATCCAGCTATTTAATATGAAGAGTGAAGCGTCTGATGCAATTCTGGTGGTTATACCTTATTTTCCCAATGAGAACCTTAAAAACGCAGTCAATCACTTGTCTCGCTCACTCCAATTACAACTGCCTCAATTAAATAAATTGTTTCACGTTGGCCACAGGTCGACTCCATAATAATTATTAAATTTTTATCTGCACACATTAAATCCAAAGTCATTAAAGCTTTCGGGGATTTCCGAAAAAAAAACAATCCGGACAAATAAGATTAAATGGCTTTTTAGATGAGGGTTCTGATGCTCAGATTTATTTACACGAGTGTCTAACAAAACAGAACCGAATAATCTTAAGGAGCTCCTTCCTAATCTTCACGCGGTCTTGTTTGTTTTATATAAAGTTGGAAAGAAGTTATAAAGCTATTGACGTTCTCTCACTGAAAGAACTATATTAACTTGTTATGAACGTATTTTACTAACATAATCTCCGCTAGTTTTAATATTATCGAAGGTGAAGGTTTCACGTCAAACCCTCCTGCCATAGCCTGATGGTATAACCCATCAAGCAGTTTGGCAATGGATATTTCGTGTTCCAAAGAGTAGGTTTCCATAACCATTTGGCTCAAGATATAATCAAGCAGTTTGGCAATGGATATTTCGTGTTCCAAAGAGTAGGTTTCCATAGCCATTTGGCTCAAGATATAATCGGTGATACTCCCAACAATTTTTATAGAACTCGTCCAGCAAATATGTTTAAATGATTGCAAAAGACATCTTAGCGTTAAGAACTTTGAATTTTATTGTGAAAGAATACAAAATTTGTAGGTCTTTTATACAATTTTATCATTAAACATAAACCCTCCCAAATGTGTATGTGGTTTTCCATACAAGAAAGAATTTTTTTGATAAATCTGTTGCACAATTATTCGATTAACACACGACGATATTATTTTAATTATTTATTTCACATTAAAACAAATTATTTAATTGAATAATTAACGCAACCGGCGAGGATTAAAACGCGACGACTTATGTCTTATTGTATTGTAAACTACTTTTGCTTGTAACAAGAATGTCAAGCAAAAGGGAGGACAAAAGCTATGTTCGAATTAATGGAATAATGCGGAGTGCAAGCAAAGTAGCACTTAAAATGCTACTACCACGGCTAGGTTCAGCAAGGGCGTGGGTTATATATTTTTGTGATGCAAAAAAAGAGTAATAAAAGAATGAAATCATAAAATAATCTTTTTATATAATACCACAGGAGCGTAGCATCTGAAAATAAAAGGGCGCCAGCAATTTTTTTGTTTTGAAGGATTTTAGATCTGCCAATTTCCTTTCTTTCAAACCTCCTATCTTCCTTTCTTCCGTTCGAAATCTCCTTTTATCTTCTCCACCAGAATGATGACTTCAAATCTCCTTGATTTATTTGTTTCTTCACCAAAAAAATTAAAACCAAAATTAAATTTTCCAAATTTCTATTTTCCACTTTTGTTTTCACTTTCTAATTCCCTTCTAACAATTTTCTACTCGCTACTTAATTCGGTCGATAAGAAGTGTCCGTCCGGATTTTTTAATGTCCCTTCGAACCTCTTCTTTTCTACCAACCCAGTGCTTTCGGCCAATGGGTATCTGCAGACTTCGATCTAGTCATTCGACAGCTATATTCAGCTATGGGGCTGAATAGTGTCAACGTTGACGAAATCCGATGATCATACTTACTCATACGCATTACCCCGGCTATGCTTCGTTTTCATGAATTCACCGACCGCTGGTTTCACTGCCAGGAGTCGCGAATACGATGAACGCATACAGCGGATGTTTGCATTTATTCCAGATGTTGCGACCACGCCGTGCTTCCTTAAATTCAAGGGAAGAACGTCGAAGGGAAGTTAGAAATGAAATGCACTTTTTATTTATTGGTTATATTTTTATTTAATTATTATTTGGTAATCTAGAGTTCCGCCGTCTTTAGCGTCGCTGCAACCTTTTCGTAGAACCGTTTAAGTCTTACTTCTCTTATTCCTTCCTCATCGATCCCTATTTATACTAATCATTGCCACTGATTCTGCCCATCACACACTTTCCCCTTCCAGCATTACCATTGACACAGCATTACCATTGATACTCTATATTGTCGCATCATCATAACAATTTCGAAGGCAGTGCATTTACGCTTAGTGCGATCGTATATGTATAAATGTGTCCAAAACGTTGGCTTAAGTGTCAATGGCATGAGTTTTGTTTTCAATATGGTATCATTCTGATGTTGGTTTTTTGTTAATGTGCCGTGCGGTATGTGGACTTGAGTTGTGAGTGAATAAGCAGAACAGGGAATTTGTAGGAGGAACGTTGTGATTACAACATTATTTTTAAAATATATTGATTGCTAAAAGTTCCAAAAGTTTGAACCTGCAGTTGGAAATTTTAAGTTAAAAAGGAAAAAAGCCTTAAAACAAATATCGACTGTGCGGATGAAGCTCACTTTTAAAATTTTTATGAAGAATATTATTTTCACTGTGCAATATTTTTTTTTATATCTCCATTTTGAAAATGTTAAAAAAAGGTAAGTATATTTTCTATAGGTATGTAATTAATTTATGAATTCAAAATAAAAATTCACCATAAATAAAGAAAGTATTAGTCACTTAAAGTAACAAATTTCACTCAAACCTCAAGTGATCAGCTCGGAAAAAGAATATATCTACTCAGGCTATATGGAAACAAATAGCTTGTATAATGCCTGCGACCTCTTCCGAATGTAGAGGTCGCGAATCAATCTAATAAGTTCGTTTCTTTTACTATTCTCTCTCTTAGTCTCTTAGGTTTAAATTAATTTTATTTCACTTTATCATTTTTACTTTATTCGTTACTTGCTACCAAACCAATTAATACTATACATACCAATGTCTGAAAACCAAGCCACCGTGACCGCTGTCATTTAAAGCCAAAATACTGAATCCGCACGTTAACCGACTAAGTCAAAAAACTAAATGATTTAACTTCACAGACCAAGTCTGTGTCCTATTCACCAGTCCCTTGTCCAAAAGTGCAATTTCAGCACAATGCCGAAAAGTTCAACAAATCTTATATGTACCTTTATGTGTTTGAGCACAAACAATATTGTGTTTGAGCACAAACAATATTGTGGTTGAAGTTGGAATGCAACATCATTTCTAATGTATACGACGAGACCATGGTGGGGAAAGAATAATTTCACTTCCACACATTTGAATCCAACTCACTCTTGCTGCTGTGTGGACTGGCGGTGAGACGGCTTGTGTTCGGCCTTGGTACCCCCACACTTTTCCATCTATCGTATGCTATATGTATCTGCTATGCAGTGTCCAGAAATAAGAAAAAGTTTTCAGACAAACATCAACTGCACGCTCATAGGTAAATATTTTATAATGTGTGTTGTCGAAGTCATGGATTTCTTCAACATGTCGCAATTTTGATTTATGGATCGATTAATTTTTTTTTATTGAATGAACTAATTATTCAATGAATCAAACTTATTCTGATGGGTTTCCAGGGGCGTACCTGTTAAATAAAAAGGGGCGCCAGAATTTTTTTTTTTTGTGAAATTTAAGGAAATTGCAAACCTTATGGAGCGGAATGCGACGATGAAGAAAAAAATTAAAACCAATGAATTTAACAAAGAAAAGATAGGCGAATTATGTTTTTGAATTTTATTGCCTGGGAAACCTTTTTAACAGGATTAAAGCCAAGGATCTTTTCAAATCGAAATTATAATATAAATAAAAAGAAATATTTTAGCGAAATAACAAAAGATGGATCGTTAAGGTCTGGTTGCCGGATATGGCACAATTTTGTGAATAATTAATAATATTTAATAATTAATATTTTATTTTTTTTTGAGAAAATTGAGAAAATCCTACAGGCAATCAAGATTTAAAACCGCAATAATGTGAAAATAATTATAAAGATATATAAAGCTATCAGTTCGATATAATATATAATTATTTTCTGTTAAAACTTTTTTTGTACTTAGCTTTTTTTCCTGGTACTCCCTCCAAATTTCTCCTCCTCCAACTCGAACTTCCCTTTTCCTCTTTTATTGGCTATCCAAAAATTCCTCGAATCGATTTTTTTTTTGAATTTCCTCTTTAAAATTTTGTTTTCTTATGCTTCTTCTCACAATCGAGACCTCTCTAGAATATTTAAAAGCTATTGCATTTAGACATTATTTATAGTCTTGAGGTAGTGCAAAACAATCGACGAACGATGCTTCTTGACTATCTTGAACCGTGAAACTTTTGCTGCCCCCACTTGAGTTAGTTTCTAAATAGTGCAAGTGGATTTTTCGCAAGAGATATGTATTTCTTAAAGTAAAGCCTAGTAGTTAGACTTCTTCCAACGTCAAAAGTTAGACAAGTCAAACAAATCACACCTCAACTTCTGCTTTTGTTGAGAAGTATACTTCCTAGAAATAGTCTCGGGGAATACCGATTTCTATAGAGCAATTTTTTTTTTATTTTTCACTTTTTTTTTTATTTTTCACTTTTTTTTGTTTCTTTTATTATTATTTAAAAAAAAATATTTTAGTTTAAATATTAAATTATTTAATCTTTGAACTTTTCTCATCGAGCTTTCATATCTTGACTTGTTTTTGTTGTGGACACAGTAGTGTTTCTTTCCCATTTGGATTTTTGTCAGGGAAGAAATATTAGATTTACTAGATAATGATATGTATAGGTAGTGGATTTATGACGCCTAACACCTCGAAGGAGGACACAATTCTTCTAGATTACCTTCTTCCAAATGATGAACAGCGCGTTGTTGCCCACCGGAATTTCTTGAGTGCAGGTAACAATAGACATTTTAGCGACTAAAACGACAGCACGACATTGAAACTTTACCTCGTATTACCCCTGCGTATTCGGGTCCACTGAAGTAATCATAAGCAAAATCCTCTGGAGAGAATGTTGCTAAAGTAAGATGATTTCGTAGAAGAGTTTTTTTTTTCTAATTCGCATCTCTATCGCACTATTGTACTATATATTGAATTCACCTGCTGTTTTGTATGTCGCATAATGTATACGAGCTTAGTATTAGTCATAATAACAACAACAAATAGATGAAGCATCTTACAAGGAAAAAATTGGATACTACACAAAGAATGTCAAATGCCATGTATCGTAAGGACACTAGCATAAAAAAGTAAAAAAGAATGACTATAACCTCCGCGGTCAAAAAAAAAATGATTGTACTAAGTACGCACTAAATAGTTTTAATCTAATTTTGAAAGGATTCTTTATCTATCCAAGAATTTAGAAATCTGTAAAACTTCATTCAATTAGAACGTTGGTACACGGCTATTAAAATGGGAATTACATACACAGTTCAGATGATATTTCTCAAAATGGATTGTCACAAAATTCTAATACGTTTTCAAGGTCTTATTGCACATCCGAAGGTATAGAGAAGAAATTCATAAGTTAAATTAAGTTTGGACTCTATATCATAGGTTCCACAGAATTGTTTTTTTCTTTTATACTTCTCAACGTGAAAATACAAAAAAACACAACTTCTTTACAGTCACCGTTTATTGATTAATATATAGTTTGTTAAACATTTAATTCTAGAAAAAAATAAGAGGTTCGTGGCAGGCACGCCGCACAGTGGTTGGATTTGTATGAGACTAGTGACCAAAACTAAAATTTACATTTCAAACGAGAAATTTAAAAGAGAAACTAAAAGAAAATTCAGTGTTTTCATTTTTTCTAAATAATTTAATAAGTTATTAAATCAATAATGCAGGGCTGGAAGCCTTAGTTTTGCTACGCCCTCTATTCCTAAATATTTATTTGTAATTTAAAATTATATGTAAATAATAATAATAATATTAAATCAATAACTGTAATACTTCTTTGCTTAAGCTAGATTTTTGGTTTTTTTCTAAAGAACGAACGTTCGACAAAAGAGGGTCCGAAGAAAGAAATAATCTGTTTATTAAGTCAGTGTTGGTGGCAATTCTTGAAATTTTTCTGGTGTTTTTTGCTCTAAACGATTTCACATCTTTGTTTTTAGCTTCAGCATCTTCTTCGGTTAACTGGCATATAGGCAATATTGCATGTTGGACAATTTGCACTCCATGTATAAGGACTTTATGCACTGAAGCTGGCATAGGATACCATGGATATTCATTTGTTATTTCTCTTGCCGTATCTAAGCAGTAATTTTCAAACGCCTCAACATTTATGGCAAAGCAACAGGCCAAAGTTTTCAAGATAACAGCACATATCTCTATAATCGATTTATTAAGTCCAGTTATCTCCGAAGAAAGGGAAGGGTTTGCAAAAAACTGTCGAGCCGTATTTCCATCATTAGAATTCCCCCCACCTTGTTTAGGCTTATCAACAATAAGGCCAGTTTTTTATTCTTTTTGTATTCGTTTTTTCCGACTATCAAGAAGAGGTTTTTCAGTTTCGCTTGTTCGCCATTTTTTAAAATCTAGTTTATAAGATACATGAATAAAAAATTCGAAAAAGCGTATCCACGCATGTAATGGGGATATACCAAAATCCAAGCTATCCACGTTAAGGTTTCTTTGCAAGGAACTTTCGATATCGTTCATGGTAGATGGTTTGGCCCCACAAATGTAGCAAACCTGTTGTGATGACGTGTGTGTTAAGGCATTACATACCTACCCGTCTACCATTGTTAATTTGAGGTCATGTTTCACCGAAACCATCCGTTCACCAACATTAATAAGAGAGCTTGATAAATTATCTATTTGTTCTTGAATGTACCTTTGTTCGGCTCTGCTTATCTCTGCAGTTTCCTTTTTAAGTTGGAAACGCACCGGTCTACAATATCTGGTGGATCCAGGACGAGGGTTCTGCCATATAATATGTTTGGGTACGTCAGAGTTTTCTGGAACAAAAAGTTGAAGCGAAACATACGAAGTAATAAACATGTCACTATCACTAAATTCGCCTTCGATTCGCTGTTTGTACTCCGACTGTCCACTGCTTCCATCAAAACCCCATTTTCCAATGAGTACTAAGCTACTTTCAAAATCACTTAAGACCGCTTCTTACGATTCTACAATGCGTTTCGCAGTGTGATTCAGAAGAGCTTGCAGAGTCACCTCTGCCGATGAATCAGTAATTGTTATTGTTTCCGTATCCGGATAACAGTCTTTCTTTGCTTTCATCACTTTATCATAGCTTGGAAACAAATCTACTTTTATAGATTCTTTCACAATATTTCTGATAACTTTTTTTTTGATAATTTAGACTCAACCAATATTTTTAATGCATCATTTACATGAAGTATTTTTGCATTTAAAATGTCAATAGGTTTGCATTTTTTCAAAGCAGTAGCAATATCTTCATCTATTGACGCAATGCTAGCTAAACGTCTTCTCTTCGTTCGAGAAGAGCATTCTAAAAAGGATTCTGATGCGGCTAGCTTTTTAGCCGAATATTGTGCAACAATAATACAACAATAATAAAATCAAGGTGAAGCGAAAGTAACGAAAATCTATTTGAAAATATAAAAAACCAAAGTTAGACTTTAAATTCAAAAATGACTCCACTTTATTAATTATTATTATTAATTTGAATACAGATATTGTACTGTGTGTCGACAATGAGTTAATGGACTGTATGCCGTGATGAATTGCAAAAGACTGTTTGCGATGTGTCGAGTACTAATTGCAAAATTAGACTCTTTCGATGTGTCGATGACGAAGTGCAAAAATGGACTGTTTTTGTATGCCCACACAGTATAGACTTTTTATACAATGCCTTTCAATTTCCATCTATGCATATACATAATACTTTTTGCTATTGCTTCAGCTAAGATAACTTAAACTAAGTCATCGTTGTCGGTCGCAACCCCCGTTAAATAGGAGCGACATCGGTGATGGTAAAGTATGTGCCAATGCGATAGGATCGATGCCGGTGATCTTGATGTGCTATGCCTTTTGCTATATTCATTGTCAATGATGTAGATGTTGACTTCTGTGTTTTTCGGTCGCAACCCCCGTTACTTGGGATCGACCGATGTTGATGGTGATGCTGACTATGGGATGTGGTGTGCACAAGTGTAATGATTGGCTTTGGCATTGACAATGAAATTGCTATATAGTGCTGGTGCAGTAGTATAGGCGGCTCGCTGTCTGTTGAACTCAACAGCCGATGATGTTGGTGATGTAAGTAAGTGACGATGATGACGATGATGCGAATATGCCTTCTATTTCTCGGTCGAAGGTACCGCTATTTGGGAGCGGCCGTTGTCGATGGTTTAAATACAATGCAAGTTAAAGGCATTGACTTACATTGACATTGATCCAAATGTGATGATTGATGGGTGCCATAAAAAGTTTGCGATTTGGTGATTCTAACGACATGTGAGTTTATAGGGTGATGTTTGGTTGTTTGCATTTGGAGACCAATAATGATGGCCAGTAGCAACAGATTTTTTTGGCCTTTCTTGCGATTGATTTGAACTACTGGGATAATTTTTAACAAAACTGAAGTCTTCTGTTGCATTAAGCCAATCACCGTTCTTTGTAAGAAAAACATTTTCTTTTCTTGCACACTTATTCCATCTTCTGAAAAAGGACATGCATAGTCAATGAAATTTTGTGTACAAATCTTCAGAATGCTCCAAATGGTAAACTTCTTTTACAATTTTAAGGGTCTCTTCATGCTTGTTAGCATCTCCACACTTTACCGTACGCCAAATATTGAATATGTCAAGGCGTTTGATTATTTTGCTCGACTCTAAAATAAAAGAATAAACGTATTTTATGATCCAATCAATGACAGATTTTTCAATCTTTCGCAAAATTTTCGCAAAAAATGACATTTACCCCTTGAAAGATGAAATTATAGCCTAAATAAATATGTAAATTATATGAGGGGCAAATAGGAGCAACAAAAGTTATGCACTTCAAAAAGTCAACCAAAAAAACAAAAAAAAAGACCATTAACACCTAATTTGAGTAACGGTTTTTACATATGTATGTGGCTCATTTCATTTAATAAATTATTTTAAAATATTCTACATACCTTGTTCTTTTAAATCCATCACTTCAATTTAAAAAAATAGTAATAAAAACAAAAAAACTCATAGCAAATGCAATTGAATGAACCAGCCAAAAAATTTAAAAAAAAACACCCAGTTTGCTTGATCAATTTCAGCATAATGAATTAAATTTAGAGAAGTAATTTGGCAGCGATTAATTTGTACCGTTATTAGAGATAACATTTTCACACACAAAAATAAGTAATTTTAACCTTGAGATTTAACATTTAGGCCTATGGGCGCAACCACTGTGCGCCGTCCGCGTCGTCTTTCTTGGCAATCGTTTACGTCAACTGAACTATTTGCCTGTTCTTTTCTTGCTCTTCTTTTCCGTTCTTGTGTTTGTGTTTGTATGTCGTTAGTTATCCTACATGTATTTCTAAAAAAGATTGTTGCATAAAATTCCAATAAAGTTCACAAGCTAAGGGTATTTTAAGTAAAAACTTGAAAAAAAATTTAAAGCAGCAATCCAAACTTTCCATACAGTTATCAAATTTATAAAGTATTTTATAAAAATAAACATAAAAAGATCTCAGGCTTTCTGGCTTGCTTCCTCCAGCTATTATGAAGGGATGCATCGTTTATTTGTGTTCGTAGTACTTGCCTATGTGCTCCTCCACCTTGATTTTGTATTCACTTATGCATTGAATTTTCAAAACAAAACTTTCAATTGCATCGTACATAGTTGTTTTTTTTTTTGTTTGTGCTGCCATTTGAATTCTTAGCAAATGTAGGAGCTCTCGAGATCTGGGCTCTACCTCCCGTTAAGAAATATGTAGTGGAAGCGTTGACAAGTTTACATGCCTTCTTAAAACCAATCAATCGGAAAGTCCAGCACTAGCTCCACTACCTTTGCCCTTAAACTGGTCACCCATTTTTCGTCGAGTTTGAAAGTCGTGTCCAGTCATCTAATTTAACAATCCTAAGTCCTCTTTTCGCATGTTCCAAACAGCGTGGAAGATTAGTTCTTTTACTGTCTTTCGGTCATCCCTAGACCTCGCCTAATGATGTACACATGGTTTTTTGCTTCATACCAAAACTTAAAGGCTCCTTTTCCTGCGAAATCGATGGTCTTCACACAATCCATAATTATATTTTCTTGGATACATGTGTTGGAAACGGTATGGCCTCCAAAGAATTCTACGTATCTGGGATTTGCCTTTTGGACTTATAACCTGTTGTATTGTGGTTATCTATACTTTTTTCAACTCCGTTTAAAGGAAAGGCGAACGAGCACACTTCGTATAATCTATTTGCGTTTATTTATTACAAAATAATAAAGTAATAATTTATTCACAAACGTAGATATATTCCCCTTTTTTTTAAAGTTAATTTTAATGAGAGCTTCCTTTTTTTACTGCCGGCACACACGTTGATGAAACCATATCGAATGAATGAATGACAGATAGGAAAAATTCTAGAAGGAATTTCTTTCGTTAAATTTTTTAACGATACTTTTACTAGTTTAATGAATGGACGTTTTCACTCAAAATGGTGACGATACTTTTGCTAGAATAATGAATGGACGTATTCACTCAAAATGTTACTGCGTTTTTACTTCTAGTTTTTTTTAGCATTTTGCTGCAATCGTTTTCTATTTTTCGGTATAACCCTTAACCACCTACCCCCTATTTCAGTCACATAACCACCTATGTGCGGTCCAGGAGACCGCAACCGTATTTTACCCCTATTTCGTAATTTCTCTTATTAATATTTAAAAAAAGTCAATAATATTGTTTTTAATACATTTAACTTTTATTAAAACAAAAAAATAACATAAATTAAATAAATATTTTGTGATTTTATCAAAAAATTCATATATTGGCACTTTTAGTGCAAAAAATTACTGTGCTCATACAATGAGCTCTGTTAAAATAGGAACTAAAAATTTCAAATTCTTCTTATTAATTCTTATAAGCTAACATATCAAAGAATTAAATAAAAATAAAAAATGGAACATAAAAAAAAAACTTCAACAAAATTGCAAGGCACCAACATTCACAAATTTTCGCGGCAGTTACTGCAAATTTTGCTCGCGCACTCTAAGCAATTTGGTTTTTTGCACATAAAACATAAATAAACTGTCTTGCGTTTCTTTTTTGGGTCGCAAGTGGAGCACGTTTTACGTATTTCAAGCTTTTCTTCGCTTGGTAAGCTTGACGAAACTTCACTTATTTGAAGTACACGACGAATAGAGGTTTTGATATCCCTCTGAAGGTGATCGTTTTGTACACGACGTTCTAAATGCGGCCTTGTAAGCTGTTCTGCCAATTTTTTCATAAACTTGAGTCGGCTTTCAATCTTTTGGGTGTGATTGTTCAAGCTCATGACGTAAGCATTCGACGTAGATATGTCTAGTAATCTGTAAAATATAGTCAAAGGCCACCTTCGTGAACGACGAGCAGTGGAGTAATTTGAGCATCTTTGATCCAGTAGATCAACTCCTATTTTTGTTTGGTTATAGTACATTATTATTTCAGGTTTCTTAGTTCTTTCGTTTAACTTGCAGTATGATGCATACTCGAAACCATAACCACAGCTCTATTTCTCTTCGACACATAAGATGACATGGTGATATCCGTGGTAAAACCAAAGAGCGATGACTCAATTGATCTCTGCCTGGATGGTTTGAACTCGGGGGGTTTCTCACGTTTGTTCTTTTTCAAAGTACCCACAAACGTTAGGCGTTTCGCTTTCAAGATATTGATCAATTCTATTGATGAAAACCAATTATCAGCGGTAACGTTCCTATTGGTTCCTTCAATTGGGGAGACAAGGCTTAGAACTGCCTGAGTTGGTTTTGACAGTCTCTTTTCTTCTTGAGTCAAATCTTTTCCATCAGAGTCTTTGCCGAGATAAATGTATGCATTGAGAAGATAATCATTCCTTGCATCTGTCATGCACATAATTTTTTTTTGGCATAAACATTTTGAATTTGCAGCGACCGCGAAAAGCCACCAGCATTTCATCTATACAGGCACAAGTTCCAATACTGTAAACTTCTTGACAGTTTTTTTTTACAAACCAATGAAAAAGTTCAGAAATAGGAGCAGACAAGTCAAATTCACGGCGATGTTCTCTAGTCTCGGCATCGTCAAATCGCGTGCACGTGTTAACTCACCAAGCTCATGCGCGACACTGATTAGATTAGATTAGATTAGATTTAATTTTATTTTTCTATGATGTTCAATTTACAATTTTTTGTTGTTGTTTTGATTATAGAAAATAAAATACTATAATAGGCTATGGTGTTACCGTCTGCCTGATTGACTTTTAAGCTTGATTTTTTGTTTGTTTAATTTAAACATAAAATGTATATATTAAAGTTATTTTCTAAAATAAAAGTAAAGCAATCATTTTGCGGACTTAAATAAATATAGATAATAAAATAATGAATTGCAAAATTAATCTTTAGTTTTTATATTTTAAACAGGATTTATAATATACATATATTTGAAATTAAATGAATCTTCAAGTTATATATACATAATTTGGGCTTTTAGCTTAGGGAAAACAAAATTAGAGGGACTTTTAGTTTAGTCAAAACAAAAAATAAGATACATTATGTAAGATACATATGTATTATTATATGAATTTTTTTTTTTTTTTTTTTTTTTCCTCGCTACTGTCAGACGTTTGTTTACACGGTATAAAAAGCTGCCTCCCAGATAGGCTAATGAACCAGGACACACCAAAGGTGCTTCCGAAACGAAATTTACTGCTCCAATATCTTCTGAAGCGTTTATCTGAGTAGCATTATCTATTGGCTGTTGGATCACAAATTGTCCCTGCGATCCAGTCAAATTTGTCGGGACAGGACTCGACTCCAGACTGGGTATCTCAAGCAGATATTTCTGAACTGCACCCATGAGTCTCACGTTCACTAAGAACTCTTCCACATCAGTCGGGAAGTATGTGGCTACTACGCCAGCACGCTGACACACCATTACCTGCATGTGCTGCATCTTCTCACAAGATTCGTATCCGATACACCTGTTGTTCCACTCTGCCTCTATTCCATTAGGCTCCCAAGCGGTTTCCGCATCATCCGGTCCGTTTGTGTAGGCAATATCCTGCATGATCTTTGAGCCGCTATAGAAATATTTGGATACTCTGTAGTTAAATAGTATTAAGTAGCCATTAGCTGGAAATAGCCTGACGAATCGTAAGTATATGGTTTTGTATTAAACTTACTGTCTGGACCTGAGGGAATCGTAAAGTTCCCAAACCCTGATAAGTATAGGGCTAAACTCTTCGGGAGAACAAAGTTCCCCTGCTCGTAGATCATGTCTACAAAAATTAACTCATGACGAGTTAATTTATATTTATTTAAGCGTTTAATGTACAAAACGCGCGCCCAAGCTAAAACAGTAATGTAGTAGTTATAGCATGACAAGCTAATTGAGCGTTTAAAATTGAGGTTATGAGCACAGAAGTTTTCATAACTTTCTTTGATTAGGCTCGAAAATCCATTAAAACCCGTATAATGATTAAGCTCTTCCGATATTGGTCTCAATTCCTCAGAAGGAGTTGGGAAGAATGCTTCCAAATACAGCGGATCGTTCTTCAACTCAGAGTTCGTCTTAGATAGGTGTTGACCACCTGGTAATGTATCTACCGCGACGACTGGATTTCTGACGTTCTCTTTCGCCCTGGAAATTCCACCTCTACGTTGTTGTTGAAAAGGCTTTCGCGATGGCGAGGGACGATCTGGTTGTACCATCGGGGGTTGTTGTTGATGGTAGTACTGCTGTTGTTGCTGTTGCTGTTGTTGAGGGGGCTGGCCTTGGCGCCAAATCTCATTCGGATTACCTCTATTATTATAATTGTTGTTATTCCTGTTGAATCTTGACATCTTGTAGAAATATAGTTATCGTCACTTAGGCGAATAAATGAATTGTTTCAAATCTATAATTTCTAATTACTTTTTACCTCTCCGAGGATTTACTTGTTATACACTTGCAGCTGTGTTTTGTGGGGCTTCCACTTCGGTTTTACCTTTTTAAGTTTAATGTGTAGAAAAGGTACATGGATGTACATTGTCGTACGACACACACACAAGGAAATATTTGCATTTGAAAAACCGTTGCGGTCTGTGAGACCGCTGCTGGTAGGTGGTTAAGGGATAAACTTATTATTGTTTTATAAATGTAGATCCACTACAGACTCTCGTAAAAGTGCCACAGGAAATGCAGCCTTGTTGGAGGATCTAGTTTTTCTCCACGAAATGATGTCCCCTAGCAAGCACAAAAGAGAATCGTTGTCCCTTTTAGATCCAGCCAATATCTGAGCAATCTCACTAGCACCCGGAATTAGTTTGAAACAGCCGATGAAAGTGTGTTTCCATCCTTTCTAGTAATTCCTATCGGTCTGTATTGCTGGCTGTTGTCATTGTTGATTAAGAAGAACTGCAAATATATAGTTTTCGCAACCTGAAAACTAAATATAAGAATATAAAAAATTCATTCGGAATATACAATAAAAGATTTTAAATTAGTGTAATACATATTTAATCTGGCACCATATTGCGGGGTGTTGATTCACCAGCAAGGCGAGTTTTTTCTTCATGTCCACATCGAAGGAGCATTTTCTTTTGCCACGCATTTTCCTATTTGTTGGTTCTTTCTCAACTGTAAAAGAATGTGTGACCTATATAAACACATACAAACTACTGAACATAGTTAGTTCTCGGATAAATTGTGGATGGAAGCTCTTCATAAGATTTTAAAAACAAAAATTTAAATGTGACATAAAATTGAAAATATTCAAAGTCGATTTCCGTTTTAAAAAATCTTATTAAGTGTTTGATTAAATGCACGAAATTTAAACTGATAATCCGTACAGTTTTCGAAAACTTTCTTAAATGTTACGAATTTCGAATCTTTTTGTAAAACAAGAATATTCGATATGTAGTCGCTGTAAATTGAATTTTTCATCAACACTAGTAATATTTAAAAAGTAAAGTTATTTAAATTCGAGGGATATATCCAAAGGAAATTTTAAGGCAAATAGTGAAGACATCCCATAAATTTGAACAACATGAATGTGCCAAAATACATGTACCTTAAGTGCCAAAACAAATTAAAACAACAATGTAACATAATGTAAAGTGGAATAAGGTGTCAATTTCCTATACTTCAGTTCAATAAAATAATATATTAAATCTTTCTCTTGCTATTTTTAATATTGGCCATTCCAATAAAAAGTCTTGTTTTGACTATTTGCTGGTATCTGCTTGTCGCAAAGTAAATGTTATCTGCCATCTATCTTGCGTGATCTGGTCAGTTGCTACAGTCTCTTTTTTAAACAATTTTTCTAAATTAGTTGTTGGATACTTAATTATGGGCTAAATAATAAACAACGGACAAAAACTGAAAGCTTTACGAAAAAGCTCTTCCGTTGAGCGATTCTACTAAAAGAAGAGTAAGAGGGAGTAAAATCAAAAATTGAGAGGAACAAAGGCGATGCAGATCTTGAAATACATACATACAAACAAACTTACGTTCAAACACAATCAATTTAATTATGCCGATTTAAAAATTAAAAGATATATAAGACATGTATTACATGCTAGTCAAATTCAAAATTAATTAAAATAAACACAGTTTTAAATAAAACAACACAGGATAAAACAAAAAATTAATGAGAAATTTGCGGACATCCAACAATGCGGACGTCAATCAATAACAAAACCAGTGTTACCACTAATTGAAATAAAGCTTACCACTGAGGTTTATTTTTATTATGACGGTGAATAAAAAAAAGCAGATAATCGTCGTTGTTCAATCGAAATATGTGTTTTTTTCATTTTACTATTAATTTATTAATGCCATCAAATTTTAAGTGCTTAAACGTACGAGGAAATCATTAAAAGAACTTATATTTTAAATATTGCAAGAGTTGCACCGACAGTAATTAGATATGGTTGACAACTAAGTTCCATTTCCAAGTATTTCGTTAAACCTAATTCAATTGCCGCAACAACTTCTAATGCAGTTTTTAAGTGCAGAAGAAACGCCAGTTTTTTTGTTTGTCAAATTGAATTTAATTAAATTCACTGAATGACGAACGTAGTGAAGTAGTAAAATTAAAGTGACGTCACGTGAATCTAAGAAAAGGGAGAAAATCCTGAATAAATGGCAATTTATAAAAAAAAATAACGTTATTTTACCAGGGAATGTATTTTGATCAATATTAGTTTATTAGAAGTTTTTGTTGTTTTTGCATTTAATGTTTGACAATAAACGAGGAAACCTTAGAATGAATTCTGGCCAGTTATTAAATAACCCGATTCGATTCGATTTCTCCTCACAGAGAGGAGAGTACAAATGTACTTTATTATGTTTAAAATGTTAAAAAAGACAAGAAAATAATTGAACAATTAAAATGACCACCGGAATTTCTTGAGCAGGTAACAATAGAAATTTTAGCGACTAAAGCCACAGCACTACATTGAATATACCTTACCTCGAATTACCGCTGTGTATCCGGGCCCCCTAAAATAATCATAAGCAAAGTCCTCAGGAGACAATGTTGTTAAAGTAACGATTTCGTAGAAGAGTTTGTTCTAATTGAGTGGATTTCTTCTACTAAGTACTTCCTAGAAGTAGTCTCGGGGATTTCCGTTTTGTTCTTCAGTAGTGGAACTATTTCCTTACTAATTTCTCACTTTTTTTTGTTTATGTCTATTCTTTTATGAAAAAAAAAATATTTTAGTATAAATATTAAAATCTTTGAATTTTGCCCATCGAGCATTCATACCTTGACTTGCTTTTGTTGTGGACACAGAAGTGTTTCCTTCCGATGTGATTCTTGTCAGGGAAGAAATATTACTTTTACTAGATAGTGAGGCGTCCCTTTCATGTTCAGTTAGTGGAATTATGACGCCTAACAACTCGAAGGAGGAAACAATTCTTCTAGATTATCTTCTTCCAATTGATGAACAGCCCGTTATGGCCCACAATAGAAATTTTAGCGACTAAAGCGACAGTACTACATTGAATAAACCTTACCTCGAATTACCGCTGTATGTCAATGTTGTTAAAGTAACGATTTCGTAGAAGAGTTTGTTCTAATTGTGTGGATTTCTTCTACTAAGTACTTCCTAGAAGTAGTCTCGGGGATTTCCGTTTTGTTCTTCAGTAGTGGAACTATTTTCTTTCTAATTTCTCACTTTTTTTTGTTTATATCATTTATGAAAAAAAATTGTTTTAGTTTAAATATTAAAATCTTTAATCTTGGAATTTTGCCCATCGAGCTTTCATACCTTGACTTGCTTTTTTTGTGGACACAGTAGTTGTTGGGATCGAAAGAAAGATCCAACAACACAAAAAAAGAAGCAATTATTTGTAAATTTTATTTCTCAACGAAAAAACACATCAATTAACAATTAAAAGGATTTAAAAAGTGGACTGTAAGGGCGCACTGCTCTGATGCGCAACTTTACTGCGCGATGCTCTAAAACGAAGTGAAAAAATAATTTATAACTGCCCAAATAACGACAACTGTTCTGCACCAAACCTCATCGTCGACGTTGCTCGTCTTGTTTTTCCATACTTCGCCGTTGCCTGGCTAGTTTCTTACTCGTCGGTCGCAAGTACCGCTTATCGACACAATATGAAAAGGGGTGTGTCTTATGCACGTGCACTGAATTCAGATTGTCGTCGGCTCTGACGAACGGTCTGTTTCGAAGGTTGGTATAGGTTTTGCTGTTGCGCTCGCTCCCAAAACCATCTGTTGGTCGAGGGTTGATTTTCCGTTAGCGCCGTTAATCTGCTCATATGGCTAGTGTGCATGTAGGTTTTTTTCCTTTTGTTCTTTTGCACTCGGTGTTGATGTTGGGGTGGCCCATTAATGTGGTAGGGTGGCTCATGTATGTAGGACACTCGATGACTCCACGTTAGATTCTTTCGAATCTCTAACAGTAGTGTTTCCCTCCGATGATGTGATTTTTGTCAGGGAAGAAATATTAGTTTTACTAGATAGTGAGGCGTCCCTTTCATGTTCAGTAAGTGGCATTATGACGCCTAACAACTCGAAGGAGGAAACAATTCTTTTAGATTATCTTCTTCCAAATGATGCACAGCCCGTTATGGCCCAGAATAGAAATTTTAGCGACTAAAGCCACAGCACTCTTGAATCAACTTTACCTCGAATTGCCGCTGTATAACCAGGTCCTCTGAAATATTCATATGCAAAGTCCTCAGGAGAGAATGTTGCTAAAGTTAGATGATTTCGTTTAAAAGTTTGTTATATTTCACATCTCTCGCACTACTGTACTGTATATTAAATACTTCCTAGCACCTGCTCTTTTGGTAGTCGCAACGCATGCACGCCAAAATGTGAACGAAACAAACGCTTTTATTTTGAGGGATTCATCAAGAATACAAATAATACTTCGTAAACGCGACCCGAAGACACTGTTTTTAAAGTTGAATTTAAACGTAATAATCTCAATCAATCTTAAGGGGTGTTTTTTTTTGTTTGATTGCTATAAATTCTAAATTTATGTACACTCAAAAAATTCCGTATGTAAATATTACTAATAACTGCGTCCATTCTACGAATTTTATTCGTGTTTTTCAGCCACGAATAGTATTCGTAGAATGTACGTAGTTTGATACATATTACGAATATTGTATTCGTATTCGTGCAAAAACAGACTTATATTGTAGGAATACTATTGTGATATTTACTAATGCCCTTATTAGTCATTCGTACATTATCCATTGCAATTCGTATATTGTCCGAATGCATTGTAATATTTACTAATGTCCTTGTTTGTCATTCGTACATTATATATTGCAATTCGTATATTGTAGGAATATTATTTTAGAGCTTACCATCATTGACGTTTTTCTCATGAAACATTAATTGTTAAAATAATAAACGTTTTTAAAATTAAAAGTATCTAAATAATTTAATATTTATAAATATTATACATTTCCTGTGGGCGATTTGTTCGAAGGCCGCTAAAAATATATGAAACACTTAATATTCAAAATAGTTCGAAAAAACGTCTACTCATATCAAATGTCATGCAAAAGAGCATCAGTCGTGGGATTGGTTTTCGATTTGTATCCTTTCACGAACATGATTCTCAATTTCCCGTGCTGCATCAGGGTTGATGCTATAATAGGCTATCCAATCAGCTGGAGATCGGGTGGTGGGTTTCTCCATGATGTCGTTTGTCTCTCCTCCATTGTTGTTATTGGACCTAACTAATCCCTCTGCTTCAGTTATTTCTGCGACTCTTAATCCTAAGTTGATAGATTTCCCGAGAGCATAAGCCAGAATCTTAGCATTAGCTAGAGTATTTGCTACATTACTGGTCAATAAATGTCTTGCATTCAAACCTCTTGATTCAGATTCAATTGCCAATACTGCTCCGCAAAAGAAGTAAATTGCGGGGCAAGCAACGGAGGAGTACGCTGATTTTGTCACTAATCCTAATTCAACTTGATATGGGAAATAAGAATCATTGTTGTCATATTCTTCTTCATCCTTATATAATCTAAAGACTTCTTTCTCCAGTTCTTCAGTGAAAACCCACTTCATCAAGTCTCCTGGTGTACTCAACCCTAAGTACAGCTGAGTTTGTATGAATATAAGTAAGGATGCACAGTCCTTATGTCTTGAGGGTTGAGATCCATAACGAGACATGGCATACTCATGCTTGTCAAATTTTATGAAAAACATATCGTACGCGCTCACCAGACCTACGAATGTCGAATCGGTTTCAAAATTCTGTCCGACTGTACTAGTCCCTGGATATAGTGTAATATCAGTTCTACTCGCTCCTCCAGGTAGTCCGGTCAAGAAATTTGCTATGTTAGTTCCCAAAGTGGTTCTTTGAGCCTGTGTGTTCGCTCTCGCATATCTGTAAATGCAGAATAAATAACAAATTAAAAATAAATCTTGCTCTTCTCCAGGATCCGTCCCAGTTCTCAGATCTGCTATGTCATCCGATGCCTCAGTAATGTTAACAATATTGAGCGGACTCACCTCTCCAAGTGCCGATCCTATAGTATGATTGTATGAGATCCCGCTTGGCATTTTAACTGTAACTGATTTTTACGCTACCACCTTTGAGTCATACATTTTTTTATAGTTAATGTCAGTTTGACAAACCATCTATTACACTATTATTTGTATTGCATCTGAAATTTAAGTAATTAAAAAACCAAATGATAAAACGTTATTTTTAATTTATTTGATTGAGTGATTAAATATTCGTAAATTAAAAGTGAAATAGACCACAACTTCAAAGAGATGGGTTTTGCCCTTTCGTCGTGCAGCTGGACAAAACACATCTTTGGAGTTGAGGTCACTTGAACTTTTTATTGTATAAGCAAGTAACACAACGGAACAAATTAATATTTTTGTTTTTATCTGAAATCAAACTATACTTTTCTGAATGTTTTGGTTTGCTGAACTCGAATCTAAAGACAACAATATTCTATCACGTCATGTTTTTTGATATATTCGCGGTCGAAAACCGAAAAAGGTCGTATTTTTGCCGTTTTCGAGGTTATATTAAAACGTGACGTAATTTGTTCTAACGAAATTTTTTTCAATAAAAAACACTTCTCCTAATATTAGTTATATGACTGACATTTTTATGACTATATTATTAAATAACTTTTATTAAACATTTCTAAATAATGTTTTTGTTGAAAGAAAAATTTTTTGTACCGGAGCGCACTACGCAATAACACAGTCACAAACACGTTTAAACATTGAATTCATACTAATAATGCGTACGGTCATCCACGATTTTTTTAAACTAATGATTAGTAAATACAAATTACGAAGTTATTCGTACGATTAATTAACGAATGCTATTACAAATTATTATTCGTAAAGATATCAGGAATATTCGTACAATGCATGAATATTTTTGCCACGAATGTCATTCGTAGCCAATTTAGTAATAAAATGTTTGAGTGTAGCGTTGTGACTACGCCGTGCTTCCTTAGAATTTAAGGGAAGAGCGTCGAAGGGAAGTTAGAAATAAGTATATAAGCAATTTTGCTTACGTTATATTTATATTTTATTTTTACAATTTATCTAGAGGTTCGCCGTCCTTAGCGTCGCTGCAACCTTTTCGTTACTACAGTCTGAAACTAACTTCGATTTTTTCTTTCTCATCGATCCATATTTATACTAATTATTTTGTAGGTGCAAAGGTGTGGCCCAGGGACTGCTGCTTGGTCGGCAAATGCCTTCTTGCAGTAGAAAATCAAATTCCTTTTTGGCGGCTTTCAGTTTATCTAGAGGGAGATGACGTGGCTTGCTGTTGATTGGTCGTGTAGACCCAGTGAGAATTACGTGCTTAACGTCATGTTGTACTGGTCGTACAATGACATTTTCCCTAGAAACAATATTGTGCTCTTTAATTAATTGATGAATGTTTTCATCGACTGATCCTTGAGCTAAAACTGAAAGTGTTTGCGTAGAATCTTGCTTAAGTTTGCCAAATGAGATAGAGTTAGATTGAGGATCAACAAGACGACTATTTTTTAAATCGACAAGAAGTCCGAAGTTTCTAAGAAAGTCGGTGCCTAAAATGGGTTTGCTTACATTGGCGTACACAAAAACCTAAGAGAACTTTCGACGCAGTCCTAAGTCAAGAACGAGTCGTATGCGACCGTAAGTTGCAACTGAAGAGCCATTAGCGGCGAAAAGTTGATTCGATTTAGGACGACTCTTTTTAATTGCCACAGTCGCGGGTAAAACTGAAATATCCGCCCCCGGATCGATTAAAAAATTGAATTTGTTCGCTGAATCTTGAATAAATAAACGGCAATTTGAAAAGAATGTGCCCGAATCGCAAGCCGCTAATGATTGGGCATTCCGTTTTCCCGAAAGTTTCGATTACGATTCCTGAAACGGCAGGGTGGATCGCATTTAAGCGCTCGATCGCCAAACCGACGATGGTACCAACACCATTGACTAAATCGCTCACGAGAGTTACCTTCTGGTCGCGGAGACGCTGACCTATCTCGTCTAGAACGTTGAGTTACCTGCCGACGCAAAGCTGCCACCTCTAACTGAAGTTCCTCCAAAGGTGAAATGCTGTTTTTTGTAGCCTCTGAAGATTGATTTGGTTCGCGAGAATTACTACCTAATGTGAAAACTTCATTTGAATTTGGAACCAACCTGACAATTCTATCCGCCGTCTGAGCGAGACTATCTAAGCCATCAGCTGAACAAGTTAAAATGGCTTGAGCTGTTTGAGGTAATCGCTGCAACCATAAACTTTTTAAAACCGAATCTTGAAATTGATTTCCGGATAGCGCACGCATTTCCCTTAAAAGTTCGCTGGGTTTTTTATCCCCAAGAGCGGTATCGTGTAACAATCTTTGTAAACAAACATCCTCAGATTCGATGAGGCGATAAAGAATAGTTGACTTTAAGTGTTCATATTAACCGCTTCCGGGCGGATTCATAATAATATCCCTACACATGTTAACCCTACACGTACACGTGTCTAAGAGACCGAGTGCTGTAAAATATTTTGAATTGTCCGACCTAATTTGGGCTACCACGAACTGCCCTTCTAAGACTTTGAACCACACGTCCGGATTATCCGGCCAACAAGACAAATTTTTTAAAGCTAAGTGCACTTACTTGGGCATTCGAAGACTCTGTATTGCTTCCGGCAAGGCTGACGGGGCTTGACGAGCTTCGGTTATCCACAATGCTCTGTAGAGGATTTGCAACTGGATCGGGTGAGTCGGGCATTCTGATTCGATTTGCTTCCACCAGTATTCAAGATTGTAGATATAACATAGAATCAAACAAAAATAAAAATTAATTAGTTGAAACGAATAAAAAGTTATTAAGAAAAATTGAAATTATGTTATTTGAAAGAATGAAAAGCGTAAGCGAGAAGCGCTGGAAACAAAAATGAAATTTATTTTACTGAATATCTAAAGCGAAAAGAACTGGCAATATTTTATTATTCTTATTAATGACATAAATGATACAAAAGATAATAAAAAAAAATTTTGTGTTGCGGTGTCTGCTCATCTGTTGCTGAGTTTCTTTAGAACGGGGTTTCTGATTATCCACGCTGCTGTCATACGGACACCGTATAAAATTATTTTCCAGGCACAAGATTTTTTAATTTGAGTTTTTTTCATTTGACTGCCAAGATGCACGAGAAGAAAATAACTGGTTTATGCTGCACTGCTGCTGCCATTAGTCACGGAATAAAACAAACGGTACTGTATACCGTTGCCTGAGACGATGCCGTTGACAAAAACAAAATCGAACGGTGTATGTATGTGCTGATGGCCTGATTTTTCTTCTTAACCCAAATTTTTGCTCGACTGTGTTCAATTGGGTTATCTGGTGGTGGTCCTTAGGTGATGGAATAAGAAGTTGATGCTGCTTTTGGCGACAACAGCAACCAAGTACTCGGCGAAAAAAATTTACAGCCACTTGAGTCGAAAAGTGCGCTTCTACGTTTCTGCACTTCGGATCACGTCGGGGTCACCAATTTGGGCGATAGTGCCCAACCAATAAATGATGCTCTTTTCTCCCTTTAATGACCAAATATTTTATAATTTATTGTTTAATTTAAGGTACACAAATACAAAAAGAACTTAATTAAAAATACAATTTTTATTCTGGATGTGACAATTAATGTGGTTGCAGTCGAAAAGAGAATGCCAGCCTTTTTAACCCGCCAGACAGCTAACAAAAAAAATAGAAAATTTCTTACGGGGCTTTACTCTAGTCAGAAGAGTCGCGTTGCATGACACTCTGGTCATTTCATTCTCTCCGAACAATGTGTCAAAACTGGAATGCTTTCCGGGATTAAACAGTTTATTTTTATTGATGGTGTGTTAGCATGTGGAGGTCCGTCCGCCGCAATATATGAATATTATGATAGGGGATTCAGTAAATGAATTAAGTGTGCTTGACCATACTAGTAAGTCAATGATTGGGTGCAAATATCTATATGTGTGTCCAAAACATTGTGAGAATGGTTGGTTTTAAGTATCAATGGCATGATTTGTGTTTTTAATATTTTATCGTGTTGATGTTGGCATTTTGCTTAAAGTGCCGTGCGGTGGACTTGAGTTGTGGATGAATAAGCAGAATAGGGAATTTGTAGGAAGAACGTTGTGATCACAACAGTAGGTACTTACTCTTTCTTGTCTCCAGTTTTTTAGGCCCGATAAAAATTTAACTTTCACCAAAGCATCCAACGGCGTTAACATATCCGAAAAGTTTATCGACGTTCTCGGTTCCCTTTTTTTCCAAAACGTTTATGGAATTAACCCCTTACATTTTTAGGAAATCGACCGTTGAACGACTCAATCCCTAGGAACTGTAGATTGCTTGGGCTCTTCCACAACTTTTTCATTCCACAATTGCAGAGGTATACTCAATATTTCATGTACTTGAAAATTGCTCTACATTTTTATTAGTTGGCTCGATTGTTAATTCCATTTTAAGAAAAATGACCCGTTCGCAATACCCAGTATAGAAAAAATATAGTTTTTTGCGAAGAAAATCTTATTGATTTAAGCTTGAATGTCCATGAATATAAGGGTATTCTGAACTTATAATACAAGCACCTTACTCTCATTTGTGGTGGCCCTTTTTTTCGTTTTTGGTTTACTCGATGCACTTGGCATAGGTGTTCCTGTCCTTTGTTTAACCTTCTCCAGCACCTGTATACGATAGGTGTACCAATTGATTTGTCCCACTTTCTTGCTTCAAACCGTCTTCTTGTCATCCTCTCGTTTGCCGTAGAGCTATCTCAACTGTTGCTTCAGGTCGTCGGAACTTCTCTCCTTGAAATTTGTTGCGGGCGTCCAGCGGTCGATGACCTAGAATTATAAACAAAAAAAAAAAAAAACAATTTTTACCAATTGTCCCACAGCAATACAATGTAACTTTTTTCATTCCTCGTAATTTCTCGTCAACACCATCTTTTTTTTCTCTGCCTTATATTCTAGGTTCCCACTACACTCATGATCGTAGCCGCAACAAATTGGATTTCGTGTACAACCACTCCTGGACTTTCTCTTTTAATTTCAACATCGGACCGCCACCATATTCCGCCAATAGATTTTTGATAGTACTAAATGGTACTTGAGCGACTAACCTGGCTTCCGTCATTTGTCTTTCATTTGCTCTCTCATCATTAAAAGTCATTTCGTTCATTTGTTCTGTTCTCTCGTGCGGTTATTTCTTTCTCTCTTTTGACGACTCTGTTGATGCTCGTTTTTCTTTTATAGTTCCAGCTCAACAGTATGCTTTTCAACCGACACGAAATGTAAAATTGCACGAGTTCACTTGTGTGGCCACTTCAAAGTGACAATTTTTGGCAGTATTGCCAGACTATGACATAATTACAATTTAAGTTTTATTTCTTTGGATCATTTTTGAGCTTAAAAAAAATAAATGTCATTTTTTCAAATATTAGTACATAACATATCAGTCCTTAAAAAAGTTCGTAATAAAAAACAAACCTATCAAAAAAAATTAGTTTCATACAAACTATTGTTGATTTTAAAAAAGTTAACAGTTCATATTATTAATCAAAAAACATATTGTGTAAAATGTATAATTTATGTAAAACATTTATGTAAAAAAATTTAAATTAATAAATTACATATTATTTGTCTTACATGACTTTTGAAACATTTAAATATTTTCTTAAATAACTTTATCACAAACAAATATTTTTGTATATTCTTTTTCTATAAATATTTTTATATAAAAAACCTTTGCACTTGGTTCAAAAATATAATTTATATTAAAGTATAAACTTTTAGAACAAATCATTATAGTTATCTGTATTATTTTTGTATATTGTGATAAAAGTAAAACTTATAAATTATAACTATCAAAATTTTAAAGAATAACTTAAGACCGATAGATGAAATAAAACATAAATTATGTACAACATTAGGTTTTAAAATAAGTGTTTGACAAAATAAAAGAAAAAAAATTGGTACAATATATACGATTTCGAATGGTTTTTTGTTTTGTGTATACTAATGGATTAAAGAAGTAAGTGTATGTATAAATATTATATTAAACTGTTAAATACACCTTTTTGTTAAAAAAATGTATGAAGTTTTTCACGTATTTGCATTTTTTATTTTGCTTGCGTGAGGTTGCACTCACATCAGTAGATTTTTTAATAAAATAATTGACTTGGAGTTAGAATCGGTAAAAATCAACTGTGTTTAAAGGCGGCATGAATTTCGACAGTTTATACAAAATTTGAAGAGCATTACTATGTAAAATGGATTATGTATTTCAAACTAAGAGTCAAGCCTATAAATATTCCGTTGCATATTTTTTACTCGCTTCTGTACATCAGAACCACCAATTGCAAATACAATTTTGAGTAGCTACAAGTTTTCGTAAAAAAAAACAGTCTAAACCACAAAAATGAAACTATTCCGGACCACCAGCTTTACCCCATAATAAAATTTTCTACATCCCAGCTGTTGACGTGAAAGTTGGAAGATAGCCAAGTATCAAAAGAATTGATATTTCAAACAAAAACGTAAATGTGCAGTGTGAACGCTTCTTGGCTTTTCGATAATTTCCGAAAGCGGCAACAACAACAAAAAAGTAAAATGGCTAGCGCAAATTTAATTCTTCCATTAAAATCTGCATTTAATGTATCCAACTTAAAAAGCTGAATAAACCGAATATCGGGAGGATCAAACGCGCAACTTTTCAACCTTAGGTCCAGGAAAAGTGTTCGGTGCTTTTGTCTAAAAAAAATAATTTGTTTTAATTTAATTTTTTGTTTCAATTCATATTTATTTATTTTTATATAGTTTTTTACATTTGCCTTCTTTTGATCACATTTCCTTCACGAAATAAAAGAAAAATATCCATTTGAACTTTATTAAAATCCTTGCTTATTGAAATCTTTTATAATAAATTTCTTTTATTCTTTAGTGATTTATAACAGATTTCACAACAGATTTTGACATGCTGAATACCATAAATGCGATTCGTAAAAGATTTTGAGTTCGAAATTTTTGACAGTTCATAACAGATAATTAAAAGATTTGGCATGCTGTATACCAAAATTATTATTCATAAAAGATTTTGTGACGGCTCAAACTTTTGTATGGAAATTCACAACAGAATAAAAGATCTATCTTAATAGGCCTTAATATAACTATCATAGCAACAGCTCTTTTCGGCAGCTGTATTTTTGCACGAAGAACAAATAAGTTGGAGACTCAAGTGATTAGATGTTCGGCTGAAAATGCATGACCTCATGGTGGATCTGCTTGTATCTTCATCTGCAGATTTGATTACACAGATGGCCACTTTTATTTTCCTTCCTAAATGTTGGTGTTTTAAATCACTATTTGGCAAATTCCTGAATGCAAAACATGCGCAAAATATGCTAAGTATACTGTCCCTAACCCAGGGATTCCATATGCAATATTTAATGCGCTTTGGCAATGGCAATATTGCTCGATCGATGGAAGCCATTAATTGCTTTCCATCTCCGAGGCAAATCAAAATGGCTTCCCGTCAATTTGACTGCCTTCCCATTATTTTAGAAGAGTGCCTTGCATGAAACAATTAAATGGGAAAAAATACATAAATGTGCCTAAAAAATACAAAAAAAAAACAATTATAGATACAATAGATACAATAAGGTTTATTGAAATTCAAATTGCCAGCAATTAAATAGCCACCAAATATTATTATTGCCATTGTCTGAAATAATGCAAGTGGAATTACAGTGTAAATGCAAACATAAAAATCCCTATAAACCAAACTGTCCCAAAATGAAGTTCATACTTGCTTTTCAATTTGAATCGGGTTCGTGCATTTGCTTAGCATGAGACTTGCTTTGCAAATCTAGCATTTAGGAATTTACAGCCCGATTCTCCCAAACATCACTGATACCTCACAAGTCACAAGCAGAGGTGAAATTAATTTTGTTACTTTTTCGGATTCTCCCCCAAAGGCACAACTTGTGAGAGTCATAAAAACAATCGAAATTGTGATCTACTTCAGAGCAGGTCACAACTCACAAAGTTGAGTTTCGACATTTCGATACAATATTTTGTGAAACAATTTATTTTATCCCAGCATGAAGTAAACAGTAATATGAAACTTTAATTGGAGATGGAAACTTCAGCAGCGACTACCAGAGAGAAGGAAAAAGTGTCTGAGCTGCCTAAATAAACACTTAATCAGTAGTCACACAATAGTGTGATTGCCTGTAGGTATTCTGTTCATTCTATACCATTCCAGATCAAATATAAATGCTTTTACATTTTCTTGTTTGAAAATTAATGAAACGGATTCTCTTTGATAGTTGTTTAATTGCTTAAACAAAAATAAATTCATTTATACATATTTGCTTATCTTTATTATTACATCTATAATCCGCATCAATTTCAATTTTTTATTTTCTTTTTATTATTCAGGTGTTCCAGTAATGCCACTACGCAATTCACCTTTAGCTGTGGTGAGTTTCGTTGTGAGTTTTCTTGTGACGATTGCGGGAGAATTCGATAAATGTTATCGAGTCACAATAATCCTCACAAGGGTTTGTTACTTGTGATTCGTCACAAGGGGAAGATTCGGGATGTTAGCCTACTTTTAGGACATTTACATTCTTGGATTTATTTGCTCTATTTATGAAATTTTACAGCCCGATTGGCCCCCTTGTGAGGAATCACAAGTCACGAGCCCTTGTGACTATTCCATGTGAGGATTATTGTGACTCGATGACATTTATCGAATTTTCCCGCAATCGTCACAAGAAAACTCACAACGAAACTCACCACAGCTAAAGGTGAATTGCGTAGTGGCATTATTGCAACATATTGACTACATCTTTAAACTGAGTTTAAATTTTTGGTTTAACTCGGCCGGTTTCACAGGCAAATCTGATCTTCAGACCAGTTGAAATTCGTTTAACTAGATATTATGAAAATATTAAGCATTTTTCTTGCCTTGTCTTTTCTTTCTCTCTGACACAAAAACACGCGAAACAACAACAAATACTTTGCGCTGTTCACAAGCGAGGGAAGATTTATTTTGTTTCAAAGTACCGTCATTATTCTGATTTTGGTCAGCAATAGCGAAACGAGAACAATAATTAAAATAATATTCAAAATCACTTTCACAACTCGTTAACGTTTTAACACACAATTTTTTTTTAAATATATTTTCTGAAAAAAAAAACTACAAACGCTGAACTGAAGTTTAAACGGCAGAATAATCTCGGTTAACTTACCCTAAAAATTGAACTCAGTTCAAGGTTTAAACGACACTGAAACCGAATAAATTGTTGATCTGAAGCTTAAACCAAAAAGTGGAGTTTAAACCCGCACTGTGAAACTGGAGGTAACAGTTATATTAGTTGTGTTTGCTTTCGTTTTTTTTTTTAAACGGATGCGCGCACTAAAGGGGTTTTGACTACCCTTAAAATGAACAAGCACAGTGCGAGCGTTAGGAAAGTGGGGAAGGATGCAAGAGGAGATACCGATGCACATTGGTTTTGAATTTCTGAATATCAAAATGGGAGGGGAAAATAGAGCCGGGTAAAGTATTCCACATTCGCGTTGTACGGCTAAAGAAAGAATCTCTGTACTTGACAGTACGTCCGAAGTTGGGCTCAAGGGTAAACTGATGAGCATTCCTAGAAGCGCGAGTATTACGGTTGAAAAATTTAAGGGGAGGAATGCAACTGGCTATTTCGCTGGAACAATGTTTATAAAAATAGCGATAAAATAGTGAGAGACATATAACATTTCGACGATGTTCTAGAGATGTAAATGTTTCCACTATAGTTCTATCGCCAATCATTCTTAGAGCTCTATTTTGAATTCTATCCAAAAGATTCAAATGAGTTTTGGGAGCTCCTGCCCAAATGTGCGAGTTATACTCCAGCTTTGGACGAATGAAGGCCTTATAGATTACAGCCAGATCAGACGGGGTGAAGAATTTCTTGCACCTTCGAAGAAAGCCCAAACACTTTGCAGCGTTTTTGGCGACATTAAATATGTGTTCATTCCACAAGAGGTGGTCTGTGATGCACATGCCGAGGACTAAAAGCTGATCGGTTTCTTCAATGCAAGTGCCGCTCATGGATAGCGGCATGGGGGGTGGGTTCTGCTTTAACGACAGAAGACAGCACTGAGTTTTTGAAGCATTAAATTCTACACGGTTTTTAATTCCCCATTGGACAATGCTGTCAAGATCAGAATTTAATGAGCTTATCATAGGCTGCCGTTCCAGTTGCACATCCGAAAAACAAGGAGGTGCATCTAAAAACGAATATGAAAAGCTGAGAGTACTATCGTCAGCAAAACAATTAAGTGGATTAGCAGTTCCAGATAAGAGATCATTAATAAAAATGAGAAAGAGGGTCGGAGACAATACGGAGCCCTGGGGCAGACCAGCATTTATTTTGTGAATATCAGACTTGAAACCGTCCAATACAACTTGTATTGAACGGTCCGAAAGGTAATTTCTAATCCAACGAAGAAGACATTCATCGATACCAAATGTACGCATTTTCGATAGGAGAGCTTGATGCCAAACTCTATCAAATGCTTTTGAAATATCAAGCGCAATAATCTTACTTTCTCCAAAACGATGTAAAGATTTGTGCCACTGTTCGGTGAGATATACCATCATATCACCAGTGGACCTATTGCTACGAAAGCCATACTGCCGGTCATTAAGGAGCTTTCGTTCTTCAAGATATTTCTTGAGCTGATAATTAATCAGCGTTTCCATGACCTTGGAAAGAAGGGACGTAAGTGCAATTGGACGGTAATTAGATGGTGAAGAAGATGCGCCTTTTTTATGGACAGGCTGGACAAATGCTGTTTTCCATCCACTCGGAAAGAGACCTGTAGAATAGGATAGATAGAAAAGCTTACGCAGTGGTTTTGCCAGCGTTGAAGAACACCTCTTCAAAACGATGGGAGGGATACTATCCGGGCCAGCGGATTTGTTTATGTCAAGATCTTTGAGGACTCTAGCAACTGCACGAGTGCGAAAGAAGATTCGTCCCATAAAATCGTTTACGCTCTCAAGTACTGGAGGAGTCATAACACTCTGACAGCGTCGAATTAACAGCGAACTGCGCTGCAAGCAAATTGGCTTTTTCGCGAGAACTGACAAAAGGAGTGTCATTAAAGACGAGCGTTGGAACCGAAGAAGAAGTTGAATTTCGAATAGTTTTTACAAATGACCAAAAATTCTTACTACCTTTGGGACATTGTAGTATTTTTTGCCGATTTCAGTGTGAGGATAATGGGAAACAATTCTTTGAATGGAGTCGGACAAGGCATCAAATTCGTTAAAAGTTGAAACTCTGTCCAAATTTGGGCTCCGATAAATAAAACATGTGTGTATGATGTGCTTATTTACCGTGAATTTTAACCACATGAAATTAAAATTTGTGTTTGAGCACAAGCCATATTGTGGTTGGAGTTGGTACGCTACATCATTTCTTACATATACGGCGAGACCATGGTGGGAAAAGAATAATGGCACTTAGTTGTACCCAAGCAGACGAAATTCCGATTGATCAGAATTTTCGCCTATCTGGGTCTCACTCAGTGTCAAAACAGCTGGCCTGTTTTTAACAGTGTGGACATACGCGGCATAAAAATTTTTCCTAAGCCCGCGAATATTGGTATAATCGACTCTAAAACTACCAACCATTTTAACATTTAAAAACAAATAAAACACAAGTCAGAAAATTAACTATAATGAATGTTTGATCTATATTCCAATTTGAACTTTTCAATAACAAATTGTCACTAGTGAATGCCTTAGTGACAATTTATATTGATCCGCCCCTGGTTAAATAGAAAAAAAACAAACAGTAATCCATCTGACGTTATACTAACCTAATCATTGCATGCACTGTGTGATAAGCTCCACACAGTACCTACAATGATCAAGCTAATACAACTGCGAGAAGTGACAAGGAAAAGGAGGAGGAAATATTTACCGCACGTTATGCTTATTTGTGTTGTTTTATTTTTTGGTTATTATTATATTTGAACACTGAATTATTATTATGGGAAGGGCGCGTTGTTATAGATTATTTTTTTTTACTGATCTTATTATTGTATTGTTATGGGCTTTTATTTTTTAATTTATATTGATTGTGGGGGTTTTGTTGGAATAAAACAAAAACAGGTAGCACAACACAAGATAGTTTTTTGTTTTCTTTTTTCTTTCTATTTTTTCACTTATCGATCACTTTCGCGCATCGATGTGCAGCCGATGGTATGCTGATCGGTACTCGTTGCGCAAAGTTTTTATTAAATAATTATATGAAATGTTTGTATGCCTAGTAAAATGAAGAGAATTAATTTATTTTTGTCAAAAATAATTTACAAGAAAACCAGACAGCAAAACTCGATGCCGACGAAAATCCAAAAAAAAAAAATATTTAGAATAGGTAGGTACTTACGCATTATGTTTTTTTTTTGTTTTTAATTAATCAATAAATGGTTATAAAATGCCCCTTTTTTGGAACCTTTTTTCAAATTTTTCAGCAGCAACACTGCTTCTGATGTTGCGGAGATTCGGACTGTTAGTTTCGATATTAAAAATATGGAAACCGAATTTTAAAAAAAAGTTGTTAGCTTATTTTTACTTATTCTGTTTTCTAGGTCGTTCAGAAATGGATTTGCATTTAGAAATAACGGGTGCTTTCATAAATGCATAGTTGCGAAAGTCCGACGAATGCATAGCTTTCATAAATGCAAATGGTGAATGTCAGAGTTTCATAAATGTAAAACGCAAATGCATTCCGATTTTTTTCTTAAAGAACGAGACAGTATGATGTAAACGGTGGTACACCTTCCCTTACTGTTCACACCTGTCCAAATTGCCGCTAGAAAATTTAAAGTTGAACACAAAATTAAGAATACACATCAGAATTGTTTCTGGTCTACAGGAAAATGAAGCAATTCAGAGAAAGAACTCATAAATGCATATTATAGGCTTTTCACACCAAACCCAAAACCGGGTTTTCAGCTAAAAGTCTACGAAAACTAGAAAACCGTTCAAACTGAACATTTATGAGTTTTCGTTTGACATTTCAATTATTTTGGCACCACAGGCAACAACAAATAAGTCGTGAATTGAAATTACCCCAGACAGCTGTTTTTTTTCGTTTTTCCTGGCAGCATTCCGTCAGCTATTTATGTGACGATTAATTGAGAACTGAATGTTTCACAAAGTGTGTTTGTTTAGCTCATCTTGCAAATCCAACATGTTTTCGACAGGTTTTATTTAAAACTTGTAGTTTATCAAAACGAGTGGTTTATCAAAAATGTATGGGAAAACTTGTGTTTTCGCTCTAGGTTTTCAGCCAAAACCGATAATTTCGCGAAAACCGTGTTTTGGGGTTGGTGTGAAAAGGCTATTAAAATGCATGCGCAAATAGTTTTTCTGTCGTTAATATGATCACATGTAAACAAAGCAACCATGCATTTATGAAAGCACCCACATTTCATTTGCGTTTTTCTTATTGTCAAAATAATCAAGTTTATTGTCAATTTTCATTGAAAGAATTTTCTGTCAAAAAACATTGAAGAAAATCGCCACCACACGTATCAATGAATAGGTGCGTTTTTTTGCAATCCACGGGGGAATTGGTTGAAAAAACGACGAAGGCGCTTAGTAAATACTTGGCAGCACTATTAATTTGCAAGATGACATTTAAAGAACAGCTGTAATGCAAGAAAAAACAAACATCACTGCTTACCTCATCCTCATCCTTCTAAAAATCATCGGGTTGATTTGTTTTGTGTAATTTCGATATATTCATTGAATTTAAACTACTTATTATAGTGAAGATGAACATGTTTATCTTCATTATAGCATTTTCATTGCACCATAATTTATTCCGTTCAGATAACGAATTTTCAAGTTTTTTGTTACCATTTCACCTCAGTTTGCTTAAAAACAACGAAAATAGGGAACATTTTCTTCTCAAAACTACATACCTGAACGCTAAGAACATGTGATTGTGAGATGTGTCAAGAAAGTTATAGCAGAGTTCGAGTAAGTTATTAGTGTGTACCCTGTCTTACTTTTTTGTTTGTTTTATATTATTGGCCCGCTCTAATTTTCTTCAAGTCTGCAGATGCAGATCCATGTAAAGCCACCTTAAAAAGCAACATAACACAAAACCTACCCTTTTTTGTAGACTGATACACCAATCAGATATAGAAAATCAACTAGATATCACCTTCTTTCGCCAACTTATGTATCTTTATTATTTTTTCCTTCTTGACACACATGCCATTTGGTGCGTTCAGCAATTTGTACTCACATGCTCAGTCAATTATCTTCGAGCACGTCGAGTGCGATCTACACATGTTCAGAACGAAAAAAGAAACACACATTTGGAGCTCTCATGCTCTGAGTTAAAAAGAAACACAAACAAATTTTTTGACAACTCAGACTCTGCTCTGAACTAAAAAAGAAAAACGCCTAAACAAAAATCGAATCGAAAACCAATTTTATTGAATTTTTTTGATAATGTGTATGCCGCCTTATATAAATTATTTTTTGGTCATATTTATTGCTCATGTAAGAGTTCCATAATGTCATTTTGTATTCAGCAGTAGTTGCTGACATCGCAAATCCAAAATCAGCCTACGTCAGGGTAGCGTTGTTCATTCTTTCAAACACCGGAGTGCGAGTCGATTATCTTTTGTTTGGTGGTACTTGAAAATTATGCCGGCATTTCGAATAAATTGCTATGTAAGATTAACCAATATACATTAAAAAACGGCAAACCGAAAATACGCATTACATATTCATTATTTTAAATAAAAAATTAACCAAGTGCAAACAATTCAGTAATTCGCAATAACTGACATCAAATGAAAAATAAAATGGCATTCAAATTTGCAAAAACTAATTTTAAAGTGAACTGAAGAAGAAATAATTTATAATATTTATTTGCAATTATAAATTTACACTATGTACCTCCAAAATCGAAAATTTGGACCAATGAATAAACAGCCTTTGTGTCAATAAAAACCCTGGGACCGCACCTATGCAGGCTAGAAAAGCCTGGTTGCATATCAAATTTTGTTATGTACAATCTTATGATGTCGTCAAATTAGAATTGAAATGCCTTTCCTTAACACGAAAATATAATTAAAGCATTTTTTTTCATGCAATCCAAATTTTAAATAATGAAACTGAGTGGTAAGTATCCATTTAGCATAAAAGCCATTGTATGTAAGTATATAATTTATATTATAACACCTACACTACTGTGCAGTGTGGTCAATTTATTATTTTTCCTGCTAATTTAGCCGGAAAAGTTTGCTTTTAGCATTTTTTATTTTGAAATCCTGCCCGCAGTTTTTTTAGCAGGAAATAAATCTAGCAGGTTTTCATATTTCTCGAGCCTAAAATAAAATAATACTTTAAAAAGTCAAAAACTCAATCAAACATTATAGAGCAATCGCGAACTCCACAAAATCTACGAATTTATGTTAAAAAATGTTTGCGGATTCATAAACAACCATTAAAGATTTTTTTAAACATGAAATTATTTCCAGAATTAAATTGTAGTTCGACAACATAAAACCAAATAAAGGTGTTGTTTAACAACAAGGTTTATTCCGAAAATTAACAATACCTTTGTCAGTGACTTTTTTAACCTTTATTTTATACAAAGTGTATCTGTCAGAAGATCGAATTGAAGACTGGCAAAAACAGTTTGCAGAGGTTATAGCTCTAGTAGACCAAAAATTATTTCAGGATAATCATCTATATCAGCCTCGAGAATCCACTACACAAAATTGAACCATCAGCTTCTTACCGCTCATAACTATTTTTGTAATAATAGCAGTGTTTTATTGGGAAAATTATCCGCCGTAAGTTTAGTTTATCCGTCGTAGCATTTTACATACAATTCGCTACGGTCAATAAAAAGCTAAAGTAGAAGCTACGGTGGATGGTTGGTTGACGTTCAGTCGAGGCTCGATTCTGATTTTGTTAGTTTTGTTGGTACAATTGATAATTGAATTAAATCTCGATGGATGTGTTCATGGAGTGTTATAATTATTAATTTCATTCGTAAGACAAATCGATCTTTTTGATCCTTTTTTTTATAGTTGGCCAGTTTATATTTCTCAATTCTTAGATAACTCCATTTTTTAATAAATTATAAGCTGTTTTTCTGAAGAGTTTCTGACTTTTAATATTAAAAACTGTATTCTTTGCTAAATTATTTTCTGAAGCACGTCTAAAATTGCACCTATATCTGCAATTTTGCATACCCCTAATGTCAATTAATCAATTTTAACAAATTTTGATATCCATTTTGAAAAAGAAACCAATATTTATCGAATGAATTCGGTTTTACTTTTATTTTTGACTATCCAAGCCCAACTTTTGTTTTGTGTTCAATTTTTATTGATAGTTGTAAATAAACGGAGTTTGATGAAAAAAATTTATTTAGATCTACAAAAAAGCAATTTGAGAAGACAAACCGCATTGAGTGGAACTGCACTATAAAGGAACTGCTCGACATTGTGCCGCAAAATATTTATTCGTATGAAATTCTATGAGCTATAATTCCAGGCGCGCACATATGCAACTTACAGTTTTGCAACAGTATGGTTGCTAAAGTGAATACCATGGACTTATATGAGAGTGCGCGCACTTGCAAAAACTATTCAGTCCGCGATTCGAGCAACTTAAAAGTTTGTGTTTTGGCACAAATCGAACGATCGCCCCAAATAAGTTCTTCAGTTTGAATCACACCCAACTATAATATAACTGCGCGCACATTAAATCAATATGTTATCTGTGTGTTGGTTTATCTCGTTGATTGATTGTTAAGTTGCTTATGTGCGCGATCATCGTTCAAATAGTGATTAAACTATTTCGTTTCGGAAAAAATGGATGTGCGCGCCTGGCCTAAGCGCACTAAGCGGCAACTGAACTTCACAAAATGTGCTTTTTCCTCACTGTTTAATGGACGTTGGCCATGAACGATATTCGCTTCACTACATGGCCATGGACTGGGCGTACAATTTTGTGATCCCATTGTTTTTTTTTTCTGGACATGTGCATGGAAATTGCAAACCAAATGTTAACTATTTGTTCCTTAATCCGCGTATGTTAAGTGCAGTATGATCTCTGTTGAGTGAATATTGAATTGAAAGCTAAACATACTCAGAAAATAAATTTGTAAATTGACTTGAAAAATAAAACTAGCTATCTATCTGCTCAGAAAATAAATAAAAGCATGAAATATAAAAGGGAAATGTAAGGGGAGTGAACAATTTAAACTACGTTGTAGTGTGCGTTCAAAACCAAGAAACATTAAAAGGAAACAAGCAAATCTCCGGCAATTGTGTTTCTTCGTGTGAAAGGCATAGACGGTTTTTAAAGCAATACACAAATTGCTCTGTGTGAAAAGGGACTTGACCATAGTCTATGAACAAACCCGTTCACTTATCAATTCTTTTCTATTGGTGCAAAATGAATGTTCGAATTTAAAATTGCATATGCAGAAAAAGTGAAGACAAGAAATAGGTTTGAAACATAAATTAAATATTGGTACGTTTTTCTACTTTCTATTTTATATGAATAAAAGCTAATTATTGTTCCTAATTTTGATTTTTTAATAATATTACTTTGCGGTCGTGTATTTCACTCTAAAAGGGTTGGCCACGTTCCATAATTGTGGTTCAAACAAAAATGGATATAGTGTATATGTGCCCTCCAACTAAAGGGTTACAATACGTAAACTATATATAAACTCAGTTCTTAAAACGGACTGTAGATGATAATAAAATGATGATGAAGTCCAGTCGGACAAAAACAATGATTAAATTACTTTGCAAATGACTCTTTCATTACTTGCGACTGCTGTACAGGTGTACCATTTTTACAAAAATAAAAAAGCTACGGTCCATGCTACGGTCGATGCGTTTTTTTGGGAATTACTTACGGTACAATGGATAGATTCCCAATAAAACACAGCTAATCTTTCGGCCAATCAAATAAGTTTCGAGAACGAGAGTCGAAATCTTAAATCTGAATTTCATCCCGTATCGACAAGATTTGCCACAGCTCTGTAATCCTTGTAATAGAAGAGAAAATGAAGATATTTACCACTTCGTGGCCAAGTGTCCCATTCTTCAAGACGTCCGAAGATTACACTTTGGAGTTAGCTTTTTTACTTTAGAAATTTTTTTTGAAATCCTTAATGGAGAAAAGGATGATTGTGCCTAGTCAAATATATTCAAGACGCTCTTAATTATAAATTCGAAGAAAACGCAAACAATTTTTACATATTATTTTTTTTTTGTGGACTGTGTTAAAATTGGCTCTTAATTATAGAAATCAATTCCCTAGCTGATTGGCTTGATTACCTAGTTATTAGTAGTTTAATCCAATTAAAGTTTCTTTTTTTGTATTTTAAATCACTTCAAAATTAATATCACACAGTTTAGAAGGCTAATACCTGTAAAATAAACACATTAAACGTTAAATCTATTCTTGTGTTCCAAATCATGTCAAAACTAATAAAAACTAATTCTTATTATAAAAACTATTTTTTTGTATATTTTATTTATAAACAATCTTGGTTTGTTAAATCAATAAAACTACTTCAAAACTTATTTGTGTTTCAAATCACGTCAAAATTGAGACATATATTATGAAGAAAAGAATAGTTAGCTTTTTGTACAAGTTTTTGATAACTTGCATTTTTATTATATTTTTATTTATGTACATATATCATAAGAAAGGTCATTTGAGGCAGACGGCAGCGTTGCCATGACATTATTCTTAACTAAAATTTTGTAAAACCTTATGATGAAAAAATAAAGAATATCTATCTATATATCTATACAAAGTGTAATTCAAAGCGCAATGGAAGTGCAATTAAAGTGCCTTAAATTGCATTAAAAGTGCATTAGAAGTGCAATTAAATGCATCAGAAGTGCACTACAAATTTCTTTTAGTATTTCTTGCGCATTTTCAGACAATGCCTTACAAAGGATGATTTTGAATTCAATGACTTTGTAATATACTGCGCCTTGGTGATCTCATTCACTTCTTCATCGTACTGCATCCGCCCATCAACTTAACGATTTACATACATCTTCGTTCAATCCATCTGAACTTTTTTATTTTAAAATCCTGCAGTTGAGGTCATCAAAATTCTTTTGCAGTGTGACTTCGACAAGATTCAGCGATATTGTGATGACTGGAAGTTGAAAATCAACTTCCAGAAATCAGAAACTATTCTCTCCGTTGTCTAGCGCCTCAAGGGATACGAGAAAGAACTGGCGCAAGCTGGTGATCATAGGGCCACATGGACATCCATTGGCGAGTAAAAGTGTAGTAAAGTACCTTGGCATCTGGTTGGATCAGTACTTGTATTTCGACAGACATATAGGTGCTGCTTTGGCCAGGGCTAGGGGAGCCTTTGCCTTGACAAAACGACTGTTTTATAGCAGCCGTCTTGACAGCAGGGTGAAGGTGATTTGCTACATGGCCCTCATCGGGCCGATGATTGCCTACGGATGGCCGGTGTGGTTCAACGTTGCCCCATCTCAAATGGAAAAGATTCGGGTGTTTGAGAGGAAATGTCTTAGACGTTGCCTTGGATTACACAGAACACCAGAGTCGGAGTACACAAGATATTATTCCAACCCGGTTCTATACAACGGAGCCAACATAAACAGAATAGATAATTTTTTGTTTAAGCTGATTTGGGGTCACATTGCAAGAGCGATGTCCTCAACCAATAGCTTAATTTGCGTACTTATTAACAGTACTCCCCATAGAACCACTTTTCATACTTTCGATTTTCTCAACATTGGATGAACCGATTAAAATAAATTTTTTATACAAATGCTCCCTAAAATTGTTAATAAGACTGCCTACGAAAGTTTAAAAAAAAAACAAACAGTTTTTCGATTTTTAAAAAATAAATACATTTTTTTTTTGAAAAATCGATTTTTCAAAAACCATGAAATTTGAATTTTATATGTATATTAATAATATCATATTCAGTTTTTGTATGATTACATACTTGCTTTTTAAAGCCATTTTTCGTATCATTTGATGACTTCGAATGCCCAACAACAGCTTGAGTGTGCTACCACCAAGTTTTTTCTCAATTATTTTTGGCTGGAACAAACTATTAATAATATCTTCAAAATCGCGTTTCAAATTTTTTTTCTAAAAATGTTTTCAAAATTTTATACATAAAAAAATAATTTATTAAAAGACCGCTACAACGATTTTTGAATTTTTTTTTTGATATATTCTTATTTATCCATGAATTTTTTTTTTCAATTTAACTATATGCCCGTAAGACCTTAGGTCTTTTAAATGCAACCTGAATTGCACTGCACTAGTTTGGCACAGTAGATTTGAGAACCAGGTATTAACTGTCTCATTTTAACACATGGGCGGCCTCCAATTAAAATTGGAGGTATAGAAAAGAATGCGCCTAGCGTGGGGATCGGACCCACACGTCTAAGTTTGCAATCAAGCACTTTATCCACTGCGCCTTTGCATCTTTGTTTACCCTCAAACTATAACGACTTTGCAATATAAAAACATTTAATTATGTGTATTATCCATTTATTTCTACCCAATTATTTTTTTCCTTTTTACCTATTTTTGCGTACGTCACTGAAAACTAAATCAATGTAGGCCCCCATACATTTATATATACATATGCATCGTTAAAAATCACATGAATCTTATGTATACTAAATTATAAAGTTATATGCATATTGCTACCTACCAACCTACATCCTTCTTTTTCATTACCATAAGTATACATGTTTACATACCTAGGTTCCATCCATGATGTATGTAGGCACATATTTCTCTGCGAACTTACATAATTAAAATCCAAAACCTAGATGTAAATATACATTTGTAGGTACCTATGTAACTATTCCTTGAATCATCCATTCGACAATTCATTATACTAAGAATCAACGTAAGCTTACCTACATAGGCTTTAAACCTGCATAGGATAACTACACCTAACTAACTAAACCTCAATGGTTATCTACATTAAAATTGTTAGCTACAAGAGCAAGTTATTTCCTCACCTTGCTTCGAACGCTTTCCTGTTGGCACTTCCTCCAAACCATGTTTTGTACAAAGCATTAGAACATCAGACTTGTCCTTCCATTTAGCAACTACGACTTCGGAATTTTCAAGCCCTTTTATTTCATATCTCCTGAGCTTGGCAGTTGTCACAGCTCTTGGATTGCCTTGTCTGTTGCCGCCAATAAGGTGCGTTTGAAGAGCAAGGAGGTTTTTAGCTAAGGAAACAGATATACAAATTATCGGTTGCAATGGTTCTAACCCTGTCTATATATTATGCGGCCAAGTCTAAGTCAATTTGAGTCGAATGTGAAGTAGTTTGGCTAGCTTTTCCTCTTTGGTTATTGGAATCAGTTTTGCCTGCATATATGGCACTGGTGTAAGTGTACCCGGCTGGGTCACAAAATTTATAGACTTATACCATACTTATGTGATTTCCCTGGGTTGTACTGTCGGAATTGCAGACTACCGCGCCAAAGGACCATTGGTTCATCTACGGCCAAAATTTCTTTCGGGCTTCTGGCTTTGACGAAGTTTTGTTCAAGTATGTCCAAAAGTTTACTTACTTTTCTCAAACAGATACAACTTATAGTTGAGATGTCCCCAAAGTGAACGAATTTCAATAGCAACTGGATTTTATTCCGCGACATCACTTCGACACGAATTAATTTTTGAAAAACTTGTCAGTAATCCAGTAGTGAGCAATAGATAGATATTTCACAATACCCATATACATCACCACTCCAAGGAATTTGTATATCTCCTGCACATTGATGTCTATCCATTCCTTTGCGCGAGTAATACGCGTTATAGTGTTGCTCCGTAAAAATTAGTAGGCATTTGCATTTGTTTCGGTGAAAATTAGCTGATAGACCTCTTCTGTAACCATAAGGCCAAAAATATCAATAGGTGTTGCTGATGCTTGGGGTTGAATATTTATAACACCATTCTGCTCGAAAGTGAATGTTTTGAGGGATTGTCCACTAACTGTTGTCCACTCGGTTACAGATCCTGGCGTAGGGGCTACCGTGATCATCAAGGCGGTTCCCCCGAAGTGAGGCCTTGCCATTGCACTACGGTTGGATTGACCTTCGCGATTGTTCCTAATGTGAATAACTCGTTCGCGTTGTTTTTGGTAGCTGGGAATGACGTTCGCGCCGTCCCGACAAAAAAAAAATAAAACATCACCCATAAAGAATTCGCATTCCATACCATGAGAAGCTTTAAAGAGAGGACGACTGTATCGCATTGCTTCGTTTCCGAGTCGGTAAAACGATCTTCAGCACCAAACATCTATATAACCGAAGTGAAATAGAAGAATGCGTGGACTGCAGAGTAGGTCTAACTGTCCAACACATACTTTTGGAATGCCCTAAGTCCAGACGATCTTCAAACTTTACAGAAGTATCAAAATAACTGGCTAACCTTCTTGACCCTACAATTTTAGACACCATCAAACAAATCAAAAGATGTACATCCTTGCATGGCAAAAATAATGAAATATAGAATATAACTTTAAAGCAAACATGGCATTACATGGTTTTGTCACCCTAATGCCTTAACTCGAAAAGAGTTTAAAAATTTACTTTATAAGCTTCTTTATAAGTACTCGTAAATAAATAAATAAAAAATATTTCACCCAATTTCTGTGAATAATAAAAAGCTACTTGTTGACAAAAAGCCTCATAGGGAATAAATACATACACGTGAGTAATTGTGACCACCGGCGGGGCACGTGGCACCTCATGCATTTCAGTCTCATCAGGTGCCGTTTGACCCGCCGGTAGTCACACCCATAAAACACTCAAAAATTGACGAAACAAAAAAAAACAAAAACAGAACTATTTATAAACACTAAACATACACTTTTATGCAAAAAAACACTAAGTTATATGGGCGGCAGCGAACGTAAAGCAGAATCTATTGGAGATATAAGAGAATCTTAGGCAATTGTTTTGCCGTGGTAGCACGCGAATGTGAATATTTGTACAAACAGTCGACTATCGTCAATTCGAAACTCGAAGGACTTCTAAAACATTAAGAATTATCGAGAGTTATACTACGTTTCCACCGACCACTAAACCGAGATTTAAACTAAATTTCCTACAAATCTTGAGGATTTACCATACAAATTTTAATCTTCTCAGATGAAGATTTAAAATAAATCTCATTTAAATCTTCAATCGAACTACCCTAGTTCCATATCGAAATGAACACATTCATCGGGAAAGTGAATTTTTCTCTTCGGTTGACACAGATGAAGCTGCCTGTCTCACTTCTACATCATGAGAAAATGAAAAGATATATGCATTTTGAATATTGTTGTCAAAATTAATCTACTTTTGGAACGGTGCTAACACTTTTTGAGATTAGTAAATCTACAAGAGATTAAAGTTCGGTGGAAACGTAGTATTAGAAATATTGGGATCTATCGTGAATAAAAATTTCCCTGGAAATGTTTCTCCAATTCGAATCTTGGGCAAGTGAATGATGCTCAAAAATTTCCCTCGGAATTCATTGGTATCGGGAATAAATTTTTCTAGGGAATTTCATATGATTTTTTGTTCGTGGGAAATTTATTCCCCGGGAGATTCACGAATCAAGATCAGAGGAAAAATTTCGAGGGAATAAAATGTTCCTTCTGAAACGAAATTCCCTGGGAGATTCCCGATAGGACCCATTAAAGGCGTTTTTCTTTTTTATCTCTGAGCAGATCGCTGAGTAGAGCCTGAGTGAACCAATTTAGCTCTGGGTAGAGCATGATCAGAGCTCTCCGATTTAATTTTGAAATAAACTTAAGCGCAGAACCGTCATATATTATTATAATTTGTTTTTTTTTTTTTATTAAAACTTATTTACCAGCAGATCCCAGTTTTACGAATTCATTTTTGTTTAAATTTGTTTTACTCTCGTGATTATTGTCAAAATTATGAGTAAATTTAGCTGCTCCCTGCATTTCGCTTCTTTTCATCTGTCATTTTATTCTGAGCTAATGCAACATGGTCCGATTAAGATCTGATTTAATCCTAAAAAGATAAACTTATGTTTTTAGTACTAAAAAGATAAACATGCGCCCGCTAAGAAAAGCGTTTTTCTTTACTAAAGTAAATACGTATATTTTTTTTTAATGCCACATTTTAACGCTATGTTATTAGAAATCAATTAAAATATATTAAGTCAAACAAGTTCCCTCAAATGTCTCGTTAAAGTAGGGATTTCCAATCTAATCTCATGCACGGTGTAAATAGGTCACAGCTTAGTGTCCTCAGAAATTGTATGGAATTCAATGTAAAACTGTGGTATCTACCGAACGGGAATGAATGTCTCTCACAAGTGTAGATCCAGTGGCCTGATTAGGGAATACGAAGCGAATCGTTTTAGGTGGCGAAAATGTGATTTGATATTACTGTTTTCGCTTTCGTCTCTTTCGTTTATCATTAGCCCTATTTTCGAAATCGTAAGCGAATTTGATTTGACATTTCAATTTTTAGCGCGAGCATATCCGATAGTGTTTCTTTGGCGGATTGGTTTATCGACACGGTCGAAAGTGATATTTTGGTGGATTTTTTTCATTTAAACAAATAAAAATGTGAGTTTAACTATTATTTTTTTTTTTATAAAAACAAACTAAAGAAATAAACAATCTTTTTTTTGCAATAAACATGTAGGCGCCCAAGACAGTAACACGCCAACCAGGAAAAATTTTGTCGGCTCATCGAATTTATGAGGAAAAACGAATAGCCAAAGGACATAAAATACAACGTTCTCTGCAATATGTCTAGCGCTTCGGACATTGAATTGCATACTGTGGGTTGCGCCATTCCAATGTTTGTATCCTGTCCAACCAATTTCTGGTATGATCCGTCTGCAAGGAATCTCAATGTTGCAGCTAATTTTATAATTGGTGGTGTCCCATTGTTGTTCCATATTTGTCTTATTTCGTCCAAGACAATTTTAAATGTTTCTTTTGAAAGCCGAAACAACTTATCGAACCAAGTTTTTATAAAATACAGCTAATTTAACAAATAATAAACACGTTAAGCAAAACGGTGAAGAAGCACTTCTTAATAATTTTCTTCTCAAGTTTGAATTTTAAGATTCTTTTTCTTCCTCATGTTATGCATTTATATAAATAAAATTTGAGCCCATTTTGTATTTAAATAAATATTTTATTACAAAGTTAAATCACTTCGGACAAAACACAAATGATTTTGATTGAAATAATAAATATTCACTGGCAATCAGCTGTCAATTATCTGGAAATCTTGGAAGTAGCATTTGCGATTCGCTTCGAATTCGTTAATTGATCAAAACGAAGCGAGTAGAAAATGAGATATCGAATTAAAAACGATTCGCTTCGTATTCCCTAATCAGCCCACAGGAGTGAGTTGGCTTAAAAACACAAGTTTCTTCGAACGTCGGTTTAAATAATAAACGCATATTTAACGGGTCTGCCATCTAACGTTTTTTTTCAACTAGTGCTTATTTTGTGAATGGTAACACTTAGCTCATGTCTGATTTGACAGGTAATTAGTTTTATCCTTCCGCTGAACGAATATGGTTGTGTATACGCTTGAACAACGCTCGCTAAGTGGGCCTGCGATCGACTTAGAGAAGATGCCGATTTTGCCTAAAAAATCATCTTTTCAGATGAAGCTCATTTTGATCTTGGCGTGTATGTATACAAGCAAAATTGTCGCATTTGGGGCACAGAAAACCCTCACGCGTACAATGAAAAGCCGATATACCAAAAACGAGTCACTGTTTGGTGCGGATTTTGGTCCAGAGGCATAATTCGAAAATGAGCAAGGAGTGGCCGTTACAGTCAATGGCGATCGTTATCGGGCCATGTTGAACGAATTTTTGTTCACAAAAATTGAAGAGGAGGATATTAGCAATATTTGGTTTCAACAGGACGGCGCTACGTGCCACACAGCCGAAGCTACACTCGATGTTTTGCGCCCATTTTCAAAAAAAAAAGAAGTTATTTGGCGGACCCTATATATTTCTCGAGTGCCTCTGAGGCGCAGTTTATCTTTCTAGGGTTAAAAAAGAAACACAAGTTGAGCGATTAGAAGTGTCTGAGCTAAAAAACAAACACAGATCTTTTTTTCACAGTCGAGTTCTTTACTCGGAGCTTAAAAAGAAAAGCGCCATAAATGGTTTGAAATTTTGGCTAATCTTTCCTTTAGAGGAACACGAATTTTAACACGCGGATACTTTTATTCGGTAGATTTATTCTTGAAAACAATAAATATAACAATCTTAAAATGAGAAAACTTTTATTTCTATTTTTAATTAATTTTTAAAGTTTTTATTTCTTGGGATAATATGTATTGATTTCAAACTACTATTGTTGTTTTATTTCATGTCAAATCCTAAAAGAAACTTTGCATACACCCAAACTTGACCCAACCCCAAATCATATAATTGTGTCAAGCAGGGGGGTTGCAGGGGGCAGCATGCCCCCCTTACACGCCGAGCTTTTTGTACGCCGCGAACTTATTACAGAAAAACTTCACAGAAGTAGGGTTTTATCTATACGTTTTGTTTAAATGTTAAGTAAATGCCGACATCAATGTGGTTTCCTTTGACCATTTGGTGAAAAAAGTTTTGACGAAAAACTTCAGTGAGGAGAAAATATAAGAAGTTTTCAATTCAGCAACATAAAAAATGTTCTAGCCTCCTTTGGGGCGAATAAGAAGTAACCAACATTCATTTCACTAATGTCGTTTTTATTTGGTAATCCGGAAGCATTCTGGACTCTTCTGAAAGTTTTTACTTGGGAAAAAGGACAGTTCTGATTCTGAAAAGAAAATTTTGCTTCTAGATTTGAAATTAGAAGCAAAACCATAAGCACTCACACATTCATATTCTTGAACTTCAAACTCGACTTTTGTATCATAATTGTGACACAAACATTTTTTTTTTTTGAATTTGAATATTTCCACATACACAATTATTTTCACACATATAATCAGATTAACATTCAGAATCGTCAGAATCACACAAAATTGTTCAGTTGAGATCCCGGATCGGAGAGAGATTCCGGATTGCCAAATAAAAACGCCATAAGTGTCTTCATCCAACGCCAATATAACTTAATATCTTTAACAAAAATGTATAATCTACAGAAATCTTTGTTTTCAAATTTAACGTATTCAAATCATTTATGTAATCTTTTGATAAAAAATCTAATACATTTTTTTAGCTTACACCCTTAACAAATATGGGAAAGCACCAAGTACATATTGTCCTTTCTAATTAAAGTTGATTGTTGAACAGAAGGTTGATAGTTGATGTAACAGGAGCATCTTCAGAATCATTTGCCAAAATGACAAAGGGGTTGCTTAAAAGACCGCCGTTGATTACGAAGTTAAATGTTTTCACGTCACCGTGTGACGCTAGTCGTTTCAATTCAATTGATAAACAACAAAAAAAAAACTGCATTGGCTTGGACCTTATCATGTATGCTCGGTGGCATGATATGTAGTGCACTGGCTTCTAAGGCGGCTTATCTTGGTTCAATACTAAGAAGTTTTCAATTAAAATGAAAAAGTAGAACAGCACCACTCGAAAAACAAAGGAATCTGATGATGGACTTAGCTGAAATATCTATAATTCCAGCCAAAATAATTAGAAATAAAATGCACGGCTGGATCGTACGAACTTGCTCTTGTAGCTAATAACTTTAATGTAGCTAAACATTGACGTTATTTAGCAGGCAGGTAGTCTAGTTATCTCATGCAGGTTTAAAGCCGATGTAGGTGAGATTACCATGATTCTTTATTACAAAATTTAATAATAATAAGGTAGACATAAATGGATAATACACATAATTAAATGTTTTTATATTGCTTAGTTGTTATAGCTTAATGAAAATAAAGATACCATTCGAATTCCTGGGCCCATGTTCTGTAACTTTCTGATTGATAAAAATAGTCGAGAAACAAAAAGAAATGTTTGTTGTTAAGATGCAAAAATGTTTTTTTTTTCAATTTATCGCCTTTCATTGGAAAATCCCAGTCAAACAAATTGAAAATTTAATGTATCGCCATTTTTTCAGAGGCGTTAAGTGCGGAAAAGTTATCGCCTGAGTTACAGAACATGGGCCCTGGATAAATAAGAATATATTTAAAAAAATCAAAAATCGTTGGAGAGGTTTTTTAAAAAAATAATTTTTTATGTACTCGTATATACATATATTTTTGAAAACATTCTTAGAAAAAAAATTTGAAACGCCATTTTGAAGCTGTTAATACAGGGTGTCCGCCGGGAAGGTATACTACTTTGTTTTGCCGCCATTTTGGTAAACATTAGTCCTGACAGTTCATATTTGGCAGTCGTGAAGTAGACGCGTGGCAAATTTAATATTTAAAAATTTTCGATAAACCAACGTGTTTTAATCTTTAAAACATTTAACACAATCAATCATCGATTACTGTGACGAGTTCCTGTGAAAAGTTTTTTTTGGGAGAAACAACGTGACAACAAAACGCACTATGATTGATTTCGAAGAAGGAGGGTCTGTATGTGATAGGCCCAAGCATGGATGACAACATACTGCAAGATCGGCTGAAAACATTACTGCTGCTCAAGGAAGTGTTCAAAACAATCCATCAACCTCAATTCGACGCCGGCGCCGCGCCGCCGTGCTTAGGAGCTTGATCTTCAAAGAACAACTTTGGCCACAATTTTGCACAAGGATTTGCATTTGTTTCCATTTAAGATTCAGTTGACACAAAAGCTGCTACCACAAGACCATTTACGCCGCCGTACATATACCAATAGGATGTTACAGCTAGCCCATGAAAATCCCGATTTTCATGAAAAAATCATGAGTGACGAGGCACATTTTAATTTGAATGGATATGTGAAAACCCTCAAATTATTCATCAGTCACCTTTGCATCCATTAAAAGTTACAGTCTGGTGTGCAATTTGGTCAGGTGGAATCATTGGACCTTACTTCTTTGAAAATGAAAACGGCGTAACGGCAAATGTGAATGTGATATGATTGAAAACTTTTTAACGCCACAACTGCATGCTTTGGGCTCGATTAACATGTGGTATCAACAAGACGGTGCCACATCGCATACAGCCAGGATTACAATGGAATTACAACAAGTTATTTCAAGAAATGGTGTGTTGATTGGCCTCCACGGTCGCCTAATTTGACTGCTCTGTGCTCAAAAGGACTCGCATTTGTGAGACTAACAGAGGCGGGCATTTACCTCATATTGTATTCCATACATAATTGCCGACATTAAATAAAACATTTATCAATATAAGATCCATTCTCTTTCATTTAATCAAAAATTATAAACAAAGTAGTATACCTTTCCGGCTGACACCCTGTATATGCACAGTAACGAGCAATAGTGGACAAATGCTTTCAATCATTTGAAAATTTGATTAGAACTTATCGTTGTGAACAGAAAGGAAATCATTTTTATTTTTTTAAACGCTTAAATACTTAGTTTGAAGGAAATCGCTTCAGCTGTTTAGGCTGTAGAGTGTTGTACAGACAGACGGAATTGCTGGAACCACTTTTTAGGTGTTCTCTCATCGTAATGTTTGATTAAAATCTCGCGTACGATTTTTTTCCAAATGCAAAACTTTCCATATAGTTTTTTTTCAGCTCTCATCAGTCGTTTATAAACTGGGGTGGAATCGTCTAAGGTGATTTGTGATTGTCACATTTCCGACAATCACATGTGATCATAATATATTTTTCGTATGTGTAAGGTGATCACAAAAAATTACACAAAACTTGGCACCACTTTAAGAGAAATACTAAGAGTTCACATAAATCCATATGTATATGTTTGATTTTGTTTGTATGCAAATTGTTTTACTTGTTTTTTTTTTCATGCAATATTGAGTGCTCAAAAGTTACTAACCGTTCAATATTAAAAAAATGTTATAATTATCTCGCAATCCAAAAAAGTTAAAATAAAAAGTAGATCTAGTCATTGAGTTCGCGATATTAAATTAGAATATTTCCAATTTTGTTCTACAAACTGCGAAAATAAAAATGTTTTGGTCGTTTGCTAAAAGTTTTTTAATTTGTACATATTATTAATTTATTCTAAATGTCAATTAATAACAAAATAAATTAAAAGTTAAAATAAATATGTGTGAAAAAAACAATGCCTTTACCTAATTACATGTACATACTTCTGTTTTCCTAGACCGGATATACTTTGTTGAATGTATTGTATATGGGTGTGCACATATACATATATGATTTCTATTTTCGGAATTTGTGAAATCACAAAAGCAATTTCACAAATTTACAAAATTAGAAAACAAATGTATTTTATATGAAAATAACACCAAAATAGCTGTCACAGGAAAAATTCACAAAAATGTGATTATGACATGTGACAGTCACCTTACGCAGCCCAAATTTATTTTTTGTGACTGTCAACTATCACAAATCACCTTAGCCGATTCCACCCCTGGACACCCGAATGTTCACTATCATATGCATTTAGGCTCATTAGATTAACAATTTTTTGGGTTGTGGTCTGTACTACTTAATTTTTACAATTTTTAGCGTTGTGTTGGTAAGCATTGCAGTTTTTGGATTATGAATACCCTTTTTATATGCTTTTAACACAGCGCGGACATCCGGTGAAAGAAGATAAAGAAGGATATGAAAGATGTGTGGCGCAGTGTTCTGAGACTAAAGCTGGTTGTTGTCTCAGATTTATCTCCAGGGATGGCGGCTGAACTAATGCGAAGAGAATTACCGTGTCTTATTTATTTATATCCCTTATAAATTCGCATTATTTTATTTGTTCCTTTGTCATATTTATGAGTATACTAGTTTGCCCAATCACATGTTGTTAGTGTTATGCCTGCACAGCATGTGAGCAAACCAGCAACTCAGTTTATGACAATTTTGATAATTGGTTTTTAATGGAATATAAGAAGACATAGACAACGGCCGGAATCGAACCTGCGACCAAGATGTTGACAGGCGAGCACACAACTATCACGCCACGGCCACTCCACTAGTAGTTAAACTATCTACGCACATTATAATATTCAAAACCTCGACATTTTTCCTTAACCGATATTTTTAATAACTTATGCACCACCCTGTATTTTGTTGAGTTATCTATAAGTATGGCTTTGCTTTCCAATGTATCACTGTTGATATTTGCTATTTTATTCACAATTCTTTTTAATTTTAATTTCAGATTAAATGTAAATCTCATTTCAATTTCAACAACAAAAATGGACAATGAAATTACTATAAAATCCAATTGAAGCTATTATAGTGTTATAATTCCTGGTAGTAAGTACTAGTTATTAAGTTATTAAAAAAAACACACTCCACGATAATAAACTTTGGAAGAAGAAAACGTGATGAAGTTAAATTAAATAATACTCGAAATTAACAGCATTTTATTTTTTTAAGAATTTTAATTTTAAGAAAATTAGAAAGTTTTTTTTTTAAGAATCAAACAAAATTTAAAATGATTTCAATCAATTGTAAACTAAATATTTTTTTTTTGTAAATTAGAAAGATTGAAAAAATGAAAAAAGAAAATAGAATAAAGTAAGAAATATATTGTAATGTAGTACATAAAATTATACAATATAATAATTTAAAATATTGGTTCAGAAATGTTACGAATGCCACCAAAGCTACTTAATCTATTTAAATCACATCGATTTGGCATTTATTTATATTTTTAGTATTCAAAAAAATAACAAAGCAAACGTTTTTCTATATAAATATTACTGGCTAAGGTTTTCTTTAGAAAATTTATTCCTGAAATCACATGTGCGGTATTTATTCAGAATTATCTTATTCTCGAATAACAAAGTAAATTTTGTTTAACCTAAGTAATTTAAAGAAAAAAAAAATGTGTCCGATGCCATTGTTTAGACTCTACTTGATAATTATTTGTTTGTTATGAAAACATTTAAAAATCTATAATAGGCAACTAAAAAGACATTTATAATTTAATTTACGAAATTTAATCATGTAGCGCGCTTAATTTTTTGCTCGCTCAGATAATACCAAAAAAAAGCTTATACTGTTGTTATTGGTCTGGAAAACCATACGCGATGATACTATTATTTTGAATACTTTGTATTTTAGCAGGAAATAAAAACAAAAAAAAAACATTCCGCAATGTTCAATATATGTATATAATGTTTTATTCAGAATGGCCCGTACACAACTGCTCGCGATGAATGCGCATTTTAGCTGCGCTGCCTTTAGCTCACACAAATTATTACTGTCGCTCATTTTAGTATAAGTTCACTATCCCACTTCTGAGATTTTAGCAGGAAAATCAACTATGGCCGTCAACCCCCTATCATCAAGACGTATTCCCTTCCCGGATACCGTTTAACCCAAATATTTCACATCCGATTGCATAAATTTACATTTATCTGGTCTTAGTTCAAGTTCATTTTCTGCTGGCCTACATAAAACTTCCTTTAAAATGAGGAAATGCTCTTCCTCGTTAGCTATTACAATCATAATATCTTTCATATAAACTGTCATTTTCACTGCGTTGATGAGATCACTAAATATTTTGTTAACATATCTCTGAAACGTTGACGGGTGACGGCTCTTTTCTTAAGCTTCACGAGAAATGTGAAGAAGTTTTTATTTGACAATCTATTTAGGAGGTCGTCAATTAACGGAAAAGACATAACTACCCCTCAAAGTTATCTTGTTCAACGAACGATAGTCAACACAAAACCGCAATTCTCCCGATTTCTTTTTCACGAACACAATTGGGGAAGCGTATTCAGAGTAATTCATTTAGAGTGTGTTTCTTTATTTATCCCGGATAAGGAATAGAATGGATGGAAAAGACGAAATGTTTATCTAGAATATTCAGAATGGAATGAATAAAGAAACGAAAATTCTCTCCGGAATAGAAAAGAAAAAAGATGACATCAATCAGCTCTTTTAAAGTGTTGTGATGATGACAAGAAAATAGATATCTCTATGGAAAATAGTAAAAGTAAATTATTATTAATTTATTAATTCATGAAAAGTCACATTTAATTGTTATTTATATATTTATTTCAATAATAAAAATGTAAACAATGTTTGGTCATCCATTTTGTTTACTTGGTTTTCGTCTTTGGCTGCTGTCATTTGTTTTGCTTTCATATGAAAGGGTTATTCCGAGAATATTCTTTTCATTCCGTGTTTAACATGGAATAAAAAGAATGCATTCGAAACGTTCCGGAATGAATAAAGAAACAACAAAATAGTTTATCCGGACTATTCCATGGAATAAAAAAAAGCAAAACTGGTATTCCGAATATTCTGGACATACCAGAATGAATAAAGAAACACACTCTTAGTTTCATTTCGTAATTGACATTTTTAGGAAATCGGCAACGTTTATATAACATGAATTGAATAAATCTAATACTTTCTTTCTTACTTCATAGCTCAAATTTCTGTTTATGGTCAAGTTATCTTGCTTAATTTCCATCAAATTGAATTCAAATGTCTCATCTTTCAAAAATTCATTGTTTAAATCATTATTATTGTGTATACTTAGCTCAATGTTTTTTTCTTTCAATTTAGGATTATCTAAACTTTTCTTTTTTTTATTTTTCGTAATCCCATATGTGCTTTTAACAAAAAATCTCTTCCTAACAATACTGGGTATGCCATCGTCTCATCCGTTCCAACTATCATTTCAAATAAAACATTTATTTCAACTTTTCCATGAACAATTAATTTAGTTTTATTAATTCCAAAATATTTTTTGGTATATGTTTTTAGTTCGATAAGTTCCGGTACAAACTTCCGCCGGATGAGACTGATGGGACTACCCGTGTCAATCAAGCATTCTTATAAAAATACATTGTAATAATTAATCATTTCAAATCTTAAATATAAATTTCTTACAAATTGGTTATCGTCGTCTTCGTTCACATGATGAACTACATTGTTCGTCTTTTTAGGCAAAATGTCCAAACTATCCGCAAGCGTGACATGCTCGACTTCTCTCTTAGGCTTTTGGCAATCCGAAGCGAGATGCTCGAGAGAATTGCAGTTATAACACCGAATTTGAATTTTTGCTCTCCTTCCTTTCGACGGCGCGCGCAGGATTGTGTTTGTTGACTTCGGCAGAGATATTCCAGAGAATGCTGCCAGAGGCTGATTCCTGTTGACAATGCGGTGCATTTTTGATTGTATACGCATCTGATGGTCTGGAATGCCTTGGATTATGTAATCTACGAGCTCTTCCTCTGCTGGTTCCATTTCGTTGGCCAGAATCAGTTTGCCATGGTAGTAGTTCTGGAATATTTCGCTCGAACACCACTTTCGCGACGCAAATTTTTAATTTGCTGGTCCGATTATCGAAAAGAGTTGCAACACCTGGCTTAAAATGCAACCACTGAAGGGCCTTTCCCTTTAATTTAGCTGCTATTAGGGCGCGCATAGTATTGTTGTCGAGATTATACGACGTCTTAATGTTTTTTTATTTGGGATTGCCAAAGTGAAAAGTTGTTTTCCTCTCCAGCAAAATCGGACACCAATTCTTTCACCATATTTATATTATTTTATTTTTGTAGCACTCGTTTGATGGTTAACTTTTTTTCGCAGAATTCAAATCATTTTGTTTCAACATTTCACTGTCATTTTCAATCTTCTTTCTGTCACACTCTTTTTTCAACAAATCGTTTTAGTTTATTTAGTTTAGTTTATTTCATCAATCAGATTACAATCTTTATAGACACTAGATAATTAATAACATAATTGTTGGGGGCTATATACTTATAAAATTAAATAAATTAAATAGATATTACAATGATTGATATTTTTTATTTACAATTATTCATCCAATTAATAAATACAAATTTATGAAGTTTATTAGGAAGTGATGGTTTTGTTCGCGTTGCACTTGTAGTTGTTTACAAATCCAAACATTCTTTGTCTTTCTTTGGTGGCTGATTTGAAAGTTTATTATCTTCTCCATTTCATTCATTTTTCAGACACTCGTTTTCGGTTCTCAATAATTCGATTTCTTTTTGCTGTTTATAGATTTCCATCTTAATGATTTCCATCTGTTTCATCATCAAATTAAGATTGTTTCCTTTGTGTGGTAGGTACTGGTTGTATGTCTGGGTTGTTGTCGTCATTTTAGCGTCTGCAACTGCAACATCGCCATCTTCCTCTTGGTGTTGGTTTTCGCCGTTCGATTCTGTGTGTTTGTGTGCGTCTGCATCGTTGTCGTCGTTTCCAATGCCTAAATCTGCATCCTTTGATGCCGTTGTTTCGGGTGGGTTAGTTCTGATTTGTTACCGCTGGTTTTTTTCCCAGCGCTTTCATCCAGCATTTTAGCTGCGCAGTCGATAGCTCACACAAATTATTACTGTCGCTCATTTTAGCATAAGTTCACTATCCCACTTCTGAGATTTTAGCAGGAAATAAAAACAAAAAATACACTCCGTAATGTTCAATATTTTTATGTTTTATTCAGAATAGCTCGTACACGACTGCTCGAGATGGATTCTCGATTGTAACTGCCCTATTTCTGCAGATTAACTTCTTTCGTTCATTCTTACAGTGTTGGCATAGTATTTATTTAAACACTTTTTCACAATGTTCTCAGTAAGTTGAGTGCCTTTATTAGTAAACACATTATCAATGATATAGTGTGAATTGAAAATTCTAAAGAGTAATTTATCTCTTCCGAAAATCCTTAAAGTATACTTACTAAACAAAATATTGTATGACAGTATATAAACAAGGCGACCAACTTTATGAAAACCCAATGTGGGACATTCTTGTGTCAAAGAATTCACTTAAATAATAAATAAAAGAAACGTAAAATATTATCATCATTTATTTTTAAAATCATATTTTATACATGCGTGACATTTTTTAAATAAATCGGGATTTTGATTAAAAATGTCATAAAAGTTTCCCACTGTACATTTGTATTTACAAATATACTTACATCTCCTCAATGCCTCGCCACGCACATGGTTGTGCACAATATTTGACTGCGATCCATGAGATAGAACACCTCGAATGCATCTATAAAAAAAATTCACCTTTTTTAACGATTCTATGTAGGTAATCCGAATCTAATAGCCAATCTATTTGTATTTTTGGTTTATTTTAAAAGATTCTGAACTTGGGTTGTGGATGCTATCATTGACTAAAAATGATCTAGAGGGTCAACAATAGGAAAATAATGCCAAGCACCGATGAAAAATAACCAAACTGAGAAACTTTCGTACGATCACTTAAATTTAATAAAATCCCTCGACAATAAGCGGAGTGGGGAAACTACATACACATTCAAAAATATTAGTTTCACACCAGTACTAACTTGTGGGCAAACCAAATTATCACCCGAAATTTTCTATCTTTGAATGACTCATCTGTGGTCAAGACTCAAGAGCAGAAAATGCCAAAGGCACTCCAAGGCTGAAAGTGGCCACGTTCACTTAGTTATTGGATTGGGATCTGAGTTTGAGGATTAGGGTAGGTTAGCAGAAAGTAGTCAGAAGTCAATTCTCATGTCAAATGAATTTTGCAGGCTGCTATTCTACACTTTTGCTGTCGGATAGCTGGTTATTTGCATTTATTTTGTTTGGAGAATTGAGTGAGCCTTGACATGAGTAACAACAAACAATGGTTTTTAAAGACTATTGAAGGAGTGTGAATTTGCACATTATTTTCCCGAACCACAGGCATTAGGCCATAAATAGAGTGTGTTGAACAAATCCACCAGCTGTGACACTTCACTACACCACTAGGCGCATGATACGAATCTTGTTCGAGGGGTGAAAAAGTGATGTATCATCGCGAAAGCCGATAAAATGTAACATGAAATGCGAAATGTTGGGTAAATTTATTAACATAGGTTGGGGTTAACTTGTTTCGGAGTCAGTAATAATCCAGGAAAAAATATTGGAGTCACCCTATAAGCATATTTAGCATTATTTAATCATATGTAAATACGTATAGACAAAAAAGGTGCGTGTCTCTACACAAAAAAAAAACATCCAGAAAAACAAAAGGCAATTTGTGGTGAGTTTGTAACTTTATTTAGTGATTAAAATAAGAGAAAATAAAACTAAAGTAATACATTTTATTAGGATAAATCAGCTTAAGTTACGTTGGCGGTTCAATGGTTGCCAGCGGAGCGCTAGGCCGCTTCAAGATTTTTCGTTTCGGATATTTTGGACGATCTAGTCATTTTGCTAAGCCGCCTCATTCGCAGACATTTTTTTCACAAACTTAATGGTGATCTATGGCACCGAGATTTCCCTACCTCCAATGGAGAAAACGTCCTTGGAAATCCTGAAAGGAATAAAAGGAATTATTTTTAAGAAAAAAAAGCCAAGTTACATCGTTTTATATATATTCTTTATTTACAAAAAAAACAAGTTTAAAGACAAAATATAGTAGTTTTTTGGGTGAATGGGAAAACGATCCAAATCACAGTGTTTTGAACAGTTGTTTTTTTTTAATTTTTTTGTTTTAAATTTATATATTTGGGCTAAATCTGTAGCGAGTCACCTCCGTGTATATATCAAAAGAACTGTGCTAATTTACGCAGGCGTGTAGATCTGGCATAAGGAAATCTGTACACGCACTCAAAACTCATACCTGGCAATGCCCTTTATTTTCTTCGTTCACTGAACCAAACTCGCCATTTTTTCTTTCGTTCACCGAACGAAACTCGGCAAGTTGGTTTTGCACCAGAAAAGATGGAGTTCTTTTCCGATTCAGCAGCCACTCCAACAAGACCACACCCAAATTTAAGAGTGAAAAATTTATTTTTTTTTCTCTGGTTGGAGAGATTGGAAGAAGGAGCAGCTCGCCGGTTGCTCACCCTGCACAACTGCACCCACGTAGAAGTCATCGAAATCGTGTGGCCAAGGATATCCGAGGGTCGCCTACTCGGATTGCCTTTCTACGTTACCTCAGGAAAATCACGAATTGATTTCCTCGATTTCTTGTGTGCCTCGGGGACGTAATCCAAGTGCACATGGTCGCCAGCGGAGGGAGAACCACCTTCAGCGAAAAAAAGATAAAAAAAAAACTTCCGTGGGTAGCCTAGAAGTATTGTTGCTTTGTTGGACATCAATAAGTCCTCGATGCCTTGTGCCTCTGCAACGCCATCCGAGTGCACCTGGTAGCCATTGGACGAAGAACACCTCTCCGTCGTCACGGCCGGCGCCGCATCGACACGTTCCTAGTACGTCGTCCTGCACCACAAATCATTCCCGACAAAAAGGTCGGACATTATGGCTTCAATCAACAATAGACACCTAGTTTCGTGTATTATCTATCTGTAGTTAAGAAAAACCAGAGTTAAGAAAAGTTCTATCAGTCGAATTTAGTATATTGCTGTCAAAGAAAGTGATTCTTCCTTATAATATATTTCCCTGATGTAAAAGTGTAAATCCGATTATTCTTTCTATTTTAGTAGCGCGTTTAAAGTGGTAACTGCGTCGTAAAATTGTGTCCTATTAAGTAAAACAGAAAAAATAATAATAAAAGTCTTTTTCTCAAAAAAAAAAAAAAAAAAATAAGAAAAAATATATGTATTGAATTATTACCTAGCTACACTGAAAAAAAAGTATCGAAATTTATCCAACCTAAAAAAAAAGTTTTTTGGTAATATTATATAAGCAAAATAATTAACAAATGACAATATCAACGACGTTATAATCTTAAAGTTACCTTCTTACCTCAAACAGGAACTTCGTGCGCACGGAACACTGAAAACTGTAAGTAATAGTAATATTGATAAAAATATATTATATTGTAACATTTACGTTGATATTTTCGCTATTTGTCTGAATGATGTAAGTCCTTTTTTACCTATTCTAAACAAAAAAAGTAATTTAAGTAAAAACCGGGCTATATTGAACAATTATAGATTTAAAAATATACCTACCTTTTTTGGTAGACGGTATAATCACTTTCGCGAGTTAGTTAGGGTTGGGCTATACCGTATTTTTTTTTATTACCACAATCGGATTTCATTTTGATTGTTACTTTAAATTAAATCCATTTTTGTAAACATGATTAGACGGGACAGCTTGTAAGAATTTTTCCTTTTTAATTAATTAATTTATCCTTTTTGGAAACTTGATTATCCGGAATAGCTTGTAAGAATGTTTCTTCAATATTAATACAATCAATAAGAAAAAAAAACAAAAGTTTACAATTAATACTAATGTTTCACAAATAATTTTTTTTGTAAACTTGATTACACGGAAATAAAAGATTCGCATTCCTAACTATCACTAGCTATCCTACTCGTAAGATATCCTTCGCTCTTCGCCACTTTTTCCTCTGATGCAAGATCACTAAATACTCTTCTCTCCACCTCTTCCAGAAATGTCCTAACATGGACTGTCGCTCTCGCCATAATTTTATTCCTCTTGCACAGGCGTCACTCGCTCACATCTCCCTTTCTATTATTATTGTATGACGACACACATTTCCCTATTCCCAGAATTATTGCATGACGACACACATTTCCCTATTCCAGAATTATTGCACGACGACGCACATCTCCCTATTCCCAAAACTATTGTATGACAACACACATTTCCCTTGCTATTACAAAAAAACACAAAAAATCTAATCAGTAACACACACTATCACCAACACTGTTTATAAATTATTCTCCAACCATATACTATACGCACCTATTTTTATTTATTTATTTTCCCGAGATAAATTTCCCAACAGAAAGAATTCAATTTAACTACGCTTTAAAATCGCGGCACAACTATACTTCTTCACTGGTACAACTTTAATGACACCATACTCCGTACGACGAACACTCTTCACATCAATATTGTGTGTTTGTATCTACTCAATCGCTGTACCAGGGGTAGGTTTCATTTTCCCCTTAAGTATAACTCGTTTGCCATAAAGATGCATGCACAATATTTAATGCGCAGTATGTTGGCCTTGTATTTACTTCGAAGCGAAGTGAACGGCTTGCGCTGTTTTGTGTTCTTCTACACTGTGTGCTTGTATAGCAACAAGAACAATATCTACACTTTCGGCTCGCTAACGACACTGGCATGCTGTTTGTATAAATGATAAATACTCTCGCTATTTCTTAGTATTGTTTGAATGCGGTCTGGCTATATGTAAATAAGTGTGTATGCTGCACCGATGCACTTTTCGACTTTCTGAAACACTAAATGTTATAGGAATGAAATAAATAAAATATAATTCCATTATATGGCTGTCTGTATGTAATGCTATGGCTGGCGTATGTTCCTCGCTGGTTCACTTAACATGTATAGACATGCTGCTGGCTGTCTTCTGTTTTATGACATAACGGAACTTTCAGCTGGCGTCAACGCTGATGATGCTACGCTATATTTTGGAAAAGGAAAGATCAAATATATGATGGCGTACTTGCCTGGTTTTATTTGGACTTACACTGGCGGACGCGCGTCTGTCCGTGTAGCTAAGATGTTGTAATGTTGGCGGACGTGCGTCTGTCCGTATGGAGATAATGATGTCTTGCTGGCGGACGTGCGTCTGTCCGTATGGATGATAATGATGTCTTGCTGGCGGACGTGCGTCTGTCCGTATGGATGATAATGATGCCTTGTTGGCGGACTTCTCGGCCCAATGTGACTCGGCTTCGGGTTTAGCCCCGAGTTCACAACTATCTTGGGAGTCGGTTGTAGAAGCCGCAAACGCAATCGGCTCTGTTTCCAATTAAATTTTAAACTATTGTTGTAACATATTTAATTTTTTTCTCTTTAACAGAGATGCACGATGTGCATGCCGTGGAAACCAAAAAAAAAGGAAAGAAACTTAGAGGCAAAGCCGGAAATGCCCACCAACTTACAATGGGGGTTTTTTTTATTTCCCTTTTACGTTGGCTGCCATCCTTGATTGTAGTAGATGGGTGCTGCCAAACTGTCATATGTGCGGTAGCACAGCTTAGCACGAAATCAGTGCGGTGGCACAAGCTAAATTAATCTAACTACAATCGAGGATGGCATGGACATACCGGCCCTCCTTGGCAGATTATGCCAACGAATACTTTAAACTTAAGAATAATATAATGAGAATTTACCTTTCTTTGTTTTTTTTTTTTTTAATCTATTGAATGAACGGAGGTTCAAAGGTTCAAAGATTAACTACTTGTGATAATTTAATAATATTATCAATACATTTTTTTTTTTTTTTTTTTTTGAAATTTCGAGCACCCAAGTTTTAGGTTACTTCAACCGAAACGGAAATGGAGGAAACCCCATTAACTGAGTTAAAGGCAGGGTAAAACGCAAAGTTTAACTATTGGTCGGGTGATTTCGCCGAGTTGAGTTTTGATTGTCGCGGTTCTTACCCTCCCGTCCGTGCCAGTGTTTACTTTTATGACGCGTCCCAGCCGCCATTCCGTTGACGGTAGGTTCTCCTGCTTTATAACTACTAAGTCGTTCGGTTTGACATCCTCTTTTGGCTGTTGCCATTTTTGTCGCTTATAAAGTTCCTTGAGGTATTCTTCCTTCCATCGTCGACATAGTTGTTGTTGAAAGCATTTTAATCTTTCATACCGATTGATAATCGTAAGTGGTTGTCCTTCGATTTCCTCTTCGGGGAATGATAACAGAGGGCTACCGCGAAGGAAATGACCCGGGGTTAATGCCGACAGATCTGAAGGATTGTTCTATGTTGGGGCAATCGGTCGAGAATTAAGACATGCTTCGATGCGCGCGAGCAACGTAGAGAATTCCTCGAAGCTGAGGTGACAAGTTTTACCGAGTTTTCGCAGATGGGTTTTTAAGCTTTTCACACCCGCTTCCCACAAGCCACCCATGTGGGGTGCCCCAGGAGGAATCAAATTCCATTCTAGCCCTTGAATCCCGTATTTTACCCGAATATCGCTTGAGGCGGATTGTAAGAATTGTTTAAACTCTCGTTTTAGCAGAACGTTTGCCCCGACAAAATTCGTCCCATTGTCTGAAAAGACAGCTTTGGGTAGACCTCTTCTGGAAACGAACCTAGCAAACGCATCTAAAAATACACGCGAGGAAAGATCGCTAGTCCCTTCAAGGTGGATGGCTTTGGTGGAAAAGCAGACGAAAAGGCATACATACCCCTTTGCCAAGCGGCAGCCTCGCAACCGAGAGCTTTTAATTTCAAAAGGGCCAGCGAAATCGATCCCAGTGTAGTGGAAGGGGGGTGAAAACGTTACTCTTTCTGGAGGAAGAGCTGCCATTAATTGCGTGCGAAGCTTTTGTTTGTGGATGCAGCATGTCTTACACCGATGAACGCAAAGTTTAATCAAGTTCTTGATTTTTGGAATCCAAAACAGATTCCGCATGAGCTGCAGCATTAGGGCGTTTCCACCGTGCAGAGTGAGATCGTGAATGAATTGAACCAGAAGCGAAGTAAATTGTGACCCGTAGGGTAAAATAATTGGGAAACGTTCATGCCAAGTAAGGCTTGCATGGACGAGGCGACCATTTACACGTAAAATTTTATTTGAATCAAGGGCTGGATTCAAAGACAGAATTGAACTTGAGGCTGAAATTGGTTTTCCTTCAGCAAGAGCTTCATATTCGCGGAGAAAATGAAATTTTTGGTTCTGAATGATTAAACGGGTTTTAACGAAGTTAATTTCTTTTTGAGAGACGTACGACAAATCTGAAGCGAACATAGTAGTAGTATCTCGACGGAGACGATAGTAATAGCGGAACACGTATGTCAAAACTCGAAGCGCTCGTGGTAATGACGAGAATCGCATCAAAAGATCTTCGGAGATAGTTGCGAAAGCTGCAACCTTCTTGACTTCCAGCTCTTCCTCCGCTTCTATACTTGGCAAACTGTGTGGCCAACAACCTTCCGATTTGCGCAACCAGTGGGGACCTGTCCACCAAAGGTTATTAGTGCGCAGATCAGTTGGGGAGAGCCCGCGAGTAGCCAAATCAGCTGGGTTATCGATAGACCTCACATGTTTCCAGCGAAGGTTATCGAGAATCTCACTGGTTCTATTGGCCACAAAAGTTTTCCAAGTACTTGGGTGCTTTTGCAACCAAGCTATTACAATGGCGGAATCGGTCCAAAGATGAGTTTGGTGCGAAGTAACTGGAAATTGCGGAGTATATATTTTAATTAATTTCGAAAGTAACACAGCTCCACAGAATTCCAGTCTGGGCAAGGACACTGTCTTTAATGGTGCAACTCGCGTTTTTGCACAGATCAAGTGAGTGCTTAAAGTGCCATCGCAACTTTGAATTCTTGCATACAGTGCGGCCGCGTAAGCTTTTTGTAATGCATCACAAAATCCGTGGAACTGCACAGTTACCGACGGCGAATACTCAACCCAACGCGGAATCTTAATAAATTGAATATCGGAAAAGGATTTCACAAATATTTGCCAAGTATCTAAGCTCCGACCTTGTATAGCTTCGTCCCAATCAGTTTTTTCCACACAAATCGTTTGTATCAGCATTTTAGCTACGATAATAATTGGAGCTAGCCACCCTGCTGGGTCAAAAAGTTGCGCGATCTGAGAAAACACTTCTCTTTTACTTGGGCTGGTTGCCAATTGAATAAGGGGAACCGAAAAATGAAAATTATCTTCTTTAGCATTCCAGCGAATACCTAAAGTTTTGGTTGTGCTCTCTTTATCGAGCTTTAAAAAATTATCTCTTAAGATATAATTGCCCGGAAGGCCGTTTAAAAGCTCCGGGGTGTTGGATGTCCATTTGCGCAGAGGAAACCCTCCAGATTCCAGCAGTTCTATTAACTCACCTTGTGCCTGTTGAGCAGTGGAAATATCATGAGCACCCGAAAGGACGTCGTCGACGTAAAAATCTTGTAATATAATTCTGTACGCAAGTGGGAATCTTGCTTCATTGTCGTTTGCCAGTTGTTCAAGGGTACGTATGGCCAAAAATGGAGCGCAATTCATGCCGAAAGTCACAGTGAGTAACTCACAATCGTCAATTGCCGCTTCCGGTGTTTGCCGAAATAGAATCCTTTGATACGGAGTATCACTTGGATGGACGGCGATTTGGCGATACATTTTTTCTACGTCCGCATTGAAAACATACTGGTAAAATCGCCAGCGCACGATCAACGAAGTAATGTCCCTTTGAAGAACGGGTCCTGCGTAAAGGAGTTCATTCAGACTTAGACCACTACTGGAGGCACTAGATGCGTTAAAGACAACGAGCACTTTAGTTGAGGAACTTTCGGGTTTCAGTACCGCATGGTGTGGCAAATAAAATGAGGACACGTTGCCATCCTTGACAATTTCCGTACTTCCCACCGTTTTCATATGCCCCAGTTCGAAATACTCGCTAAGAACCTTAGAGTATGTGGACTGTAAATCCTTGTTTCGAGTTAGAAATTTCTCTGATTGAAGAAACTGTCGAGTGCTATATGTCTTGACCTTCCGAGTTGTCTGGCAGACCGGTCAGATTTAAAAGGTAACCGAACCACATAACGTCCGTCCATATGGCGAAAGGTTGTATTTTTGTACAATTCTTCGCAAAATTGGTCTTCGGCCGATGCGATCTTTTTGGTTTCCCGTACCTCTTCTAACTCCCAGAACCGTTTGATTTGCTCATCCAACTTGTCTTCTGTGTGATCTTGAACGAAGGTGTTGAAGGCGTTGAAGGATTGTGGGATGGGACCCGACAAAATCCAGCCAAAAACAGTATTTTGAGCCACCAAAGATTCACAGACGATCTGCAGTCCCTCTCGGACTATAGCAGGATACAAGTCCGCACCAATAAGCAAATCGATCCTGGAGGATTTAGAAAAGGTGGGATCAGCCAAACAAAGAGCCTTTAATTGCGAAGAGCGGATATGAGTCATTGTGGAACTCGGAAGATCGTTTGTAACCTTTCGTAACACAATAGCATGACACTTGATGTTATTTGACGGATCTTCATTGTTGGCGATAGAGAACATACATAACTTTCTGGAGCTTGCCGCATGTGAAGCGCTAACACTCGAGATTGACACATTGATTGGCAATACTGGTAAGTTTAATCGCCTTTGTACTGATTCGGAAATTAGCGACACTTCTGATCCTGGATCGATAAGTGCGCGAACAGTATGATTGGATTCGATACCAATGATCTTAACAACGCCGTCGCTAGCAGAACTTGCCTCTGAGAAGAGACTAAGTGTGATTGGTAATTGAAGGTTTGAGCAGTGGACTGTAAATTTGTTGCGGTACCAATGTCGGAAACATGTGGCAGACTTGAATTTGGCGAAAACCTAACATGCGTAGCCTGTAAATTATTTGCAGAATTAATGTCGGGGACATGTGAAAAACTTGGCCTTGACGGAGTAAAACTGGGTGTTTGATTGGAAGTATCAATGCTGGAAGCATGTGACACTCTTCCATTGAATGGGACTACTGAAACTCTGCTGTTCTGTTGCTCCATAGTCGTATTGTCAGTACCTCTGTGTAACAGGGTATGATGTCGTTTTCCGCACGTAATGCATGAGAAACGACTCGTACATTTGTGTGACCGATGGTCCGGAGAAAAGCAATTAAAACACAGATTGTGATTCTGAACAACCTCAGCCTTATCCGAAACAGGCATCGCTAAAAATTTGTTACAACTTCGAAGATGATGTTTATTGGAACATAATTGGCAACCCGATACTTGAGTTTTAACTAGATAGACATTTGAGCGATTATTTGTACCACCGTTTTTTATTGACTTGGATCGCGTTGTGGAACTTGAAAATCCTGGGTTATTAGTGTCGGCAATAGTTTCCAATACTTGAAAACGGCTGCTTAAAAATTTATTGAGCTGCTCCCATTTCGGCACCTTGGACGGATCGTCCAAAGATTGTTCCCATAACGCAAGGGTGGAAGTTGAAAGTCGGCTGCAGCATGAATACACAAGTATTGGATTCCAGTTATCCACGGAAACACCGTGGCCCTTTAGTGCAGCAAGCGAATCATTAATGTGACTTTGTAACCTCTTAATCTCCGAGGCAGATTCATTGGCACACAATGGAAGATTAAGTAGCTTTTTGACATGGTTATTGATGAGTATCCTTTTGTTCTCATACGTAGAACGAAGTGCCTCCCAAGCCAATGAAAAACTTGAATTCGTTAAAGGAAACTTGCTCACGATGCTGAAAGCTTCGCCTCTGGTTTTTGCCCTAAGATGACACAATTGTTCAACTGGTCCTAACATCGGATGGTTGATATATATCGCTTGAAACATATCTTTAAAAGCCGGCCGCGAAAGGTAATCGCCATGGAAGAGTTCCGTGTCGCAAGCTGGAAGCTTGATACAATGTGGCGAAGCGACTTGATTAGATAAACCATTGTTGACCGTTTGATTTTGAACCGTAGACGCCGAAGGAACATTTGTTCCAAAAAAACCAGGGGAGGCTGGAGCAGTAGTGTGTTTGGCCATCAACTCAAAGAAAAACCCTAAGCATGAAATGTACGTCTCATTCGAAAGACTCAAATGTCTCTAAATCCTCCTCGCCAAACTCGTTGGTACTCAAGCAACATCGAGTGTATTTGGATTTCACCTCAATCCATAAATCCTTCAACTCTTCTTTTCGCGCCGACAACGTGGAAACTGAATGTTTTGCCTCGGGCAAATCTTTGACCATTGCGGAATATTTGACCAATTGATCAGCAGCATGAATGAATTCACGTAGGTCTTGGTTGCTAGCCATGTTAATGGAGAATACGTTTATTAAACGAAGCTTAAGAATCAACCGGTATTAAGATCTAACCAGGTCAAATTTATTAATGCAACAGAAGGTACTCTTGTTGAGTTCACGACCGCTAAATGAAAAATGAAAAATGTGTACCTAATCGCAGTAACGTTGCCGAAGCCCGGTTGTCTGACCAAATCCACGAAAATTGTGTATACAACAACACTTAAAATATCGTACCGAATGAAAAAGAAAGAAAAACCTAAAGTCACCTGACCGAAAAAGCACTATTTTGATGTCACGGATTTCAAACCGACCGACTCGTGGTACATGTGCAAACAGAGCGAAAACTTTCTATCAAAATGGGTACGACCCGAGCGAACCAAAATTCAACCGACCAATAACAAAGGAACGCGTTTATCAAATCCAAAAAAAATTTTTTTTTCTAGTAATTATTGCCACGAAAAAAAGAAATGTATGTACATTTGTTAATGAAAATGTAATATATATATATGTAATATAATAATATAATTAATGTAATTAAAATAATTATTTTTCACGACAACGAAATGTATGTACATTTGATAAAATAAAAATGTAATATATATATATGTAATATAATAATATAGTTACATACGGTTTTTACATACGAATATATTCATGTGATGCAATATGGTATGATGATCTGATGATCCGGCTCCGATGGACCAAATGATGGCGTACTTGCCTGGTTTTATTTGGACTTACACTGGCGGACGCGCGTCTGTCCGTGTAGCTAAGATGTTGTAATGTTGGCGGACGTGCGCCTGTCCGTATGGAGATAATGATGTCTTGCTGGCGGACGTGCGTCTGTCCGTATGGATGATAATGATGTCTTGCTGGCGGACGTGCGTCTGTCCGTATGGATGATAATGATGTCTTGCTGGCGGACGTGCGTCTGTCCGTATGGATGATAATGATGTCTTGCTGGCGGACGTGCGTCTGTCCGAATGGATGATAATGATGTCTTGCTGGCGGACGTGCGTCTGTCCGTATGGATGATAATGATGTCTTGCTGGCGGACGTGCGTCTGTCCGTATGGATGATAATGATGTCTTGCTGGCGGACGTGCGTCTGTCCGTATGGATGATAATGATGTCTTGCTGGCGGACGTGCGTCTGTCCGAATGGATGATAATGATGTCTTGCTGGCGGACGTGCGTCTGTCCGTATGGATGATAATGATGTCTTGCTGGCGGACGTGCGTCTGTCCATATGGATGATAATGATGTCTTGCTGGCGGACGTGCGATTTATGTTTATCTCCCTTCGCGAGAAGTTTTTAAAGAAAAAAACAATTTTCTCTTTAGAGATAATAAACACTTTATTTGACATTAATTTTTTACCGAACAGAAAATCACGTCTTCACACGACCGATTATAAAAATGAACTCAATTTGGAAATCTTTCAAGATACCCTTCAATAGAATAATCATTAAGTCTTTTGTAAGCCAAATGACTTACCTAATTTAACTAGTGTATTCATGTTACATTGTCTGCTCCGTGAAGGAATGTGCAAACTGCAACATGTTTTGTGGGAACAATGATTACGAAAGATTTGAAATAGTATTGAAGGTATCCGTTAACCGGATATCTAAAATTGATGGGGTAGAGTGTGTCTTATACATAACTTGCGTCTGTCCGTATGGATGATAATGATGTCTTGTTGGCGGACTTCTCGGCCCAAGAATTGGCCCAATGTGACTCGGCTTCGGGTTTAGCCCCGAGTTCACAACTATCTTGGGAGTCGGTTGTAGAAGCCGCAAACGCAATCGGCTCTGTTTCCAATTAAATTTTAAACTATTGTTGTAACGTATTTAATTTTTTTCTCTTTAACAGAGATGCACGATGTGCATGCCGTGGCAACCAAGAAAAAAGGAAAGAAACTTAGAGGCAAAGCCCGAAATGCCCACCAACTTACAATGGGGTTTTTTTTTTATTTCCCTTTTACGTTGGCTGCCATCCTTGATTGTAGTAGATGGGTGCTGCCAAACTGTCATATGTGCGGTAGCACAGCTTAGCACTAAATCAGTGCGGTGGCACAAGCTAAATTAATCTAACTACAATCGAGGATGGCATGGACAATATATTTAAATCTTACTTAACGCTTTTTCTTTCTTTTATGCACAACACTTTTCGTAGGCTTCTAGCTTGCCATTTTTACTCTAATCACTGGCACAACACTTTTCATATCGCCCGCCATCGCAAAAACCAAAAATGAGTAACTACACTTTACACTTTCCGTGGACTATATTCTTTAGGATGCTGGCTCATTCGCACAGTGCGTTGAATGTATGGGGATTCGGGAAAAAAATAAAAAAACAAGATTTGTGTATGTAGATTTTTTTTAATATTTATATTTTTTTCTTTTGAAGTTAATATGTGCTGTTAATATATAAAAATGAACAATTAAAAATGGTTTTTCAATTTTCTGTATCAGAAGAAGAGGATTGATTGTCATCATCGTCATCACAATTAATTATATATTTTTTGATAGTGTCATCATATATTTTGGGATTTCTTTTAATTTTTCTTTGCGATGAAATAAATGGGTCTGACAATAATATTAGGTGATTCAAAACGTCTTTGCAGTTGTTCGTTCTTGAAGATTTTCTTGAATGATTAAGCCTGGTTCGGCGAAAAGTCTTGTGTAAGCCTTCAAGAGCTTCCTCAGACAATTGTCCAATAGGTATGTGAAAGCTTTTCATCACATCAACACTATGGAAAAATAGTTTGTGCAATGTACAGGGCATATGATACCATCCATATAAATCCAAATAAAGTGTACGTGTTTCATGGATGAGAACATCAAAATTGTCAAAATGTATTTCAGCTCCTGTTGCCATCACTCGTAAGATTACACTTAATTTTTGAATCAAAGTTTGGTCGATTTTTGTGATTTCGGAACTTTTCTCAGGATTAGAAAAAAATGCCCGAGCAGTGTTGCCATCATTTGATGAACCAAAGCCTTGTTTTGGTTGGTCAACATTTAGTCCCATTTTTGTTTTGAACTCCGTCTGAATGCGTTTTTTTTCTATCTGGAAAAGAGTTTTGTTTTCCTCTCCTTGGACTCTCCATTTTTTAAAGGGCAGTCTATAAGCAATGTGCAACATACATTCAAATGACCTTATCCAAAGGTGGAGAGTTGAAAGACCGAAACGATAGTTTTCTTCGTTTGGTTGTTTCTCAAAACATTTGACTGTATTCATTTCACTAGGGAGTGCTCCGCAAATATAGCATTTAGATGACGAATTTGTTTCGGATAAAACATTGCACACACTCCCATCAACCATGGTCATATGAAATTCGTAAGAAACTTTGCAGCTTTGCCCTGCTATAATTTCTGTATGGTCATAAAGGCTCATGATTTTTTCTTGCATAATTGACTCCTCTCGTCTTACAAGATCGGAACACTCTTTTTTAAATATGAACTTCACGGGCCTACAATTTAATATTGATCCAGGACGATCATTCACCCAAAGAGAAACTCCAGAATCGATATCAATCAATCTTAGAGGTACAAATGCTATTAGGAACAAATATTCGTCCGAGTTTTCAGTATTATCAAATTTGAGCTTATACGCACTATGGTTACCACTGCCATCAAAACCCCATTTGCAAATTAGTTTAGCTTTTGTTTCTTTACTTACTGTGACAGATTTGCAAATGCTTCGAACAGTTTTCCCCACAATATCCTGAAAATCAACTTCCGCTGATGATTCCGTAACCTCGCATTTTGGAAGAATACCAGCCTGTGGACAGTCGGGCTCATCCAATGTGCACCGGATCTCGCTTGGTGTTGCTTGCTAGTCTTGGCTGAGATACCACGGGACGGCCACGTAACTCGCAGGGAAAGGGGGTACTATGTAGTGCCGGTGTAGTGATCGAGAAAAGTTCCACTAGTTATGCTTGGCGGCAGCCTAGATTGATGCGGCGAATTAATGGATAAGACCGTATTTTTGATTTAATACAATTTAATGAATATCATTTACTTCGTAACAACAATTTATGTACGAGGGATTATGGCAAACAAATATGATTTTTATGTTAAATTTTTGGGTGATTGACAAGGACTGGTTACGTTGTGATTGATTGGATGGTCGAACCAATAAGAGGATGTTGAAAAATGGAATGGCCGCCACGAGACCAGACACCAGTCAACGAACCAAGAGTGCCAACATAAATTCCTAGTTTTTTAGTTGGCACTACTGGTTGGGTCTGTTCGATGTTGGATAAGTGGTTTACGTTCGGCTTTTGATTTGGTGTGCGTTCACACTGGCCGATAGTGTCCGCCACAGATTGACCAATATTCCATATTCATCATTTACTTTAATTGCCCAACTACAAACCACTTCAAATTCCCATATCATCATTTTCATTTTCTATATCAATGCACTCCCTTACTTTTCCAACCTATTAAACGTGCATTGATCCCAAAACCCATTTCATTGCCCAACTCTTCTAAATCTCCATATCATTATTTTATATATCCAACGGTCAATGCACTCCCTCACTTTTCAAAATATTAAACGTGCATTGATCTCAAAAACCCAATCGCAACTGTGGCCAGGCACACTTGTGCTCATGTTGCATATTTTTTACGGTTTCGAGTCGGTTAGCGAGGCAGACATCGGACACTGTTGTTTTCGGACTGTCGTCGATAAGGTCGCATAATCGCATACTAATTCTTTATTTTCTATTTTTTTTCCATATCTTACGAACAAAGAAAAAACTCCAAAAAATTGCTTTCTAAAAAAAAAAGGAAGTATATTATATAAATACGAGTATATTTGGAAATTAGATAATAAGTAAACACATAATGTAAAAGATAAACAATAAACTAAAAATACAAATAGAAAATACACATACAAGTTTCGTCTAATTTATGTGGCACATAAGACTATAACACTAAAAAGGTAAGACCCCCTTCGAGGATCGTGCTTTTCGAAACAAAAGAATAAAACAGCACAACATAAAAGTTGGTGTCAGATGTGGGGTTGTCTTCTGCTATTAGATTACACGTATTTAAAAATTTATGTAGATGTGCCCTGTTCCCATCAAATTCGGGAATCAATTTAAGAGCAAAAGATCTATCTAATTTTGGGGCCATTTTGGATTCAGTTTCTACAATGGAATTGTCAGAGGAAGAGGAACCCTCGGTAGTACCAGTTTCAGAATCTTCTGAGTCGGATGTTTCGACACTCTTATTTTCGGACATAAACTGATAATATTACAAAAACAATATCGGACATAAATTGATAATATTATAATTAAAAACAAAAATTAGGCTAATAGAAGGTAATGATAAATATGATAATAATAATAATAGCAAAAGTAGGTAATAATATTTGGTAAAAATCAATATGTATCTAATATATTTTATTTTTAAATTCTTGCCTCTTTTTATTTTATGAATTAAATAATTAAAGTTGAGATGATGGTTGGCTAAAGATGAATATGTTGGAGATGTATGTAGTAGATTAAAGATGAGAGGTGTTAAAGATGTTGTAGATTAGAGATGACTTGATTGTCTTTTGTTTTCGTTGCAACCCCTTGGGTTGGTTAATTCTCTTTTTTTTTTTTTTTTTTTTTGTTTTTTTTTTTTTGTTGGTACAGTTTGTATTTTTCACTTGTTCTTATTTATTTAATGCGTCACTTGAGTTTCTTTGGGATTTTTTTTTTATTTTTGTTTCACTTGACACAAACACTTTTCAGGCGAACCCCACACCTGACACCAATTTTTATGTTGTGCTGTTTTATTCTTTTGTTTCGAGAAGCACGATCCTCGAAAGGGGATCACAATAGCACAACAATTGGGTGATTTGATTACAGAAGACCAACATTTTGAATATTAAAAAAATTCTTACAGATTTTCATTTTATTTTATTTTTTTTTTCACTTTTGATTGATTTTTTTTTCTTTAAATGAGATGGGCAAGTTTTATTCGGGTCTTCGCCTTGTGTCATGATTTATTAGATTTTGTATTTTATTGTTTTTTTTTATAATGATGTTCCACAATTATTGGATTACCACACGACGATATTATTCTAATAATTTTATTTAAATTAAAAAAAAAAAAAAAAACTATTAATTGAATAATTGACGCAACCGGCCGGCGACGAGAAAAGCGCGACGACTTATATCTTATTGTATTGTAAACTACTTGTGCTTGTAACAAGAATGTCAAGAATGTCATCTTATAATGCGGAGTGCAAGCAAAGTAGCGCTTTCAATGCTACTACCACGGCTATGTTCATCAAGGGGGTGGGTTATAAGCAAATAATATTTTTTTTGTGATGATAAAAAAAGAATAATAAAAAAATGAAATTATAAATTGATTTTTTTCTACAATACCACAGGAGCGTAGCATCTGAAAATAAAATGGCGCCAGCAATGTTTTGTTTTGAAGGAAATTACAAACCTTCTGAAGCGAAATCGAAGAGAATTTTTTTTTATTCCCGAATTGGGACGATTATATTGATTTTTATTGTTTGGGAAACCTTTTTCATGCAGTATGAAAACCCAAAATCTTTTCAATTAAATTGAACAAAAGGATTAATAATATGTACAACAACAAAAATCCGTAAAATGTAACGCTATTTCTTCGTCCCGAATGAACAAAGAAACGAAAACTAACGGGGTCGAGAGTCCTGCAATTTCAGGGTAATTTAATCGAAATAAAATCACACGAATTTTTTTGTTTAAGTTACGAAAAGACAATCACCAAATTGATTCAACCGCTAATAAATTCAAAAAATAATTAAAGGAAAAAAAACTCTACTTATCTTCTTTTTTTTTGATCTCCCAATTTCTTTTCTTTCAAACCTCCTATCTTCCTTTCTTCCGTTCGAAATCTCGTTTTATCTACTTAACAGAATAAAGACTTCAAATCTCCTCGATTTATTTTTTTTCACGAAAAAATTAAAATCAAAATTAAATTTTTCAAATTTCTATTTTTCACTTTACAATTCTTTTCTAAGTTCTCTACTCGATACTTAACTAGCTCGATAAGAACTGTCCGTCCGGATTTTTTAATGTCCCTTCGAACCTCTTCTTTTCTATCAACCCCGTGCTTTCGGCCAATGGATCTCCGCGGACTTCGATTTCGTCATTCGACAGCAATATTCAGCTATGTGGCTGAAGAGTGTCACCGTTGACGAAATCCGATGACCCTACTTACTCACACGCATTGCCCGGCTATGCTTCATTTTCATGAATTCGCCGACCGCTGGCTTAACTGCCAGGAGCGGCGAATACGATGAAAGCACCCAGCCATTTCTCCATATTTTCTACCATCCTATTTAGAGAAAATTAAAAAGAAACAGAAAGTGCCACAAATCAAGAAAATTCAATTCCGAACGAACTCATCATTTTTCCCCTCCAAATTACTAATAAGACCTCAGAAAATAAAAGGAAGTATAGAAAAGCGCAAAGGAAAAGCTAATACCCTATAGATGGCTGATGGACCATGGCTGCCCCACTCCCTCTCAGTAAATTGAAGAAAACACCTGTATAAAATAATAAAAGGAAAGGAATAAGGATTGGGAAGCTTTAAAGAATGATTTTTGTCTCGGAAAATTTTCCGTGACAATGATACTCTGTAGGGCGTGGCGCTGCGGCGCGTTTCTTCTTGTGTCGGGTGCAGATCAGAGACTCTGAGCTGGAGCCGTGGTGGTTCAGCTATAGGTCGTGTTGGTGTCGTCACGTGGCAAATGATGCGACTACACTAATGGGGGTTTCTTTTTTTACTTGTTGCTGCGGGCCGTGCGGGTCTCGTGTGGGATATTAGTGCCTCATATTTAGGGCACTTCTTGGCGAGGACCACACTTAAGGGTATTTGCGGATTAATATCGGCTGTTAGGGAACGATTTTTCCGACTTTTTTTCCGTCTTTTGGTTCTTTTTATTTCACTTTTTATGTATTGATTTTTTTTTACTTCACGCTCGCGGTTTTCGCAGTATATTTTTTTTTTATATTTTATTATTTCTTTACGGTGTTTTTGTTTTTATTGGTTTTACTTTAAGTTTTCTTTACGTTAGTTGTAATTTATTTATTTATTTCACATTTTGTCTTTAAAAAAATAACAACCATAGCTATCACAACGAAGTTAAATGTTCTTATTCGTTAAAAAAAATCCAAAAACTCGGAAATAGGTACTTTTACTTTTAACACCGACCGACACGTGCGTCGCCACGTTACCTGCCAGACAATTTATAAACCAGACAAGACCCCGCATCATTGCTTTTCACCTCCCTTTATAGCCATTCGTTTTCGAAAGATCGAGAACAAATTCGTGTCATGCCTTGGAGATGGTTTCCGGAAGTCGTCTTCCCGGCTGAAATATTGGCCAAAAAATCACACAACTTTTTCTAAAAAAATATTTTTGATTTTCTTAAATATAGGTGTGACAAAATTTATATTTTTAGTTCAAAACAGCCGAGAAAAACAACCCGGAAATACCTCCAAATTACAATACATACAAACACTTAATGTTGGTGTATGTGGCGGGACGATTCTACCGTGCTTCCGTTTTGACTACGGGAAGAGTAGAGCCATAGAGTTAATAAAAGAAATTAATTAAATTAATTTTTGTTTGCTTTATTATTTTATATTTTCTTGTTTTTATTTAAGAATAAGGCCCGCTGTCTATAGCAGGGCTGCGACCTTATCTTAATATTATCGATATTAACTCTGTCCCTTCTTCGCAGTTGGTTCTCTATTTATTAGTTTCTATACCATCACTACCTACCATCACCAAAACCAGGTCACTTACCATCCTCACTTCAATTGAGTTCACCAGAACCAGACCACACACTGTGGTCACAATTCTTCATTCATCGTTACGTAAAACATGCTTAAACCTTTATGCCGATCGTATGGTGACCCACTCAAGTATTTCTGGGTGTGTCATCATCGATCACAGTTCGTAGGTGTCGTATGCACATTGCACTTGACATACTCTATTGCATTGCAGTTATTTCTTTACATATCTGTATTCGTTGCAATAGAGGCGCGCATATGGCTTGAGTCATTGTGGCGTGCATGAGTGAAGAATTGTTCTATAATAAGAATGAAATGGAAATTATGCTTGGTTGGTGTCATAGTTCATTGGTTAGGTGACTGTTCGATGGGAGCAGGCTCTCAATGACTGATATTGAAAGATTTATTTGGGGTTTGGGAATAGTTGTGGCTCTCGGGTCCAACAGTGGACCAAGAGTGAAACTTCGAAATTCGAACTCTCTTCCATTGTAATGCCTTTCACCTCCTCTTTTTGCAAAAAGTTGTCACCTATAAGACATCAGGCATAGCCCAAGTCCTTTTCTCCCCACGCCGCCGACGAAACATCCACCATCTACGATGAACAACTAGGCAGCGGCCCCGCCGCACACTCCTTTGTTATTTTTGTTTTCGCACATCATCAACGCCATCAACATCAACAAAACATAATTTGCGAAACAAACATAAATCGGGTGAACTTAAAAGGCTTGTGAATTTGCTAACAGTACCAGTTATAATTTTCCGTCCTTCTTTAAATAAAGCTGTTGGAAGCAATTGAAAAATCGTCAGCAAACGTTGTAACCCCTCCAATTCTAGGTGCTACGCCCAATAATACAGCTGCTCCATCAACGTGTTCAGGCATAAGATTTCCACGAATAGATTTGCCAAAATTCAATGGTTCATATACCACCTCGCGCGCTTTTCACGACAGATTTCAATCTCTGATCCACAATAAGAGTATTGAAGACATCAACGAGCTGCATTTCTTGCAGTCGTGCTTGACTGGTGATGCAAATCGGTTTTTGCAGAATTTGTCAGTAGAAGCTGCCAGCTACGACAAGGCTTGGGATTTGATACGATCATAAGCGCATCTGGTGCACACCCAAATTCAAACGCTTTTTGGTCAACCTTCTATGTCTAGTGAAACTGCTACGGGTCTGAAAGATCTTTTGTTTCTCGTGCTAGAGAAAATGGATGTGCCTGTTTCCATTTGTGACACCGCACAGGGGTCCATTCATGGTGAAATAACACGCGCGCAACCGTGCTTCCTTTAAGAATAAAAAAGGGAACAGTTGGCCGGGGAGAATTTGTAAGAAAAAAGAGACAACTTTAATTTTCAGATATAATAATTTTTTATTAGCTCTAAAGGCCCGCTGTCTCAATGCTTATAGCTGCGACCTTAGAGTTTCGATGGTGTACAAATTCTGATGCTATCCTGATCATCCTACGCCTATTTATACTGAGTTTTGACCTAATTTCCATCCTTACTATTCAACCACTTGAGAATGATGTTTCAGCATAAGTCATATGAGATCGTATTTCTTATACAACCCCATTCATTATCGTCGTAATTTTCAATATCTATTGTCATCGACACCAAAATCAATAGTTGCATTATTGCCCAATACATGTCAATGGATCATACGGTCATTTACTGTTTGCACTGGCTCAATATGTAGCATATCCATAGCTAAGGCTATAGCAGTACCGGATACACCACAGGCATCAATGTTATAATTGTAGTGCGGTATGACGTGTTGTATATCCAAAAACAATGCATGGTATTCTTACAACCTTTTGTACTGACCCATGTGTTTTGTATACTTAGCTATAGTCAAGGCTATAGTCCAGATACAGAACAGGCGACAATTAATTAATTGCAGTAGGTGTAAGATTTCACTAACAAAACACATAAATGGGTCGCAATGCTCTTTGTAGATCGGTTGGTCGAGTGACAAGGAAATATGATTCTATGCAAGATCGTGTGTGGTGCCTTGGGAATGGAAATTGTCGTATATAAAGAAGTTATATGGGTCGCATGTAGTGGATCACTGCAATGGTCATTAGCTGTACTTAATTCTGATTTGGTGTTTTTATATTAGTTTTTATATAAGAAATATTTACAATTTAATTTAGTCATTTCCATTACTTCAGGTGGTAGTATGTTATGAATTCGGATTGGAAGATGACGAAATTAATTTATTTTTGGAGGATATTAACATATTATGCAAAATATCGTTATTGGTTGCGATGCGGGACATTTTTCTTGAAAACTCACTTCGAAAAATTTTTTAATCCTTTTGACGAGCTTCTAAGACATCTTCCGAAAGCTGTCCGATAGGCATTGGCAAACTGTCTATTATGTCAGCAAAAATAGTATTAATATTTATGTACATACGTACATACATAATTGAATGAAATTCAAAATCCATCCAGAAGCTATTGCCGAGGATTTCTGTTCCGTATGGAACGTAAACATCCAAATGGTATAGAGGAATCTGAAAAAAAAAATGAATTTAGGTGTAACAAGCAAAAATGTAAGCCACCGGAGCCTTAGTACATTTTTTTTTTTGCTTTATCTTATATTGTATTATCATTCCCGGAGACAGCACTGACACAGAATTGAACATAAAAGCAATTAAACAATAAATTAAGAACAATCAAGCAAAAATAGTCAAATACAAAATTACCAAATACACTTTTATCACAGTTGAGCTTCAGTTATAATTTTCCATCCTTCTTTTAAATAAATAATACAAGAGCACGATTTAGTAAGTGGTTCTTTTAAGACGGGAGTTTTTAGACTGCCTGTCCCATCCCAGTCATCGACTGGGGAATCATGTCATCGAAGTGCGTGTAGCAAAGTATCTTGCTATAAGTCGCGCCCAAGCGACGACACACAGAGTAGTTAAAAATACTTCAATCGATATCGCGCACAAGCAAGTATAGAAAAGAGGCAAATCAATTCCTTGATGAATGAAATTCGATGCTTAATATAAACAATTTGAGTGGAGAACAAGATCACCATGAGAATCTTGGACAGTGGTCACCCAAATGCATACGTCAGATATAAGCCAACCCCAACTATCGCTTTGAGATACAATAAAAGTATTGTATGCTGTTTATATGCCTATATATCATCTCAAGTGTTTGTTTTAAGATACAAACATTAAAGATCATTATATTTACGCTTAGTCGTATGAAATTTAAAACGACTAAAAATAGAGATATGAAATAATTTAGATGGATGCATTAATAATGAATATCAATACATCTAATCATATAGAACCGAAACTAGGATGAAGAGAAGACACGAGACCAGCATAACACTCTGGATGTTGTTATACCAGTTTGTATTTACTCGACTGTTGGATTTGAATTATATACATATTTGAAAAAAAATATTAAAAATGAAAATTATTAGAATGAATAATCCATCCTTCGAATCTAAAATAAAGTACATTCCCAACAACTTCAAACAAAATTCGAAATAATTCGAAGATGCCGGAAATGCCGACCATCTTCCTTCTTTAGATTAATAACATGTGGGGATGTTCGTAGAACGAAGCAAAATTGTAGTGAGCTACAATTGTGCTTCATTCACAGCTAGCGTTAACAAAATCTTTATTATAATATCTATTTTTACTTAAATCTCTGTAGACAACCAAGCTAATTTTTTAACCTCCAATTACGAGATGCGCGTTTGAAATATACTAGAACGAAGTGACACAGAAGATAGCTAACTAATTTTGATTGCGGTTGGTCGCGTTCACATTTTGTTTTAGTTTTAAGGTTTTGTTCATTAGATAGGTTAATATTTAGCTGTTCTTCTAAAAGTGATTTGTAGTACTGTATATTGCTTTAAATTCTAATTTTAATGTTTTATTTCAACTATCATCTTCACTATCTACTAAAACTTCAAATTCTCCTTTTAATTTTTCGATGGTTTCTATAAAATATAGGTCTTTCCTTATTGATTCGCACTCAATTATAGAATGATTTTAAAATATAATGCTTGTCTCTACTCCAGCTTAATAAAACATAATTGCTGTGATTGCACTTAAGGTTCCCATGTAACCCCGAGACATTCACCTGGAATCTCATTACCCGGTGGGAACGCAATGTCCAAGTCGAACGGAAGCTTGTGTAGTTCATTGGCATTTTTATGTGCTGGAGCGATGACTGGTCGTGTTAACTGCCGCCCCTTTAAATATCTGCGTCCCGCAGATTACAACAAGAGCGAGGTGAACAACCTGGGCTTCCGTTGGTGTCATTGGTCTTCTGAGCGGGTGTTGGCATTGAAATAGGTGTTTGGCGGAACGATAGGCGGAGTGGTGGAATGTTGACCTTCCCGTAAATCTAACTCCAGAATAGGTACCTGATGACCATGATTAGATTTAGATTAGATTAGATTAATTTTTATTGATTATAAAATAGTACATATATACAATTCTTATAAATATTTTAAGGCGTGGCTATACGCCGTCTGCCGATTTCTTAATTTGACTTTGAGAGTTTACAATATTAAATCAGAAAAAAGTAATGAAATTAGTAAAATTTGTTTGAAATACTTTTGTTTATAAAAACATTTAAAAAGAAAAAAATGAGCTTAAACATTGGATTTTTATTTTAAGTAACATACGAAAGCAAGATTGTGATAAGTTTTAAGCAGCAAAAGATGTGATTTATTATTTCAAATTATTTCTGATGAAAAGAAATATAGATATAGATAATGCATGCTACATAAATTACAGATTACAATTTAACAGATTTACGGAATATAAATATTTTAAATCTGTTAAAAAAAAAAAAACTGCAACATCTTTAATAGATAGGCTTTTAGTTTAGCCAAAACAAAAAATAGGGTTTTAGATAATTTCAAAAGTGAAAATGGGCTTTTAGTTTAGCTAAAGCAAAATTTATAAAGTGAGTGTATTGCTCGCGAGTTCACGACAGATTCAAATATGTATTTCGGTAGTTCTTTGCGTAGGAAATAAATTGTACCAGCAGTTTCCAACCACATTCCCCATTCAGAACTCTGATGCATTCTTCGAATGTCAAAAGACTCTTGCTGAAGAAAAGTCTGCGGATTTCTTGCAATATAGGACAAACTCCTACAAAATGAAAGACGTCTTCGTTTTGGTTTAAATTGCACAGAGAACAAAGAGGGTTAATGTCTGTACGATATGGTCTAAAATTAAGTTCAATAATTTCAGTTCTTATTTTAAAGATTAGACTCATATCTAAAACATTGAGATCATTTCTGAAATAATTGTTATTGTTGTTTTGGCAACAGCCAATTTTGCTTTTATATGAGCCCTGATGCTTAAATTGTGTGAAATAACGAAGCCAAGATATTTGAACTCATTCACAACTTCTATATTCATGCCATCCAATGACCAGTTCCTTGAATTTCTATCAGAATGGCTTCTGAAGATCATAATCTTAGATTTCGATGAGTTGATTTTAAGATCCCATAAATCGCAATAAGATTTAAGCTTATTTATTTGGAGTTGAAGTGTCATTGGGTTATCAGCAAAAATAACGAGATCATCCGCATACAGTAATAGTCTTACAAATATATTGCCAAAGGAAACTCCACCTGGTAGATGGCTCTCAATATCGTTGATAAATAACGCGAACATCAAAGGGCTTAAAACACATCCTTGCGGCACACCTGTTCTAGATCTAAAAGATTTGGACTGTTGGTTACCACCGCATACCATTGCAGACATATCCAGTAAGAGCTGTTCATAAACCCGAATAAATTTAGTTGATAAACCCATTACTGCGAGTTTATATAACAGTGACCGTCTGTTGATAGTGTCAAATGCCGCTTTAAAATCTACAAACAGTGCATACAAAGGCTTTTTCTTATCAATAAAGCGCCTCGCTATGGTAGTGAGCGCGAAAATTTGATCCAACGTCGAGAGGTTAGCTTGAAAACCAGCTTGAAAACAACTTATCAAATTATTGAATTGCACCCAATTTGAAAGCCTAAGGTATAGGATTTGAGTAAAGAGTTTTCTCAGCGAGCTTAACACCGAAATACCTCTATAACTCTCAGCTTCATTTGGGTTACCTTTCTTAAAAATTGCAGTTATCTTCGCCAAGCGAAAACTGTTGGGAAAAGTCTCTTCACTAAACATTTTGTTTAAAAGATCTAGAATATAATCAAGAAGTTCAGGAGTTGAATTCTTATAAAATTCTATAGGAATTCCGTCCGACCCTGGAGCTTTATTGTTCTTCATTTTATGCAGACATATTAGTAACTCAGACATTGTAAAAATAGAATCTAGCTCTGGAACTAAAACGTTTGGGAGTGCAAAACTTATTGACTTTTGATTTGGGTCAGGAAGCAGAAGAATACTCAAAGACGTTAGTTACGATATGGCTTTCCCGGTTTATTAAAAAAAACACTTTTTTACTTAGGCAGAACTTCGCCCATTGATGTTTATTTAACAAAAGACACTTAAAACTGATTTACATTCTCATTTATCTATTTTATTTGCTTATGTTTGCATTTTATTCGCTGGGAAAATAATTAATGGAATTTTACTGAGTGAGAAATAGTAAGCGGGAATGCAGTATGCATGAGAAATAAGTAATTTGATATAATAAAGAATAAAGTAATTTAGAAAAATAAAATATGACATAGTCAGCTAATGTTTTATGGAGAAGTCAATGTACTTGAATAAATAATAATAATTTAGAAGAAATAAAATATCAGATAGTCAGCTAATGTTGTTGTTGTATGGAGAGGTCAATGTAACTCGTTGCTTTACTGCATCCTCCCAGTACCCGAACATTACACCAGAACGACTTAGAGTCTCTGCAATCAATGAGCTTTTTAGCCGCATTCCTAAGATACATTTCTTTTTTAAGACTACATAAATCCTTAAAAAAATTATTTTGCTGCAGATAAAGATTTTTAAAAGCATCATTATTTGACTCCCTAAAAAGTTTTAAAAATTTGATTTTGACCATTTTGATTTTGACCACGGTAAGGTGAAACGGGAGCTACAAGCAGTTGCAGACTTTCGTATTAGCTCGAACGCAGCGTTCGTCGAATCTTCTACTGAGTCATATAACTGATAGTTGGTTGAAATCATGTTGAGCCTTAAATTTTGTCTATACAATGTTCCTTTACGATCAACCCACCTAAGTTTGTTATTAAGAGGAGTATTGTCTTCATTGTGGTTATGAATATTTTGTGACGAATACTCACAGGAAACTACAATAGGTAGATGAGATGAAAAGTTAGCAGGAAACACCTCAAAATGTTTAACAATATTCATCCAATCCCCTTTTACCAAACAATAGTCAATTATAGGACATCCTTGGGATGATATAAAAGTGAAATTTCCTTTAGCGTCTCCAATTGAAACACAATTTAATACAAAGAAACCAAAATCCTCAACCATTTCTATTAATGACTTTCCTTTCGTGTTTAAGTGTTCATCCAGCGAGATTCTTTCGAATGAAAAGTATCCACTGTTCATGATCGGGGAATTCTGAAAGTTGCTAATACGTCCATTTAAATCACCGATTAGCATTATGTTTTCGTGATTATTATTCAAAAGAAAATTCTGCAGGTCCTCAAAATCTGATTCCCATACATTATAATTAAGATAAAGTGGCACAATTTGAAAATGTTTTGAATCACACAAGATATCTATTATAATTTTGTTTTCACTATTTTTTAAACTGATCTGAAAATTTTCTTTGCTTTTATAACCGATCAGCATCCCACCACTTGCTCTACCTATTCTATTATTTCTGATAGCAGGGATAAACAGTGTTCTAAAATTTTCTAAATATTTAAGATATTGCATTTCTTTCCCTTCTTCAACAAATGTTTCTAATAAAATAATAATATCATAATTTGAAATTAGTTTAAAAAAATCAGGCATTAATAGTTTGTTTGGCAGACGGCAACTTTATCCTACATGTTGTGATGACTTGAATTTGGACCATCCAAGTTATAAATGTTTAGTCTGATAGGTGGCGCTGCAGCTGTTTGGAAGTTTATGTTTCTGCTGTCAAAAAAGCACATTGCATTATCTCCAAACGTCGGTTTGACAAATCGAAGTTCCTCGTTTGTTTTTAATTGCAACCCGCGAAGTGACTCAAAGATGAAAATATATTTATCTATTTGTAATTTTCGTCCTTTAATAAAAATCTTTGTCGTCGGGTTAAGTGCTTGAAGTTTGGACTTAATCTCATTCAGTGTTCTCCTTTTTTTCCGGTATAGAAGTGACTGCTCTCTGTGCAAATTCCAGTACCTTTTAACTTCGGTGCAGCTACAATAAGTTTGTTGGCGGTATCCTCGTCTTCCAAATTGAGTACCATTGTTGTTGTTTTATTGTGGCGGTTATTGAATTCTTGTGATTTACCCAGTGAAAATTCAGCATTTTCGTTTAGGTCAAGAAGGCCTAGACAGGTTTGTTTAGCAAATTCAAGCTTGTCTGTCCTGTTGTCTGAAGGAAAATGCATAACAACAGTTTTCCCATTAGATTTTTGCGAAAGAACTTCAAGTTGCCTTTCGAGTGTTTCACAATAGTTCTCCATAACGGCCAGGCGCTCCGAGAGTTGGATATTTTCAGACCGTAATAGCTATCAATATGGCCGATACGTCATCTTTGGTAGCAATATTTTTTAAGTGCTCGCTTAAGCAATCATTAATTATTTTTTTTACTTCGTTTGCTTGCAAAGAATTTGTTGCCATTTCCAATTTTTTATCGGTGACAGTTTTTTTGAAAATAGGTGAATTTATCGGAGATAGTTGAGATGCCTTCCTCTTTGATTGCATAGAGTTGTAACCGCTAATACACTCTTCGTGGATTCAGATTTTAAAAACTTAAATTCTCCTACCTTCTTAAGTGATGTTCAATATTCTTCAATTGTTTAGTCTAACCCCTGATGATTTAATCAATTTAAACTAAAAATTACTTTTTTTTTTTTAGCTTTTAGCAGAAATATAAATGCAAAATTTAAGCACTTTCACAATAACGACTGTCTTTGTTCACTCTCACTCTCCATGATTATTATGACTAAATGTGTGACAAAATGCATATGTGCCGATTCTGGCCGGCTCATCTTGAGGAACAAAAGAAAAGGAAGAATAGCTGCGTTTACATATATAGGTTAATGCAGTGCTTTCCAAACTTTTTGTACCTGCGCCCCCCTCTTTGGAAAACAAATTGTTGTGCCCCCCTTAATTTTTCTAACAATCCAATTTCATAAACACTCATCTGATATTGTAATTTATTTAATGGGCTACAAAATAATATACAATATTATGTATAAAAATACATAAAAAATAATTATCTATTTTAAGAAATAATAATATAATTATAATGTAATAAAAACAAATCTTATAAAAGTACAAAAAAAATAATTCAACATTAATACAACATTATAAAAATTTAATGTGAAGGGTGAGCTTGTTTTTCAGCACAAATTTTTTCAAACCGTGGTATCATTGAAGATATCGCGGTTCTCAGTTCCTTTTCAATCTTTAAGCAAGATCGATACTTTGTCTTTAAGACAGCTACTGCAGAAAACCCAGTTTCACATAAGTAAGATGTTACAAAGGGCAATAAAATTTCTAAAGCTTTATTTGTTAAAGTAGGAAACTCGTCCTTTACTCGTAACCAAAACGTATTTTCGTGTTGAAACATCTGCTTTAATGTGCTGTCACTAGATAAGTCAATTATCATTTCCTGCTCTGCTGTCGTAAGGCCGAAATCATCATATTTTTCAATCACAAACGGGTTTCTAATCCATTCATATTTGGACATGTCAAGATTTTTAAACTAAAACGAGAATTGCTCCCTTAAACTGGTCAAGTGTTTATTAATAAGAACTTTACTTTCTTCTATTTCATCTGCAGGACAGGTAATTTTAAAAGTGGGAAACATGTCAAAGTTATTATTTTTCAAACTTATTATCCACAGTTCCAATTTTCTCATAAATGCAGTAACCTTGTCTTTATGGACAAAAGCATGAATTTGAGGCCCTTGCATTGATTTATTTAAAGTACTGAGTCTTTGAAAAATATCCACTAGATACGCAAGTTTTGCAAGGAATTTCGTGTCATAAAACAAGTTTGCTTCATCTCTATTATTATCAGTAAGGAATATGGCGATCTCTTCTTTTAGCTCAAACACCCTTTGAAGTACTTTTGAACGAGAAAGCCAACGTGCCTCACAATAATATAGAAGTGATGTATATTCTGAACCCATGTCATTACACAATTTTGCGAAAAGCCTTCCTCTTAATGGGCTATTTTTGATAAAATTTACAACTCTTATAATAACTTGAAATACTGTTAGTAAATCTTCACCCATATCTCTTGAAACAAGTGATTGTCTATGAATCATGCAATGCGTCCAAATTGCCCGAGGAGCCACCTTTCGAACTAGTGCCTGTAGACCAGCGTTTTTTCCTGCCATAGATGGAGCTCCATCTGTGCATAGACCAACACAGTTCTCCCACAGAATGTTATATTCATTGAAAAATTTATCAATCATATTAAAAACTTCACTTCCTGTAGTATTGCCTTCAATAGGTTTACAGAATAACATGTCTTCTCTAACATCAGTTTCCACAACATATCTTACATATGTAATCAAGTGTGCATCCTTAAGAACATCTGTAGCCTCATCTACTTGCAACGCGAAAGAAGATAGTTTTACTTTTTCTATTAATTGATCGCAAAGATCTTCAGATATATCGGATATTCGTCTTCCCACCGTATTATCCGCAAGTGGAATGATTTTAAGTTGATCAGCATATGATTCACCTAGCATCGTAGCTACCATGTCAATAGCTGCAGCAGAGTTGGGAAATAATGATTACTTTTTGTAATTTATTTCAACTTTCATTTCAATTAAAAGTAATTAGTTTTAGAAAGTTTTCCATTACAATTACACTTAATTGTAATTGAAAAAAAACATATACTTCCATTACTTGTAATTGTAATTGAAAAAATTCAATTACAAGTTACATGTAATTGAAAATAGTAATGGGTTTTTGCAAGTTCTTGAAGGATAACACTGTGTTAATTACATTTAAGGTAATTAATTTCATTGAATGTAATTCATTACAAGTTTTTATTGATTAATAGGTATACTGAAAGTAAATAAAAGGTATTTTAAGTAAAAAACTAAACTAATATTCGATTCAGAGTTGATTTTAACGGCCTTTTATCCACAAAAATTTGGCGTTTTATCCTGGTGGTCCCCAATTGAAAAGCGCGAAGTCTTCTTCTTGGCTGTTTTATTTCTGTGGTATATATAGAATTTTTGTTAAAAAAAACCTACATAAAAAACTGTATTCATTTTCAACTTCTTTATAAAAATGGAAACTAAACTATTGGCAAAAGAGTTGGTTAGCCTTCAACATTACTAACATTTCAAAGTTAGCGTCGTTGAGGTTTTGTCGTCGAGGAGTAGCAACAATTCCTGCAAAGGAAAAAAGCCTCTCAACGGGTGCCGAAGATGTCAACGGAGTATTTGACCTTTCAAACACTTTTGACACCAGTGGGTATTTTCTCAAGTTGTTGAGAGATGTGTCTCCATCTGTAAAATAGTTCTCAAACTCTAAATCTGATGCACTAACAGGTTTACTAATGATGTCAGAAGAGTCTGAAATGGTTAAGGCAGTTTATGATTTTTCCTGACAACAATTATTTTACAATATATACCTATTGACTCGTCGCCATAATCAAAAATATTTATGGTTGAAATTGTTACTGGTGGTTTTTCCAATTTTTTTAAATCCAACGTTGTTTTGTGTTTCTGACAGTACATTTCAATTATTTGCAAAATATCTGCTCTTGTTTTACCAGACATTGGAGACAAAACCTTAAGCCAATTTAGTTTGACTGTAGGGTGGGAAACGGCAGCAATAACAGCCTCGTGTGCCTTTTCAGATAGTTCAAAAAAGGGTTTGAAGCGGTCGAAAAGGCTCTGTTGCATTTTTATTAAAATATCGTTTAAAAATAGCAAGTCGTTGGCGTTGATGATTCTGTCAGTTTTGACTTTTAGAGTTGCTAAAGATGGAATTAGCATACCAAAGTAAATTCCTTTTTGGCCTTGCAAAAAATCCAAAATATGAGCAAATGGTTTCATGATCTTGCAATATTCTTTTAAATATGCTTTGTCAGAAACTGAAAACAATTCGCAATTCAGCTCTATGCAAAGCTCATTTAGTTGATCTTCCACTTCCAAGATTTGGGCTATTGAGTCATACAAAGAATTCCAGCGGGTAACCACTGGACTTTTGAGTGACATTTTTAAAAGATTTTTTATTATTTCAGACGACTTTGGTCGGTTGGTTTTCTTCCATAACTGGTTGCACTTAGAAATCGCCTTCATAAACATAAATTAAGTTGGATGAACATAAAAAAAATATTTAATTTACCTGTAAATGAATGTTAAAAATTTCTAATTTTGTTTTCAAAGCTGAGATGAAATCATTTGTTGTTATTAAATTTAACGTGTGACTTGCACAACGGAAATGTTTTGACAAAATGAGGTTATTTGCGATTCCATTAATATCAACAAAATCTATATTTTCGTTATAATTTTCTGCAACATTATCAGGAAGGTCCTCATTGTCTGAACTTGTGTCCGTTTCATGGCCTGGATTACATATTTCGATGTTATTTGAAATATCTCTTAATGTTTCAGTGTCTACACCATATTCTCGAAATGCTTTGACGAAGTTAGATCCATTGTCGGTGATGGTTAAGATATTATTAGAAGGATTCAAATCAAATTCTCTGTTTATAGATGTTATCATTTCTGCAATACGATCATATGTATGTGAACCCGTGAAACGTTTACAGGCTAAAGCAGCTGATCTGCGTTGGTAATTGTTATTTGTATCCAACCAGTGGCAAGTATAGCCAAAAAAACTTTTATGCTTATTTGACCAAATATCAGCAGCAGTACAAAAATATTTAGTGTCTCTCATTTCTTTTTTGATCATTTCCTTAATAAACCCATACCTATTTTTTAATTTTTGTATTGTTATTTTTCTATTTGGTACTTTTAAATTAATTCTTTTGTGGAACAACTTTTTGAAAAATTGATTTTCTACAATAGTAATTGGAGATGCCGTTTGAACAATGAAATCCACTATGTCATTATTAAAATGTTCCTGTTTTGTTACGTTTTTTCGACTTTCAAGTTCCTCTTTTTTTGTTTTCAAATATGTTTCATACTCATTGTGATGCTTTCTTTTTAAATGGGTTATCAAGTTGGAAGTTACTCCTGGATGAAACTTAATAACAACTGTTTTCTCTTTGCAAATTCGGCATTTACCATAAGCACATGGATCAGAAGATGTTGATGTTCCATCACTTCCGTTCTAAACAGAATTTTGTAATTTTATTTTTCTGTTAATTTATCGTTTATTATATTTAGTACTATTAAACATGCTAAGCACAAATATTACTGTTTATTTGTTGGTTGCGGTGATATGCAAAAAACATAGTAAATGATTGACCTTTGTATACCAGACAATATATTTTCAATAAATTAAGTTCAATACCGATTTGATTCTAATCAAGACAAATATAATAATACATAATATTGATAATATTAAAAAATGCTCATACGCCATAGTGAACATTTCTTAAAAAATGTCTTCAATATCTCGTTAATATTTATTTATTTTACAAAAAACAGCCCTACAATCTACATTTTATATAATGTCATTCTTTTAACTATTTAAGTGTAATTATATACTACTAACTCGGCTCTTTGTTGACAACCGGCTGGAATCAAGCAACTTAAAATTAAAACTGTCCCCATGGTTGTTTCATTGCAATGGTCATTATCACAAAATAAAACAACGTTCTCAAAAAAAATTTAAATATTAGAAAGATTTAAATGTAAATTATGCATATCCACTATCACATACATATGTTACTTACGTGTCTTTCAAAATATTCATTAAAAAGAACTTCTTCAGCATATTTCCTCATCTTTGGGGGTAATTCTGGAGAAGAATCTTCATTCGATTTTCTTTTGTTAGACTTTGCTTCACTTTCTGTACCACTCATCTTAACTACACAAAATATTTACTATAAAGAATTAAAGACCAACAACCTTACACTAGTCACAGGTTCCTCTTTCAGTCGCAGCTGGCAGGTGGTTATGTTTTGAGTAGTTACAAAAACAAAATAGAATTCATGCACAATCTTAAGAACTGTTATAATCGGATTATACATATTACTTGTTTATCAATTGAACAGCGTGGTGATTCCCTGCCTCCCTGGGAACCCGCGGAAATTTCCACGCGCCAAATTTTATTTTGCATGTGCACATATGATAAATACTTACGTCCGCAGATATATTAAGAAAGTCTGGGGTGGAATCGCGTAAGGTGATAGTTTATTATCAATTCGTTGATTGTCGTTTTGACTACAGCTGTCTCTATCATATCAAAAAAGAAATACATATAGAGAGAGCGATTGTAGAAACGACAATCAACAAATTGATAATCAACTATCACCTTATGCGATTCCACCCCTGGTGTGTTTTGTCAAGCAATTTTAATGCTCTTTACTCTGCACAACCAGGTCAGACTTGGTATTTAGCGAGATACTAAGAGTAAGAGTAAGTTTTCTCATTTTTTGTAGTATTAATATTATTGTTTTCAAACGAAATGTAAATTTAAAAGCTTGATAAAAACGAATAAAATATATGTCTATTAATTATTAATTGAAAACAAATATTTGTATAATATTGCGTAAAATGTAATTGACAAAAAAATACTTCAATTACATTTTTGTGTAATGATTACTGTAAAATGAACAATTACTTCTTTTTTTTATGATTACTTGTGTTTTCAATTACATTAATGTAATTGAATTACTTGTAATTTACGATTTTCAATTACATGTAATTAGTAAATTGAAATTCTTCAATTACATTTAAAAGTAATTGAAAAAATGTTTGGAAGTTTCAATTACAAGTAATTGTAATTGAAATTTTCTTACATCATTTTTTCCCAACTCTGAGCTGCAGGTAGCACTAAAGTTTCTCCTATTACATGGGGTTTTTTGCATTTAGCAATTCTATAAGAAACCTTATAAGACGCAAGCAATGCTTTTTGTGTAACAGACATGGTCTTTGGAAACATTTCTTTTTGTTTATTTAAATTCTCCAATTTTCTTTGGAAAAATTCTATTGTCTTGCCAACGTGATCTGCATGTACGTTTTCGAGATGCCGTTTTAATTTATTTGGTTTCATGCTGTCTGAGGCCAGAGTATTCAGACACAGCAAACACATTGGCCGTTCCTGGCCATTAATGACTTTACATGTAAATCCAAATGATAAGTACATTGGATCATATTTTCTACATTTAGGTTTACTATTTTGCGAAGATGTTCCGCTATTTTCGTTACCTCTTCCTTTGCCGTCTGCTTCTGCTTCATTCAATTTTCTTTTCAACCCAGTTACGTATTTATCCATCTAAAAGGGTTATTATTTTAAATCAAATAAAAATACTTTATAACAGTTTTGAAATTTACCTCAATATTAATTTAGAAGTGTACCAAAGCGAGTTTGTAGAGTTTGTAGACAATCTGCGTGGAAACGGGCGAGCTTAACCAACGTTTCTTAACGAAATGCCGCGTGTCTGCTCTATAAGTGAGTGACTAAGACTAAATTTTAGTCACCCACTTATTTTGCCTCGCGTAAATGAACGATCGAGTATGTGTACGATTTTATATTTTGGAAGGGGGAACAGACTCGGCGTGTTGTGTGTACGAACTGTATGTATACATACATAATATGCGAGAACACACGAGATGGAAAAAAGTGGGTGACTAAAGTTGACTCACTGAGTGGATTACGTATAACCGTTTTTCTGATTAATTTTTTTGACACCTATTCGACTTTTTTGGTTTGTATTCGAAATTGATATTTTGGAATCAGCTGCGTGCCCCCCCTGCAACAGTCTCCACAGTGCCCCACAGTTTGGAACACACTGGGTTAATGTTTTGATGGCAGTTCACGCTGGTTGACTGGACTGGTCCACACTAGAGGATTTTGTACAATCTCTGTGAAAATAGAAGAATTAAGATTTCTATGTAGGGTGTTAATTAATTTAATAATTTCTGCACTGAGCCGGTGCACAAATTCCAGATTGGGAATCGTCCCTAGGCTAATGATGTTGGACAACACAGGGATTAGTGCTTGTGGAATGGTATCAACTATGCTACGGTACGTCTTACCATTGATCTGCATCGTGTCGTTAGACTTTTGTATAAGGAACGTACCTCCTAAAGGAATAGATGAATTTTTATTTAATATTGTTCCATTAAAGTTTGAATCACATTCACCTTAGGTTATTTTAACACCAGGATTGTAGTTTTGCATACTTTTATTTAATTTATTTTCTCGTGATTTTATTTGTTCTGATCACCTTAACTTCTGTGTAATTCTGTTTGTAAAGATTAACTTTTTTTTTTCTTTGGCACTTCATTCACTGAATTTATTTCTATTATATTTGCGATTAGTTCACTGTTTTTTTTTTATTCATTTAAATTAATAGTCACCGTTTCTTCTTTTTATTTAAATTGTTTTTCGCTTTATGTTCTTTTTTTTGTAACTCGTTCGATGACCTCAGATGTTTGGAGATATCTTCAATTCCTATTACTGTCGGATCCGTTTTTTCATCTTGTATTGTATTTGATGATGTTTCTTCTCCTTTGACGCAGATGATGTTCTTAATTTTGCCAAAGATTTTGCAGGCAAATATTATAATTGCTAATGTAATGCAGAATGCTATTAGCGAGCTGGTTGTTCGGTGGATTATGTTTTCTTTTTCCAAAAGCTCTATTTTTGTTGTTCTATTTGCGTATAGATGCCTTAGTCTTTCAAGAGACAAGAATTCTTCATTGCCTTCTAGGTCAGATGTTTGTTGGAGAATTGCTGGCATAGGATGATAGGTTATTATTTCGTTGTTAATAATTTCTCTGTTATCTATTTGAATCGAAGAGTTTGAATGACGGATGATGTAAGTTCCTTGCAGATTTATTGTTTCATTGTTGATAACTACAGGTCCATTGAATTGGTTGAGGAGCAATATTCCTGGTGATATTTCTTCTGTTGATGGTATATGATCGTTGTTGATTTTCACACAAGTGGGTTTCATACTCTTTAATAAGTTGGGTAGGCATGTAGAAGTACTTATGTCAATTATGCAATCTTTGTTACATATTTGTAAATCATTATATTTCTTACAATCTTTTATAATTCCATAAATTTTTCCATTACATTCTAATATTTTCTCATAAGGAATTTTATTAATAACATTGTTCTTTTTAATTGATCTTAATATAAAAACACTACAAGAATTACTTTCGCTCGTAGGTAATGATACAATATATATTATATTTTTATTGTTAGATGCTATTTTTACATTTGCGAACTCAAGCGCTACATCGATATTTATATATGGAATATTTTCATTCTTTATAATTGTTTCTGTTATGTTTATTTCGTTATTACTTAAAATATAAGAGTTTATAATATTCGCTTTTGCCCAATGTATTGCATAGGCTATGTTTATAATTTCTTCCTTAATTAATTCTAGTTTATATTTAATTTTCATAACATTATCGTTTTCAGTATTTTCTTTATAAGTTTTAATTATATTATTTGTAATATTCGATATTTCATTATTTTTTTCAAAAGTAACTCTATTGATTACAACTTGGTTGTTGTTGTTTGTTAATACATTATTCATCTTATTCGTTAATATTTCATAGTCACCGTGGTCTGGATTTCCAGCGATCCATTTCCACGCGGTGCCTATGAAGTCTAGTGATCTTCTAGATCTAACATTGATTTTTAATCTTTTTAAATTATTTTTCAGTGTTTGTATTTCATAATTAAGGATGGGATATAGAGGGTGATGGGGTTTGATGTTGGAGGAGATAGATGTTTCAAGTTGTGTGACCAAGGATTCGTATACTTCAGTATCGATTACATGAATTATCCTAAAATTACCATTTTGGATTTTTGCGGTTCCGGAATTTATTTTTATTAATTGGGAATTTGTATAGTCCAATATTTGAATATTCGCATGTATGGTACAAAAGAGTACCAGCAACCTAAAGGGAAGGAGAGGAAATTAATTTTTAATTAAACTCTTGTGTATGGTTTTTCCTGATTTTGTAATGACAGTTGAATTCTTATTTTGTTTTACAATTTCCTTTCTATACTTGGGAGATAGTTTATTTCCTAATATCTTGTTTACTCTAACGTAAATAACTTCTCCGACGGAAAAGTCTTTGACAGGGTGTTTTTTTTCTATTATGGTATTCTAAGTCTGCTTCTTGTTTTTCTTTAATTCTGTGTGAGGTTTTTTCTCTTTCTCTTTCAAGTTGTTCAGGATTATTGGAAAGTTCTCTTGCAAAGAAAATGTCTTTTGGTTTTTTATTCGTTGTTGAATGGATAGAGTTGTTATACTCGAGGATGGATTTGTCAAGGAGTTCTGGGAATGTATAATTTGGGTTTTGAGATTTTAGACAACGTATCCGTTCAGATAGGGTTGAATGAAAACGTTCTATTTGTCCATTTGCAGTACTCGTGTATGGGGGTGTTTTAAATACATTTATATTGAAAAAATTCTCAATCATGAAAAGAACAGAGTTGGAATTCAGGGATTTTTCGTTGTCTACGACTATAGTATCTGGGACGCCAAATGAGAGTATTAATTCTCTTAACGGCTGTTTTATGTCCTCAGCAGATCTGGATTTTAGGATTTTTACTAAAGCATATTTTGAAAATTTATCTATGGATGTTAATATGATTCTCTTGTTTGTAAAATAGATGTTTATGTGCAATATCTGTCCAGGATATGTGGGTATAGGGGTTTCTTGGATTACAGGTTTACTAGGGTGCCTGTCATACTTGTGCTCCTTACATATTGTACAGTTTCTCGCTATCTATTCGACTTTACGACGCATTTGGGGAAAATAGAATTTGGTTAAGATCTGAAGTTTATTTTCCTTACTACTCCTATGTGCACGATTGTGTTCTTTGATGATTTCGGATTCTTGTTGTTCTGGGTCAAATAAGTCTATAACTGTTTTTCTTGCAAATCTAATTTTGTACTGTTTAAAATGGATGGGATAAATTTCTTGGATTTTCCCTAAAATTCTTTCATTTGTCTGTAAGCCATTGATGACAGATGGGTTCAAGTAACGTTTAAGAATGTCAATAATTTTTTCATTATAAAATTCTGGTTCTATTATAGTGTGTCTATGATAAGTAGGGAATATTATTTTGAAGTCGTATGAAGCTACAGTTCCTTCTGTTAGAATGATCTGGTTTTTGAAAACATTTATGGGTTCTTCTGCCATTTGGATGAGTTGTTGTCCTGAACTTTCGTCACTATGCTGTGTGACCGTTAATGAATTGACGTTGCTATTCGTTGGTGGTCTTGATAGCGCATCAGCAACAACGTTTGTTTTACCGGGCTTATATTTTATCTCATAGTTATACTCTTCGAGTATAGCTTTCCAACGTTTTAGTTTGTTGTTGTTATTTTTATTGCTTAACGCGTAAGTCAATGGTTGATGGTCGGTGAAAATTTTTACAACTGCTGAACCGTAGAGGTAATTTCTGAGACTATTAAGGGACCAAATAATGGCCAGCATCTCTTTCTCGTTGGTTGCCAAATTTTCTTCTGATTTTGAAAGAGTTCGAGAAATAAACGTTATGGGTTTACCATCTTGTTCAAGTACTGCGCCTATAGCGTAGTTAGAGGCATCTGTTGTGAGATGGAACTCTTTTTTGAAGTCTGGAAATTTAAGAATAACATCTTCGGAGATGAGAGAGTTTTTTATTTTTTGAAAAGCTTCAAGGGCTTCGTTATCCAAATTTATAAATTTTTTACTAGATGACTGTTTGGACAATCGTCCATCTTCCCCTCTGAGAAGGACTGTCAGGGGTTTTGCTAATTTAGCATAGTCCTTGATAAATCGTCGATAAAACCCTGATAGGCCTAAAAAGGATCTTAGGTCTTTGAGTGTCTTTGAACATGGGAACTGGGCTATTGCTTCTAATTTACTTGGGTTTGTCTTGATTCCCTCTGAAGATATAATGAATCCTAGGAATTCTACATTATCTTTTAGGAATTCACATTTATCCATCTGAACTTTAAGATTTGCATCTTGAAGAGTTCTAAAAATTGTGGATAGATTTTTGAAGTGGGATTCTTCATCTTTGCTAAAGACAACTATGTCGTCTATATAAACAAAACATATTCTGCCTATGTGTTCTCGCAGAATGTCGTCTAATGCCCGTTGGAAAATAGACGGAGCATTTTTTAATCCAAATGGAAGTCGAACGAATTCGTACTTTCCATTACTGACTGAAAAAGCAGTTTTTTCAATGTCGTTTTCAAGAAGTTTAATTTGGTGAAAACCACTTTTAAGATCGAGGACCGAAAAAATTTGTTTTGTCCGAGTTGTGATAAGACTTCATTTATTTCGGGGATCGGGTAGCGATCGGGTATTGTAACTGCGTTAAGTTTCCGATAGTCTATTACTAGTCGGAATTTCTTTTCACCAGATGCATCAACTTTTTTGGGTACGACCCATATTGGTGCATTGTAAGGGGACCGTGAAGGTCTAATGATACCATCTTTTAGAAGTTGGTTTATTTGCTTTTCGACTTCATCTTTCAAAGACATAGGGTAAGGATAAGATCTTGTGTAGACCGGATTGTCATTTAGTGTTCTAATTCTTCCTTCCACTGTTGTAGTGAATGTTAATCTTTCGTCTGGTTCGACAAATAAATTAGGGTATTTATCTGTAAGTTTATACAGTTCGGTTTTTTGTCTGTTTGACATGTGGCTATCCCTGATGGTGACTGAGTTTATAGATTCTGAAATTTGTTGTTTGAGTCGAATTTTAAGTTTATTTTTAATAAACATATAACTTTCTTTCGTAAAGATGACGACTGACAAGTCCTTGAGACTGTCGTTACCTAGAATTCCGTGAAAGGATTTAAGTGTCGGTAAAATAAAGAATTGTATTTGAACGGTATTAACACCAAAAAGATTTATCATGGTATGATGGCTTATTTCGACTTTACCGCCAACTGAATTCGCGTAAAAATTTTGGTTATTCGGAGTTGGATTTTTTACTAAGCTTGCTTGGATATAGTTTTTGTTTGAGCCTGTATCGACTAGGAATTTTAAAATTTTACCGTCGTTCGTCTTACATTCGAAGTATGGTAAGGACGAGCTTGTTAGCCTAAAAAATGTATATCTGCGTAGTCGTTTAATTCTTCATCGTGGTTGTTCTGATTTTCGATATATTCGTCTAATGTTTCATCTCCAACATGTACTGTGCTCATAGAATTGACTAGAGAATTGTAAGCGTTTACATCAGATTGGTAAGGGTATTCATATTGTTCGGTATTATTTGAAATAGTATTAACCTGTTTATTAGCTTGTGTTAAACTTTGGTTGGTATTTGTTTCATGATAAGGATACTGAATGGTTGGTGTCGTTGACACGTGGAAATTTCTTTGGACTTTGGGTGGGTGTACTTGCATGGATGGGGATGGAGTATACTGTTCATTTGGTCTTTTACCATATAACGGGTTATGAGGTTTTGGCCTGTTAATATAATTTACTCCTCTTGAACGTAAACTTTGATCGATTTCCATTGGCTCTGGTCTAGGTAAAGGTTTTGGTGCAGTTGGTCGAGGTGGAACATACTGTCTCTGTTGTATGAAGGGATTTTGTTGAAAATATTGTGGACGTTGTTGGAATCGTTGAGGGTATTGAGAATATTGGGGAAACTGGGAACGCTGTGGAAGTGGTTGAGGTAAATGTGCTAAATGTGGATAAAACGAGGTTGCACTTCAAAAGTTGGTTTTTTGTTAGGGATATTTGCATGATGTGAGCGGTAGTTTTGGTTTTCTAGTTTTTTACACAAATACAAAGCTTGAGGCAGGTCTGCAGGTTCTCGTATACCTAATAGTCTAGGTAGATCACCTCTAAGGCCTCTGACAAATGTATCAAGAGCCTTGTCTCTGTAGGTTTCTGTTAATAAATGCATAGCATCCGTAGAGATGTTCATGCTAGAGATCTTGTTCAAAATCAATGTCAAATGTTGATAAACCATTTGATAGTATTGCTCAACGCTACTGTTACTCTGTGTAAGAGTTGTCATTTGGTACTCTAGGGTACCTAGATCCCTTTTATCAGCGTAGTGGGTGGTGAGGCATTTTGAAATGCACTCCCAATTTAGAGGCGTGTTGTATGATTCTAAAACCGCATCGGCGTTGCCTACAATTTTGTTCCTTATAGTATTAAGGATACCAAAATATTTTGGTGTGCCTTTAAGATGGTTATAAATATTAAGGATTCTTTCAACGCCCTTTCGCCATGAGCTGTATTCGCCAGGGTTTCCTGAGAATTCGCTGAGAGTTCGCACCACATCAGGTACTTTATCAAGCTCATTTAGATTCCCGGAGAATTGTGCATCAATTGTCTGTTCTACGCCTTTATAAAAATTGGCATGGGGATTTATTATTGCCTGTACTATATTTTTGCACTGATCATTGCAAACTCTTGTGACAATACTAGTTACAAGTGTTTCAAATTCAGGCGTGGCTATAACTGGACTTTGGTTTACAGTGGGTGTGTTTGGATTAGGATGGGGTAAGTTAAAGTTCGGAAGTTGGATATTAGGTAGGTTGATATTATTATTAGAACCTGATGCTTCAGTCATGGTTCTTTTTTTGGATTTCTGATTTTTTTCGAATTTGGGAATTTTGGAAAATTTAATTAAAAATTATTAAAGAAAATTTGAAATTTGCAAAAAAAATTTTAAATGAATCTAATTTAATATTTATGTTCTTTGGCTATACTTAGAAAATTAAAAACAAGTCTCAATTGAATGATTATAAATTCACTTTTTCAAATTTTAAATAATTTCCTTATTATTGCGTAGAAAATGATGATTATTAAAAAAATTTGGGAAGAAAAGATAGTTTATTTAAATAATTGCTTCAATTTTAATCGTACTTAATTCTTATTTCATTTTTTTTTCTCGGTTAAATTATTATTTAAAATTGAAGGAAAAATAATTTCTACTTAATATTTCAATTATTAATTCACTTATGATAACACTTATTTATTCTTAAATTAAGCTTACATTAAGATCTTTACGATCATCACGCTGGTAAGAAGTTTTTGGTCCGTTTTGCTTCTGCTACTCTGGAAAACACTCTTTACACCTCCTCGTGAGTAAGTCTTTCTATCGATTGACTTTTTTTTCTTTGTGGGTTAATTTTACTATGATCCACTCGCGGCGAACTACTTTAGGTCGGCTAAATGCTTTGTGGATACGCGCGGCGAACTACTTCAGGTCGACTTATTGCACTTTTTCATAGTAAAAAAAACGTTGGGCGCCAATTATTTAATTTATCGTTTTTGTGTCATAAAAAAAACACTTTTATTTTTCTTCTAAATACGTTCTACTTTATTTCGAATTCACTTAACAACTAACAGGGAATGAATACTTAAAAATTAACTATACCTAGGCTTGGAATACTTCTACTGCCACCGTAGACATGGTGTCATCACTTTTCGTTTCCCACGATCGTTCACCTGGTTTTACTTGGAATACAATTGCAACGACAGCAATTGTCAGCAATTTGGCGGATGTCGTGTGTTGACTTTTTGTGTGTTAACTTGTCTACACATCCCATATCCATGTGTAAGTACTTTGAGCAACTTGAATTCGGTCACCGCTAATTTGAACGACTTGGTTCATATTATTCGGCTATACTTTTCTTGTTTGTGTGAATGCTTTCAGTGGATACATTTCGTTGCGGAATAACGTGAACGAAATGGATGCAACAAGAATATGAGCTTTTTTGTGTGTATACCTACTTCCTATGAGTACATTTCATTTCAATTGATGCGAACGAGTTGGTATTAAATGAGAGAGAATGTTGATGTTCCTACCAGTGATTTTTTTGTTTAGATTTAAATTGAGGACATACAAGAGTTGCACGAGTTGAAAACTGGGAAAGATTGTGCGAAATTAACTCAAATTAGGGGACAAGTCAAACAATTAGCGGGTGGTTAGGCTGACGAAGGTATGTGTAGAATATGACCAAAAGTTAGGCGTTCATGAACGAAATTAACATAATGACGCCTCGCCACTGCTATTGAGTGAAATTCAGTGCAATCGAGTGTAGTGCTATTCAAAATTATTAATGTTATGCGATGACTCACATAACACACTCGATTGTACTTAACATGTTTTGTCACTCGTCTTGTTTATGGTTTAAAAAGGGGAGTGGCGGCGCATATGTGGGTACACTACAATATTTTTATAATATAATACGTTCGGGGAATAATATTTTTTACTATAAGTTCGTTTAAACCTTTTTTTAATTTATTTTCGGTAAGCGGAATATTCCATGTGTCGTTTTTAAATTAGAGGTACGGTAGAGCACATATTTATTTGATGTTTGTCTTTTTTTACCTACGAATACTTTTTAGTATATATATTCTTTATAAAGGTTCTTGTAGAAAATAGATAATGGATGCTCTTTTTAACACGAAGAATCTTTATGTTGTGCCATTTTACTTGGGTTCTCTTTCCATTAACATTAAAATTGCTACCCCACTCTTCTTGGAGAATTTTTAGGTCGTAACAATTGTCATGATACATTTCGTTTACTCTGTAGGGCTCCCTTGACTTTTTGGCAGCACTTATCAATGTAACATATTTTTGGGCCTGATTTAGGAAAACGCTTTACTTTCTTTTCAAAAACGCTATGTACATTGTCACCATCGTTTTGAGAGTGACCACGAAATGTGCGTAATACCATTTAAATTAATTTTTTTGTTGTTGCGTTGAAGGATATACATATGTATTTATATTTTTTTTGCTGACCGCAGCAATTATCATTTTAATGTTTGGATCATATAAATCGTAGACTGTGGAATTCACGTTAAACAACACAGTAAATCGAATGATAGGAAAACATCCAAGTGTAATGCTTTTCGGGGTAGATCAAATAGGCGAGGTAATAGACGAACTTAAAGAGAATTTAGTAAATATTAAACAAAATATAGTTCAAAGTAGCCATGAACAGATTAGAGAAGATGTGGTTTTAAAACACGAACAGACACATGTCTACAATAGAGAGTATGTAAATAAGATACGGAAACGACCTAAAAAGTACGAAATAGGAGATTGTGTATTAATAAAAAAATTTGACGGGACCATATCAAATAACAAAAGTTTTGAGAAATGATCGGTACGTCTTTAAAGATGTCGACAATTTTCAACAAACAAGACTTCCATATCAAAGTGTTTGGGCTGTCGGTAATATGCGACCGTGGTTAGGAAGTCGAGGTGCCAAACGATAAAATTTACACAAAAGGAACATGAGATCCTATATCGTCAAGATAACCGAATTATAGTAATTAAAGACACGGCAACCCTAACTTGTGTAGTAATTAGAATATAAGAATCATTTAATATTTAAACTAATACTAATGTAGCTTTATATGAAAATTGTTCCCCAGAACCACCTCAGCAAGTAGATTTATCGTCAACTACAATCATTTCCGCTGGAATTACTAAACTTTCCCATTTAACAAAACACCACAATTTTCCAGCAATTAAGAGTTTACTTTTATTTATACCAAAATAAAATACATTATTTTTGTTCAAAATTAACTTGACTCCTTCGGGAAGGCACCACTGCTTTATAAAATTTATGGGACTACCCGTGTCTATGAGGCATTCTAGAAGGAAATGTTGTGATTTATTGTCTACCTTTAATGACAAATACAAATAACTTACACAATCTTTGTTTTCGTTTTCCACCGTTTTGTCTTTCTACACTCAGAGGCGATGTGTCCAATGCAGTTACAATTGAACACCTCGGACCTTCTATTTTCTGTTGACTCATCGTTGTTGTTGACGTTTAATGTACGTTATTCGGCTTTGGTTGTTCTACCTTACCCAGTGTATGTTGTAAATGCGAACGGTCCTTAAAATTACTAACCAGTGCATATAACCTTAAATTTGTGGCACTGATGTCTTCCACCACGTATTCAACAAATTCATCTTCCTCGATGCCCAATCCATTTGATAACACCACCTTATCGTTGTAATATTCGTAAAATTTTGCTTCGTACTGCCATTTACGTGCCTCGAACTTTCGTCTCATCGTTAACTTTTTTTTGCTTGTTCCCAAACATCTCCGTCATTTCCCTTAGTAAATCAGTGAGATTTTCTTCGGCAAAATTCGGTTTCGAATAAAGCCATTGTTGAGCTTTTCCTTTTATTTTGTTTTGTGAAGTTAAAACAATTAGTTTTACTTTTGTAATAAAAAACTGATCATCATCAGTATTTTAAAAGCTTTGGCAAATATCACAGTCATCTTTTTTTTGGTATGTAGAATGGATGTGGTTAAACGATGCTGCAGAAGCATTTCAAGGTTCTCTTCTGCACGTTTATGTTTATAGTCACGGTATAGGTCACCTAAGGATTTACTGAATAAACCCATGTGAAGTCTGCGTTTTAGATAGTGTGATTCTATTCATGGTATACTATCTATATCGTATCAAGGTGTTTGGGCTGTCGGTAATATCCGACCATGCTTAGGAAGTCGAGGTGCCAAACGATAAAATTTACACAAAAGGATCAGGAGATCCTATATCGGCTTAGATGTTTTGTAGGCTTGATGTCTTTGAAGTTCTTGAAGTCTTCCTTCGGCTTTCCTTTGTTTTTCCTTTATTGCCTTTATGGTATTTCTGATACCCTTCATTAATCGCACACGTTGGAACAATTTCTTATGTCACTTTATTCTTCACGTTGAGACTTATGTCACTTAAATTGCTTATTGTTTATGAATTTGTTTATTTATTTTATAATGTTTCTTTCCACTTTTTTATTCAATAATTTAATAATAAAAAAAAATGTTCCTACAATTTTGTTTTTCTTTGTTTTAATTGTGTAGTTTGAATATATTGTCCTTTTATTTTATTTGAGTTCACTTAAAGGACTTGGTTTATGCACTTTTAATTACTTGCTTATTTTTAAATTTTTTTTTGAAAATATTCGCCTCTATGGAATTTTACAGTATGGGTCATTTGCGTTGAGCTTAACTGTTGAATATTTTCGCACTTTAATTGATTTTAGTTCACTTAAAGCACTTGTGTTTTATTTGATTCGATTGCACTTTATTTTCTTCACTTGTTCACGATCACGGGTTACGAGTCGCTAGTGTTTAAATTAAAGTGTTGGTTCTTTTTTCCGGATCGCCAATTTATTTGATTTTTTGCCAATCCTACCGACTGCGCCATTTGTATTCGAGAATAAGGTTAAACACAAAAAAAAAACTCCTCCTGTTCTTTCGAACAGGGTAAAAATAAAAATATCCGTTTTTTTAATTTAAATATGTTTCTTTATTAAGCTTCAGATCCCTTAACGTTGGTCGGGGGAAATCTTCGGTTATACGAATTATAAATTCGACTTTACATTCGAACTTTTAAAAAACTTTATTTAATTCTATCACTTAATAACTAAGTTTCAGATCCCTTACCACTGGTGGGGGGAAATCTTTAGCTATTCTACTTAAGAACTACAAGTGAACCGTTTACTTCGGTATCTGAATTACAATTGATTTTTAATAATAATGTTATTCTTATGTCTTATCCCATTGTCGTGTTGTGGGAGAAGATGATGTCATATGTCTGGATTTTGAATATTGTATATGAAACATGATATTACTTTTAAACTGCAGCGGAAGTGCTGAGTAGGCTATTTCTTACTTGTCATATGAAGACACAAATTTAATAATAATTCAAATGTAAATAACGTTCCTTAACTTACGTGGTTGTCTTAAAACTAAGAGTTTCCTTTGTCAGGCCAACCTTTTTATAATACATTAATAGGTGTGTTTTATTGGGAATCTATCCATTGTATCGTAAGTAATTCCCAAAAAAACGCATCGACCGTAGCATGGACCGTAGCTTTTTTATTTTTGTAAAAATGGTACCCCTGCACAGCAGTCACAAGTAATGAAAGAGTCTTTTGCAAAGTAAAATTAAGAAAATATCAAAATTATGAACAATAATTAGCTTTTATTCATATAAAATAGAAAGTAGAAAAACGAACCAATATTTAATTTATGTTACAAAACTATTTCTTGTTTTCATTTTTTCTGCATTTGCAATTTTAATTCGAACATTAATTTTGCACCAATGGAAAGGAAATGATAAGTGAATGGGTTTGTTCATAGACTATGGTCAAGTCTCTTTTTACACAGGCATTTTTTTGTATTGCTTTAAAAATCGTCTATGCCTTTCACACGCGGAATCAAAATTGCCGGTGATTTGCTTGTTTCCTTTATGTTTCTTGGTTTTGAACGCACACTACAACGTAGTTTAAATTGTTCACTCCCCTTGCATTTGCCCTTTATATATCATGCTTTTATTTATTTTCTGAGTAAATCGATAGCTAGAGTTTTATTTTTGAATTCAATTTACAAATTTATTTTCTGAGTATGTTTTGCTTTTAATTCAATATTCACTCATAACACTGCACTTAGCATACATAAGGAATAAATAGTTAATATTTGGTTTGCCATTTCAATGCACATGTTCAGAAAAATAAACAATGGGATCAACAAAATGTACGGCCAGTCCATGTCCATGTAGTTAAGCGAATACCGTCCATGGCCAGTGTTCATTAAACAGTGAAGAAAAAGCACATTTTGTGAAGGTCAGTTGCCGCTAAGTGCGTTTAGGCTAGGTGCGCAAATGCAATTTTTCCGAAACGAAATAATTTAATCACTAGTTGAACGATGGTCGCGCCACTTATATTTTCTTTACATTCGGAAATAAAAAAAAATATATTTAATTTTATTTGAAATGTCTTTATTGGTTGAATGAATCTTAATGACTAACTGAATACAATCTTAATAACTAAAAAGAATACAATTTTATTAATTCTTAACTGAAGTGTTTTTTATTTCATCGGAATTGCAATGTCTCGCAATAATATCGTATTTCTGTACATTGCACTTCCGATGAGAAAATTTATTGCAACATGATTCTCTTATTGGCAAGAAATCTAGTTTGATATTTTTTATATTTTATTTTATTATTATTATTTTTTTTTTGGTTTCAGCGGAATTGCAATGCCTCGAAATAATATTGTATTTGTGGACATTGCACTTCCGCTGGAAAAATTATTGTAATGTGATTCCCTCATTACTTGTTGCTACATATACCAGTTTATGGGAATTGGAGTTTTTGTCTGAAGCGTTGGAAGCTTTGACATAACCCGCGCGCACTCACAAAAAGAAGAAATATTTCCTAACTACTTATTCAGATTATTACTCCTATTATTATTTTGGGTTTAGTTAATATTATTATCCTGATTATAATTATTGTAAATTCCGTTATTGTTATTATTGGTCCTATTATTGTTAGTGGAATTATTGTCGTTATGAGGGTTTGAATATCTATAGGTTGTAAGGAGTTCATATGCTTCTTGCATATTATTTATACTTCTGCTTAAAACAATACTTTCTTGGTGAATATTTAGCTGTGAACAAAAAATTCTAAAGAACATTGACTGTACTTTTTCTGGTGAAAATTCTACAGATTTTATAGTGTCAAAATTATATTTTACAATAATTTTATCCATAAGTTCACAAAGTCTTAAATAATAATTATCTAAGTATATGTTTCTTAAGCTTACAGCTTGCTGATAAATGCTGATGAAGCTTTCTTTTGGTCCGAAGTTTTTGAATAGTGCATTTTTTTATTGTTGTCCAATTTGTTGTTGGTCCCAACATTCGTACTGCGTGCTGCGCTTTACCTTATATTCATCCTCTTATTATATTTTGCACTGCAAAGGCACAGGATCCTGGTCTTAGGTACTGCAAATTTATGTCTACGTGCGTCGTAGATAAAGGAGGCTATGTCTCTCCTGTCTTCTCCGTTGAATGGTTCTATTTTTCCAACAATTTGATTACTTCCATCTCTAGTAGCCTTCTGGCTGTCCTCCTGTTGCAATTGTTGCTGTTGTTGTTTTTATAGTTAAAGCTCGTCGTTGAGTATTTCGTTGAGTTGTTGCTGCTCTTCCGCTGCATTCATTTTTGTTGATTGTATATATGTATTTTTTTTGTGTATTACTTTTTTTGTAAATTATTTATTTGACGTCTGAACTATTATGGGTCAACCTAACAGTCTCAGTAGGCGTTTTCAGAGTGCGTTTTAAATGACCTTTGTAGAAGGATGAGACTGTGTGTGTGTTGAAACTTTTACGAGTGAAGGAGTGAGTAACGAGCAGAGTCAGATATAGCGAACAAAACACATCTATTTACACCTATTGCGTGTGGTGGATCGTGGATGCAGATGAAGCGAAACAGTAGAATTGAAAGAAAACAAAGTGTTTGTTTAAAAAAAGAATAAAAACGGGTGCCGTTTATTTTACTGATATACGTAGCTAGTTTATATTTTACTTGTACAATAACTTCCTTCGATTGGTTTTGCAGAGGCTGAAGTATCCAGCCGAACTGCACAAAAGAGAAACTGATTGTGACAATTGTTGGCATGTGGCCTTGAGTTTTTTTATGTTTTTCTTTAATAAAAGAGCTTTTGTAAAGCTATATTTCACATGAGAGTTTTACATGAGCTGTTTCTGGTTTTGTTTAATTAGGGTTCTACATGTGTTTATTTAAATGATCAAATATAGATAGGGTTAGATTATATTGATAAAATGAAAGTTATATGAACAAATTAACAATAATTCATTAAAACGTATTTCAAAGTTAAATATAATTTACAATAGAAAGATTTGTGACAAAAAAAATTAAAGTAATTCTGGGAGTGTTATACCTTTCCTTTTAAAAGGTCCCACAACCGAGTTCAATTTAAGACGAAAGAAATGTTCACTTTTTATTATTTCGATTTATATTCGTTAAGTAAAAAAATCAATTAAAAAATCATAAATATGTGGGTACCTATACCTATCCACCTGCCTACTTGCAAAAGGATTACCTAATATAAGCATCAGTTTTTTAATTGAAAAAAAGTGCCTACGTCAAGGTATTTTAAAACATTTTCATTCGCTTTATGCCTACATACTATGAAGCAATATTCCTTTTCTTAATACACACACAATATTATTGTCTTGTATGTATCCATACTCGGATAAACTTCAAAACAACCTTAATCTTCTTTAGTTCAAGTTCAAGGACACACGAAAAAATAACCTCTTTTTTTGTTCGGTATGAACCTAGCAAGTTGAGATGAACAATTAGATTTTGAACTTCTCACAAAGGAAAAAAAATGTTTACTTTATAAATATATGTATGTATCTTTATTGAGTGCTTTCTTGAGACTAACTTATACATTGTTTTTGATAAAGAATTAAAGCTACGATTTTATATTCTAATTTGCTTTGTCAGCAATTTATTAAGTTACAATTTATTTGGTTCACATGGAACGATTGCGGGAAGTAATTGTATGAATGCATAGTTGCAATATTTTATGAATGCATAGTGCAATGATCTTCAAGAAGTGATTCCAGGAATCGTTCGATTGACCTTGTTTGTTTAAATTATATTTATATTGTGGGCACTTGTATCAATAAAATTCAAAAGTCTACGCTGCGTGGGGCGGCGACCGACGGCCGACGACAAGTTGTCAAGGATTTTTTCTTGCAAAATCAAATTTATTTGAACACTTTTCACACTATAAATTTACACTCTTGGCACAAATTTAATATTTTTGTGTGAACTACCTACGCGTATTGTTTAGTTATGAAGGTTCAACGAATACTTTAAAGATTGAAATTGACCGAAAAAACATTAAATGAAAAGAATCTTCAAGAAGCAACTAGCGACAACGAGCGATCAAATAAATCTAACAGCTTTAACAACAGTAATTAGTTAACAAGAAAAAAGAAGGGCGAGCTTTGCTTTTGAGTTCCTTTTATACATAAGTTTAAGGCAAAATACATAACATAAAGATGGCGAAACTTGGTGTTTTGCCGCGAAGCTTAAAATCTTTAAAAAGTTAATTTACTAAGCTTACTTTATGGAATAGATTGCTCAAATATTTACATTTAATTCACAATAGTATATTTTAATGCAATAAGTTTTTTAATTTAATGGGATATTTAGGATGATGTTCTGACCACACACATATTAAGGTGCATATATAGGTACATTAAATGTATTTCTTGTGACCTTAATCTTAGCTTAGAAATAGTTGTCATGTGAAATACAATAACTAAGTGTGTATGTACCATTTTTTTAAGCTAACACTAAGGGCACAAAATTGCACTACTAAACGGTTTTAAAGGATTCAGGAATAATCTGAATGATTTTTTGTTTCATTATTAAAATGTAGGTAGGTAGGTTAAAAGATTTTTTTTAATCGGTAAGATGAATTTAAAAGGCTATATATATGTATAATAAAAAACAGACTATTTTAAATATATCAGGCATTAATTAAACACTCAATACGGCAACATTCATTTTAAAAGAAAATTTGCAAATCGAAGTCAAAATCTGTTTTTTTTTGACATAAAACGAACCGACACGACGCGACGGTAGGTAGGTACATACCTACCTACAATGCCACACACAAAACTTTATCACAAAATGAATTAGTTACATACTACACTCATCATTGAACGGCAAAATTTAATTTTTTTATTCCAAAATTGAAAATTGAAGTGAATGAAAATATTTTTTTAAACAGAAAACGAACAACAAACAAAAATGCAATACCGAAACCAAAACTAAACTGGGACAAAAATAATTACAAATCCAAATAACTACCAACTACTACATAGGTAGTTTCTTCAATTTTAAATAAATATGAAGAAAGAAAAATGTAAAAAGTATATTTTGTTTGTTCAAGCATTCTTCTCACTGATTTATCTATTTTGATTGCCATATTTTTTATTCCTCAATCTTTCGCATTATAGCTCTTCCCCAGACTGCAAATGTGTCCCAGATAGTCATTCTTGTACTATCTGCCTAGGGGGCAAACAGGTTTAAATCATGAGCTTGGCTCCCCTATATTTAACAGTCTTCACTGTGTACCAAGGATTGTTAGCTTCATTTTGAGGTCTTCTTAAATATTTCGGACCACCTTCGGAACCAAAAAGAACGATTTTGCTTTCGACGCTCTACAGAATATTCCTCCATTTCTCCTTGAGCCAATCTCGATAAGCTTTTGCGATTGCCACTCTTCTTACTACATGCTTTTTCGTCAAAAGCTGTACACCTCTTCACTCATTTTAGTTTAGTTTATTTTCTGCTTGTATTTTAGTTGCGGAAAAGCTTACAATTTTTTGGTAAAGTTTTTCCATACAAATGTTGACAGCTCAATTACTACATTTCCCATTTTACTAGGTTTACCGCGTTTACACTGTTTCATGCATACCCCCTTAAACGTAGGCTTAGTACACATTTTATTTCTTATCATGGAATTAATTTTTTTTTCAATTTCCCGCACTCAAAATATTTCAAATAAAATAAGTAAAAATAAAATCAATACGTACAAATTTAAATTTATAAAAGTAATAAAAAAGATAAAAACCAAGCAAACAAATATAGGAAACCAATACGGGTACCTTAAGGCTACCTCGAAAATGAAAGACAAGATAAAATAAAACTAGGTACGTATTTCCTAGAAAAGAATTTCCCAATTAAAAAGGAAGTCTGTCTACGAATGAAGAAAAATAGTAAAAAAAAAACCAAAACAAAATTTAAAAAAATAGAATAATCTAAATGGCAAATTAAAAAAAAATCAAAATTCAATATTTAATTTAAAGAAAAACAATAAAACTAATTAAAAACAAAAACGAACAAAAAAAATAAATTTTAACAAAATTGTACACCGTGTACCTGGCCCTAAGAATAACGCGAGAGTAAAAAAAAGTCTAAATTCGATATTAAATTTATAAGAAAAAAAATTAAATTCAGTTTTTGTATGATTACATACTTGCTTTTAAAGCACTTTTTCGTATCATTTAATGACTTTGAATGCCCAACAACAACCAGAACCAGAATAAATAGCAACAAACTTGTGTGGCTAATAAAAGCTCTAGTCGTTTGAATGCAATTGATAAACAGACAAAAACCTGCATTAAGTTAGACCTGATCATGTGGGCTCGGTGGCGTGATGCGAAGTGCGTTGGCTACTAAGCGGCTGGGCATGGTTCAATACACAATGAAGGCACAAGAAGTTTTTCAATTAAAATGAAAAAGTAGACCAGCACCACTACTAGAGCAAAGGAATCTGATGATCGACCTTGGCAAGTCGTGAAATAGCTATAATTCCAGCCAAAAAGTAATTGAGAGAAAACTTGGTGGTAGCACACTCAAGTTGTTGTTGGGCATTCAAAGTCATTAAATGATACGAAAAAAATTAAAACAAATTAAAAAAGCGAACAATCAAAAAATAAATTCCAACAAAATCGTAGGACGTGTACCGGACCTTAATATTTACACGGAAGTGTTTGCACAAAACTATTTGCGCAAAACGAAATCAAGGCCAAGTAGCCGGCTACTCGACTTGTGTAGGTATGTGTGTAAAAGCCTACCAAAAAAAAAATAATACATAAATGCCCGAGAAATTAAATAAACAAATTCTCTGAACTCAAAAATTCGAAAATAATAAAAATAATTGAATATAAAATAGTTTTAAAAAACCTTGCTATTATCCAACTGTATGTATGTACTTATGTGTTGATGTATTTATGTAGGTTGTAGGTATGTTTTGTTTAAATAACCTCTTCTCCAACTCTGCTACCAATTGTTGAATAACTAATAAATATGTATGTACGAGTATCATGTATTCTTTGTTCCATGCTCCTAGGAAATAAGATTATAAGGATAATTTATGCTGCCAGAAAACCAAAACACTTTTATATATGTAGGTATATACACCCCTTCGTTTTGGGTGTATGTTTTTTTTTTAAATTTGTTGTGTGTTGAGCACAATTTCATAAATAATTTTACACTGATAGTATTATAAGAATTAATAAAAACCAACAAATATCATTTAAATGACTGGTGTGATCTACGACTTTAATTGTGTTTATAACATTTGAATTTGGGTTTTCGACTTTGGATTGTCCCCAACCCATTTTAAATTTTTATTTTATTAAATTTAAAGGCAACAAATATTTTTTTCTAGCCCGTAAATAGGCAGCCGTGAGGTTGCCAGAATTTTATTATTTATTTATGACAATTTACCAGTTCTAATTGCTTCTTTATTTCTTTCTTTTTTTCTGTTAAAATTGTTAAGTTCAATTCTGTACATAGTATTGCAATCGCCCTTCTTTGTTTGAACTGTTTTCCTCCTCTCTTTCTTTTTGTTGGTATCGTTGATGTTGGTGTTTTCTTTTCCTTTGCTGTATGTTCACCTTGTTTATATTCTTCCATTGTTAGGGGAAGCGGTCCAATTCTCAATACTTCGGGTCTTGTCTCTGGTTGATGGGCACTAGGGTCTTCACTCTTTTTGGCGTTTAAATAGGCTGTCCATCTCTCGAATATTTTATCTATTTCTTCCTTGGACATTGGTGATACTGTTTAATGAAATTTTGATGACTTCACTTTTATTAGGTATGCTGAAGTTAATTTGAATTAATATCTGTCACGGTTGCCATGTAATAAGTGTGGCGGAATAAAACACAGACATTATTGTAGTTGATGAATAACTCTCTTTATTTAATATGACCTTATTTATACTTATCTATTAACAAATCAATTTAATAGAAAGTGCAAGCTTAGCTAGAAGACCCGAACTCAATTGTGTCACACATTACTTGGGCAATGCACTTGAAAAGGTTCAAGTGGTGCGATATGAATCGTCACTATTTAAGTTGGCCACTGAGTCATGCTGACCCTCGCAATAATAATTATGCATGCATTGAGTTCCGGATTCTCGCCATACTACAGTATATATGTAGAACTTTCGCTCCTACTCTAATGAAAAACACTCTACGATATTTTACTCTGATTATTTATTTTAATATCAATGTTTACTCGGATAACTTATTCTAATAAGATACACAATAAAACAACTCTTACGCCGTTTAGTGACGACGTGTGTGGCACATAGGAAGTTAACGCTTCGAATGAATTAATTCGTTTTAAAATCTTACATGTACAAAGAGGAAAATGAAGATACGAAATAATAGGGAGGAACTCATGTTTCTTTTACTCGTATTCGTTTACTAAGTCGTTGAGTCTGTTCATGTTATGTAGGACTGGATGTCTGTTCGTGGAGTAATTTTATCGATCGTGTTGCGGGCAGGCCCCATCCCACAAATATATATTCTTTTTCTTCCACTCAACAACACGTCTGGGCGCCAAATTGTTGCAGTATTTTCTGCACACAAATTAGGTATTTATATGTAGATTTATGTTTTTTTAAACCCGAAATTAATTAATTTATGAATTACTTTAATGATGATGATTAGGAAGGCGAAACTTATAAACCGCAGACTGTGGATTATACGTATCCATTTATTAATTAAAATAGAAAAAAAGAAAACAAATGAAAACTTTAATTGTGCAACCGGCACTCTGTGAAACCGTGGATAAGCCTGCATTAAAACCCAAACATTGTTTGGAAAATAATTATAAAAAAAGAACAAAGCAAAGATAACCCACTAACCGCAAGAATGGCCCGCTATCGTTCGGTCCCGAAATTAACAGTATAAAACTGAATTAGGGTCACGAGTTCCACAATTTTGAGATATAAAAAAAAATTCGACGGGACAAAGGCCAACTGAATATTTAAAAAAAAACTCTACAGAACGAATTTTATGAATCCACAACGAACTCTACTTATTTTTTTTTTATTTTGTTTCCTTTTCTGTCTTCCTTCCTTTCCTCCAAAAATCGCCCCGTTCTGGCGAATCAATCCTTTCAAAAAAAGTATACTCCTTTTTTTCAATATATTTTTTTAAACAATTTTGTTTTTATCATTATTTACTACACAATTTCTTTAAACTTTGTCAACTTTAATTTTACTTTTCAATTTTCTATTTTTTCCTTTTAATTTTCTCAAAATCTCAAAACCTCTATCGGCTATTCTAGTTAACCAAAAAGTGGTTGTTTCCGCATAGCCTTTTGTCTTTCTTAGCCTCCTCTTTCACACACACATTCTCACTCTCATACAATATCTTTCGTGGACTAGGTTTCACATTCAAAAGATTCCCCAAATTGTTGGCGTTGTTCCAAAACTTGACGAATCCAGGGACATTTCAAGACATTCACAATAATATATTTGAGAAAAGAACCAATGATATATGTAACTTTTTGTGGGCTGTAGGTCAATAAATTAAAAATCAGGCCTATATTAATACAAAATATAAAAAGTTTTATATACATATGACGTCAAGTAACTTACAAACAATTTTCAAGGAATTTAAGTAAAAGCAAGAAAATTACACATTATACACAAAAATCTCGAGCAACAAAATATATTACAAAAAAACATCAAATTGATTAGTGAATTTAAAATTTTTTTGAATTCGAATTTAAATTTACTGGTAGACAGGAGAAAACGTCCATTACTATACACAATCACCTATACTTAAACCTACTGTGTGTTGTTGGTCGCTTGATCAGTTGGCTGTATGTACTGCTGAGCTTTTCGCAGTCTGATCTTCGGTTGACGGCATTGTTGTTGTTAATTATATGTAGCATCTCCAGCTACATTCTCTTTGAGTAGTGTTGCTCTGTTTGCAAAATCTCCACATTATCCAAATCTGGTTTATGTTTTTTTTGCAAACAGTGGAGAGCTAGTGCGGTTTTTTATGCAGACCCGCTATTCAAATCTGATCTATGACCAGATAGACGATTTTTAAGTTTTTGGTTGGAGGTACCTATATAGAATGATGAGCATGCCGCCGTCTCTTTCCCACCCAAGCAGTTGATTTTATAAACAATGTTGGCTTTCTCCATCTTATCCACTTTCCCTTTGATGTTAGTGAAAAGCTTGTCTTTCAGGGGATTCGCAGATTTGAAAGCTATTTTTGTCTTCGTCTAGTCTGTAATAGGTGCAGTGTTAATACGGTTGGAGAGGTGGGGAATGAAAAGTGCACTCCTGTAAACAGTAGCTTGTTGGGCGTCAAGTTTATTTTCTTTTCCCGTTTGCTGGTAGTTTTTGATGAGTTTGTTGCCTATGATGGCGGGACAGGAATTGGAGAACAGGGTGTTACGGATAATATTAATATTCTTCTGATAAAAAGAAACATCGCTTGTGTCGAGTAGGCAGTTGACAAAGTTTTGTGCCGTGTGGATTATTATTGGTTGGGTTGTTTGGAGTGATAATTGATAAGGCGACCTGAAGCAGTAGGTTTTTTATACCAATCGAAAATCAATCTGTCGTTTTGCCTTAAGACTTTCACATAAAGATATGGGAGTTTGCCATTTGATTCCATTTTGACCGTGAATTTAATTTTGTTATCAGAAGGCAGAATTATGAACTGCCGCAACAACTCTCTGCAACTCTATGAAATTTGCGATCATAAATTTGATTTAAGCTATCCCATGCCTCTAAATAGTTTGTGTCGGTAAGCTTCCACTCGCACATTGTCCTTGCTGCCTTGCCTGTTTGTGACTTCCTCAAATACTGGAACTTGAATGCTGTCTTGATATTCTCGTTTTCGTATACTGCGGCCACAAACCTATCGTGGAAACCTCGCCACTTGGTTAGTGAGCCGTTAAACTCGCCCACGTACTCTTGAGCTCTGGCTGTTGAGCTGGCAATTGTAGTTGTACCTCTATCGGCTGATTAGCTGGCACTGCTGAAGCTTGCTCCCTTGCTTCTTCCTCGCTCATGTTTTGTAAGCGGACACGAATGGCGCACTTGGCTGTGTAATACAGCTCCTCTACCGCTTCAACTTGCTCATCTACTTTGCTGTCCTCGCTCCCTTTGCCACTTATTATTTTCAGGTGCGCCTCCTGGAATTGCTTCCACACCAGTTGTAACCTTTCGAGTCGCACCGTCAGCTGCTCCCTATCCGCCTGGCTGAACTCTTCCTTGTGGACATAATTAACTAACCTCCTCATAGCACTAATGCAAGCTGCGTAAATGTTCTGCGTACTCATTTTGCTAAATTGAAAGGAAGAAATAGGTTCGATTATATTTTTGCTTGGTGTAAACTTTCGAATATGTATATTTAATACATATGCTAGCTGTACCTTGCACAAATTTTCATAACTTTGTATTTACCGATATGTTTATATTTAATATATATATATGCTGGCTGTAACCTACTTACAAGAGAGCATTGGTATTTTATTTCCTATCTACCTTTCGCATAGAATCTTGAATTTCCATATGATTAACAACTCGCAATACTTGCACCCTATCCGCTTGCAAGCGCCTAGTTTAGCTGGCTGATAATAATTTTATAAACCAAATTTCATATAAATTCGAAATTTCCTTGCTGCCTTGCTAAAATTCAATAGCTGTCATCCTAGCTCATTTAATATTATAGAATTTTTCTCAAATTCAAGCTATCGACTATCGTGTGCCTATACTCCTTTCGCTCCTAACGTGCGCATGTAGTACTTACTTACCTACACTACCTAATACTACGCTCGCTACGAAATTAAATACCCATAGCACTATCGGATTGCACTAATTTGTACAACCGACATCCCTGCCTCACACAAGAACCAAAACAAGAAATACATTCACGCCGTCGCGCCACGCACACAATTCCATATACCCCTGCATCAGTAAACAACCAAGAAAATCAAAACAAAAAAAACAACTCTTATATGCTACACACTCGCGCGAGTTAAAGGTCGTGGTTGCGGGCTTGCGTTAAAAAAAATATAACTTTATTGATTGAAAGACAAAATGATAATGATTGTACAATATGTTTGGCTTTAACATTGAACCTACTTAATAATTATTATTTGCTTAGGTGATTTCTAAGAATCGCCGGAAATTTAGCAGGCGCTGATTAGGCGTTATTCCCAGAAATGCTTATTGTCAACTTTGCATTACAGGTTATTGCAGTTCATTGTTCTACATTATGTTTATTGAACTTGAGTCTATAGCTGATGTTGATATTGCTGATGTTGATACTGCTAATGTTGGGAGTTGGCGGAAATGGGGTTCGTAACTCGCGAGCGCACGAAAACGAAATAATACAAAAATTAAATAAAAAATAAAAAACTATCACCCTTCTTCAGCTTGCATTTTGTTCCTAGCAAAGAAAAAACTTTAATTTAACACTGGCTCAGTCAAATTAATTTGCCTTGCCCCTTGTATATATATATGCGAATCGTCAGCTGGTACATCTATTCCTGGCACTTAATATAATTATCGCACAACTTGCACAACTATAACTGGCAGAATATTATTGAATTCAACTTACTTGCTTTACTTTTCTATTTTGTTTTTATTTTATACAATCTTGAGTTATATTTATTGCTTTTGATAGAAAACGATGCGTAGCACTCCACTGAATAACCACTAATGAAGTGCAAAACGTATCGTCTTAACGAAAAAACTCTGCTGCTCATATGTATAATATATTTGCTTACCCACTCATTATGTGTGTGAGTGGTTTTGCTCACTCAATATGTATTCCTTCTTCCTTTCCTTGTTTACTTGCTCATGTATGTGCAATACATTTAAGCTATCGTTGGCTTGGGTATATATCCCGCATTCGTGTTTCACCGTCGCGACGGGCAATTGAAAAGAAAACAAAAATAAATAAATTGCGCAGCTGGCTGCGTGTAAGTATTGTTTTGTGGACTTTCGGTGGATGGAAAAAAGAATATATACATTCTGATTTCTTAACGACTTGCTGAGATGCAGAATGAACTTTCGCATTAAACTAATTTTATTTATTTATGGCAAATTGGTAATCGTAAGCTTATCTGGGGTATCGAACATTAGTAGTAGAACTTTACTTGCCAATTTTAATCGCGCACTTTCGTTGGCTTTTTAGGAGATATTACTTATCCAGACTCGACACGGAACAAAATGTATACTACCTACCGAATTTCTAACGCGAAAAAACTTAATTATTCCAACTTCTTAAATAAAAACACAATACACACGATTTTTGTTGTGGGGAAAACCCTAAGGTAAAAAACCCTACATTTCCTAGCTGCTGGTCCAACCTGGCTCTTTAGCTTCCTTTCGATAACTACCTACATTACATTGTTATAATCGCTTTGGTGCATTCTACTTAGGTATAAATACAAGAGTATAATACATGTGAAATATATATTGTTACATTGCATTTTATATTGGTTTCTGCACTTGATGCGACTCACTTGATGTGTGTTTACTTTGACCCAAGAATGCGAACGACACACTTGATGTATTTAGGATACGAATTCCGTTGCTCTGGTTCTATAAACAAAATTGGTTTAATTATTTATCGCTGACTATGTTTTCTTAAGTACCCGAATGGATAATGCACATTGTGTAAATGTATATCGTAAATCAACTGAGAACTGTGGTCCCTTTTGAGTAGGGTTATATAATGTGAATATTAAGGGTAGATTGTGGTGCCTTAACTTATGCATATTGTAAAATTGAAAATAAATAAAAGGCAAAAAACAGTACCTTACTTGTATCACACTTTATTCCCTTAGAGTCTAAAATTGTTTGACAGTAGGCAGATATTATAACAATTTTGACATCTTAAAGGACATTTGTTTAACCAAGGTTGGCGTTTAGCTTCAAAATGTAAGGCTGATTACACTCCCAATCGTTGTCGTTACGAAGAAGACTTGTGGGTTTCAGGATGCAACAATATATAAGTAATATCCTGAACAAATTGTTGAAGGTAGTTACATCGTACTTACGGCATTCTTTATTATTACTGGTTGAAGAACGTAAGAAACTAGTAAAATTAAAGTGACGAGGTTGGGTCGAGACAATTAAATAATTGAACAGCCCGTTAAAGCGCACCGGCATTACTTGAGTGCAGTGCTTTTTAAAATGTCCCTTTTTGTGGCAGAAGAAACACTCAACACCAATGGTTTCATTTATTTTTGGCGCGCTGCCACCGCCCGCCGCCATTACGATTTAGCCGCTCTGTGTTTCTTTTGGACAATTTTAATGCACTTTCACTTGGTATCGAACTCCATCGTCGGGAAAACTCTTCTAATAACTTCGATTGCACAAGATCGAATATTAATTCATTTTCCTCAGTTGCCCTTGTTTCTAGTGCGGTTATTAGAGTATCGTAGCTCCTTGGAAGACTACTCAAAAGCATCGCCACGCTACACTGCTCCGACAGCTTCTCTTCGCCAATGGCAGACAGACGCTCAAATAGGTTCACCATTTCTGTAATGTGTCTTTCCACATTACCTCCTTCTTCCACGCGTAAGCTGCATATCTTCCGCATCAGTTGTACTTTGTTGCTCAATGTATTCTTTTGATGATAATTTTTAAGGTTGTTCCAAGCGTCCACCGATGTGGTGGCCTTTCTGATGTGTTGCAACTGGTTATCTTCTACTGAAAGGGCGATTGTTGCTGCCCGTGCCTCGTCGTCCTTTGTACACCATGCGGCGTCGACCGGGTTCAGCTTCGGAATAGCTCCGGAAACATAACCCCACAGTCCATCTTTCACCAGACGCATTTCGATTTTATAGTGCCATACGAAATAGTTGTCGGCTCCCAGTTTCTTTATTGTATATCTTGATTCTGCCATTTCGATATTTTAGTAGTCCGTGCAGCTCTGTAGCGATCTGGGCCCATAACCTGTTGTAAAATCGCGATAGATTTTCTTAAAATATAAAAAGGAGTTTCTTTAAGAATAAAAAACACGCTTGTTGGTTGATCTAATGTTCGAGAAGGAGTAAATCTTTATTAGTTCAAATCAAGTTAAGGTTTTCTTTAATACGTCAAATGAGTTGACTGTCAGTTGAATTGTTAGGCTTATTCCACAATGACTAGTAGCATGAATGCATGTTCCAACACTTACTTGCTTTACTTTTCTATTTTGTCTTTATTTTATCCAATCTTGAGTTATATTTATTGTTTTTGATAGAAAACGATGCGTCGCACTCCACTGAATAACCACTAATGAAGTGCAAAACGTATCGTCTTAACGAAAAAACTCTGCTGCCCATATGTATAATATATTTGCTTACCCACTCATTATGTGTGTGAGTGGTTTTGCTCACTCAATATGTATTCCTTCTTCCTTTCCTTGTTTACTTGCTCATGTATGTGCAATACATTTAAGCTATCGTTGGCTTGGGTATATATCCCGCATTCGTGTTTCACCGTCGCGACGGGCAATTGAAAAGAAAACAAAAATAAATAAATTGCGCAGCTGGCTGCGTGTAAGTATTGTTTTGTGGACTTTCGGTGGATGGAAAAAAGAATATATACATTCTGATTTCTTAACGACTTGCTGAGATGCAGAATGAACTTTCGCATTAAACTAATTTTATTTATTTATGGCAAATTGGTAATCGTAAGCTTATCTGGGGTATCGAACATTAGTAGTAGAACTTTACTTGCCAATTTTAATCGCGCACTTTCGTTGGCTTTTTAGGAGATATTACTTATCCAGACTCGACACGGAACAAAATGTATACTACCTACCGAATTTCTAACGCGAAAAAACTTAATTATTCCAACTTCTTAAATAAAAACACAATACACACGATTTTTGTTGTGGGGAAAACCCTAAGGTAAAAAACCCTACATTTCCTAGCTGCTGGTCCAACCTGGCTCTTTAGCTTCCTTTCGATAACTACCTACATTACATTGTTATAATCGCTTTGGTGCATTCTACTTAGGTATAAATACAAGAGTATAATACATGTGAAATATATATTGTTACATTGCATTTTATATTGGTTTCTGCACTTGATGCGACTCACTTGATGTGTGTTTACTTTGACCCAAGAATGCGAACGACACACTTGATGTATTTAGGATACGAATTCCGTTGCTCTGGTTCTATAAACAAAATTGGTTTAATTATTTATCGCTGACTATGTTTTCTTAAGTACCCGAATGGATAATGCACATTGTGTAAATGTATATCGTAAATCAACTGAGAACTGTGGTCCCTTTTGAGTAGGGTTATATAATGTGAATATTAAGGGTAGATTGTGGTGCCTTAACTTATGCATATTGTAAAATTGAAAATAAATAAAAGGCAAAAAACAGTACCTTACTTGTATCACACTTTATTCCCTTAGAGTCTAAAATTGTTTGACAGTAGGCAGATATTATAACAATTTTGACATCTTAAAGGACATTTGTTTAACCAAGGTTGGCGTTTAGCTTCAAAATGTAAGGCTGATTACACTCCCAATCGTTGTCGTTACGAAGAAGACTTGTGGGTTTCAGGATGCAACAATATATAAGTAATATCCTGAACAAATTGTTGAAGGTAGTTACATCGTACTTACGGCATTCTTTATTATTACTGGTTGAAGAACGTAAGAAACTAGTAAAATTAAAGTGACGAGGTTGGGTCGAGACAATTAAATAATTGAACAGCCCGTTAAAGCGCACCGGCATTACTTGAGTGCAGTGCTTTTTAAAATGTCCCTTTTTGTGGCAGAAGAAACACTCAACACCAATGGTTTCATTTATTTTTGGCGCGCTGCCACCGCCCGCCGCCATTACGATTTAGCCGCTCTGTGTTTCTTTTGGACAATTTTAATGCACTTTCACTTGGTATCGAACTCCCTCGTCGGGAAAACTCTTTTAATAACTTCGATTGCACAAGATCGAATATTAATTCATTTTCCTCAGTTGCCCTTGTTTCTAGTGCGGTTATTAGAGTATCGTAGCTCCTTGGAAGAATACTCAAAAGCATCGCCACGCTCCACTGCTCCGACAGCTTCTCTTCGCCGATGGCAGACAGACGCTCAAATAGGTTCACCATTTCTGTAATGTGTCTTTCCACATTACCTCCTTCTTCCACGCGTAAGCTGCATATCTTCCGCATCAGTTGTACTTTGTTGCTCAATGTATTCTTTTGATGATAATTTTTAAGGTTGTTCCAAGCGTCCACCGATGTGATGGCCTTACTGATGTGTTGCAACTGGTTATCTTCTACTGAAAGGGCGATTGTTGCTGCCCGTGCCTCGTCGTCCTTTGCACACCATGCGGCGTCGACGGGTTCAGCTTCGGAATAGCTCCGGAAACATAACCCCACAGTCCATCTTTCACCAGACGCATTTCGATTTTATAGTGCCATACGAAATAGTTGTCGGCTCCCAGTTTCTTTATTGTATATCTTGATTCTGCCATTTCGATATTTTAGTAGTCCGTGCAGCTCTGTAGCGATCTGGGCCCATAACCTGTTGTAAAATCGCGATAGATTTTCTTAAAATATAAAAAGGAGTTTCCTTAAGAATAAAAAACACGCTTGTTGGTTGATCTAATGTTCGAGAAGGAGTAAATCTTTATTAGTTCAAATCAAGTTAAGGTTTTCTTTAATACGTCAAATGAGTTGACTGTCAGTTGAATTATTAGGCTGAATATTAAGGGCAGATTATGGTGCCTTAACTTATGTATAATGTAAAATTGAAAATAAATAAAAGGCAAAAAACAGTACTTCACTTGTATCACACTTTATTCCCTTAGAGTCTAAAATTTTTTGACAGTAGGCAGATATTATAACAATTTTGACATCTTAAAGGACATTTCGCATGCTTAATGGAATACTGACCTAACTCAAAAAAGATGATATTTGAGAAACTGCAAGAAAATAATCTTGGTATGAGGATTTACCCTACTCGTTGACGGATAAAATTAAAACTAGTTCATTAATTAATCATGAATACTGGTATTGTTAAAGTATGATAATTTATTCATGAGATCAGATTTAAAAAAATCCGAAAATAATTTCTATTTATTTTTAAAAAAATATTTTAAAAAGAACATTCCAAGTTAGGTCAGTTTTTGATAAATAGTGAAGCAAAATTTTAAAATGCAATTGTACCATTAAGTTTTAAGCCTTTCTCTGATTAAACAGTTTATTATTTATAATGACTTTTTTATTATTTAGTCTGTATATGATTAATCAAGAAAAACTAATTTTGAGATAGTCTCTTTATTCATATTTTCAGACCGTGATAAACCTAATGTTGGCTTTTTTTGGTTAATAAAAAGACATACATATATAATCTTTCATCTTTTATTGCCACCTTTACAAGTAGGAGATAAAAATAATAAATAAATTATAGCTTTTGAAAAATAAATACATTTTGGTAATTCAACTTATTAAAAAAAAATAATACTGAACTTTAGTTAAATCTAACTTTGAAACAAATACAATATTGCTGTTTTATAAACTTAAGGAACCTTCTTTTTTAATTCTTTGAAATAATAAATAATAAATAAATAAATTAAATAATAAATTAAAGTTCATGTAGATATACTATTAAAAAATAGAGTTATAAAAGTCCGAATAAAAATTTGGGATCAATTTTTTTGATAACAGCTCTCTCAGATCTTTCTTTTTATTGTCACTTAGTTCTTGCTTTTGTGTGTAGACATTATTTGGTACAATTGCACAAAGAGGTAGCATTTTCTTCCTTTTATTTCTCACACTAATTTCCTGGTATTCGCTATCTTTGTACGAAGTTTTAACGAAAAATGAGAAAGGTGCATCTTTACTCACTCTTATCATTTTTAGGTCATTCCATACAACAGTTCTCCCGTCTTTAGTTTTATTAAAGTTAATACCCCAATCTTCTTGAAGTTTTTTTAAATCCAAAAATGACTCAAATGTCAGTTCATGCACTAAAAATTTCTTGCCAGATTTCTTTGCATTTTTAATTATGGCCACGTATTGGTGAGGGGAATATATTGGACCGGATGTTAGATTTTTTTTAATTTCCTTTTCTATGAGGCTATGAATGTTATCACCCTCGTTTTGAGTATGACCCTTAATTAAAAACTTATGAGTAATAGATTTAATATTTAGATGAGTGACTGCATACAGGTAAAGTGCTACTATAAATTTATTTTTATTTTGACCGGCACAGTTATCAGAGTAAAGAATTAAATTACACCCATCGTCCGGTGGTGACTCCGATGAGAGCTTTTCAAAAACTTTCAACAAACATGTCCCAGTTTCATTGGCCCCGCGTTTTGCATCAGTTTCGTTCCAGAAAAAACAGTGTACATCATCGTAGGAGTCTTTAATTTGGCCGTCAACCTTTTTGTTTAAAATTGTTACCGTGAAATTGTAACTATTTAACTTTGACTTATAATAAAATCCTGAGGTATCTCCCCTAGGAGATTGCAGAACAGCTTGCAGATCAAACACAAGAACTTTATTGTTATGATCTATTTTGCAGCGGTCATCGTATTTTTCTTGACGACTCAATGTTTTTTCTTTTAAATGGCCATCGTACGATTCTTGTAGCAATACTTTTTGTTCAGGTGTCGAATTTTTGTACTGCACACATAAATCACATTGATCTTTTCTAGGACGAAAGAATGAAATGTTAAAATCTTGTGTAAATACTTTATAAAATGTGCAATAGCTTCCAGCTGCGTTATTATTTTTATTTTGGTTTTCTTTAAAGTCCTTAAAAAGATCTGAAATTGTTTTCCCACCATCAATGTATTCACGAGTAGAATATTGTCTAATGTAATTGGATTCAATTCTTGGTATTGCGTCTATGAACTGTTTAATATCGGTTAAAAGTTGTTCATCAATTCTCACATGGTTGCTGTGCTGTCCTCTCAGATCTTGTGTTAGAATTCCATGGTCGTCTATTTTGCTTTTAACAGTACGTATAACACGATCAGAAATAACCAAGGTTTTAATAAAAAATAATTTACAGACTCGTATCGATTTTCCTTCAACTACGAAATGGAATGCTTGATTGCAATTTCTTGGATGCTGAGCATTTGTATACTTATATTTTGGAGTTATATTGGTCATACAAGACATAATAAACGATCTTTGAGCATCAACAAGGCCAAGTTTCCAATACGCATCAAACATGGCTTGTCTTTGATCTGCACTTATCTTTTTAGTGCATTTCAACCTACATTTATCACCACAGGGTAGTTGCACAGAACGAGGTTTGATGACTTCATTTCTCTTGGTAATGTATGATTTTCCAGCATTTCTCTGAGTCTTAGCTACATTCTGTTTCCAACTTTCTTGATTTCGTTTACGTTTTCTTCCCTTCTTCTTTTCTTCTTGTTCTCCGATTTCTTTATTAAGCGAAACTTCTGTTGCTGCAGGTTCATCAATGTTTGGTTGCTCTAATTCTTTTTCTTCCGTTACTTGAATTATGCTCTCTTGTGTTTTCTTCTGTTCATCAATAGAGTCTGTATCGGAAGTATCACTGGAAGATCCTGAAGATGATGACGATGAACAAGATGAAGAACTACTGGTGTGTTTTCATCGGATTGGACATAATGGCCTTCGCTTTTTAGGTGGAACTTTGTATGTTGCATCTTGATCACTTAAATCAACATCGCTTTCAGAACTCGATTGTCTCTCATCAGTGCAATCGAGGACCAATGTGGTGTTATGAATTTGATTTTCGTTACTGACGGATACTGATTCCAAAATTTCAAAATTTTCGTGTGCGTTTGGCTTCGGCCCAAGATTTTGCTGAAGGCTGAAGGTGGCCGAAACCGAAGCCGAAGTCTAAGCTTCCGTTGGACACTAGTAGATAGCAAGTAATAAAATAAATCAAAAAACTACTTTTTATTTGAAGTTCTTTGAAATTGTTACCTTCACTTCAGTAGATGGCACCGATTCGTATGTTTGTGTTGCCGGTTGTGGCGATAACTTTTTAAGTAAAGCGAGCTCCAACATCTTTTTCGACCTATTAAATGACATTATGTTAACCTAAAATATAAAAATTAATATTATTAAGCCCATAGTACGAATAAATAACTGTGCGCCGTATTTGGACTAACATTGACTTAAAATGAGATATTTACGGGCAATGAAAAAATTACGCAGTATTATAGCATTAATCTTGTTCAAACATGGACTCAACTCATATTTCGGCTTCAAAGCCACAATTGCCTTTATAATAAACAGGCTTATACTTGAATGTTACAAAGTGTTAACTTTAATAATGGGTAAGTTGTAATAGTAAACTGACCTAATTCGTAATAAGACTCGAAAAATTAAATAATATTTAATGATAAACTGACTTAAAACTGAATGTTCCACGGAATATAATATTAAAATATGTAGTAAACTGACCTTGTTTTCGCCAAAAAGTTTAATTAAAAACACAACTCTTTTTATCAACGTTATAAATGTATTATATTTATGTCGACTTGACAGTTAAAATAACTTGTTACAAAAAAAAACATCTAATGACTAGGTACAATTTAATATATAGCAAAAAAAAAATGAATAAACAAAATTGAATTTGACAATTAAACAAAATGACAATTATTTAATGATGACATGGGACTTAAAACAAATGACAATTACTTGATGATGACATGGGCCTTAGGTGGCGTTCTAGTTCATAGCTCAACATTCCTCCCCGGCGTGAACGAGTTCGCAATTGTACCTTCTCGTCTTGTAATTGATCATCATGAATATTGACATGAAATGATAAAGGGTAATATTTAGTACATTCAAAATAAAAAAAAACGAACATAATTCTAGAGAACGGAGACGCAAACAACGTTACAGGAACAGATCTTGTTGAATGTCAACTAATAACTTATTGATACCAATATAGCTGTCTCATTTCATTTCGTGCGCTTCGATTTTCGTTTGTAAGTTCAAGTTGTAATCTGATTTCATGCATTAGGTTGTTTTGTTATTTTGTGCTTAGTTAATTGTGTTAAATTAGTTGTATAAATCAATAAATTAAGTATTTGTGATAGTTGCTGTTGAATTAAGGTAAGTTATTTTAATATTTTATGATTTATGTGGTTACATTTAGTCCGAATTGTGTAATATATTGCATTTAGTCTCGTCCATTAGAAATACACGGGTTTGTGTGTTTCCCATAAGAAATACACAGGCTTGTGTGTTTCTCATAAGAAGTATACATGGTCGTGTGTTGCCCATAAGGAATATACGTGTTCGTGTGTATTTCTCATATCCATTGGGTAAATTCCATTCTCTTCTGACTAAAGGTCCCTTTATTGGTTTGATAAAAAAAATTTTTTTTTTATTTGAGTGGACTGTATATATATTTTTTTTAATTGTATTAATTATTAATTAACGACGTTTAATTGTTGAAATATCGAAAATGAGTGTTCTATGAGTGACATTTTCTGAAGTGTGCAACTGAATGTCTAATGTCGATATTTTGATTTTCTGTGGCAACATTAGAATTGCATGGCTGTGATAATGTGAGATATGAGTGTTATATTTCTTATGATTGAGTGATTGATTGATTGACTGATTGATTGACTGCTTGACTAGTGTTAGTATATATAAGAGTTTGAGTGTCTGTAAAGAGTATTTCATATTGAGTGCATGAGTGGTTTTTTCTTACTGAATGTTTTGTCATTGGTTGGGTAAGATGTTTTCTAAATTATTGCATTTTCATCTTCAGATTTGTTGCAGGGTAGAAGGCATATTTTGGTTATAGGTCTTCTAAATTCTCCTGATTCTGTTTTCAGGTTGACGACACGAGTCAGGTTATCTGCTCCTGGAATTAGGGATGTGATGCGTGCCAAAGCCCATTTGGAAGGTGGTAGTCTTTCATCTTTTAGCAAGACAAGATCTCCTATTTGAGGTTGTCGCTCCGTTTTCAACCATTTCAGTCGCTGCTGAAGACGGGACAGGTACTCTCCACTCCATTGCTTCCAGAATGAATGAACCGCTATTTGCAATTTCTTCCATCTGTCCAGGTGATAAACCTTTTCGACAGATAAATCTGCTTCTGGTATAAGATGAGCTGATGTACCAATCAGGAAGTGTGCTGGCGTCAGGGTGGCAAAGTCATCGAGGTTGTCGGACAGCGGACATAGAGGCCTCGAGTTTAAACATGCTTCAATTTGACTCAGAAGCGTGCTGAGTTCCTCGAATGTCAGGGTCTCATTTTTGACGACCCGTTTTAAGTGAAACTTTACGGATTTCACTCCGGCTTCCCATAGTCCTCCAAAATGGGAAGAAGTGGGAGGAATGAAGTTCCATCTTGTTCCGACGTTGGTTGTTGTTGATTGGATTTGTTTCCAGTCGATGTTTGCAACCTTCAGCATCCTTTGGAGCTCGGTGTTCGCTCCCACAAAGTTTTTTCCGCAATCGCTGTACATCTCTGCGCAGATACCTCGACGTGCAGTGAATCTTCGAAAAGCTGCCAAAAATGCCTGACTGGTCATGTCGCTTACGGCCTCCAGGTGGATTGCCTTGGTCGCTAAACACACAAATATGGCGAAATATCCCTTGTACATTTTTCCTCCACGTCCTTTCCAAGCCTTGACATCTATCGGTCCAGCATAATCAACTCCGGTATGGGTGAATGGGCGAGAGACTCGGACGCGAGGGGCTGGTAAATTCCCCATCAGCTGCTGCATTGGTTTGGCTTTGAATCGGTAGCAGATTACACAACGGTGGATATATTTTTTCACGCTTCGCTTTATGTTGAAAATCCAATATTTGGTGCGTAGATAGCCGACCATTTGCTGCAATCCACCATGGAGCGTTTTCTCATGAGCTTCACGGATCAGCAAATTAGAAAAATGGTCATCTGGTTTCAAGACGATTGGATGTTGCTGGTCATATTTGAGATTCGAATTCTGAAGTCGACCTCCAACTCGCAGAATGCCATGACAATCGATGAATGGATGCAGAGATCCAAGATGTTTTGATGATGTTGGCTGCTTGATTAAATCTTCGATGACTTCAGAAAACATTTGTTTTTGAACAGCTCTAATGCAATTAAAGGTTGCGTTTTGAATATCCTCAGGGGTAAGTGGCTCATTTAACTGGTTAATCGGAAGTTTCTTGAGGCAAACACATACAATCCTCCGACAATAAGCGATGATTCGTAGAAGTTTCTTCAAGTCCGAATTTTTTTGACATAATTTACCTACTTGGTTTTCAGCTTCAACAGTATGATGTAACTGGATTTTTACTGGACGCATTTCCTCTTCAGTTTCTAAACTCATTAACGGACTGGGATATGAAAATTCCCAAATGGAATGTAGATACTCTGGGCCTCGCCACCAAAGACTGTTGTCTTTTAGTTCCGATGGTGAAACTCCTCTCGACGCCAAATCAGCAGGGTTTTGTTTCGTTGGTACATGTTTCCATATATTGACATTGGTTAGCCTCTGTATTTCCGCGACTCTGTTACTGATGAATGTTTTCCATTTCGATGGAGGTGCAGCTATCCAACATAGTGTGATGGTGGAATCAGTCCACGCGTACATGTTGATTTGGCCTAACTGCAAAACGTTTCTAACATAACAAAGAAGACGAGCTAACATAACAGCCCCACATAACTCAAGTCGAGGAAGTGAAACTGTATTAAGAGGAGCAACTCTGGTTTTGGACATAACGAGGTGAGTGTTGATTTTCTTGTCCTTGTTTAGAACCCTAACGTAAACTGCTGCCCCGTACGCCTTCATAGAGGCGTCACTGAATCCGTGCAGCTCTAACTCCAAAATTTCTTTTTCAGTACAAATCCATCGTGGTATTCGAATTTGTTCGAGAATTGGTAATTCTGCTCGTAGAGAAACCCATTCACGCTGCAAATCCACTGAAACTGGAACATCCCATGCTAAGCCCTTCAACCACAATTATTGCATGATAATTTTTGCTGATATCACGCACGGAGAAATCCAACCAAGTGGGTCAAAAAGCTTAGCTATGGTTGACAAAATGGTTCGCTTGGTGACTTCAACTGTTTGGGTTTGGATCCACTGAAAGGTGAACGAGTCACTGGAAGGAAGCCACTTAATTCCCAACGTTTTGATATGCTCCGAAGAATCAAAAGGTAGCAGAAAATTGACTTCGCGCTCCTGTGGTGCAATATTGATTAGAGCCTTTTCAGAATTGCTTGCCCATTTACGTAAGTGGAAGCCAGCCGATAAAAGAAGTTGGTTGATTTCGGAAACCTTTCGTTGAGCTTCTTGAACTGTATCTGCTCCACTAACCAAATCGTCGACGTAAATTTCTTCACGTATCATCTGAGCTGCTAATGGATAGTTTTTCTTCTCGTCATCAGCAAGCTTGTTCAACGTTCGAGTAGCCAAATAGGGAGCGGAAGCCGTTCCAAAGGTCACTGTTTTCAACCGATAAACCTTCAAGGGATTCGTCTTGTTGTCTCGCCAGTAAATCAACTGATAGAAGGAATCTGGTTTTCTCATCTGGATCTGCCGGTACATTTTTTCGATATCAGCTGTCAAGGTAATCCTGAATTTTCTCCATTTTAGAATTATGTCCATAATGCTTGCTTGTGTTTTAGGACCAACCAAAAGATGCTCGTTTAAGGAAGTCCCATCCGTAGTTTTAAAGGCAGCATCGAAAACTACCCGAAGCTTCGTGGTTGTGCTGGACTCCTTGAAAACGGCATGATGAGGCACAACATAATGGAACTGTGATTCAAGAATTTCACCTTGGCTGACATCTACTTCTTCCATCTGATCAAGCTGAAGATACTCTGAAATGTAGGCAGAGTACTGTTTGTGTAACTCAGGGTTGATGTCGAATCTTCTTTCCAGCTGGAGAAACCTTCGTAGTGCTCCTTGCTGACTTGCTCCTAGTGCTGGGCGAAAACCTTCCTTGAATGGTAGCGAAACTTCGAAACGGCCATCTGCTAAACGCTTGGTATGTGTTATGAAGTGGTTTACACAGGCAATATTTTCTTCAGTTTCGGGATCCTCAAATGGAGATTCTTCGATTTCCCAAAATTTTCGAAGTTGTGAGTCAATGTCGATAAGCTGCAGGTGAATACGGAATTTTTCGATAGGTACCTTACCAAAGACGATCCAACCAAGTTGTGTATTTTGGGCAATGGGTGCTATAGGCTCAATTCCCCTAACAATCTCTGGCAAAACGACCTCAGAAAAGACATCACTACCCAGGAGCAAGTCAACACTAGAAGGTTTATAAAATGATGGATCGGCTAGACTCAAACCCTGAATATGAGACCATTGATGTGGAAGGAACTCTTTATTGGGAAGTAAACCAGTTAAAGTTTTGAAAACGAACGCCCTAGCACCTGTCTCAAAAGAGTTATGTAATGATTTTATTTTTAAGTCAACGAAGTTTTGACAAGAACCGGTTTTATTGTTTCCAAACCCAGAAACTTCGATGAGTGTGCGACGTTTTCTTAAATTAAGCTGTTGTACAGCTGATTCCGTGATAAATGTTGCTTCCGAATTTGAATTTGGTACCAAAGAATGTGATGTTGTATTTTTGTTATGTGGTTGTGAATTATTTGAGTACGAATTAGAAAACTGTGAATTGTTAGATTGCGAATTTTGAGCGAATGAATGTTGATTATTGTGTGACTGTTGAGAAGATTGAGAATCGTGCAAAAGTGAGTGTTGTTTCTGTCTGCAGTGGTAACACCGGTTCTCACTTGGACATTGAAATGTTTTATGGTTGTAAGCCAAACAATTTTCACAAACACCGATTTGTTTAACAGTCTGCATTCTTACAGGTATATCCAGCTTCAAAAATGAATAGCAAGAGCGAAGTGTATGTTGACCACGGTGACAGACTGCACAACTAAACTTATTCTTTTTTGACGAGTTTAAATGGAAAACCTTTGGTTTAAACTTAGATGGTTCTTTACCCGTTGATTCTTGCGACTTCGAACCTTGTTGGCAAACAACTTCCAAAGAACGGAATCTGGTTTCCAGAAAAACTGAAAATTCAAGAAAAGAAGGTAGCTCTTTCGTTAATCCTAACCTTTCTTCCCATAACTGTTGTGTTTTTACAGGTAACTTCTGTAGTAGTATGAAAATCACCATGATGTCCCAACTCTCCACTGGTACACCTAAGTTTTTTAACGCATGAAGCACTTCCTTTGACTTGTCTAGCAAACCTTTAATAGAATCTGAAGTTTCAACCCTAATCGTTGGCTGCTCGAGAAACGACCTCAATTGTGAGTTAACTAAAATTCTCTTATGATCATAACGAGTTGTCAAAATTTCCCAAGCCTCATCATAATTATCATTGTTAACTTCTAGATAATCTAATAAGGATGCAGCATTACCCTTTAAACATGATTTTAAATATGTCAACTTTTCGATGTTTGATATAGAAGAATTATTATGTATCAAGGACACAAAAAGGTCATGGAAAGGACGCCAAGTGTTATAATCTCCATAGAAAGTTGGAGGAGTTAGGCGTGGAAGCTTAATCTCACGTACAGTTGATGTCTTCATTGTACTGTTAAACTGAGACTCATCATTCTTTTCGACCTTTCTCGAACCTTCATTAGATTGACCACCATCGGACCTAACCAACTCTTCCAATTCATTTAAAATGTCAGATTTATAACACAGACAAATTTCGACAATAACATCATATAAATCCTCACATCTATCAGAAGCATCTGCGTTCTCTTCGGACTTTTCAATTTCATCGAATAATTCGCAAATTTTTCTATAATTTTCATCTAACATACTCAAACGAACATGCAAATAACTCTTAGATTTTCTTTCAGCACTCAAATTTTTATAACTTGTATAACTCTTTTTGAATTGAGCACAAGTTTTTTTTGAATAATTTCATCAGGGCTGATTCACTCATTGTAAGTAATTATATGGAATGGAATGGAATGCATTTTATTTAGCTTCGAAAGCTATTTAAATTTCATTTTACAATTTCACTTACATACTATTAAAACATGGAGTTATATATTACATTTTTTGGATCTTATCTCAAACATTTTAAAATTATTATAAAATTAATAACTACTTTGTACATGTTCAGTTAGTTTTTGTTTGAAAAACTTAAAATTAGTTAAATTTTTAATTTCTTGCGGCAAATTATTAAAATCTTGAAAACCTATATAAAATATTGTTCGTTGTCCTCTCACAGTTCTTGTTCTAGCAATTCTAAGGTCATTATTATTTCTTAAATTATAATCAACAACTTCATTTACAAGTATAACATTTTCACATAGATAACCAGGAAACATATTGTTTTTAATTTTAAACACAAATATCATAGATAACATAAAAAGTCTTTGGTTTACATTTAACCATTTCAGTGAATTTAACATATTTTGAATTGGTGTATATCTATTACATTTCAATATTATTCTCATTATTTTGTTTTGCTGCAGTTGCAGTCTATTTTTATGTCTTTGTTGACACATATAAAGTAAACTGGCACAATAATCAAAATGAGGTTTGATTAATACATTATATAGTTTAGTAGCCATACTCATGGATATATTTTTCCTGATTTTTCTAAGGACACCAATTTTTTTAGATATTTTTTTACAAATATAATTAACGTGTTCGTTAAAATTTAGATGTTCATCTAATACAATACCCAAATATTTTATTTGTTTTACTTGTTCAATCTGTTCATTATTGATAGATACATTAATAGACACATTATTATTATAAGACAAATTAACAGGAAAACATCGAAACACCATACATTTAGTCTTAGCAACATTAAGCACCAGTCTGTTCATCTTCAGCCATATATTTATTCTTTCTAGATCTTGATTTAATACTTCTAAACAATGGTTTAAGTTTTTGCCAGATACATATAGCAGACCATCATCAGCAAACAGGATAAGCTTCGATGCTTGTACACCCTTGCTCATATCGTTAATGAACATAAGAAATAACCACACACCCAATATTGTGCCTTGTGGGATACCAATGTTCACATCAATTGGAAGCGATATCTTCCCATTCACCGATGTACGTTGTGTTCTTCCCTGGATAAAAGATTTAAACCACTTAAGCTCCGTTGATTTTATTCCAAAATACTTTAGTTTTTTTTTTTAAATGTTATGATCAACAGTTTCAAAAGCTCGTTTTAGGTCAAGGAAAACCGCAACTACAAAATTTTTATCATCAATTTCTTTTCGCCATGTGTTTATCACAAAATTTAAACATGTTTCACATGAATGGTTTGCTCGGAATCCTGATTGGTAATTACCTAGAAGGTTTTGCCCTTCTAAGTGTTGTTGGAGTTGAATCACCACACATTTTTCAATAATTTTTTCATACAACGGCATCATGTTTATAGGCCGAAAGTCACTAAGTGTTTTTGGATATGGGACCTTTTTTGTTGGCACTACAAGTGATTCTTTCCAGTATTGAGGGAAGACACCAGCACTAAGAGATATATTGACTATTCTTGTTAATACTGGGCCAATTATAGATAAGGAATCTTTAAACATTTTAACACTCATAAAATTAAAATCTCTTTTTTTGTTTATCATGTCTATTGCACTGTTTATGTTTTCTAGAGTAATAGTCTTGAACTTAAAATCTATATTGCAATGTTCTAGTAAATTTACATAGTCACAAAATATCACAGATCTGGTTATATCGTTAATAGACTGAACGAAAAAATCATTGAATTTAACACTTAATATTGCACTATCATTTATCACAGAACCGTCTTCAAATTGCACATTAGATATTGCATCATCATTTTTCTTTAGGACATATTTTTTTAATTTTCTCCACATGTCTTTCTGTGTGCTTGCAGTTTCAATTTGCATTTTAATAAAGTTGGATTTTGCTAGACATATTGTCTTTTTATAATAGTTTCGACAACGTTGATATTCCAACCGTGCATTTTCCTCATTACCTAAAACTGCTCGTCTGTAAAGACTAATTTTTATATTTTTCATAATATTTATTTCACTGGTAAACCACTCTGCATTTACATATGGGACATTCTTTTCTTTGATCATAGAATTAACCACCGCTTTAATATTCGACACAAATTGATCACATAATACATTTAGACTAAATGGCTGATCATTATCAAAGTCATTAAATAAAGGAATATCGGACAATTTTAACAGAAAAACATTTTGGTCATATACACAGTATTTGATTTTCTTTTTGTCATTTCTCTTATGTTGGTTTTTTATTGATAAATCGATTGTTTCATGGTCACTAATTTTTAGGTCTTTATTAACTTTAGTATCTACAATATCGGTACAGTTTGTTATCACATAATCTATTAACGTTTTTGAACTATATGTTATTCTTGTTGGTTCATCAATAGTCATACACAAATTATTATCATTAACAATATTGGAAATACGCTTTGTATAAGTATCATTAACATCAAACCAGTCTATATTTACATCACCCATTATAATAAAATTACCACATTCAAGAAGATATTCTATCCATGTTTCCAACTCATTACAAAAGTCATTTTTAGATGATAAGGGGCTAGGAGATCTATACAACGCACAAAGGTTTATCACAGGGTAGCTTTCGTATTGCACTTTTAATATTATACACCAATATTGCATACTGGCTTTATATTTGTTCAAAATATTACATTTCAAATATTTTTTTACATATACAACCACACCTCCAGTATGACTGGATTCGCTTTCACAGCTTATAGGGTAGTAAAACCCTTCTAATTGAACAAAGTTTAAATCGTCAGGGTCAGTAACATGGGTTTCAGTTATAACTAGAATGTCAACATTTTCAGCGCGTACTAAACTTTCAATTTCATTAAAATTATTTAATAAACCACTTGCATTTAAACATATACACCTTATATTATCTAGTTGCTAGTAATCAGTTCTTTCCTCTACTATTCTAAGTTTTCTCTGATAAACTGCACAATTAACATCATTTGCCTTATGGTAGGTATTTAAGTCCATTTTCAATTTGATGTTTGTATTGTGGCAATTTATACATTTAATTTCTTCACTTGTACACATTTTCACATCATGGCTTTCTGTACATCTAACACAAATTTTTTGATTAGTGCATATTTTTGCTGAATGGTTATAACCGCAACAGTTGTAGCACCTTATTACATTTGTATGAGGATATACTCGGCACCTATCCCATCCAATGTTTACTTTCGTACCTTCAATAACTTTTGCATAGGCAACACCTTCCATTTCAACAATTGCATTATAGAAATTATTTTTTGGCGACAGATATATATGTATACTCTTGATATCGTATTCACTTAACGCATTTTGATTTTTAAGAGATTTAACTAGTTCATCTTCACTAACTTTCTCTTTCACACCCACTATAATTACACGCGGTTTTATTCGTACTGGTATTTTGACATTATAATTATCACCATGTTTCTCTTTGAAAGCATTTTCAATTTTTTTTACCGAACTTTCATCTCCTTTAATAACAACCGCACCATTTTGAATGTTTTTCATTTTATTTATTTTTAACTGCATATTTGTTGGATTTATAGAATTTTTTATAACATCTCTTGTTTTGTTATTGTCTTGATTTTCTTTTGGTTTAATTATCACCACATTATTCTTTTCTTTAATTTTATCAGCGTATGTAGCTTTTGCTTGTATTGGTATTGTTTTTGTTTTCTCACTCATATTTTTAAACTCTTTGACTAGGTCATCTTTAATTTCCTTGACTACATTCTTAACAGCACTTAGATTTTCATTTTCCATATTTTTAACATCCTCACATATTCTGTCACTCTGAGTTTTAAATGATTCACTGTATTTGTTTATTTTTTCCATTTCTTTTACACTTTTTTCACAAGACTCTTGAATACTTCTCATTTCTTGAAGCCTATCAAAATATCTGTTTTCAATTGCCTCTAATAGTCCTTTAATTTCTAATTCACTTTTTTTTAAAGATAATTCAAATTCATTTTTATATTCTTTTAAATAGTTTCCATTGTTTTTCACAGTTTCTTGTACATCTCGCACCGCTAAATCTACATTGTGTATGTACATAACACAGTCATCACATATAAATTTCACCATTGTGTTTGTGTCTAATACCCCACTGCTATAGCGGTCGAGTCCACTACATGCAATTTTTTGGTGGAATATTTTACCGCATATGCCGGCGCATTCTATTCCAGATTCCCCAGTAATTACATGTTTGCACTTAAAACACTCCATTTTAACTATATTTTAGAGTTTTAAACTCCAGTACACATAAGTTCATTAATTTTGCGCACCGGAAAATATTTAAACTCGTAATACTCGTTAATATAAAGCAAAAATACGTTTGATTTTACTCCGTTTGATTGACACACGTCTGTACTCTTCGGATATGTCGTCACTTCTCTTCATATTATAACACTCAATATGTGTATGATTTAAAATTAAATTGAAATTAATTGCACTCACTTTGATTAACAGGATGCTCGCTGAAAAATCCACAGGAATTCCGATGACCTGAACAAGATTCTGGATAACGCGATTTACAACAGCAATGAACGGTGACAACGTTAACAACGGCAATGCAGCAACAGTAATAACGGACAACAGCTACAGATGAATATCAATCCACTTTCACAATCGGTAGTCAAATTATAAATTCGATGATGTATATATTAATTGCAGCTACTTGGTGTTTCTTTGGATAGAACGCTGACGATTCCTTGGACAGGACTGGTTGGGCACTTCGTTGGACAGGACGGTATATATGTAGATTATCCGGCTCGAAGGACCAAAATGTTTTCGCGATAAATTGTTTAATTAAAAACACAACTCTTTTTATCAACGTTATAAATGTATTATATTTATGTCGACTTGACAGTTAAAATTACTTGTTACAAAAAAAAACATCTAATGACTAGGTACAATTTAATATATAGCAAAAAAAAAAATTAATAAACAAAATTGAATTTGACAATTAAACAAAATGACAATTATTTAATGATGACATGGGACTTAAAACAAATGACAATTACTTGATGATGACATGGGCCTTAGGTGGCGTTCTAGTTCATAGCTCAACAAACCTAAAATATAATTTGTCAGTATAAGACACACAATTTCATGAAACTTACCTTTGAATTTAGTGGTAAGCAGGCTTAACAATAATTGGGTCTTCGTTCAATAAAATAATGATAACCTCACTTCACAAGTATTGGGCACAAACTGGCATTAGTCGCTGTTCGACGAAAATACGTCGCGAGATCCCAGAAGAGTGAAAGAGACCGATATATCATTATGGCGCCAAAAATGCATGGTTTGGTCACAATTCAACCCGATTACGGTAGATGTCGCTAACAAAAGGCTGTATCTGTTCGTAACTCAATTTTGACCTATGTCTTAATGGGTCAGTGTTCCATTAAGCATGCGATTTGTTTAACCAAGGTTGGCGTTTAGCTTCAAAATGTAAGGCTGATTACACTCCCAATCGTTGACGTTACGAAGAAGACTTGTGGGTTTCAGGATGCAACAATATATAAGTAATATCCTGAACAAATTGTTGAAGGTAGTTACATCGTACTTACGGCATTCTTTATTATTACTGCTTGAAGAACGTAAGAAACTAGTAAAATTAAAGTGACGAGGTTGGGTCGAGACAATTAAATAATTGAACAGCCCGTTAAAGCGCACCGGCATTACTTGAGTGCAGTGCTTTTTAAAATGTCCCTTTTTGTGGCAGAAGAAACACTCAACACCAATGGTTTCATTTATTTTTGGCGCGCTGCCACCGCCCGCCGCCATTACGATTTAGCCGCTCTGCGTTTCTTTTGGACAATTTTAATGCACTTTCACTTGGTATCGAACTCCCTCGTCGGGAAAACTCTTCTAATAACTTCGATTGCACAAGATCGAATATTAATTCATTTTCCTCAGTTGCCCTTGTTTCTAGTGCGGTTATTAGAGTATCGTAGCTCCTTGGAAGACTACTCAAAAGCATCGCCACGCTCCACTGCTCCGACAGCTTCTCTTCGCCGATGGCAGACAGACGCTCAAATAGGTTCACCATTTCTGTAATTTGTCTTTCCACATTACCTCCTTCTTCCACGCGTAAGCTGCATATCTTCCGCATCAGTTGTACTTTGTTGCTCAATGTATTCTTTTGATGATAATTTTTAAGGTTGTTCCAAGCGTCCACCGATGTGGTGGCCTTTCTAAAGTGTTGCAACTGGTTATCTTCTACTGAAAGGGCGATTGTTGCTGCCCGTGCCTCAGTAGGAAGGGGGGCACTGTGGACTGGGAATTCCGAGCCAGAAAGAGATAGCACTATGTTTGAGTGAGATAGGTGATAAGTAGTTAATTTTGCGGTAACGGCAATGAGTTGTGGTGAGACGATAAGGATTTAGTGTTATGTTGGCGGCGAGTAATTGTTTGAAGTTTGTTTGGCGGCATGTGACGCGTGCGGCCGGCGGCGCTTGTATAAAATGATAATAATAATAATAATTATTCAAAAGCGGTTGTAGTTTGAAATTTTCAGAAATGATAAGAATATAAGAATTTCAATGTCTTATCAGTATTGATGTTTTGCGGTTAGGAGCGCGTGCCAGTGTGAGTTATAGAAATGTGTAATGGTGTTATCACAATATGTTTTTTATGATTCATTGTAATTTGTGGTTTGTATTTTGTTTAATGGGTTTATATGCCTACATACAAATGTGAGAAAAAAATTTATATTCTAGCAATGATTGCGGTAATCATTAAAAAAGGTAGAACGTTTGGCTTAAGTGTTTATTTTTAGAACAGCTCTGATATAGAGAACATTAATTGGGGAAGTAGAAAAAACAATATGTTTTGGTGTGAAAGATTAAGGGAAGGAGAAACATTTTGTATCTGTGAATCTGGATGGTTGGACATAAAATTTACGGATGTAATATTCTATAATGACACATTAAAATTGATGCTACAGCCAGAATATGGAAGCGAATGCGTTTTGTTTCATATTAGAAATGGTGAGACCGTATCGCCTATTCTGAGTTTTAAGTTGCAGTTTCAATCTATTATTGAATATTACTTTTCATAAGAAAAAAAAAAAAAAAAAAAGTAAAATGAAATGAATAAAACATAAAATTATATTATAGGAGGGGAGTTAACACAGAGCGGAACGATCACACCTCATTCGAATGCTGTAAAGAGAAAAGAGGGTGAATATCCTTCGCTTTGTCCATTTGGTGAGGCTGAATTACTTAATGAACCTCAAAAACTTAAAAAGAAAAAAGACAGTCATCGCATAGAAATAGAGACAGTTGAACGATTTCATGACACATCATTTCAATCGAATGTATTTTAATATATACAAGATGAGATAAGAATAAAAGATGTGAGAGAGAGATGAATATAGATAGAATAAAAATTATATAAAATTTAAAATTTGAGTGTAATGTTTATTAGTTTATGACAAACCTTTGGATAACAAGCATCTTTTTTTAAAAATGTTGTTTTACTTATCAGTCTTATGTCTGCTTTTAATTTGTCCTTCATTAATTGCTACTTTGCCATTACCTGTGGATATAAATTTGCAACAAGCAAACATAACTGACAATCTCTCTTTTTCATTGAGTTTACCTAATAATGATACTGTGCAGATAGGTTTATCGTTTCGTTTGTTAACCTTTACAAATGGTAAAACTTCTCTTAATACCACAACAACAACCGATACAACATCATTTCAAAATGATGCAACAGTGACTTCAACAACAGCAAGAACGGTAAATAAAATTTTGGAGGAGAAAAAAATAGTAACCGTAGAGGAAGCAATCGAGAGTTTTAGGCAACACTTAATTAAAAAAGAAACTGAAATATCAGGGATTATACAAAGTAAGGATTTTTTTATAGACATTTCAAGCTTGAGTTTGATGAAGATAAGGCACTAACTGTTCGATGTTCGTATGATAGCAATTATAATTTGCGCACTCTAAGCATTAAATGTTATGAGTATCATAAATATGAAACTGAGAGAGTATTAAGTAATGGAGAAGTTGAGGTCTTTATGAAGGAGGATCTCGCATACAAATCTGATGTCGAATTACTGAATTTCAAATCATTAAAACAATCATACCATATGAATATCTCTTAAGAAAAAAAAATGTATAAGTGTATATATCAATAAAGATTTTTATTTAAAAAAAAATTACAAAAAGATGTGTCTTATTTATTAATTTTAGGTATAGGAATCCAAGAGTTGTGATCGTCAAATAATCGATCTTTTTTCCTTTGAAGCACTTCCTCGACTAGATATGTATCGGGGAACTTAGTTTTCTGTAGTTCAAGCTCATAAAACCCTCCTTTAATGGGATGTCCTTGGTGATCTTCCAATAGGTACGTTATTGGATTTGAGCGTTGCACTTTGGCTATCTTAAAGATTTCTGTGGTCCAATTCGGTGTGTATCCTTTATCGAAAACATGTTTGTATTTACTAATTCTGACAAAATCCCCGGTTTTAAACTTTGGAGTAATATGTATTTTGATGTGATTATAGATCTTGGAGAGTAATATTTTTTCATTTGCAGCATTGACTTCAGATGGTTTCATATTTATCGTACGATGTTTGGAATTATTGTACGTTTTTGTTAGTTGTTCTATAATATCAATCCAACGATATGAACCATTTAAACTAAATTCTTTCCACATCCAAGTTTTCAAGGTACGATTAAATCGTTCAACAATGGAAGCTTTGAGAACACTAAATGTAGAGTAATGATTGATTTGAAACTTTTTCATAAGTTTTTCAAACGATGCATTGAAAAATTCTTTTCCATCATCTGTTTGTAAATTTTTTGGGTGACGACCTTTATTAAATATATCTTCCATAGCCTGAGTGACACTCGTTCCTGTTTTATTTTTAATAGGAGCCGTCCAAGCAAATTTAAAAAATGTATCAATAACTGTGAGAAGATATCGATAATTTTCGTTTTCGGGTGAATACACAACCATCTCGACTAGGTCGGCTTGCCATAAATCATCTAGACCCTTAATAATTACTCGTCTTTTTGGAAAATTCCTTCGAGCAGGCTTATGTAGTTCTTCAACAACGTTTCTCTGACTCATCTTTTTATTGAATGACAAAAACAAAGTATTTGTTCATGCATTTTATTAATTAAAAATATTTCTATATAATAACTACAAGTTTAAGTCATACTATTTCAATCTTTTTTATACAAAGACATCAGTTTTTTTATTTTTAACAGTCTATTTTCAAGCATGTAACATGCGCATGTATCTGGACCATTTTTGCATAAGTTTGAAGACCATGGGCAGTTATCGAAATGACATCCATGTTTTGATGTTGTAGTAGATACATTCATAAATCTTTTCAAAAAGATTACACAATTCAAAAGCTCTTCATGATGTTCTTCCAGTATATTATGATGATTTGTTTTCAGAAACTGTAGAATTTCATCAAAAATTAATAAAAAATCTATGTTAGACATAATGATTGAGTTCTCCACACTGAGGAGATAGATTAAAGACTAAAGTTATATAATGACTGGTTTTAAGTTTTAATAATTAATAGAATTGTCTTTAATTTCATTTTCAGATTTTTTTTTCTTATTATCAATTGTGTCAAACAGTAGTTTCTCAAATTTTTCAACTACTCCATATTGGATGTATTCTTTAAGTTGTTCGTATGTTTCATCAACATATTTTTTGGTAGCAGCGTCTTCCTGTTTTTGTGGTTCTTGAACATTTTTTAACCGTTTAAAGTGTATGTTGTAATCTCCGCTTTCTGTTTTGAGGAATCCCTCTCCAGCTGGTCCAGTCAAACCCCGCTCTCCCTGTACACCTGGTGGTCCCTGCTCTCCTTGTTTTCCTCTTGGTCCTCTGGGTGGGATTCTATTTGATAAACGACCAAATTTATCAACACTCATCTTTTTTTTATTATTATTCGATAATATTGGCTTCTTTAAGTTCTTCAATGATTGAAATAATTTCGTTAGAGTTATTGTTGTGTCCAGCTTGTTGTGAACCAATAAGAAGTCTCAATCGATCTATTAGTTCATTGGGATTATCCCAAAATATATAGTCTTTTTTCAAATTTGATAATTGCATTATTCCACTTCCTGAAGGTATTTGTAGTGTTGAAGATGATGGCGATGGGGTATTAGAAGTATTTGTTCTTAATCCGAATAATTTACTTATAATTTTTTTATACTTATAACCTCTATTGCCGTGTACTTTTCTCTGTGAATTATGATCAATTCTATGAGCATTAGTGTCATGTAATATAGTCCTGTAGTTTTTTAAATCTTCATTGGTGTAAACTTGTTTATCAGGGTTTTTCTTAATTATAAGCTCATATAACCCATTTGTTCCTTCGAAGGTTTTATTTTTAATTTCTATATCTTTTCCGATAAGGTTTAACTCACTATTACCGATGTACATTTTTCCATCTTTTGAATGTACACCATACGTTTTATCAAGGGTGTTGGAATTATGTAGAAATAAATCTATATATTTTTTAGGTGTGTCATGAAATTGTTCTTGTGACAAGCGTTCTGCAAAGCTACCATGGCTTGACTTGTTCTTTGTTCTTTTTGGAGTAGTATTACTATCGATGGAAAAAATTGGTGAATCATCATCATCATCAATAGAAGTTTTGGGGGTGGTGAATTCTTCATGAAAATGTTTCTTCTTATCATAATCATTTTCTTGTGATTGAGGATGTTCAAAATTGAGCTTTATTTTCTTTAAAGGACCATTTATAAGGTTATGTTGATCTTGTTTGATATTTGATTTTTTTACTAATTCGTTTAGTGGTTTCGTAAGAGGTTTAAGAGTTTCTTCAATTTGAGTTTCGTAAGCTTCCCTACCGATCTTAAGAGCTTTGTATTTCTTTCGTAGAGCATCTGTAGTTTTAATTAATTCCTTTGTTAGTTTTACATCTATATTCATCATTATGTAAACATTTATTTCTTCCTACAGAGGCAAGTGGTTAATAAGTTTCGAAGTTGTTGAAAGAATCGTTCAAAAAGTTTTAAACTGAATTTGATATTGAGATTACTGATCTTAACTGAAGAATACTGGGTCTCAATCTGGGTGCTTTTTACTGCTACTATCTGCTCGCTGTACTGCTCTGTACTGTTCTCATAGAACATTTCTATACATATGGTATTAAATCAAAAGTGTTATTTGTTTTATAACTATAAAGAAAACAGTCAAAGCCTTTTCTATAACGACCTTCATTCAAAGGACTATCCTTGTCAATTACCACAAATCCGTAATTTGTCTTCCAACATTCTGCACAAACTATTCTGAATGTATTAAATGTCATATCTGAATTAACATGATCATTATATATATGTTTTAGATTCATATCGTCCTGTTTGAAGATGATTAGTAAATTCGCATTGTCTCGAATTAAGTGTTTGGGTATTCTTGTATAAGTTTGGCATAAGTAAAAACTATCAATATGATGATGCCGTCCCATACTGAAGTAAACTCGAACTGTGTCTTGTTTTTCACAGGCAATATCGTCAAAAATAAATATAGAATTTGGTTTAGCCTCTTCGGGTGAAATAACATCACTGTTATTGACAAAAGTGAAGAAACCCATATTTTTAATAGGTTTTATGGCTTTTCGTAAAAACTCATACTTTGGCTGATGTAAGGATTTAGAATATATATAGATATTTTCAAATTTTAATCCATTTGGATGTTGTAACAAACTCATCATGACATTTGTTTTTCCGCAATTTGAGGGACCAGTAATTAACCCTCTTATACTATGAGGGAATAGTTTACCACGTTTTTTTCTTTCAATATTGTTAGCCAGTTCCATATTTATTACTGGTAACTGGCATTGTTGTTTAACGAAACGCATAGTTATTAAAACTAAATGATTTCCTATAAATGACAAGTTTATATTTTAAAAGTGTCATATGACATCCAACCATTCTTACGCTAAGATAATCATTTAAAATGATTGATTATTCCAAAAAATCTATCAGTCGACCAAACATTGTGAAAGGAAAAGGTTTATTAAATACTTTAATTAACAAACTACCTCTTGAACTACATTTACCTGGTTATCAATACTGTGGACCTGGAACAAAACTCCGACAACGTCTAGCTCGAGGGGATCCGGGAATTAATTTGCTTGATCAAGCGTGCAAAGAACACGATATATCTTATTCTAAATTTAAAAATACATCTGATCGACACATTGCCGATAGGATTTTAACTGAAAAAGCTTGGCAACGAGTTCAATCCGGAGACGCTAGTATAGGTGAAAAGGCAAACGCACTATTGGTTACCAATCTTTTGAAGGTTGGGTTGTTCTAAGAATAAAGACAAAAAGCCTAAGAAAAAAGCGAAAAATAAAAAAGAAAACGACAATAAGTCAAATTTAGATAAAAATGCTAAGCAACTCTCATTTAGAAAAATAATAACAGTTATTGGAAATAATATTAAACGTAAAAGACCCTTCAATCTGGAAAAGGCAATCCAAATAGCCATATCATCTGCTAAGAAAACAGTAAGAAAAAACAGTAATAACATTAAGACACCCAGAGTTATTTCTGTACCGAAAATTGGTGGTGTAATTCCATTTCTTGTACCGTTGTTTGCTGGACTTTCAGCTCTTGGAGCTTTAACGGGAGGTGCTGCAGGCGTAGCAAAAGCTGTCAACGATATTAGCATTGCTAAAAAAGATTTAGAGGAGAAAAAGCGTCATAATCAACAAATGGAATCCATTGCAGTAGGCCAGGGCTTATACCTTAAACCTTATAGAAAAGGGTTTGGACTTTATTTAAATCCACAGCCAAAAAACTTCTAAGTTCGCTACCCAATCGTGCATTAAATGAAATTTGAGAAATTTTGCAAGGAAATTCATTCCGAATTTTCGAGGAGTTTTCATGAGAGATAATTTACCAAAAACTAAACCTTTGAAAAACGAGTGTGGAATTGTAAATCTAGACTCATCAATTGGCCCTGGAACACACTGGGTAGCGTATTATAAAAAAGGCAACCAAATTGAATATTTTGATAGTTTTGGAAATCTTCAACCTCCTATTGAAATTATTAATTATTTGGGTGAAAAAATTAATTATAATTATACAAAATACCAAGATTATGACTCTTTTAACTGTGGTCATTTATGTTTAAGATTTTTATATGAATGTTATTTTCAATAAATAAAGAGTTTTATATACAATGGCTTTCATTATGTTTTTCATCATCATGGCAATGACACTTACACTGAGCGGGAGAACTTCCCTTCTATCAGCTGAATATTTTCCACCGCTGAACTTGGATAAAGACTATGTTTGTGGATTGATTGATTTTCACACGTACAACTCTATACCGAATGTTGATGCGAATAATAATTTGTTTCATGTGGGCGAATATGAAATTGAAATCCCAATAGGATCGTATGAAATTGATGCTATTGCAGAATATATATCCGAAGAATTATTATTGCGAAATTCCTCCATTATTATTGCAATAGAAGCAAATAATAACACAATGGAATGTCAAATCCAATGCAACGAGAACATATATTTCAATAAGAACAGAACCATAGGAAAATTATTGGGTTTCAGTAAACGTGTTCTCGAAGGTAATAAAACTCATTTGTCAGATTTACCTGTTGACATAAACAAGGTTACTGGCTCTTATTTTAATAATACTCCTATGCATACAATACATGAATTCTCACCAGAAACAGGGTCAGGGTATAAAATCATTGAAGTTCCAAAAAATGTCATCTATCTACCTGTGAATGTCAAACGAGTAAGTACTATAACATTAAAACTAGTGGACCAGAACGGAGACTTAATAAATTTTAGAGGAGAAAGAATAACTGTTCGATTACATTTAACCCCAATATTAGAATAATGATAATCTACAATAATTATTTAACAGATATCAAAGGTAACCATTTAACTAGTTCTTCCCGAACATCAACACTGTCAACACCTAAGTTATCACCTGAAAATAAAGCCTATCTTCTGTCACTGGGATTCAAATTAAAATAAATTTACAATATGAACGATATATTAAATATTACTCAAGGACCCATCTTTGATAATAGCATATCTAAGTTTGAGTACCATTGTTACTCACCATTTCTTCAGTCCTTCAATCCGAGTGATGAAATACGTATTCCCATACAACAACAAGACTTATGTATATTACCTAGTGAAAGCTATATTTATATAGAAGGGAGTCTAACAAAAGCAGATGGAACTGTTTCAGCAGGAAAATTAACTAATAATGCAATGGCTTTTCTTTTTGAAGAAATACAATATGAACTGAATGGAGTAAACATTGACAACAATAAAAATGTGGGAATAACATCGACCTTAAAAAATTATATTTCTTTAAACGAAAATGAAAGTAAGAGCTTGGAAAGTGGATCATGGACTGGGGGTAGCAGCAGTTTTTCTCTTGCATTGGGTACTTTTAATTTTTGTATAAAACTCTGCTGCTCATATGTATAATATATTTGCTTACCCACTCATTATGTGTGTGAGTGGTTTTGCTCAGTCAATATGTATTCCTTCTTCGTTTCCTTGTTTACTTGCTCATGTATGTGCAATACATTTAAGCTATCGTTGGCTTGGGTATATATCCCGCATTCGTGTTTCACCGTCGCGACGGGCAATTGAAAAGAAAAAAAAAATAAATAAATTGCGCAGCTGGCTGCGTGTAATTATTGTTTTGTGGACTTTCGGTGGATGGAAAAAAGAATATATACATTCTGATTTCTTAACGACTTGCTGAGATGCAGAATGAACTTTCGCATTAAACTAATTTTATTTATTTATGGCAAATTGGTAATCGTAAGTTTATCTGGGGTATCGAACACTAGCAGTAGAACTTTACTTGCCAATTTTAATCGCGCACTTTCGTTGGCTTTTTAGGAGATATTACTTATCCAGACTCGACACGGAACAAAATGTATACTACCTACCGAATTTCTAACGCGAAAAAACTTAATTATTCCAACTTCTTAAATAAAAACACAATACAAACGATTTTTGTTGTGGGGAAAACCCTAAGGTAAAAAACCCTACATTTCCTAGCTGCTGGTCCAACCTGGCTCTTTAGCTTCCTTTCGATAACTACCTACATTACATTGTTATAATCGCTTTGGCGCATTCTACTTAGGTATAAATACAAGAGTATAATACATGTGAAATATATATTGTTACATTGCATTTTATATTGGTTTCTGCACTTGATGCGACTCACTTGATGTGTGTTTACTTTGACCCAAGAATGCGAACGACGCACTTGATGTATTTAGGATACGAATTCCGTTGCTCTGGTTCTATAAACAAAATTGGTTTAATTATTTATCGCTGACTATGTTTTCTTAAGTACCCGAATGGATAATGCACATTGTGTAAATGTATATCGTAAATCAACTGAGAACTGTGGTCCCTTTTGAGTAGGGTTATATAATATGAATATTAAGGGTAGATTGTGGTGCCTTAACTTATGTATATTGTAAAATTGAAAATAAATAAAAGGCAAAAAACAGTACTTCACTTGTATCACACTTTATTCCCTTAGAGTCTAAAATTGTTTGACAGTAGGCAGATATTATAACAATTTTGACATCTTAAAGGACATTTGTTTAACCAAGGTTGGCGTTTAGCTTCAAAATGTAAGGCTGATTACACTCCCAATCGTTGTCGTTACGAAGAAGACTTGTGGGTTTCAGGATGCAACAATATATAAGTAATATCCTGAACAAATTGTTGAAGGTAGTTACATCGTACTTACGGCATTCTTTATTATTACTGGTTGAAGAACGTAAGAAACTAGTAAAATTAAAGTGACGAGGTTGGGTCGAGACAATTAAATAATTGAACAGCCCGTTAAAGCGCACCGGGATTACTTGAGTGCAGTGCTTTTTAAAATGTCCCTTTTTGTGGCAGAAGAAACACTCAACACCAATGGTTTCATTTATTTTTGACGCGCTGCCACCGCCCGCCGCCATTACGATTTAGCCGCTGTTCGAAGGTACACGAACAGAACTGATGACCAATTCGATGAAGACGTATCATTAATGTCAAATACGTTCCACAACTATGTCAACGTCAGATCAAAGGTCAAATAGAAGTCAAATGTCATAAAATTAATGGCTAAAATATACAATTCGACTATACAACATACAAGATAATAAAACAATTCAATTTCTTAACTCAAAGTGGTTGCATCTTTATTTTTCTCATTTTGAAGTTACCTTTTTTTTTGCTTATTTTTTATGATAAAAATTTCAAGTCGTTTAACATTTGGTCCTTCGAGCTTTAAAATTAGAATCAGTTTTTTAGGAACAATAAACATTAAAACAAACTTTGTGTGCGGTGTGTGCCCCCATATTAAAAAAAAAAAACGAATTTACGATTCGTATGTAAAACATTCACGTGACTTTAAATTGTGCATTGCAAAATCGTTTTTTAATCACTGATTGATTCTGTTTTTTAACAAATTAACTTAAAATCTATTTAATTTAACTTAAATTTAACTTAAAAATAATTTAAAACTAATTTCTGAACAAAAGTGTCCAGTAGAGACACTACAAATCGACATTATCATCGATCATCAACGTTGGCAGCAGCAGCAGCAGTAGCAGCATCAGTAGCAGCATCAGTAGCAGTTGCAGACAAGCAGTAAGTCTTGCTTTACGTGTTGTAAACTTGTCTATTTCGATTTTTCTTCGTCATTTCTGTTGATTTTTAAAAGAAAATAAATATTATTATGGCCGAAACCAAAAATTACAAATATGGTGAGGTACAAAAAGGTATTTTAGCTAAGGTGATAAAGGATCTTACCAACTTTAAAAAATCTCCAAAAGACCGTAAGGTAAAATCCTATGCTTCAGCTCGTCTAAGCAAATTGGAAGAAGATGTTCTTTCGGCTAAAACGTATCATGAAGCTATCATTGGGGGTGGTATGCTGGAAGAAGGGATGAAAGTTGAAGAGTTAAAGGCGGTATATGAACAAATAAGTGATATTTACCTGGAATATCGTGCAGAGCTGGTGGAAGCAATCGAAAAATCGTCACCAATCGTTGCAACCCTTCCAATCCAAGGTGCTCCGCCCAGTAATACAGCTGCACCATCAACGTATTCGGGGTTAAGGCTTCCACGAATTGATTTGCCAAAATTCGATGGTTCATATACCACCTGGCGCGCTTTTCACGACAGGTTTCAATCCCTAATCCACAACAACAACAGTCTAGATGACATCGACAAGCTGCACTTCTTGCAGTCGTGCTTGACTGGTGATGCAAATCGATTTTTGCAGAATTTTTCTGTAGAGGCTGCCAGCTACGATAAGGCTTGGAATTTGTTGAAAGATCGATACGATCATAAGCGCATTCTGGTGCACACCCAAATGCAAACGCTTTTTGGTCAACCATCCTTGACTCGTGAAACTGCAACGGGTCTAAAAGATCTGCTGTACACCACCAGGGAATGTTTTCTCGCGCTAGAGAAAATGGATGTGCCTGTTTCCACCGTCCTTATTTGGTTCCTTCATCAGAAACTTCCGCAGTCGTGCCAAAAACTATGGGAAGAAAAATTAGGTAACAGAAAAGATTAGGTAACAGAAAAGATTTACCGAGTTTTTGGAGATCCGTTTTCGAACTCTTGAAGTTATTGGTCAACAAGAGCATGAAGCAGCATTCCGGACTAAAGAAGAGCCACACGTCAAAACAAGGCCACGCGTCCAACCAGCTAAGACGAAAGTCATGCATGCAAAGCAGGTCGTCAAACAGCCATCCAAAAAAGTAGACAAGAGCAACACCGTAGAGCAATTGATTTGTAAGCTGTGCAGTCAAGGCAAACACACATTGAGAAAGTGCCAACAATTCCTCAACATGGATGTCAAAGGTCGACAAGAAACGGTTTACAGGCTGAAAATATGTGAAAATTGTTTGTCCTACGGACATCTTGTTGCAACTTGCTACAGTTTTACGTCGTGTTACTTTTGCCAACAAAGGCATCATTCTCTGCTACATGACAAACAGCAACATGTAACTGGAAGCAACACACATATACAACAACAACTGCCTGCAACTGCGTCTTCATCTCAAGCGAAAACATTCCAGACATCCATAAATCCAAATGCTCCTGTGTTCCAGCCAACGGTTGAACATCAACAAATGCAGTCAACTCACGGACATGCATTTAACTACCACGCGTTGCAAGGTGGTTACGCACAACAGGTGCTCATGGCGACAGCGGTAGTAAAGGTACGAGCAGCAGATGGTAAGTTACGTCTTTTACGTGCTCTGATCGATACAGGGTCAGAAAAGTCTTTCATCAATGAAGCAGCTGCACAACTCCTGAAACTAGAAAGAAGGCGAACAAATGTAGAGGTATCCGGGTTAGGGTTGGTCAACAACGGCACTGCGCAACACTCCGTCGAAGTAAGATTTGCTTCTCGCCACTCGACGTTCGAGACTGCCATCCAGGCGTTGGTCTTCAAGTCGTTGACTGGCCATCTCCCGACCCAGCGAGTGGTACCTGGCATTTGGAGCCATCTGAAAGGTCTTTCGCTAGCTGATCCGCATCTCTATGAGCCTGCACCCATAGACTTACTTCTTGGAAGTGAAGTTTGCGCCGAAATACTCCTTCCTGAAATAAGACGTCCAGAAGATGGAAATGGGCCTATAGCACAAAACACAGAACTGGGGTGGATTGTGTTTGGTAAAGTTTCAGCCGAGATTCCCCAGCAAGTCCGAAGTTTCGTTCAAATTACGGACCTGAGTTCACAGATAGAGAAGTTTTGGGAGATGGAAGAGACGCCTTATCAGAAGCAAGATACTGAAGAAAATATTGCTTGCGACAAACATTTTGATCAACACACAACACGTTTGCCTGACGGGCATTATGAAGTGAAGTTACCATTCAAAGGTGAAGGCTATCCAGCAATGGGATCGAGTCGTCAAAGTGCCTTACGACGATTTCTTCATCTGGAGAAGAGGCTTGATTCAGATCCAAAGCTTGCTGAAGGTTACAAAAAATGTATCCAAGAATACAAAGAGCTTCATCATATGGAAGAGATAGATGCTAATGATGCGGTTTTAGAAACCCCATTCCACTATTTCTTACCGCATCACGCGGTTTTCAAAGAAGCAAGTTCTACAACCAAACTGAGAGTGGTATTCGATGCTGCAGCGAAAACATCAGATGGCAAATCTCTCAACGATTGTTTGCTAGTGCGTCCAAAATTGCAATCAAGTATCATAGATCTTGTTTTGAAATGGCGGACTCACCGAGTAACTTTCACGGCCGACATTGAAAAAATGTATCGACAGATTTTGGTCAGTCAATCAGATCGATATTACCAGCTGATTATGTGGAGAGATGAGAAGACTTCACCTGTGAAAATTTTCAAAATGAACACCGTCACTTTTGGTACAGCAAGTGCACCATACCTTGCTATCAAAATTTTGAAAAAAGTTGCTGATGATGAAAATGAAAATTTTCCGGAGGGGGCGAAGGCTGTCCGTGAAGACATGTACGTTGACGACCTTATAAGTGGAGCTGACACCATTGAAGAAGCAAGAAAGAAACGTGATGAAGCAAAGCAACTTTTAGCAACAGCGGGATTCAACCTCAGAAAGTGGACAAGCAACACGAAAGAACTCATCGAAGACATCCCAGTTCAGGAAAGAGAGCTTGACTTTGAACTTCCGTTCAATCTGTCAAATCATGTCAAAACTCTAGGCATCAAGTGGTTTCCCATCGATGACTTCTTCTCGTACCAAAATCTACAACCTGCAACAGAATCAACCACAAAAAGGTCTATGCTGTCAACTATTGCCAAATTGTTCGATCCTTTGGGTTGGATCTCACCCTGTATTATCACCGCAAAACTTATGATGCAGCGATTATGGGAACTTGGCTGTGACTGGGATGAACCAATTCCAGCTGCTCTGAAGAAAGATTGGGATGCCTTTCTCCGAGAACTCCATCTGATCGAGCGGCTTCGGATTCCAAGATGGACCCAGATGAGCAAGACCAACAAATCGATCGAGCTGCATGGGTTTTGCGACGCTTCTATGAAGGCCTACGGTGCAGCAGTGTACGTACGCGTCTTGGATAGTGAAGGCAAAATTCACGTCAATCTGCTTTTGTCAAAAACAAAAGTAGCACCAAATCAACGAACGATAACTCTACCTCGTCTTGAACTTTGTGGTGCAGTAGTTTTGGCAGAGCTGTTACAATACACCAAGGAAGTTCTGCAAATTCCTGATGTCAAGATGTATTCGTGGACAGATTCCACAATTGCATTGGCCTGGATACGCGCCACTCCCGCCAAATGGACCACATTCGTTTCCAACCGTGTGTCGGAAATCCAGCGGTTAGTGGGGATCGATTGCTGGGGACATGTCGCAACGCTTCATAACCCAGCCGATCTGGCGTCCAGGGGTGTCTATCCATCTGAACTGGAGTCACTGAAGTCGTGGTGGAACGGTCCAGAGGTCTTGCGACAAAAATGGGTATTCGATCTTCCAGATCAACCCACCGAAATAGACACTGTAGAAGAGCAACGAAACATAAAGGTCTTTAGTATACATGCGATAGAAGGTGATAGTATATTACAGATAATCTACAACTTTTCGAGTCTTCTCAAAGTTACTAGAACTGTTGCCGCCTGTTGTCGTTTCATAACAAAATGTCGACCCAAGTTGGGGCCTATTTCAGGTTCGCTTAAACCAAAAGAATTGGAAACTGCCCTCCTATTCATCGTAAAAGCAGCACAAAAGGAAATGTTCGAAGCCGAAATTCAACAAATTCGTGAAAACAAAACACCAAAAGCTTTAAGTGCGTTAAATGCTTTCATCGATGCTCAAGGGGTCTTACGAGTGGGCGGACGTTTGGAGAATTCTCTACTTCCTTACGATGCTCAACATCCAATATTGCTTCAAAACAACCATCGCTTTACGAATTTGGTCGTCCGAGATGCTCATAAGAACACACTTCATGGCGGTATCCAGCAAATGATAAGCTACATTCGACAGCGATATTGGATTGGGCAAATAAGAAGAAGTGTTAAATACCAACTGCATAGGTGCCCTTCTTGTTACCGGCAAAAGGCATCCGAAATGCAGCAACTAATGGGAAACTTGCCTGCAGCGAGAGTGCGTATGTCTCGACCTTTCAGTCACACTGGTGTCGACTACGCCGGTCCAATCGAGATAAAATCCTGGAAGGCACGCGGTGCAAAAATTCTTAAAGGATACTTTGCTGTCTTCATTTGCTTAGCAACAAAGGCTATTCACTTGGAAGTCGTGTCCGACCTCACAACACAAGCGTTTATAGCAGCCTTTAAGAGATTTACTGCCAGAAGAGGAAGCTGTACCAAGGTATATAGCGATTGCGGAACTAATTTTGTTGGTGCTAACAACGAATTAGCAAAAATGTTGAAGGAAGCGCAACACGATTGGAAAGAGATTGCGGAACAATTAGCAAATCACGGTACCGATTGGCATTTTATTCCCCCAGCTTCTCCACACTTCGGTGGATTATGGGAAGCGGGTGTGAAATCGGTCAAGTACCACTTAAAACGAGTTGTTGGAACGGAAAGGCTAACTTTCGAGGAGCTCGCGACGCTTCTAGCGCAAATAGAAGCGTGTCTGAATTCGAGGCCCCTTTGCACTCTCTCCGACAGCCTAGATGATTTGAATGCATTAACCCCCGCACACTTCCTGGTCGGCGAATCATTGCACGCTATACCACAAGGTGAACTCGACAACAACATCACATATGCAGATCGATGGAAACGTGTCCAAGTTCTAGCAGAAGGATTCTGGCGAAAATGGAATTCTGAATACCTCGCAAGGCTTCAGCAGCGTCCAAAATGGACACAAGTCAAAGAATCGCCAAAAATAGGAGACTTAGTTCTTCTTAAAGATGAACGACTTCCATCGACCTACTGGAATCTCGCGCGAATCGAAGAAACCCATACCGGATCGGACGGGTTGATACGCGTCGTGACGGTTAAAACGCAAAACGGACAGTTGAAGCGGCCCATAGCAAAAATCTGCCTGCTACCATCAAACAAAACAGCAGAACAAATCGCCATCGTATGAAATCTCGTTAACAAAATAATACACAAACTGCAATTTCTCCAGAAAAATAACATCTTCAGAAAATAATTCACCAAAATAATTCACCAAAATTAATTCAACAAGTCTAAATAAACCCAATTAAAATTATTAAAATTATCAAATAAGCTCAATCACAATAAATGCGAAAACCAAAATCCATTTAAAGTAAAATAAAACACAAAAATATTACTTTATTAATTTATTTATTTATATTAAATCAAAATTACATGTATTCGTCTTTTCTTTCGAAAAACAAAATAAATGTTTCCATTGTAATAAAATAAAAAAAAAAAAACTAATTTCACAAAATTAAACAAAAATAATTTGATGTCAAACAGATTTAAAACACCATCCACAAATTTATAAAAACAAATCACTGTCAAACATTCGGCACATCAAAATGTCAAATCACCGAAACGCGATTAATTAAAAAAAAAAAATATTTATAAGCACATAAAAATGTCACATCGCGTCGGGAGAATTTAATAAAATATTCACAGTAAAAAACTTTAAATCCAAATCGAAATAAATATTTTACACCAACACGAATCAATTTAATGCCAAAACAAAATTAAACTAAATTTAAATTGTATCAACCGTATATCGAAATCAAAATTAAAACAAAACAAATCAACCAAACGTCATCGAAATAATTCGCCAACAAAACAACGAAATTAGATTATCACAATACAAATAATTATTTACATATGCACAAATAACAACCCGCACCAGTTTTAATAATTATAGCACATAATCAAAATAATATCACAAATAATTTCAAAATAATTCTGCGAATTAATTACACTTCATCACGATAAAACCAAAATAATTTGTTTTTTTTGTTTGGTTTTTGTAAATTTTCACTATCACTTTAATTCGAATTAAAAAGTAAACAAACTTCCCGTACTCCAATTGGAAGTCGAGTTTATTCCAACTGGAAACACTCAAATTCTAGTTGCTATATACTTATTTGTACATAAACAACCCACGCCTTGATTTATATGCTTGTGCACATAATATGCCTTTAAAATCTAATTATATTTCAATTCTATAATAACGGCATCAAAAGCCAATTATTTTATTAATAAAATTGATATAAAACAATAAAAATTGAAATATAAAAAAAAATCACACACATCACTCACACTCATGCACACACCGCGAATAACTTACGCCGTACGAATATGCGCACCCGACATCGACAATGAATCTTCCAAATCCATTCATCAGACACTTACCTGCAATAATCCATCAACTCACTTATTAATCAATTAATTTATTAATTTAATATAACCGACACAAAACCGAATTAATAAATTTCACTTTTAATTAAAAACAAAAAAAATCACCGCCGCGCACAAAAATCCAACCAAGATGGATACCTACAACACTATAACTATACTACAAACCACACGATGCACCATGAATGAAAACTATAAAACCTTTCATGAATAAAAAAAAAAAACCCCTTACTACATCCAATTACGCCTTTTTGTTTTGTAGTATCTGTTGTTGACTTTGTCTGTTGAATTTGTTTTGTGTCAAAGCATATTTATTAATAATTCTGTCTCTTTTCATGTACGAATGAGATAAGAAAGAAGGTGAGAAGATGATGGATGACAGCTGCTATAAAAACGAGCCATTAGCCGATCTTGGGTGCTAACCAGAGAGTGATGCCAAGCTGCATAAAATTCAAATGATGCAGTTGGATTCAAATTGGGTTGGTTGAACCCGATATTCTTCTTCTGAGGCGGGAGAATGTTCGAAGGTACACGAACAGAACTGATGACCAATTCGATGAAGACGTATCATTAATGTCAAATACGTTCCACAACTATGTCAACGTCAGATCAAAGGTCAAATAGAAGTCAAATGTCATAAAATTAATGGCTAAAATATACAATTCGACTATACAACATACAAGATAATAAAACAATTCAATTTCTTAACTCAAAGTGGTTGCATCTTTATTTTTCTCATTTTGAAGTTACCTTTTTTTTTGCTTATTTTTTATGATAAAAATTTCAAGTCGTTTAACAGCCGCTCTGTGTTTCTTTTGGACAATTTTAATGCACTTTCACTTGGTATCGAACTCCCTCGTCGGGAAAACTCTTCTAATAACTTCGATTGCACAAGATCGAATATTAATTCATTTTCCTCAGTTGCCCTTGTTTCTAGTGCGGTTATTAGAGTATCGTAGCTCCTTGGAAGACTACTCAAAAGCATCGCCACGCTCCACTGCTCCGACAGCTTCTCTTCGCCGATGGCAGACAGACGCTCAAATAGGTTCACCATTTCTGTAATGTGTCTTTCCACATTACCTCCTTCTTCCACGCGTAAGCTGCATATCTTCCGCATCAGTTGTACTTTGTTGCTCAATGTATTCTTTTGATGATAATTTTTAAGGTTGTTCCAAGCGTCCACCGATGTGGTGGCCTTTCTGATGTGTTGCAACTGGTTATCTTCTACTGAAAGGGCGATTGTTGCTGCCCGTGCCTCGTCGTCCTTTGCACACCATGCGGCGTCGACCGGGTTCAGCTTCGGAATAGCTCCGGAAGCATAACCCCACAGTCCATCTTTCACCAGACGCATTTCGATTTTATAGTGCCATACGAAATAGTTGTCGGCTCCCAGTTTCTTTATTGTAGATCTTGATTCTGCCATTTCGATATTTTAGTAGTCCGTGCAGATCTGTAGCGATCTGGGCCCATAACCTGTTGTAAAATCGCGACAGATTTTCTGAAAATATAAAAAGGAGTTTCTTTAAGAATAAAAAACACGCTTGTTGGTTGATCTAATGTTCGAGAAGGAGTAAATCTTTATTAGTTCAAATCAAGTTAAGGTTTTCTGTAATACGTCAAATGAGTTGACTGTCAGTTGAATTGTTAGGCTTATTCCACAATGACTAGTAGCAGGAATGCATGTTCCAACACTTGCTTGCTTTACTTTTCTATTTTGTCTTTATTTTATCCAATCTTGAGTTATATTTATTGTTTTTGATAGAAAACGATGCGTCGCACTCCACTGAATAACCACTAATGAAGTGCAAAACGTATCTTCTTAACGAAAAAACTCTGCTGCCCATATGTATAATATATTTGCTTACCCACTCATTATGTATGTGAGTGGTTTTGCTCACTCAATATGTATTCCTTCTTCGTTTCCTTGTTTACTTGCTCATATATGTGCAATACATTTAAGCTATCGTTGGCTTGGGTATATATCCCGCATTCGTGTTTCACCGTCGCGACGGGCAATTGAAAAGAAAACAAAAATAAATAAATTGCTCAGCTGGCTGCGTGTAAGTATTGTTTTGTGGACTTTCGGTGGATGAAAAAAAAATATATACATTCTGATTTCTTAACGACTTGCTGAGATGCAGAATGAACTTTCGCATTAAACTAATTTTATTTATTTATGGCAAATTGGTAATCGTAAGCTTATCTGGGGTATCGAACACTAGCAGTAGAACTTTACTTGCCAATTTTAATCGCGCACTTTCGTTGGCTTTTTAGGAGATATTACTTATCCAGACTCGACACGGAACAAAATGTATACTACCTACCGAATTTCTAACGCGAAAAAACTTAATTATTCCAACTTCTTAAATAAAAACACAATACACACGATTTTTGTTGTGGGGAAAACCCTAAGGTAAAAAACCCTACATTTCCTAGCTGCTGGTCCAACCTGGCTCTTTAGCTTCCTTTCGATAACTACCTACATTACATTGTTATAATCGCTTTGGCGCATTCTACTTAGGTATAAATACAAGAGTATAATACATGTGAAATATATATTGTTACATTGCATTTTATATTGGTTTCTGCACTTGATGCGACTCACTTGATGTGTGTTTACTTTGACCCAAGAATGCGAACGACGCACTTGATGTATTTAGGATACGAATTCCGTTGCTCTGGTTCTATAAACAAAATTGGTTTAATTATTTATCGCTGACTATGTTTTCTTAAGTACCCGAATGGATAATGCACATTGTGTAAATGTATATCGTAAATCAACTGAGAACTGTGGTCCCTTTTGAGTAGGGTTATATAATATGAATATTAAGGGTAGATTGTGGTGCCTTAACTTATGTATATTGTAAAATTGAAAATAAATAAAAGGCAAAAAACAGTACTTCACTTGTATCACACTTTATTCCCTTAGAGTCTAAAATTGTTTGACAGTAGGCAGATATTATAACAATTTTGACATCTTAAAGGACATTTGTTTAACCAAGGTTGGCGCTTAGCTTCAAAATGTAAGGCTGATTACACTCCCAATCGTTGTCGTTACGAAGAAGACTTGTGGGTTTCAGGATGCAACAATATATAAGTAATATCCTGAACAAATTGTTGAAGGTAGTTACATCGTACTTACGGCATTCTTTATTATTACTGGTTGAAGAACGTAAGAAACTAGTAAAATTAAAGTGACCAGGTAGGGTCGAGACAATTAAATAATTGAACAGCCCGTTAAAGCGCACCGGAATTTCTTGAGTGCAGGTAATGTAACCAGACCGCGCCGTGCTTCCTAATGGATTAGGGAAGAGCGGGTATCGGAGAGTTAAATAAAAAGAGATTTAAATATTTTGTCTGTTATGAGTTTTTATTATTATTAAAGTAGGCCCGCTGTCTATAGCTTGGCTGCGACCTTTGTATTTTATATTTTGTATTATATATTTTCTAAAATGGCCCGCTGTCTTTAGCTTGGCTGCAACCAGGTTAGAATTAACTCTCAAATTAACTCTGACTCTTCGATGATTGAGGGACAGTATTTATACCCTCAAATCCAACAAAATCCATCCCTACCACGCATACCCAAGCTCATAAGGGAAAAGTGTAGTTTAACACTTTTCCCAAGCAAAGCACCAATCATCATTTTAATAATTTCGTCACTAAGAATAGCCACTCTTGCATCGCCCTCAATATAGTACAATGTACCTCCGTCTTTCATCGACCATGATATTGGTCAAGCGTTCTAGATACAGTTTATTGTACCTACGCCTTGATACAACCATAACATACCGCACCTCCGGTGCAATAATGACGTAAATGCAATTTACTTAAATGTTCAGGAATCACGGGTAAAGTTTGCTTGCTTATTCAAAATACTATATCGCCCTGAAATAGGCCTACAGAATCGACTTCAAGAGTCCTAAAAATAGCTGACTATTCAGTGAGTTAGTGTTCATAATATATTACCTTTTATATCTTTCACCTGCTTCCTTTTGAGCTTGTGAAGGGTTTGAGGAACCTCAATTGTGTCATTTTTGATCCAGGAATAATTTTTTTTTGACATTTGAGACTTTTTTGCTCTAAATTAATGGACATTTTGATATTGAAACACGCTTTTTTTATTTTATTAAAAAATGTCTGTTTATTTAAAAAAGGCTGTTATAAAACGTCTCATAATATTGAGGAATAATATTTGTTTTTAGTAAGTGAAGGAGGTCTTCCTTCTTTCTATTTGCAATTGCACTTTTGGATGTGTAGGCTGGCATTAGCTTAATACTTTCCAATGGCTTGATTTTTATTGCTCGTCCACGGCTTCGAATTGGAGCAAGGATCCACTCTCCTTCGAATTAAGTCTTGTATTTGTATGTTTCCATTCCTTTTTCAAATTTTACCATTTTCAACTCGGCAATTTTTATTTGGTCGTTACTCGAGTTTTTTCTAGGTTAAAGGACATTTCATCGGTCAACAATTTTAGGTCTACAAAGTCCTTGTAGCCCATTTCAAATACTTGGTACGGAGGCCCCTTTTTCCGAGCACTTCGGATAAGTGATATGTATGTATCTGGGACGGAAATAGGACCAGATTTTTTTGCTCTCTTAATGTTCTTTTCGGTCACGGAATGAACCGAGTCACCTTCGTTTTGAGTGTGACCTCGGATCAAATATTTATGTGTAATGCTTTTGATTTTTAGTGTGGACACAGCATATAAATACATTGCCAGAACAAATCTGAAAACATTAATGTATAAACTATTAACTTGAATGATGAATATATAATTGAAATAGTGAAAATAAGTAATAAATAAAGATCTGCATAACCATCATGTTCCTAACCTTGTACAACCTACTCCTTATTACCTGTTTTTTTGCTGGCCACAGCAATTATCCGAATAGAAAACGTATTCATAGTTTGGGTGCATTTTACAATCTTCCTCTAAGGCTTGAGAACGCATGTTCCGATTTCGACTGCACCTCTGTGTCTCAATCCTTCATGCCAGAAGAAACATTTTGTGTAGTTGTTTGTTATGTTTGTCACCTGCAATTAAAAAAGTAAAAAATGCCAAGCTTTCTAATTATTTAATCAGGAAAAATTACTCACTGTAAAATTGTAGCAGTTAAGCTTAGATTTGTAAAAAAAAGCTGACGATTCACCTAAAGGTACTGGCAGCACTGCTTGCAGATCATATATTGCGACATTGGTCATGCTTTCTGGATTTTTTGCCTTCTCAATGTCTGTCGCTTTTTCTTTACGGATCAGTTCCTTTTCTTCTATATGCCTTTTGTATTTTTCTTCTAAGCCAGATTTTGTTTCTCCTATGGCGTTTTTATATTCTTCGCACTGATCACATTGATCTTTTTTTGGGACGAAAAACCCCAAGTTGAACTCCTCGTTAAAAATACGCGAGTAGGAATCATACGTAGCCGCTGGTGTCATTGCCAAATTTCTTTTTTCTTCATAATTTCTATGCATCTCGGCAATAGTCAGCCCACCATCTATAAACTCGCGACTAGATTTAGCTCGCAAGTAGTGGCTTTCTATTCTAGGAATAGAATTTATGTGTTCTCGCATGGAGTTGAGAACTTCTGGCTGTAATTTAACATGATGAGTATGCTTCCCTCTTTTATCTTCAGCAACTACCCCAGAACCAGAAGATTTAGCATTTATTACGGTTCTGAGTGTACGCTCCTTTATACCTAAGGTATTCAAGAGAAAAGGTTTGCATACTCTTATGTTTAATCCGTTATTCAGCAATGAAAACGAGCAGTTTTGTTTCCTTGGCTCTTTTCGCAAAGATCCTGTTTGAATGGGACGAAACATGACTTGTAGAGGAGCAGTACATGAAGCCAAAAAATCACGTTGCCGTTGCAGTGCTCCTAGTGACCAATACTCCTTAAATAGCTGGATCCTCTGATCCTCTGTAAATTTTGTTGAGCACAAAAGCTTACAGTTACAAACTGGACCCATGACTCGCTCTCCCACCGTCTTGCCAGATGTGGATATATATTTCTGTCCAGCATTTTTTTGGGTTTTCCTTTGGTGTTTTTTCCATTATTGGTGCTTTCGGATTCTTTTTTTCCCCTTTTTTGGTGGTGATGGATTGACTTTGTCCGGTGACTGGTCGATTTGTGGTGGCAATTGGCCGATTTTTGATGGTGATTTGTTAATTTGTGGTTGAATTATATCGATTTTTGACTTCTCAATGTAAGAATCTGACGACACAGAGGAGGAACTTTCATCACAATATGGTTTGTCGGTCAATTTTTCCAAGTCGTAGTAGACTATCAATTTCCATTGGTTGGAGAATAATACGGCTTTTCCCCATTGCTCGAAATAGATACCCGGATTATTGCTCATGGGATGATAATCAAGTTCCCATTTATGTGAAAAATTGTCCCAATTAATATAATGAAAATCCATGAATCCATTTCTGTAAAAATGTTAAGTTCCTTTCACAAAATTTCGCCCTAATATATATATTTTTTTTTTTGTAAGTGTCTGAAGGTATAATTGTGTGCTGTGTGTTGTGTTTATTTTATTCGTAAATAAGAAGAAGTGGTAAAGATTTACATTTTGAATCTATTTTATTAGCTTTGGGTAACAATTGTCTAATTTTATTAATTACAAAATTTCAATAGTCCGTTTCGGGACGAAAATCAAGTGGCAAGATGACTAGTATTTGGTTGGTTGTGCCGTGTCCATTCGTCGACAACGTTTGCTGAGGGATATCTTCTCCTCTGTCTGACGACGTATACTGGGCATATGTCTAGACCGAAATCCTCTTCTGGAATACCCGACCAGACAAGGTCCCCAAATCTTAGTTCACAACCTATCCTTTCCCCGTTGACGAAAGTTCCATTGGATTTTTCACAATCCTTGGTCTTATTTTCCTCATCATGTTGATCAATTTCGATTATAGCCGGCATAATCGACACGATCTCTACGGGGAATTGTATTCTGTTTGGGTAACCGTAGCCAATCTTTATTAGTCCTTTGCCTAATGGTATTTCTACACCGGACACAATGTTGTAAAGCAACCAGTATGAATTTGGGATATACTAGATTGCTTCCATTCTGAAGTAGAAAAAAAAAGAAATTTCTATTGGAGTTTTGAATATGATGCCGTGGGAAAGAGGATCGCATGGTAGATAAGCTTGTAGTGTCTCACTACAAGACCGTAAATGAGGATTGTTTTATCATTCATGCTCTCATCTTTGTTCCACTTTCCAAACCGTCTTCTTATCATCCTCTCGTTTGCCGTAGAGCTCTTTCAACTGTTGCTTCAGGTCGTCGGAACTTTTTTCCATGAATTTGTTGCGTACATCAAGCGGTCGATGAACTGGAATTATAAACGAAAAAAAAACAATTATTACCAACTGTCCCACTGTTATACAATGTACTCACCCATCCAATGTAACTTCTTTTCATTCCTCGTAATATCTCGTCAACACTATATTTTCTTTCTCTTTCTTATATTCAAGGTTCCCACTACACCCATGATCGTAGCCGGTGGCCGCAACAAATTGGGTTTCATGTACAACCACTGCTGGACTTTCCCTTTTGATTTCGATAACATTAGTGTTCTTAGGGTAGTATGGTCAAGATTTTCAAGTTATTACCGCCAGATGTCCAACATCGGACGGCCATAATATTCCGGCAATAGATATTTGATAGTACTAAATGGTACTTGAGGACTACCCTGGCTTCCGTCATTTGTCTTTCATTTGCTTTCTCATCATTAAAAGTCATTTCGTTCATTTGTTCTGTTCTCTTGTGCGGTTATTTCTTTCTATCTTTGAGGATTCCTATTTCAAGTTCGAGAAATGACAACTCTCGTTGTGCCGACTCTGTTGCTCGCTCGTTTTTCTTGGAGCGTTCCAGCTCAACAGCTGCTGCCCGTATCTCGGTCTCGTTGTCACCGCGAAAGGGATGTAGGACGGCTTGTTGTAGATCGCTACAAGAATTTCACTGTTACATATTTCTGTAAAATTCAAAATTATTGTTTTCCGCTTTCAACTATCTAGAATATGGCGTGAGATGGAGATGTCTCTTTTAATTGGAACGGTATCGGTATTTGTGGAATAACTGTGTGTGTGGTTTAACTATTTTTGTGGACTTTTTCGTTTAGTGTTAACAGTGAGACTTTTGCTTCAACGAATAAATAGCATCAGTATAAAACCTTGACCAGTATAGATGCTGAAATTGGTTTTTGTACCAATTCAACTAGATAATGAATTTTGCTTCGCATATTAGCCACCATAACAGGGCGGCCCCATTCAATTCGTGTTGTATACTTAACTCAAAATCTAAAAATGTTGACTTATGTGAGTTTGCTTTTCAACCGACACGAAATGTAAGATTGCGCGAGTTCACTTGTGTGGCCACTTCAAAGTGACACTTTTTGGCAGTATTGCCAGACTATGATACGATTACAATTTTTGATAGAGACTCCAGATGTCACTAGGGAGACATCAAGGAATTATTAAGCAGACTTAAGATTTTTTGAAAAATAAATAAGATTAAATTTAATTAAAATTTAACGTTTACGGTGAAATTCCAAAACAGATAATTTTGTGTTTTATTTCTTTGGATCATTTTTAAGTATAGATAAAAGATATTAGATACTTAAGAAAGTTTATATCTGTTTATTAATTCTGAACTAACAATGATATTAAGCTCTTAGCATTTACGAATTACGACTGCTCTAGAGCTGTGTCAATCGTGATTGATTCGGTCTTTATGACCCGTTCATCAAAAAGATTGAATGATTGCAATCATCAGTCGAATTCAATGGCAATCGTTCAAAATATCTGTCGTTCAATTTCAATCAAATGATTGAACATTGAAGGCAAGAGCCAAAAGGCTAGGCATTAATGTTTCGTTCATTCCACTTGTTTACAATCAAAATCAACTGAATAGCTTTGGCTCTTGGTTGGTTATGATGGAGTAACGAACGAAACTAAATGGAAATGTAACAAAAGTTCAATCTTGTTTCACATGAATCAAGAAAACAAGATTACGACACTTCTTTTTTGTCTTATAATATTGACGTCACCAGAGATCAAAATCCATTAAACCACAAACAACAAACAATACATATTGCAGATTTTTGATCTCTGGCGTCATCAATAAAATAAGAAAAACAAAGAAGTGTCGTAATCTTGGTGCGCTTTTTTTAAGGTGCGCTAAGACTAGCGGCAAAAGATATTCAATTAGAAATATGTTTTTAAAAAAGCTATTGTTTTATTCCATTCTTCATATTTTATTTTAAGGTGCATTAAGACAAGCGGCAAAAGATATTCAATTAGAAATATGTTTTTAAAAAAGCTATTGTTTTATTCCATTCTTCATATAGACCAAAACAGTCTAAACAAATAGAGTGGAAAAGGCTATATATTTGTATCGTTTTGTTAGTTAACAAGCAATATGTAATTAGGCAAGCTAAAAGTCTTAAATTAGTTTGCCGATATATTGAAATTTGCACTTTTCTGTTTCATATTTACTAATTTTGAATGTTAATTTACTTATAACAATACGATTTATATTTAATCATTTTAACCAAATTTGCATGAAAATGTTAAACATGTACTAAAAATAAGAATAAAAAGAGAAAACGACAAAAATAACTCTTAGTCAATAGTTTACTGAACTAGTAATTATTACTTTAATTATGTATTTCGCAATGGAGTTCTTGACTCCTGACATATAGACGTGTGGTTTCAAACCCCTTTGTCAGTATTCTTTTTCTTTTCATTTTCAATTTTAATCGGATGTTACCCGCGTGTATAAAGAGGTAGGCACATAATTCTCAATCCTCTGTGACAAAAACTAGTGTCATGCAAACAACAGAAAGTTACCCTCCGCTTCAAAAAAAATGATTGCCGAAAATGTGTCATGTAGTCAAAATTTCTTTTTGGATGTCCCTTAAGTCTGGTCTATATTTATTTAAATAGTTTGCATTAATTTCTTGTCTTCTTAGAAGAATTAAATAAGAAATAAAACGTCGATTGTAACATCCCAAATTCGTCGTGCACAAATTTCTCACAATACATTAAATCTTGATCATATTTAGCTTATTTTCATATTATTTCCAACATTTAATTAAAAAACAGTTTATACCTATTCTTAATTATCTAAAGCGTTTAGCGCTTCTATTGAGTTTGGAGAAGAATGACAATTTCACAACAAATTTTTGCACATACAGTTAAAGATATGTAAATGTCAGTAGTTGAAATGCAATAATAACTATTTCTAATGGAGGCGCGGCCTTATTGTTGAAATTTGTGAACGATTATTTGAACGAGGCCAATGAAATGAACGCTCTCACTACTGTTCTAATCCATGAATCAAATGTTCTATTCCAGACTTGTTTCAATATTGTCAAGCCTAGTACGCTGCTGATGCGAAACGAAAAATCCCAAATCCCATACAAAAATGACACGACGAAATCATGAACGAAAAATTTCGCTTTTATTTTCCTTGTGCATGTGCAGTGTATTAAAAGAATAATCTTATTAAAAATGGATACGTCTAATAAAACATTTAAAAAAGACAACTTCTCTCGGAAAAGTAAAAGTTCAGATTCTTTAAATTACGGCCCTAAACCAATTTCAACATCGACAATCGACTAAACTAAATCGCTGTCCTTCTGTGAATTTGCTCGGGTGATTAATAACTTTTGGTGTTTCAAAACTAATTTTATATTGACCGGTAGTGTAATAAATATATTATATATTTTGTTAACTATTATGGACAATTCTTGGAATAAAAATTCCGATTCAAAAAAGAAAGTTAATTCAAACCAAAGGCATCGAGGTCGAGGTTCACACGAAATAAAAAAACGTCCCTCTACAAAACAATACCAAAGGGAGAATGATATTTACATCACATCCAAGTCAAACTTTAAAGCACAATTGAAACAATACGAGAATATTCTTTATGCTGGAGTTAAAGACATCTACTTATATTGTCTCGTGAATGCTATAAGCCGTGGTATTAATCTAGCTTTAACATTGGTCAATAACTCAAACGGATTCCCTGTTTATGAAGCCAAAGCATCAACAATAGAACTAATAGATGAGCTTCACCCTCTCTCGGATCAATAAGACGTAACTTTACAGCGTGCGTAGAATGAACTCTGCTTTTCATATAAAAGTTTCCCGGAGCTCTGATTTCGAAGTCGATACTTAGAATTTATTATAAAACTTAACTAATTTACCATTGTTTTGTTTGGGTTGGGACTGACAGAATTCGAGATATTCATTAACTTATGTGATATGTTTTTATTCTGTCTAACACTATTGCCTTTGAGATTGATGGTACTTTTGATGAATATCTGAAGGATTGGTTTATTGTTTTCAGTCCTCTTTTTTGTGCGAACATATTAAATGCATATTTTGGTGTTATCGTTGCTATTCATATGTATTTAGCAATATAGAGGACAATAAGCGAAAGGCTTCAAGTGGAGTACATATTTTTTAGTTCTCATAACTATATTTGTTGTTTAGTTCTTAAATTGTTATTTATTTAATTGAAATGTACATACATATATATGTTGTTGTGGTGTTTTGTTTGTTTGGTATGTGGTGATGGTTGTTGTTGGTTATTCTTGTTTATTGGTTGTTTCAACTTTGTTCGTTGTTGCTACCGCTGCCTATGACTTCTTCTGTACGACTGACTGATCAGCCTATAAGCTATACCTTTGTTTATTAATTTTGATGAGTCCCCCTGGTGGTGATCTGATTATTAGGGTATTTATTTTTGATGGTGCTGCCAACTCTAATAGACCGCGACATCCCACCCACCGTGAAGTCTCAAAGAGATTCACCACAAACTTGTAAAACAGCCAGTTTCGAAGCAGGGCGGCGATATATCCCTTGCGAAGTCCTAACATTGGCACTCCTTACTTGTCCGTCCTTGGCTGGGTAGATTTTGACAACTCTTCCTCGTTGCCATTTACTTCTGGGTTGGCTGGCATCACATATTATTACAAGGCTACCGACTTCAAGGGGTGGCACAGCTTCGTACCACTTACTCCGTCTTGTTAACATCGGCAAATATTCTTGGACTCATCGCTTCCAAAATCGGTCCTTTAGTTGTTGTGATATTCGCCACTGTTTTCGACAACAAATAGGTGATTCATCAAGATTAGGTGTTTGCGTAGAATTCAAGCATCCTATCAGGAAGTGGTTAGGAGTTAAAGGCTCGTCATCCTCTGAAGTAACTGGGACTTCCGTTAGCGGTCGAGAGTTAACTATATTTTCGGCTTCAATCAATAGGCTTCGAAGTGTCTCAACTCGCGGTGCTTCCTCTCTCAAAGTCACAATCAGTACTTTCTTCACTGCTTGCACCATCCGCTCCCATGCACCTCCTTCACTCGGATTTAATGGGCAGATGAACCGCCAGTCGATTCCTTTGTTAGACATCTCAGTTTGTATTCGGTTGAAATCAAACAAGTTTGATTCGAGAGTTAATTCCTTTTTTGTTCCAATGAAGTTCGTAGCATTATCACTCCGAATGCGAACTGGGGTTCCCCTTCTATTGATAAAGTTCCTTAAGCACAGGATGAATGCATCGGTGGACAAATCGGCTGCTAACTCCAGGTGAATTGCTCTAATAGTAAGGCAAGTGAATAATGCCACCCATCGCTTTTCCTTTCTGCGGCCAATAGTGACTTGCAACAGACCAAAGTAGTCTAAGCCAGAATACGTAAATGGGCGAACGAACGGTGTCAGGCGATCTTCTGGTAATTGTCCCATGAGCGGAGTCGCAGGTTTGGCTCTAGCAAGTTTACATCGATTGCAAGTCCGTTTGATGTCTTTGAGTACAGATTTGAGACGTGGTACCCAATATCGCTGTCGAATCTCGTTGATAATAACGGCATCATTCTGGTGATGAAGAGTATGGTGATGATGGTAAACGATAAGCTGTGTAAGTGGATGTTTTTGTGGCAATATAAGTGGGCACCTGGCATCCGCTGGTAGGCATAAGGCAGCATCGATTCTTCCGTTCAGGCGTAATAGACCGTCTGGGTCCAGGAATGGCGTCAGGCGATATATTGAACTGGATTTAGACACAGGTTTGTTTGTCTTCAGTAGCAGAATTTCCTGGTGAAATATATCCTGTTGCGTCTGGCGGCATAGGAATTTCTCGGCAGCTAGGACCTCTTCGGCAGTCAGTTCATTAATAGGAATATTAGGATGTTTTAGTCTGGTACATTTAGTTGACTCTCTACTTGTTTTGGCTGCAATAAGCTTTCGTGCGCGGCTTAAGGACAGAACTGACCTCAATACCCAGGCTGTTATGCGCCTTACTTTAAAAAACGAAGAAAAATTAGCAATATTAATCAAAGAGCTACTTGCCTGAGTAATATGTAGAATTTTGGGACGAAGTTCTTCTTCCAGCGTCTTTGGCACCGAATATCCGATGCAATGTGGCCATTGTTCCTCAGGAAGGCGCAGAAAATCAGGGCCGGATAGCCACCGGCTATTTGTAGTAAAAACTGGGGGGTTGTTAGCTCTTGTGGCACAATCAGCTACGTTTAAATCCGTTGGAAGCCAATGCCATTCTGAGGGTTCTGACGCATCCAGAATCTCGGCTATCCTGTGAGCGACGAAAGGTTTGAATCTTCGCTCCGATGACTGAATCCATGAAATTGTGGTTCTGGAGTCGCTCCAATAGACGACTCTTGATATAGTGACACTGTGAATCATTTTAATTGTTGCTTGTAGACGGCTTCCTAGGACTGCGGCTTCTAATTCCAGTCGGGGAATTGAAAGTAGCTTCTTGGGTGGACATCTGGTCTTACCGGCTATAAATGCTACATCCACTTGGTCTTTCCGTTTTACGCGAAAGTACCCTACTGCGGCAAATGCGCTTTCGCTGGCGTCAGTAAAGATATGTAGTTCGATATTTTCTGCAGCTAGGAAGTTCGACGAATAGCAGCGGCTGACTCGAAAATGACTCACCTTTTCCAATTCTGTCCACCAAAGATTCCAGCGGCTATGGAGGTGGTTAGGCAGTGGGTCATCCCAACCAATGCCGGTTTTCCATGTACTTTGTAGAAGTATCTTCGAGTAAATCACGTAGTCGGCGAGAAAACCAAATGGGTCGAAAATGGCCATTACGATTCCGAGCAGCTCCCTCTTTGTCGGCGGCCTTGATGCTTGTAAAACTTCCTTGTCTATTCGGCTAAAGTAGACAAAATCGAAATGTGTCCTCTTCAGTATTCCAGTGCATACCGAGAACCTTATCGCTATCTTTGTCTGCTTCAACTCTGTACAATGTTGTTTCCGTGAGACGTGATGAATTATTTAGTTTATTTTGCACGGCCTTTATGTTGCAGACAAAGTTCCGAAGAGTGAAGCCACCTTCAGCGTGAATCCGTTTGACGTCGAGACTAACACGCTCTGCATCGGCTTGACTGGGAAAGCTGCACACAAAGTCATCCACATAGTGGTAGTTTACTATGGCGTTGGCGGCTTCTGGTGACTCACTTTCATATGATATGGCGTTCAAGTTTTTTATGTATTCAGCTACGCAAGGTGAACATGCAGCACCGAATATCATCGACGACATGACATAAGTGCGAACTGGTTGGTCTTGAAGTCCACCTCTCCACAGAAACCGTTGGGCATCTCTATCTTTTTTAACAATCCTGATCTGGGAGAACATTTCTTGAATATCGGCGGCAACTCCAATGATTCCTTGACGAAATTGGAAAAGAACTGACAATAACGGCTTGGCTTGCTCTGGCCCTTTTAACAACATTGAATTCAGCGAAATGCCATCGACTTCTGCGGCTGCGTCGAAAACTACACGAAGTTTCTTCGGCTTATGTGGGTTAATAACCCCAAAATGTGGTAAATACCAAGTTTGCGGCCTTTGTTTGCTTCTTCACTTGGCGATAATTCTTTAGCATAACCTTTTTTAATGTAATTGGCAATTTGAAGTTTATAATGTTCGGCGAACTCCGGCTCTCTCCGCATTTTATTCTCAATGTTGTAGAGGCGCTTTCTTGCCATCTGTAGGCTATCTGGCATGTTAAAATTATTGTGGCGACATAGCAATCCAGTCTCAAATTGTTTCCCAACTCTTTTTGTCGTTTCTTCCATGATCTTTCTGGCTCGAGTGTCGTCGTTAGATTCCAACACTCGTTCTGATTTGCATATACCAAAGTTTTCTATGGTGAAGTAGGAATTGACCAGTTTGTCGATACTACCAAGGACATCCTTTTCACGAATATGGAGAACAACAGGTTGAAAATTCTCATTAACGCGCCGTGGCCCATACGCGACCCAACCAAGCTTTGTGTGTGTTGCTAGAACGTCGTTTGTGTTTCCTTCGATGGCGGCACTGATAGGTGCACCCAGGTAACAGTTGTCTAATCCGATGAGGATAACTGGGCTGGCATTCCTGTAATCTTGGACGGGAATATTCTTTAGATGTGGTAACCCTTCCTTACTGAAAGATTGAATTGGCAGGCCAAGGTGTGATACTGTTCTAACATTTTTTATTGAGAATCTCAATGAGCCCTTTTTAATTCCACGGATGTCGACGGCAACTGTTCTAGATGGCTCGTTAACAACTTTATCGCCAAACCACTGCACCACGTGAGCGAAGATCCTTCATCAAACATGGCATACACCTGTTTTTCTCCTCGTGGACCAGACAAAATGACGGGCAGAATCCGAAATAGGTGTCCATTGTGGTCCGGCGTGCGGCAATTATGCAAGCGCTGGGGGACTGAAGGTTGAATTACTGTAGTTTCGTTATGCAAAAGCTTGTGGTGGTATTTTTGGCATCCGTTTTCATCACACCTTTTCCTACTGCGGCAGGTTGCAGTACTATGGCCAGGCCTTAGGCACGAAAAGCAAAGGTGTTTGCTCTTCCCTTGTTTCCAACGGTCATCAATGCTTAATTCTTTAAATGATGCGCAAAGACTCACCTGATGATTGCCCTTGCAATAAATACACACTCTATTGACGGTTCTCGGCTCGTAGCTTCCTTCAGTTGTATGCATTATACGGCGTGACGGTTGCGATCTTGTGGTGACAGAGGCGGTGGTGCTTTGTGGAATGAGTTGAACTACCTTCGCAAGTCCAGTTAACCAGACGGAGAAATCCTTCAGAGTAGGATAAGGCTGTATATCCACAGCATGTCTTGCCCAGTCAAATCGTTTAGTCATTGGCAACTTCGTGATTAGTTCATCCAAAAGTGTTGGACTGGCTAGGTGCTGTTCACATTTGGCAGAGATTAAAAAGGCTACCACATTCTCAACCATAGTGGCAAACGGGATGAGCTGGTCAATGCGAGTGTCACTAATCGATGGAAACTGTTGTGCTTTGGCTAGTTGTGTCTTCACCAGTAAGTCTGGACGACCGAAGCGAAACCTAAGCGTTTCGATGACCTGACCAACGTTATTCGGATGGATGAGTAGATGCGACACTGCATCTTTGGCTTCGCCCTGCAGGCACCTCTGCAGGCGAATAGTATTCTCTATAGTGGAATACTGAAAATTCGTTGTTGTTTCCTCGAAGTTGGCCAGAAAGAGTGGCCAGTCATCCGGCTTACCCGAAAACAATGGCAGGTCGTACAGCTTTTTATAGGGCTGATGAGCAACGATTTGTTGATGCGATATTGATTGCTCATTATTGACGTGAGGATTCACCTCCAATCCAGCAACCTGAGCCTGGCGGTTTACTGACTCGCGCAGTCGCTGCGTCTCGGCCTGTGAGGCGCTTGCGTCATTGCGCAACTGGTCAACTGATTCCTTGAGTGCGCTTATTTGCGCGACGAGTGAAGCTAGGAATTGTCCTTCCTGGGGTCTGTGCTGTACTTGCGGTTGTTCATCCATGTCGCTGATAGGCGGGATTGATGTTCCCTTAAGAATATTGCTGGAAGAAGTTTGACCGTATCTTAACGGGGCTCTACCTTTGTTGGCGCGAATACTAGTACGCGGCTGTGTGGTCATACGCTCAACAAAATGGTAAATATGTTGTGATTTTAGCTGGCTGCGAAAACAAACTGGGCAGTAAATGTTTCTTAATAATTGCGTGTGCTACTTACAATTGTGCTGCAGCTCAGTTGAGCTACAGCAGGACGACAAACAAGGCAAAATTATGCATTCACCTTTGCACAGATTATGACCGTGGCGGCGGAAGAATACAGAGTGGCTACTTCAGTCGTTGTTGCGGCAAATTCCTCTATAATGGCGGAGGAATACTAGTGACTACTTTAGTCGGCGGTTGCAACAAATTCTGCTATAGCGGCGGAGGAATACAGGTGACTACTTTAGTCGGCGCTTGCAACAGATTCCTCAATAGTGGCGGAGAAATGCTTGTGACTACTTTAGTCGGCGGTTGCAACAAATTCCTCAACGGCGGCGGAGGAATACAGGTGACTACTTTAGTCGGCGCTTGCAACAGATTCCTCAATAGTGGCGGAGAAATGCTTGTGATTACTTTATTCGGCGGTTGCAACAAATTCCTCAACGGCGGCGGAGGAATACAGCTAAATTCCTCTATGACTGCGAGCGACTGTAGTTATGTACTACTACTTGCTAGCTTTTATAAAAACGACAAATGATTTTAAATATTTCACTACGGACAAGTATTGTAAACGTTTAACTTTATATTCGACTATTTAAATTCACGACGGACTTTATTGTAAACATTTAACTTAATATTCAACTATGTAAATTCACGACGGATATTTAACCAAGCGGCAGCGGCAGCAGTAAAGTTGAAAACTTTTGTTGTTTAGTTCTTAAATTGTTATTTATTTAATTGAAATGTACATACATATATATGTTGTTGTAGTGTTTTGATTGTTTGGTATGTGGTGATGGTTGTTGTTGGTTATTCTTGTTTATTGGTTGTTTCAACTTTGTTCGTTGTTGCTACCGCTGCCTATGACTTCTTCTGTACGACTGACTGATCAGCCTATAAGCTATACCTTTGTTTATTAATTTTGATGAGTCCCCCTGGTGGTGATCTGATTATTAGGTTATTTATTTTTGATGGTGCTGCCAACTCTAATAGACCGCGACAATATTCAAGTATCTTTTGTGTTTAAAATTATCTGGCCAAATAGGACTGAAATACAGTGAAGTTTTCTCTTTGATATTTGTTTTATTGCAATTGATTTCCGTTAGAGCATGCCAACCATAAACTAATAAATTATGGCTTATTTGTGATGCCAACTACCAAACTCAACATGATTGGAGGTACAATCAAGCGAATCGGATATATAAGTGGTTCCGAATAAATTTATTTAGCTTACTCTAATATTCGGCCATAGAAAAATATAATCCCATAATGTTGTTCGTAAAAGCAAATATATTAGTAATATAGCTTCATATTAAATCTCATGTGACCAAGGTAACCTTGTGTGTAGATATCTACTTTCCTGAAAACATTCTCTATTTATATACAAATCTTTGCCTTTTTGAATAAAATTTGCGTTTTTACAATTCTGTGGCCGTATACTTGCTAATACAAAAAAATATTTATTTTTAAGTTGAAGTAACGTGTTATATTTTGTAATAAAAACTATACAATTAAATCTCAAATGAAAATGGGAAGATGAAAAGAAGCACAACTGCAAGAAGCACAGCTTGATGCAGAGCCGCTATATTCGAGATGTTCACTCAAAAGATACAACCATAGGTGTCAGAAAAACGTCTGGAAGATGTTTCCTTTGTATGATGCAGCATTGAGATGCTGCCTTAAAGGTGAACAAATCAAAAAGCAAAATACCAGATGGCAAAAGTTACTCGGACCAATTTCTGATCCAAAAAAATATAATTTGAGTCTTTTGGAAATATTGAATATAGTTGAACTTAGCAAACGAAGTGAAACGAGAAAAGACATTATGGATCTATCTGAAGTTTGCATCGACGCGTTCCTGCGAATGAAATTTTTATTGAACTTACATAAGTTGCCTATTTATTTTTGTTAATACTCTAGATTTTATTGCTTATTTCAAATAGTTTTGTTCTCAATAAATAAAAAATGCTGTTTCATAAATGTGTAAAAAAAATTGACAAATTTTTTTTTAATGTCTAAAAATGCATCAATAGCCTTATAAAGTTAATAAGATTGAGCTTGAGGTTGCAAAGTAGTTCCTTGGATTTTCAAAGAGCGATCGCGAACTTCATTTTTGGCTTCAAATGTTATATAGTATCAAGATTGATGTGTTTATGATATTCAACTTTGTGAGAACTTGTGGTGCCAATGCCGCGGTGGGGTAAAGTGTAAGTAAAAACCTTATTTTCGATTCACCGTTCAAAATCCCGCACAATTCAGATTGCGTTAAAAAAAAATCCATCCAAAAGTAATTTTGTCCCCAAATTACTTTTGTATGTAAATTTTTTGAAATAAATCTTGTACGTGAAAATGGTATCCGGAATTAGTAAGAAAACATAAATTAGAACTCAGCACCGTTCACACCATTCCAATGAAGCACGTAGTTTTCAAATTATAGTGGTTTACCTCTCAATTTAATTGAATTTTTTAAGATTAATAGAAATTTCATCAAATCTGCAGATAAACCAGTTTATGAATCCAAAAGTAATTGCTTAGGTTAGATCATTTAAACTGTTCTGAGTTTCATTTTAATTCCTCTATGTGTAACCAAAACTATTTTTAAATCCAAGAATTATAAAAAAAAAATTTCATCTTAAAGTCAATTGTTTTTGACAGCTTAAAGAACTCTCCGCAAATATTTTTCCGCTGTGGTTTTCGTTAGCATTTCGCTCTCCTAGTGGAGACCACCGAAAATTTTCGTTTCGCATCAGCAGCGTACTAGGTTTCAAAGTCAAATCATATCATAAAAAAAAAAATAGTCAAAGCTCAAAGACGACAACAATCGAAGTATTTTAGATTTCCGAAAATTATGTTTTCTTAAAATAAAATAAATTAAGGATTAAACAAATTTTTTTAACAAATAGTACCTTTCCTTTCAAATTCAAGGTTTTGTTCAAGGTCTTTGGACAAAATGGATCTAATGCTGCGTTACTTGGATTGGGTTGCAAATTCAGAGTTTTCATATCGTGATCGATTAGTTTTTAATGTCATTAATCTTTACCTACGTTAATACTAAGAGCTCTCACAAAAACCTAGCAGACTTTTTTAAGATTGAAAATCATTCTAAGATGAACGAGATGAATCAGCGTTTTAGAAAATTTGCAGCAATGAAATAGATCGTTCAATTTGCTCATCGAATTGGACCCTCGGATGAAGAAATCCTTGCTCAAGGCTTTCGTTTTCTGTCTTCATAGATTCGTCTTCGATTGATGTGATAAAGAAAAGCAACACGGCAAGGGCATAAGCATTGCCGACATGGTCAATCATTGAATATTCGTCAGGAAGAGATGGAGTCAATAATAAATCAACTGAACATAGTAACAACATCAGATATCCGAAGATGTTAACAATCTATTAGCGAAACAATATGCCATGCAAAATTACATTAGAACGAAGGAAGTCTGAGTCATCAAAAAAGCAAATATCGAGAATGAAAATCAATGAACGAGTTAACTTTTCTTAAACAAAACAGTATGAAAGTTTACACTAATCAATTTCTTTGTTAACTAATGGTAAAACTGAAAATTAAGTTTAAATCATTTTATCAAATGAAGCCTAGTTCAGAAATAGATATGTAAATAACATCAAGTAAAATCGAAAAATTGTTAAACGTTTAACGTTAACATCTCGGCTTAACACTTTATTAAACTATTAAAGATAAAATTTCACCGGATGCTGCCTTTAGTTTGTTTTAAAACATACTTTGTTTTATTTGCCGGCAAATAATAAAAATTTAATTGAAAGGTCTTAATGCAAGTCTGAGTCTATTTATTAATATTGCGAACTTTTATTCGAATTGATCTATGTACTTGGCTAAATTCCTAAGCGACAGATTTGCAAAGCAAAAGCAAGTGAATTAGTGAAGTGCGCAACATAACTTTAACACTAACACAAATGTACTGGCTTTTACGCAGGAAAAAGAATGCGTTTTGGGACAGTCTGCATTGCAGTGATTTCTGTGTTTGCGATTACAGACAGTTTACTAAGCATATTTTCACAAGTTGGATTATGAACGAAACCGTTGCACTTAACTTATAATTATTATGCGTCTAAAATTAGACGATCGAATGGTTGGCAGTGCTAAAGTAATTCGTGTTCTGTGCTAAACCCGGTGCGTGCATAGATTTCGATTTCCATTAACAGAATTAGCGATGATAGAACATTTTATGCGAAAATCTTAAAAATGGACATATGTAGTTAATTTTAGAGTTTTATTTTTTTTAAACATAGTATACATATATTTATGTTTGGATATGTATATGTACATATAATATTAAATGCTTAATTTCACAAAAATTGTACTATTTATGTATTCAGTTCCATGTATTTGGCAGAACGAGAACAGATACTTCTGGGTTTTAAGAGCCATTTCTAGACCAAATTTTACAAAGAATTTATAACATATTACGAAATAAAGTCAATAAAATAATAAAATTTAATTAAAAAGTTAAATCTATACTCTATACAGAGTTAAACTATAAACACAGTAAATTATTAAGGTAGCGGTGTAGTTAGTAAAAAAATAAATAAACATTAATTGAAACGATCGATGTATCGAAAGAGGAATTAAAGGAATTTTTGAATAAATAATTAAAAAGAAACTTGTACAAAAAAGAAATTATAAACAAATTAAAGGTTGTAGTTAAGGAATAAGACTTTTGCTGCTTTGGTGGGCTTCAAACTGCTACGCCTATCATGAATTGTAAGGCCAGCTTTTGAAAATACCCTCTCACATGGTACGCTTGTTGCGACAATGCAAACCCTTTTGAGAACAAGATTGTATAACCTCGGGTATATCTTTTTGCGTTCATACCACCATTTAAGGGGATCATCTGTTCGTTCAATCGGCATTTCATTTATGTATTTGTCAATCTCAAGTATACTAGCGGCGTGTTGGTTTGGATTGGAAATAACACGACCTACTTCAGAATCGAAATCTCCCCAAACCAAAATGCTCTCTTGAGTGTGTGTGTGTGAAGATTCTTGGGAAATAATTCTAGTGATTGCATTGTCGGCGGTTGTGTTCGTCTGCGATGTTGATAATAAAGCCTTTGCTTTTAAATCTCTTAAGCATTTTTCGTACGCTGATGCGTTAGAAAAACCATATTTTTTGAATCTCGGATCCAATATAGTGGCTTGTGCTACTCTGTCGTCTACAAATAAGTCAAGTGACTTGAAACGATTTGTAATGCCATTTAGTAATTTGATAATTATAGCATCTATATCCTCGAACTGTTTATTGTTTTCAATCGTCATTCTACTTAAGTGTGATCTCATGGATTTGATCATCAGCATTATTTTTGAAATCGTTACACTTTTTTCAGCCGACATTTGTTCCGTTACAGCATGAAATATTTTAAAAATATTTGTTGCCTTCTCCAAAATTTGCCAATCACTGGGCGAAATAGAGTTTAGCTCGGGATTTTCTATTGCTAGTACTGCTACCACGGCAGATTTAACGCAAAGAATTCTTGACAGCATTTCGTAAGTAGAATTCCAACGCGTTACGCAGGACTGCTTTAATTTAAGCTCTGGCAAATCTAGTTCTTTCTCCATACTGTAGAGCTTTACGGTTGCTTTTGAACTTTTTTTGAAAAAGGCAACAATATTTTTTATTTTTACAATTTTTGATTCGATGATAGCCATTCCTTCACCAACAATTAAATTTAACGTGTGTGCAAAACATGGTAAATGGTTCCAGTTTTTTGATTTAATTGCACCGACAATGTTTGAAGCGTTATCTGTTACAACACAACAAACTTTGTCTTCAAGATTCCATTTTTCAAGTTCGGACTTAAGTAAATTTCCTAAGTTGATAATGGTGTGGCTTTCATCGTAGGGAATACACCCTAAGAGACGCGACTCAAGTGACAAATGATCTTGGTGTTCTTGTATAAAATGAACTGTTATGCCAATATAGCTTTGTTGCGTGATAGATATCCAAGCGTCTGTTGTAACGCATACAGAGGGAACCGTAACTAGAACATCTTGAACTTTTATTTTTGTTTCTGCATATAATCTTGGAATCAATGAATTTGATATTGTTTTTCTTGAAGGCATTTGGTAATTGGGACAAAGCATTTTAACAAAAGTCTTGAACTCCTTTTCTTCGACAATAGAAAACGGATGGTATTGCTTTACTATGGTTTTGACCAGTTGTTCGTCTAATTTTATTGAATACGCTAACGATATTGGTTTTATTACAAAACCTGAAATGGTTTGTTGCCGTTGAACAGTCATGCTTTGTGTTAGATTAGAATTATGTCTTGAAGTGGAAGGAAGATTTGATACGGATGGAGTGATTTCTTGATGTTGTGCAGAAGATGAAGTGGATGTGGAAGGAACAGGAAGTTCTATTGCGACTGAAGTTAATTGTTGCTGGTTTATAGAGGACGAAACTGTTGTTCTTTCTGGAACATATCGGGCCTTTTCTATGGCAATGCCTACATGCTGAGTTCTTAAATGCCTTCCCAAATTTCCCGTAGCACCTCCGCTGAAACTTATAAATTTTTGGCAATGCACGCATTTTGCCTTTTTGTCAGTTGACTGGGAAAAATGCACCCAAATTGGACTGCGTTTATTTGTGAGATCCATTTATACTGAATTTATCTTTTTAAGGAGAAATTAGTAAAAACAACATTCTTAGTTAAATTATTTTATCTAAGAGTAATACCATAGCTAAAATTGTTGATCGGCTGCCAAGACGGCTGAATATGGTTTTTGAATACGACGCGCATACGGCATGTCAATCAACTGATACCTGTCATGTGGTAGTACTGCTTCTATGATGTAAGGTCCTTTGTACCTAGATTCTAATTTGCGTGATGTTCCGGTGCTCGTAGTGCTATCATTTAATATCATCACCAAATCGCCCACGAAATACTTCTTAGCATTCTTGTGTCGAGAGTCGTGTCGATACTTCTGTTTGGTCTGAGTTGTCGTTATCCTTTCAGCTCCCTCTTTTCGTAGTTGATCGATATCTTGTCGGTGCTGATTGAGTTTAACTCCTTCTGCTAAAGCATCTGGCATCGGGCCCCTGGGTATGTATCCCATCATCATTTGATGTGCTGTTTTCCCTGTTGCTCCATTATGTGTGATATTAATTCCCCATTGTACGATTTTTATTTTCTGATCCCATTTGTTCTCTTCTTCTATGGTAGCGAGCAAGGCATTTAGTATTGTCCGGTTATAGCGCTCAACCTGCCCGTTCGCCCGCGGTGTTTTAGTCGCATTTTTTACATGTGTAATAGCACGGCTCTTGGTGTAATCATCGAACAACTTTGATGTAAAGGCTGTACCTCTATCCGTAATGATACGCCTAGGAGTTCCAAATATGTAAAATGTTTCGGTTAGGAAGTTTAGCATTGCTTTCGTCTAAGTATTCTGTAAGGCTTTTATTTGAATGAATTTTGTAAACGCATCGACGAGTACTATAACGTACGCGTTTCCTTTTGTGGATTTTACGAAAGGGCCCAGGTGGTCCAGATGGATAGTGTCGAAGGGTACGCTCTTCTTTTCTATTAGGTCTAATTGCCCTCGTGGTTACACTTCTTTTTTTGCATAGGCACATTCCACACATGCGTTTATGTACTTCTTGGCAAACTGGGTGATTCTTGGGAACCAATATCGTTCTTGAATATACTTTACTATTTTGGACTCGGAAAAGTGTCCCATTTGATCATGGCTGATGCGTAATACTCGGTTGCGGACACCCTTTGGTACAAACAATTGGAGCTCGTCGTTCACTTTCCGATATACTCGTCCATCCTGTATTGCATAGTCATTATGGATCTGAACTTCACTGTTTTTCTCGGGTTTCCTTTTAAACACTTCAACAATGCTGACGATTTCTTCGTCTTGTAACTGTAACGAGTATATCCAGTCTTCATCTATTATGTGTAATTTAAGGATGTTCAGGTCAACCACTTCCATTACCTTTGCGGGTTCACAAGGTTGTCGCGAAAGGGCATCAGCATGTCCCATCAACTTGCCACTTCGATGTTTCACCTCAAAATCATATGCTAGCAACTTGAGCCACCACCTGGCCATTCTCGGCACCAGTTCTTTCTTTTTCATGGCTGTTTTTAATGCGGCACAGTCAGTAACAACGGCAAATCTTCTACCCAGCACATATTGCCGAAATCTTTCAGCTGACTCTACCACTGCCAGAGCTGTGATACTTACTCTCTTCGTCAGTCGTTTTCCTGCTGAAGTAGGACACCGGGTGTAATTTTTTTCCGGGTTGTAAAGTACTAATACCGTCTTTTGAGTGAGGCATTTTTTTAAGGTATCAAAGGATTTTTGTTGCTCTTCACCCCATTGGAATGTGATACCTTTTTTGGTAAGTTTCGTTAGGGGTAATGCGATTAATGAATAATCCTTTACGAACTTTCGAAAGTAACTTGTCAAGCCAATGAATTGTCTAACTTCTCGTTCATTCATAGGTACTCGGAAGTTCTCTACCGCCGTTGTTTTTTCCTCCCCTGGTGTTATTGGGTTTTGCGTTACTATATGTCCCAAATATTGAATCTCGGTTTTGAAGAAAAAACATTTTTTGAGGTTCAGTGTTAACTTTGCTTCTCGTAACAATTTTAGGAATTTTTTCTAATTTCTTCATACCTTCATCAAGGGAATTGCTTGGAATGACCACATCATCCATGAAACATACCATTTTATCTGGTTTCATCTTCCTTGCCAGGTTGTTCATCATCTTTTGGAATACCGCTGGAGCATTAGCTAGTCCAAAGGTACGGTTACGAATTCATACAATCCTCCCGGTGTAATAAATGCCGTACGATGTGTATGTTCTGCCTCTGTCGGTATTTGGTAGTATCCAGAAGCCAAATCAAGGACTATAAAGTTTTGATAACCTTGTAAATCATTCAACTGCTCGTCAATTGAGGGCATCGGATACCTGATTTTCTTCGTGATCCGATTGAGTCCTCTGTAATCCACACACATTCGATCTTCGCCATTCGTTTTCATTACTAGGATCACAGGTGATGAAAAATTGGACTCCGATTCTTTGATAATCCCATTTGCCAACATTTCATCGACCATGGATTGGAGCTTTTGCCTTTTCGCATACGGCAACTTGTTTGGGCCATATTTTACTGGAGTATTTTTCTCTAATTCGATCTCCATTTCCACGATGTTGGTGCGACCTAATTCCTTTTGCGACATTGCTATGAATCCGCGGTACCGTTGAAGCAAAACCAACAGCTTTTCTGGATCAACATCTGTATTTACTAGTAGTTTGTCTTTTGTAATTTTGAGTTTTTCTTCAGCTTCTTTACCGGTGTCGTAGTCTGAGACTTCATCTATTCGTTTTACTGTAAGAGCGTCTCCCCTTTTATCTACAGCGCATTTCGGGTGGCAAAGTATATCTTTCCCAATTAGAATTGGTTCCGTCAAATGCAAATCTTCGACCACCAGGGCGTTTACTGAAAAGGGTGATCCGTCTATTGTTATGGTGCATAAAACGCTTTCATTTACTTTACAGGTTCCTCCACCGAAACCATGAAGAACTGTGTTCTCTTTACAGAACCCTGATTTTATCGTATTCGCGACGTTTTGCGTTATGATCGTACGTTCGCTTCCCGAGTAAAGAAGTGCTTCATATTCATTCCCTTTAACATTCACCAGTTTGTGGTAACAATCCTTATCGGCCTTTCTTTGTACTTTGTTGATTTTAAATCCTTTTTCTGGCTTATCTCCTTCGCTTGTATTCGGTTGTTACTTTCTCGATAATTTGGATATGGTCTTTTTCTTCCTTGAGGGCACTGTCTTGAATAATGGCTAGTCTGGTTACAGTTGTAGCAATTCACGCTGATGTTCTTTCTTTGCGGCAACACTGTGTTTTTGTTCTGCCAGTTCGGTGGTGGGTGACTCGGTTTTATATATGTTCTGCTTGAACTATTTGGGTTCTGTCGGAAGTTGGCTCTGATGCTTTCATACTATTTCACCTTTCCTTCGACTTCTGCTATATTCCTTAAATTGCTGGCCGCCAGACGAGCTCATTTGATGGTCATTTAGCCCCGTCAGGATGTATTGTATTACTGTTTTGTCACTGAGGTGAATCCTTTTGCCCAGCATGTTCATCTCATAACAGTATGTTTCGATGGATTCGTGTGGCTTTCTTAGTCGTCTTATTAGCTGTTGGTGGATCTCTACCTCACTGTGCTGCTGAGGGAAATTTAACTTCAGGCCATTTGCGAGCTGGTTCCAAGTGGACGATACCTCCTGAGTCGATTCCCACCAGTGCCGAGCCGGTCCTTGCATCTTTGAAGCTGCAGCCATCAACACCGCTCTTTCGTTCCATTCGTAGATCTTCATTAAGCTCTCTACCCTATTAACCCAAATCTCAGCTGAGATTGAAGAAATTTCTCCTGGCGTGAACCCTGGGAGTGCATCAGCGATCTCTCTGTTGCTGCAGCTGACTCTTGGTCTGACTGAAGTGCCGCTTACTGTAGTTCTTTTTTCTAACAATTTGAGTTTTTCAGCTAGTTCTTTCTCCTTTCTCATAATTTTTCGCTCTTTCTCCATTAACTCTCGTTGTCGTTTTATAATGTCCCATTCCTTTACTCTTAAGTCATTATCATCGACACTAGCAAAGTCTGAGGTTACTGAACCCTCTTGGATTACTGTTTGTTCGGTTTCTGAAATTTCTAAAGCTGTCGTTTCTGCATTTGCATTCCTCGTACCTTGTTCGGTACTGGATTGATGGGTTACGCTTGTAGTTCCACTTTGTTTGTCGTATGCTTGCAGTCTACTTATTAGGATCCTCTTTGTTCCAGTAGTTGGAAGTTTGCTTGCTTTCAGTTCCGCCTGGAGCTGTTTAGCGTTAAGGTTTTCCATTTCTAGAGAAATTTAAATTAAACAATCAATCAACATGGCCATAATATTCAACGTGTAGGGTCCAAGTAGTGCTAACGTAATTTACTTGATACACTTTGTGTTTTGATAACATTTTTAAAAGTTTTAAGCAAGTCACTATTCTTGAACTCTACACCCATAAGTACTGCTAATAATACTTTTCAATGTATACTACATACATATATATTTTATATTTATTATCAACATACATTTTTTTTTTTTTTTATTTTGTACAGTTTAAATGTGCGTATTTTCTGGTTTGTTTTGATATGATAAGAAGCCAATCAATTTACAGGTCTTACAATACCCTTTTCATGAAATTAGTACGAACTAGATATCCGCAATTACCTGCGGTCATCGACAAATTTGTCAGATAGTAACTTCTCTTCTCATATAAACCACCATAGATACGGACAACAAAGTCAGTACTCTTCTGTGTACGCCACATCCATACAAACTTCATAAACAGGCAAAGCATTATATGCATTTTCGTAACCGAAAAGCCATTAACAGGATTGTATGTCGGAGCAATACAAACTTAAGAGATAGAGACACACATTATGCTTCTTCGTAGGCCGAAGACGCAACTCCGTCTTATTAATTTTTGTTGTCTAACGAAACTAACCCGCCAAGAATGATGTTCTACTACTATCTCTTTCAGGCTTATTTCACATCAATATGCTACATATCCATCACTACCATTGGACACATGCATACTTATTCGAATAGTGGCGTCTCATTTCCACTAAACAACGAAACAATTGCTTTTTTATGAACTAAAAACGCAATAGTTTACCGTTGTCCAGAAGAACGGTCAATGTCTTCCCCAATTTTGATCTCAATTTGGCTATTACCAAAATGAAGCCTCAATGTGCATACTTTCAGCAAAATATCTTCACTTCTTATCACTGTAATATAAACAAATCAAATCCATCACAATACAATCCATTATCAACAATTAGACCAAAACCCCATTAACCAAATATCACCAAACTACTTTACATTGTTATTCAATGTACATATATGTATATGTATGTATACCTATACTCATTAATTAATTGAACAACACTTAACTCGGGTAGGTTCGATACCCCACTTCTGATTCTATAAAACAAAGATATTAGGTACTTAAGAAACTTGTTTATTAATTCTAAACTAACAATGATATTAAGCTCTTAGCATTTACGAATTACGACTGTTCACGGTGACGACCCAACACTGAATGCCCCTCCAGTCATACGATCACTCCTCTTCTCTCTCTCTCTTTTCGTCAGTATTGTCGTGGCGTTACTTAAGGTTATAAAAAAATAACTGCCATTTTTTCAAATATTAGTACATATCAGTCCTTAAAAAAGTTCACAATAAAAACATCAGGAAAAATAAAATTAGTTTCATAAAACTATTGTTGATTTTATAAAATTGTATATCATTATAATCATGTTATTAATCAAACAAATATTGTTTAAAATGTTTAGTTATTTATGTAAAACATTTATGTTTAAGAAAAAAAAATTAAATTAATAAATTCCATATTACTTGATTTTTACATGACTTTTGAAAGATTTAAATATTTTTTTTTAAATAAATTTTTATAACAAACAAATATTTTTGTATATTCTTTTTCTATAAATATATTTATATTAAAAAACATTTGCTTAGCTTAAAAATATAATCTATATTAAATTATATACTTTTAAAACAAATAATATATATTTATTATTTGTTGTTGTATATTGTGATAAAATAAAAGTTATAAATTATAATTACCAAATCATAAAGAATAAGTTAAGATCGATATTTGAATTAAATAAGATGAAATAAAATCTAAATTATGTACAAAATTAGGTTTTAAAATAAAATTGTTTGATAAAATAAAAGAAAAAAATGTTAAACAATATATACGATTTTCCATGGTTTTTTGTTTTGTTTTGAAGTAAGTATGTATGTATAAATATTATATTAAACTGTTAAATACACCTTTTTGTTGAAAAAATTTACGAAGTATTTTCATTTTTTATTTTGCTCGCCTGCAACTTCACTAACATCAGTAGATTTTTTAATAAAATAATTGACTTGGAGTTAGATTCGGTAAAAATCAACTGTGTTTAAAGGCGGCATGAATTTCAAGGGCTTATATAAAATTTGAAAGCATTGCTGTGTAAAAATGGATATTATGGAAGATTCCTCTGCATTTTTTTGTTTGCTTCTGTACATCAGATTTTTTCTGTACATACAATTTTGAGTAGTTACAATTACAAGTTTTCGTAAAAAAAATCAGTCAACCACAAAAATGAGACTATTCAGGACCACCAGCTCTATCCCATACAATTTTCTACCTCTAGCTACTGCTTCCATACAAGGAAACTGAGTTGCCGGCAACTGGGAGTTTGATGGCGGAAGGGTAAGAAGTAAGGGGAATGAAAACAATCTCCCCGGTCAACGATTTGAAAAGATTTTTTTGACGTTTTGCTTTGCATTCCAATAAGCCCAACATGATCTTCCCAGTTTCCTCCTCAGTTTCCTGGTGCCAGTTTTTTCGTGTGAAAGCTACAAGGCGATTAAAGGAAAACGTCAAAAAAAGCAAATGATTTCCCTCTGTGAAATGGGACATAGCCAAGTATCAAAATAATTGATATTTCAAACAAAATCGTAAATGTGCAGTGTGAACACTCCTTGGGTTTTCGATAATTTCCGAAAACGGGTGTTTGATTCGGTGTGAAGAGGTTATCAGCTAAAAGCAGTCAAAAATAAAAATGAAAAATAAATTTACAAGCCAGCTGCTCCGTACATTTGTCGTCGGATATATAGATATTTTGTCAATGTTTAAGATAACTAAATTTGGCCAAATCGGTTATTATGCTATGAATTTTTTGTTATGAATCATAAAAGATCTAATAAAATTACTCCTATTCGGGGAGTTCTTTTATTCTGCTATTCTGTTATGAATTTGCATACAAAAGTTTAAGCTGTCAAAAAATCTTTTATGGATTATAATTTTGGTATTTGCCATGCTAAATCTGCTATAAAATCTGTTAGGAAATCAGCGTATGACCTGTCAAAACTTCGAAATTCTTAAAAAGTCTTACGAACTGCATTGTTGGTATTCAAAACTTCGAAATTCTTAAAAAGTCTTACGAACTGCATTGTTGGTATTCAGCATGCCACAATCTGTTATGGAATCTTTTATGAATCATAAAAGAATAAAAGACACATTTTTGTTACTTATATCATAAAAGATTTCAATATATGAAGTAAAAACTTTATTTTTTTAATGAATTGTTCTTAAAAGAACAGACATAGAAAAATATTATTAAAATACATAATAAGGGTATTCATACACAACAGCGGAAACCCGTATAAACCTCAGAAACCAGATAATTTATTTGCAACCAGATAATTTATTTGAAACCAGATAATTTATTTGAAACCAGATAATTTATTTGAAATTATCTGGTTTCCATCGTTGTATGAATACCCTCAATAACAAACACAGATATGAAAGTAATTTCAAACTATTTAATTCAATACACGAAAGCACAGAACACATTTTGATGAATGAAACGTAAAAGAAACTGTCGCTTATCTCGCCGGAGTTCGTTTTTGTACAACTTTTTATATTGGATATATTAAATTCAGAAACTGTTATTGACAAATTACAAAGATTGATTATTATTTATGTACGCGAAACAAAACACGATAATTCCGCAGGTTAATTTTATATTGTCATTAGTCAGTGCCGACTGCCGAGAGTTTTTATTTACCTACTACAGCTGGTAATTTGATAGCAGATTTTAGGTCTGTTTGTATAAACGTTTCTTTTTCGATGTTACATAACAGACTTATAAAAGATCGAACTACTGAATACCAATTATACTACGTTTTTATCTAAATAGAATACGGTTTAAATTGAGTAGATTATGGTTAATCCACTAATCTGGATTAAGTGGTAGGTGAAAACGTAGTATAATAAAATATCGTATGGTGAATTGAGCCTATTCTGCCACATCTGTCATTCTGCTATGAATTTTCTGTTAATGCATAACTGATATTCACCATAAAAGATATTTTATAAGCGGTATTCAGGAGTTCGATCTTTTATAAAAGTTTGTAATACTATGTTCCCACCAAAGTGAAATCCGAGATTTCAGCAAGAAGCTTTCGAGGCTTCAAATTGGTGTTCACACCACCAAATCCACGTTTTCGTCTCAGAAGCACAAACAACAACCATTTTTGTGTATCTAATTAATCAACCCAAGCCGAGTTCTCAAATAAAAACGCATACTCTCTCTTTCTTTTTATCTCCTTATCGTTTGAGTGAAAGATCGTAATAAGCACATAAAAAAGCTTTTCACCTATGTATGGTGAAGTTTAAAATTGACTTTCATTATGAATGGCCCGCATCGGAATTGGGATTTCATTGTGTTTTCAACGAAATCTCGGATTTCGAAATCCCAAAAATATATGGTGAAATGCGAAGATTTGGACTGAAATCTACGAAATCCTAGATTTCGCTTCGGTGGGAACATAGTATTATGCAACTTCGAAAAAGAAACATACAAACAGACCTAAAATCTGCTATCAAATTATCAGCTGTAGTAGGTAAATAAAAACTCTCGGCAGTCGGCACTGACGAATGACAATATAAAATTAACCTGCGGAATTGTCGTGTTTTGTTTCAAGCAGATAAATAAGTAATAATATGAAATAGGGAAATCTGAACGAAACTATACTTTCGTTTTAACAAATTTATTATCTGTCTTTATTTGGCGTTTTTCTTTTTTATCTCCGAGCAGATCTCTGAGCAGAGCCTCAGTAAACCGATTTAGATCTGAGTAGAGCATGGTCAGATATCCGATTTAATTTTGAAATAAACTTAAGCGCAGAACTGTCATATATTATTATAATTGTTTTTATTAAAACTTATTTACCAGCAAATCCAAAGCTTCCGTTTTCCGAATTCATTGTTGTTTTTAATTGGTTTTACTTTAGTGATTATTGTTAAAATTATGAGTAAAGTTAGCCGCGCCCAGCACTTTGCTCCGTTTGATCGGTCATTTTATTCTGAGCTTATGGTTCATGCCCCGATTTAGCTATGATTTAAAAAAGAAACACGAGAGATTGAATGTGTCTGAGCTAAAAAAGAAACACAGATCTTTTCTTGACAGATGAGTTCTTTACTCGGAGCTAAAAAAGAAAAACGCCAATTGAAGCGTCTATTCACAACGGCGGCTGGTCTTTTTCTCCTCTTCAAATCATTTCACTTGAAGTTAGTTCTCGTTTGTTTTTGACAGTTCTCCTGATGACCGCGAGGCAGCATGACAAAAGCACAAAAGTACAAGAATAGCTTAAGGCTCATATTAAATTTAACATTTCTTAGTAAAGCAAATTAATAAAAAAAAATAACATTACTTAGACCCCTTTCACACAAGGAAACTGAGTTGCCGGCAACTGGGAGTTTGATGGTGAGAATGGCAAGAAGTAAGGGGAATGAAAAAAATCTCCCCGGTCAACGATTTGAAGAGATTTTTTGACGTTATGCTTTGAAATTTTCTTAAGCTTCCATTTTGACTTCTGTCTCTGATAGATGTCAAAATGTGATGGCAAGAGAAACGCACAAAAAATCTGCACACAAATCAATTTTCTCCTGGTTCATTGTTTTTCCATGACCTTTAAATATATTAATTCAGCAAACCATTATTAACAACCACAATAAAAAAACAACATTTACCTATAAAATCGCATCAGGTTTCCTTATTTTGAATTTATTCTAAAAATAAGCTGCGGTTAATTTATAACTCAAAATTGTGTAGAATTTTCCAGCCGCGAAGCAAATTGTTTGTTTACAAAAAGCGAATGTCAAATCAAAAGCAATTCAAAAAACGAGCAACTCAGTTTCCTCATCAATTTCTTCGTGTGAAAGCTGCAAGCCAATTAAAGGAAAACGTCAAAAAAATCTCCAGCAACTGGTTTCCTGTGTGCACGGGGACTTAGTACAAATAAATAAATTACAAATAATTCTTTGTAATTTTTCCAAAACAGTTCCTGATCCTAAATTTAATATGTATATCCAATATAAAAAGTTGTACAAAACGAACTCCGGCAAGATAAGCGACACTTTCTTTTACGTTTCATCCATCAAAATGTTCTTTGCTTTCGTGTATTGAAATAAATAGTTTGAAATAACTTCCATATTTCTGTTTCTTATTATGTATTTTAGTAATATTTTGTTATATCTGTCCTTTAAAAAACAATTCATTAACGAAATAAGAGTTTTTACTTCATATATTGAAATCTTTTATGATAAAAGTAACAAAAGATTCCATAACAGATTGTGACTGCTGAATACGAAAAATGCAGTTCGTAAAAGACTTGTTAAGAATTTCGAAGTTTTGACATCTGATAAGCAGATTTCTTAAAAAATTTCATAGCAGATTTAGCATGCCGAATACCAAAATTATAATTCATAATAGATTTTTTGACAGCTTAAGCTTTTGTATGTAAATTCATAACAGAATAGCAGGATAAAAGATCTCGCCGAATAGGCCTAATTATCAGCTAAACGTATTTTTTTCAATTGAATGGTTATATTATTGAATAATCGTCTAATTAAAAAACTAAATTAAAAAAATTATGTTTGCGGATATACCATACATTATACAATGTTTTTGTTTCGGTTAAAAAAAAAAAACATTGTCTCTTTCACACAAAACTGACACTTTCATGTGATTTAATACATTAAAAATGAGAAAAAAAAGAAGTATCAGATGGGCTTTAGGAATAAATTTGATTTGCATTTTTCTTATTGCCGGAATATTTTTTTTATTATAGCGCGTCAAAATAAATTATCTGAAAATTAGAATTTATTAACATACAAATGCTATTCACTGTAATCTTCACCTTTATTTACTTATAAGACGCTGGCGTATTTGCCACCATCAATCAATTATTTCTAATTTGGTTTTCTATTGGTACAATCGATTAATTCGTTTTTTGATACAAATCACGGATTTCGACAGTTAAATCCTTCAATTGGGCAAAACAAATAATTTTTTTTTATTCTGAATCAAATTCGCAGATCCATATTTTTCGGTGAATTTTTCCTCTTTTTACTAACAATACTAAGCGCTTGTACACTTAAAAGCATTTAGTTTGAGAACTAACAGATTTACAGATACGAACAAAATAAAATTATCTGTTCAAAATGCGTTCCATTTGCCACGAAAAATATCAAATTCTGAATAATATACCAATGGAAATAAATAAATGAAAAGTAAATATTGGGATGAAAGAGGTGTTGGTTCTGTAAATAACTTCAATAGCACTTTCCATACGTATATGTTTCTTCTTTGCTTCCTATCCGAGAATGAACTAGCATTCAATCTCGAATATACACGATCTGATTAAGTTATATTCACGTTTTTATATTGCTTCAAAGCATTTTCATTAATGCCATTTTCGATTTGCTGTTTGGACTAATTTTTTATTCGATCCTACTCTAAAACATTCGATTGGCTGTTCCTCCTAGTAAAGTCTTCGGAGTATTTTTTTGTTCCCGATTTCATAGGGGAGTAAAAATAATTGTATAAAGTTTTTGGTTTTGTTATTTGTCAAAAGTAATAATTATTTGAAGAACCCATTTTTGAGATGATATATCAAATATGATATGTATGTGTAAGTTTTTGGGTACGGCAATTTCATATTCGATTCAAATCAGAAAAGATAGAACTCCGCAAATTGAATCGAGAACAATAAACAATGCATAGTGAAATTTTGCCCATGTTTATGCCGCCTTATATATATTAATTTGTTGGTCATATTTATTGCTGGGGTTGGCTACTGGCTTTCGCCACGGACGGTTGTGTGCCTCGTCACACCTCCAATTAAAAATTTAAAAAATAAGTAACAGTGTTTTAAAATAAACTTGAAAACAAAAAAAGTAATCCGTGTCCTATAAGTTGTGCAATTTCATGTAACATTAAATAGTAATGAGCCGAAACTTATCAATCGGAACAATAACCGAAAAGCCAACCGAATCCGTTCAATATCCAGTTCCAAGTTTCGCTCATCATACCAATCTACACATCTTCTGCAATAGAAGATGCTGTACCATTACTGAAGCATCCTCAGGATAGCATACATCAGGCCAGGCCTGTAAAATAATACGCAGCTCAGTCCGCTATTAAAGGGCCGTAACATACAGTACTTGAAAACGGGTACTAACTATACTTACTTACTTAAGGTGACGCTACAGTCCGGGGTGGACCAGGGCCTCAACCAACAAGCTTCTTCCAGTCGGCTCGGTTTCTAGTTATCTGTCTCCAGTTTCGCACTCCAAGTTGGTTGCGATCCTCTTCCACTTGCGTGCGCCACCTTTTACGCTGTCCACCTCTACTGCGCTGTCCCACGGGGCAGGATTCGAAGACCTTCCGGGCCGGAGCATTGGTGTCCATTCGCTCTAGGTGACCCATCCATCTAAGTCGTTGGCTTTTAAATTTTGTGACTAGGTCGTTATCGCTGTACAGCCCGTATAGTTCGTTGTTGTATCGTCTTCTCCATTCCGCATCTATGCAGACGGGACCAAAAATCACCCGGAGAATTTTCCTCTCAAAACAACATAACGCGTTCTCATCTACCATTAACATTGTCCATGTCTCTGCACCATACATCAGGACTGGGATGATGAGCGTTTTATATATGGACAGCTTAGTTGCTCGAGAGAGGGCTTTGCTTCTCAATTGCCTTCTTAGCCCAAAGAAACAGCGGTTGGCAATAGTAATTCTGCGTTTGATCTCAGAACTGGTATCATTCGCTGAGTTTATAGCGGATCCCATGTATACAAAGTCTCTGAACACTTCAAAATTATAGCTGTCTATAGTGACGTTCTGTCCGAGACGCCGGTGCTGGGTGTCCTTTCTTGGTGACAGCATATATTTAACTATGCCGCACCGCAAAGGACATAGCTAGAATCGGACCTGGATACAGTTCATAAAGGCAACATTTCAAAAATGCAACAATTTCTTCAACCAACAGCGAATTCATTATTTACAGTCTATTTGTGCATAATTAGAAAAAGTTAATTAACCTTCATAACTAATTAATCGACATATAATATAAACACATATCCTATTTAAAGTATATAGTGCGTATGCACTCTCGCTCATTTATCTGTTAAGTATATGCATACGTATATACACGTTCATGTATTAACGATGTAGAGTTCTCGCTCTATTTTTAAGTGAAATGTTAAGCATAAGTGTTTGTATATATGTATATATTTATTTTAGGTTAGTTTTAGGTTTAGGCACCACGCCACAAGTTACCGATGCACTGCCTATATGTGGGGCGCGATTCACACAGAACTGACTTATGGTGCTGGTGTGGTTAAGGTCTATCACGGGCGTGGAGTGGGTGTGATGAACTCAATTCACACAGAAATGACAGAGAACTTCAATTTCAATACACAAAGCAAAAAAAAAACACAAAAAACAGAGAAAAAACAATAAACAACTAGCTTACTTTTATTCACAGACACTGCAAAAATGGCTTCCATAAGATCGTGTGTGAATTGCGTTAAAATGTTGGTTAAATCTTCTACCTTGATTAAATTTTGAAGTTTGGTTAAAAGGGATTTATTAAAACACTATTTTGGCTAAAATTCCTTCAAGATTGAAGAAATTTCCCTAAAAACAGTTTTTTTTGTTGTTCAAGTTAATTAATTTCTTTCCCAAAATCCGACTTAGAAGATATAAAGTTAATAATTTGGCACGAAAAAAGTAACGAATTCTCAGTTTTACTAATATGTTTCGGTTTTACATCGTTAATTTAATATTTTAAGACAACAATTCCAAATCTTTTCAAAACAATTACCATTATGGTTAGTTTGTTGATTTAGTATTTAAACACTAATTTTCACAGCTGAAGAACTTTACAAGCTGACAAATCAATCTATTTATATTCAATTTGCAAAATGTAATACAATGAGTATTTTAATTAATTATTTTATATTTGTTAAAATATCAACGGATTATAATATTTGTTTTTTCCTCTTGAGACCCTACACAAACAAAAATAATGTAATTTAATTTTTCAATTGAATAAATTAAAACTTACATTTTTTATATGGTTTCCCAGTAGATCTGGGCTTTTTGGAGTTCATCTTTCTTTTCGGTTATCGCTTGTAGTTTCAAATTACTCTATTTTGAGAAACGTTAAGTTTTAATGCAAATTTAGCCTGCTCTACAGCTGCCTACATTTTTACCCATTTTATTTACCACACTAGTGTCAAATTTTAACCAAGTTACAAAATTTAACCAACATATTAACGCAATTCACACACGGCGCGGCGTAAGTAATAAAAATAAATGAATTAAAAAAATACCATTTGCATTGGATTTTAATTTGATCTCGATTTGACATTTGAATGAGTGTTTTCATTGTGGCGTGACGTTTACATAGGCCACTAGAGTTTTCAATATGGCGTTGCAATGACAGGACACACCATACCATCGCCTCTTCATATGTGTGTGTATTGTCTCATGAGAGAACATGTAAACTACAAAAAGTGGCAAATGGATGCACCAACCAGAACCACACCAAAGCCATAAGCCAGTTCTATGTGAATTGGGCCTAATGCTACGTTTTCACCTAACGATAATCCGGTTTAAATTGAGAAGATTAAAAATTAATCTTCAAGTGTTTTCACCAGTGAAAAAAAGAATAGTTTGACGTTTTCGCTATGAATTGTCATTCAAAGGTCAATACAACAAGACAAAAACAAAATAATTAGGAAGAAGAACAGCCTCTTAAAACAGCCTCTTTCAACATTCTATGCGTACAATAAAAAAGAAATACAAAAATATCTGCTTAAAACATGGAAATATAAGCGTAAAACAAACTGGTCAACCTATCATCATATTTATAAAAAACTTCAACCCTTATGCTGAGAAAGCATACTACCCTACAGATGTTTCAACAAAAAAAAATAAAAACATTCCTTAGACTACGGATGGGTTATACTAACTTAACCCATAAACATCTTATTACTAAAGAAACCCCTCCACTCTGCCATCTTTGCAACGAAAACAATACGCTTACCATAAGTCACCTTATTTCTTGCAAAAAAAATTAACCAAATATTAAAAAATATTGTTAATAAAAAATTATCTGAACTTTTAACCCAAACTTCAAAAGAAAATGTAAACAATGTATATATGCTAATGAAAGCATTCAATTTAGAAAATCTCATATAGATATTATTTATTTTTTGATTTAAACTAGCTGAAAGCCTCAGTTGCTCAAGCTACAAAAAAAATATTATTGTCAATTTAATTTAGGTGCGTTTTTTTGCAATCCCCGGGGGAATTGGTTGAAAAAAAACGACCAAGGCGCTTAAGTGAAAAACTTGGTAGCACTATTTATTAATTTGCAAGATGACATTTGAAGAACAGCTGTAATGCAAGAAAAAAAACAAAAATCACTGTTTGCCTCATCCTCATCCTTCTAAAAATCATCGATTTGATTTGATTTGTGTAATTTCGATATATTTATTGAATTTAAACTACTTTTCTATTAAAATAACATAAAAAGAACCAAGTAAATTGTGATTTTCTTTTAATTTTAATTTTCACAAATACAGTGGTACATAGAATTCAACTACTTGAAAACTACCCCATTCGTCGGTCACTGGCGACATGATATTAGTGGACGACTTGCTTATTCGGGACGGGACGCTCAGTTCCTATGTCATTAGGAATATAGGTCTGAGCAAGAGCGGACGACGATCAAGAAGATTGAAGTATGCCTAGGTTGTAGCAGAGAATCTGTATTGGGTTGCTCCCGTGTACAACAAAACGCAGCCGAAAACAATTTTCTCAGAGAAACCTTTGCTTTGTAGTTCATTCAATTCTTGTTAATTGAACGAATATCAACTTCAAGAAATAATTTTTAATTTAACAACAATTTCACAGTCAAGTTTTAATGTACATATAATAAAAATAAAGGCAAAAATGAAAATCGCTGTAGAAGGTTGTGCTCATGGCGAGGTGGAAAAAATAAAATTGATAATTATTTGACATGTCAAAATGTCAGTTTTGAAGTTTCTATACATTTTATCGATAACTTAGTGAAAAAGTTTTTGGTAGCACAGTTTTTATCCTCTCCAATAGCTAAGCCCCGAGAATTCTCTGGGTTTAAGCTAAGCACCCCCGGGGATTAGTTGTTGTTGGATTTAGTATGCAAATTGTTAATCCTACTCATCGTTTTTTTCGTCCAATTTCCCCGGGGCTTAGAAAAAAACACGCCTTTTATTTAGTTGTCAATAAATTTATAACTATAATAATAATAATAATTTCGGTGCAGTGAACAAATTTAATTTCAATAAATAAAAATGAGTAATAACTTTAAAATATTGTTATCTCAACATCTTGCATCATATAGATATATTTACATAAATACTGTAATCGCCTTTGCACGGTTTTCGTTTTAATATATTTGGGAAATAACAACTTTAAGTATTACTGTAAAACATTTTCCATTACAAATTTGAGGCACAGACCGCTTTGGTCTTTATAGCTTTATTGCATTTTTTATTCTTATACTTATTTATAAACAAAAACAGAATTTGAAGGCAACGACATTATACCAGACAAAAACAAATTAACTAAATAATTATATAAACATTAGATGACAACACGTCACAAGTTACTGATACACTGCTCCTGAGCAAAAGCAGTTCAACTATACAAAATTAAAACGGCCAAGAGGCGAGCAACTACATTACAGACAAAGCAGGCAATACTTAATAGCGGCAATATAATATCCTAAGCATTCGAGAAACATACACCTTTGTAAATAAACATTTTATAAGGTACCCAATAATGAAAATCAAAATCAAAAAATCGAATTTATTGCCCATGTAAGAGTTCTATTATGTCATTTTGTATTCAGCACTAGTTGCTGACACCGCAAATCCAAAATCAGCTTACGTCAGGGTGGCGTTGTTCATTCTATCATATTATTCATTTCATTTATTCATTTACTCTTAAAAAAAACCAGGACTGGTCGAGTGCGTTGTTGTGTTTTGTTTGGTAAAATTTGAAAATTATGCCGGCATTTCGAATAAATTACTATGCAAGATTTCCCAATATACAACAAAAAGCGGCAAACCGAAAATACGCAATACATATTCATTATATTAAATAAAAAATGAACCAAGTGCAAAAAAAATCAGTAATTCGCAATAATTGACATCAAATGAAAAAATATAATGGCTTTAAAATTTGCAAAAACTAATTTTAAAGTGAACTGAATACAAGAAATAATTTACAATATTTATTTGCAATTATAGATGTTTCAAAATTCGAAAGTATGGAAAAATTTAATAAACGCCTGTGTGAAAGAATTTCAGAAAAGGCTGGTTGCATTGCAAATTTTGTGATGTATAATTTTATGGTGTCGTCAAATTAGAATTCAAATGCCTTTCCTTAACAAGAAAATACAATTAAAGCATTTTTTTTATGGAACCTAAATTTTAACAATGAAACTGAGTGGTAAGTATCCATTTAGCATAAAGGCATTGTATATAAGTAGGTTTAAGGTTAAGTATCTATTGACATGTGAGTAGTTATAGATTTATTTATTTAGATTTTAAGTTTAAAGTTACATAATAGTTTTTACAAATATCGTTAAAGCATGGCTTTGCCGTCTGCCCGATTGACATTGATTTGAAAATAATAGAATAATATAAATGTACGTAGTTTGTTTTAAATAAATTGAACAATTTGTTGAAGGTAATCATTTTTTTTCATTTTTATTAGGTTTAAAAGGCTTAATTTAAAATTTGATTGCGATAAGACATTGCTATTTGATAATAGGTCTGATCCAGATTTTTGTTTGGTCAGAAATTGGTAGATTGTCAAAACTTAAAGAGTGGGGATAAAATTCTCTCATTTGACGTTTTTCTTTTTTATCTCCGAGCAGATCTCTGAGCAGAGACTGAGTAAACCGATTTAGATCTGAGTATAGCATGGTCAGATATCACAGATTTAATTTTGAAATAATCTTAAGCGCAGAACTGTCATATATTATTATTATTGTTTTTATTAAAACTTATTTACCAGCAAATCCAAAGCTTTAGTTTTCCGAATTCATTTTTGTTTTAAATTGGTTTTACTTTAGTGATTATTGTTAAAATTATGAGTAAAGTTAGCCGGACCCATCACTTTGCTCCGTTTGATCGGTCATTTTATTCTGAGCTAATGGTTCATACCCCGATTTAGCTCTGATTTAAAAAAGAAACACGAGTTGAGAGATTAAATGTGTCTGAGCTAAAAAAGAAACAGATCTTATCTTAACAGCTGAGTTCTTTACTCGGAGCTCAAAAAAGAAAAACGCCAATTGAGAAATAAAGTCCGAAAAATTTTGAATTCACATTTTTTTCTCTTCAAACTAATTATTTTGTATTTTAGTGTTTCTAAATTAAATTATTTGTTCAAAAAATATTTTTTTTTTCGTTTATGACAAACGTCAGTTTGACAATTGTAAATTTTCTGCCCACAAATTGCTGCCTACAAACGAAATTATTTTACTCTCTCAAGATCGCTCTCTTCTGCCAAAAACTACCAAATTTGGAACAGGTTTTGACAGAAATTGGTGCCAATTTGTGCCAATTGGCAGAGTGTGGATCAGACCTACAACCTAAAGAGGTTGTTAATATTACATTGACAGTTTAAGTAGCGCCATTACTTCATCGTCAAATTTAAAGCTGCTGTTCAAAAAAATATCTTCTCATTTCGCATAAAACGGCATTTTCCAATGAAATGTACGACATCCTCCCGTTTTCTAAGGTTATATAAGCTGCAGTTAATAGGCAGATCCTCTCGATGTGGTATATAGTGTAGCTCCCCTCTCATTTTGAAAATCGATGCAATAAGTTCCTGACTGTTGTCGCTGTGAAAATAATTGTATTCACATAAATTGTGGTTCAGAAAGCTGTAGATTGATCTATGGGCCGAAGATGCAGCCTTGTTCAAGCAGGCAGTTCTATACTGTTCGTCAACCTTCGAAATAAGATCCAAGAAGTTGTCCTTAGAATATCTTCCATTTTCATCCAGAAATTTGAAATCGGATCCGCAGTAGCTACCAAGTTCTTCCAGCCTATTGTACCATGCATTTTTTTTAACAATTGTATCCAATCATTGTATATGAAACCTATAGTTCTACTATTGGCGTTTTTCTTTTTTAAAGACCTCAGCTGTCAAGATAAGATCTGTGTTTCTTTTTTAGCTCAGACACATTTAATCTCTCAACTCGTGTTTCTTTTTTAAATCAGAGCTAAATCGGGGCATGAACCATAAGCTCAGAATAAAATGACCGATCAAACGGAGCAAAGTGCTGGGCGCGGCTAACTTTACTCATAATTTTAACAATAATCACTAAAGTAAAACCAATTAAAAACAACAATGAATTCGGAAAACGGAAGCTTTGGATTTGCTGGTAAATAAGTTTTAATAAAAACAATTATAATAATATATGACAGTTCTGCGCTTAAGTTTATTTCAAAATTAAATCTGTGATATCTGACCATGCTATACTCAGATCTAAATCGGTTTACTCAGTCTCTCCTCAGAGATCTGCTCGGAGATAAAAAAGAAAAACGCCATATGAGGCAGAATTTTTTAGCTAGTAGTTCCGTCGATGAAAGCGCTTGTTTCTCTTTTCTTGATAGTGAATTGTTGATGTGGAAGAGGAAAAGGTAGAGGCAAAAACGAAAAAAAGCAAGGGAGACGGTCGAAACTTATTAGTTCTGACAACAATATAGAGGGTAAGGGAGAAAACCGAAAAGCTGTTTTTGTTATGTCAACCTTCAAAATATTGTGGGTATAAATAAATTATATCAAGGCTATTGGCGTATACATGAATGTGAAGTAAGCATGTATATGGGTAAACATGCTTGTATATGTTATTATAAAATTTATTTTAAATTTTTCTTCCAAATTTTGGATATTTGGTGGATTTTAGGATTTTGAATTGTAGCAACGTTGCTACTTTTCACTTTTTCTATGCGAAAATAGCAAAGCAATGTTGAGATATTTCAATATGTTTTGTTTAGGTAGGTACATGTGTACCCAGATACCCACCTACATACAATATGTATGTTCATAGGTACTTTTATAATATCTATTGAGAATAATTTAATTTTTCTCCACAGACAGTTTTATTAGGTCCGCAATTATGTCTCTCTGGCTGTCTGTCCTCGAGCTTACAGCCTAAACGTTTTTTTCATAAACATGTCGCCAGTTTTTCTTTCAGCTTTTTTAAGACGAAAAATGACCTATCTACCTGTCATACTTTCTTTTTGACCAAAAAGGTAAATATTATTTTTCTCAAACAATTTTTTTTTCTAACAATCAAACATGACATTACGATCATAGGCAACACCAAAAAGTGGGTTCCCTAATTCTGTCTGTCTGTCGTTCTGTCAGTCTGCTGTCTGTCCTCTGGTCTACAGCCTAAACGGTTTGATAGGTCTACAGCCTGGTCTACAGTCTAAACGGTTTGATAGATTCAAACTTGGTACATATTGTTTTTTCGGTAATGTGCCCACGTTTTTTTCATTTTTTGTTTAAGACGACAAATAACAGTAGCTCCCATACATTTTTTTTTGCCAAAAACAAAATCTTATTTTTTTCAAAAACGGCTCCAACGATTTTTATAAAAATACTTTTTAATAATTTTTTTTTTGGAAACAAAATTTTTTTTGGTACCTCTAGTAGAATCATTTTTTTGGTTTTCGATTTTCTCGAAAACGGTTAATCTGATTTTTTTTAAAATTTTTTACACAGAAGCTCCTAGAAAGTTTAAGCACTATTGTATACCAAAATTTTTCAAAACAAATTATTTTGGAATTTTTTTTTTTTGAAATTCAAAATATCGAAAACGACTTAATAGATTTTTTCGAAACTTCGTATTTAGTAGGTTTTTAAAATTATCTTGAATAGTTAAAAAAAACTATTTTTCTAAAATAAAAAACAACGGTACCTCCAATACAAATGTTAAAAACCGTTAAGAAACAAATTTATTTCTCAAAAACGGCTCCAAGAATTTTCAAAAAATAAAATTCGTTTTTAAATTTTATTTTATTTTTTGGATTTTGAAAAAAAATCAATATTTTGCAAAATTAAATATTTTGAAGATTTTTTTAAATAATATTTTCAAATGTATATGTATATATGTATATTGTTGAATACTCATTTAAAAAAAAATAAGTAAAAAACGACTTGAAAAAATATATAATACATATTAATAAACAATTCTTATTTGAAAATTCGTCAACTCGATTTTACGAAATTACTTATCAAATCTAAATTTTCAAAAAAAATATTATTTTTTTTCAAAACCCAAAAAAAAATATTAATATAAAATTATAAAAATTTTGTCACAAGAAAAATTTTTTTTTGCACAACGATTAACAGAAATCTCAAATTTTAACTGTTAAATTATTATCATGTTTGTTCATTTGGTAAAAAAGTTTATTATATTGAGTAGTGACCGTTGCACACAAGTATATACCTGAATATTTAAATATTCCCTACAGCCATCAAACAATTTTCATTCTATCTGCCCGTAGAATAAAAAACACACACAACTAGCTCCTACTCAACAAAAAAATCCAAAAAAAAAAAAACAAAAAAACCTATGAATTAAATTGTTTTCCTTTTCTCCTCTAACTTATTATAAATTTTGTATATATTTGTCTCATCAATTTATTATCACACTATTTCTCTTCATACGCGTTTTCATAACACACCAACACTACCTAACCTCCGATTTGGTAGTGGAACCCATGATGAGTAGTAGAACTTATTGCAGGCTGGATGAATTTCGTCGTCATGATAGTACTATTAAAATCAATTTTTTTTTAATTCATTATTATTTAATCTTAACTTATAACTATCTTAAAGCTAGACAAAAATGTTTAAAACTAGCCTAATTATCAATAACTTACAACTAATTTACTGGCCCTGTACGGGCGCTCTAAACTAAACTATATCTCTTAATACTAATGTCTTTCGACCTTAAATCTATTTTAATTAATTCTAATTATTTTATTTTATTTTTGTTTTACCAAGAAAACTTTTTTTAAAAAACTCGGTCTCGTATCATTTTTCATTTTTTACTTATAAAATACCTAAATCTAGACTAAAAATAATTAAAACTAGATACAATTGACTTATACTAACTAAAACTAACTTAAACTACTTAAGATACCTAAAAATACCCAAAACCACTTAAAACTAATTAAAAACTAGAACAGCCACAGCAGCTTTTTTTTCGTTTTTTTAATTTTTTTTGTTTATATTTTGCATACGCATGCAGACATACAGCTACATTCACCCCATACATACATATACGTACGTACATCCATGTACAGTTACGCAGGTACATGCACATATGCCTCCGCATACATACATATTTTAATTTTTATTTTTTTGGTGCCACCCCGACTGTTACCTATACCTAATTGCCCTAAATCTATGTAAGTCGGGCAAGACATACCATCTTCATCGACTTTAAATATAATGCTGTTCAGAGAGCCACCAGAAATGGTTCTTCTGTTTCGCCCAATCCCTTCGGTCCCGATCGGACACAGTCCTACTAAACCGAAGGCGCTCCTCTCCACCTTGAGCGATGACGTCTCGACCATACAGGAGTCGCCTATCTACAGTTTTACGGCTGACGTGGTAGATAAGCGGAACCGCCATTCTATCCTGTATCAGCCCTCGACTGTCTAAAAAGAAGAATGCCTCGGGAGGGATGTAGCCACTTAACCGCGCACTCTCAAAATATTCATTATTGGGGTAGTAAGCCCCAAAAATTAAGCTGTTGGTTGAAAACATCGCTCTTGCAACGTGACCCCGAATCAGCTTAAACAAAAAATTATCTATTCTGTTTATGTTGGCTCCGTTGTATAGAACCTGGTTGGAATAATATCTTGTGTACTCCGACTCTGGTGTTCTGTGCAATCCAAGGCAACGTCTAAGACATTGCCTCTCAGACACCCGAATCTTTTCCATTTGAGATGGGGCAACGTTGAACCACACCGGGCATCCGTAGGCAATCATTGGCCTGATGAGGGCCATGTAGCAAATCACCATCACCCTGCTGTCAAGAGGGCTGCTATAAAACAGTCGTTTTGTCAAGGCAAAGGCTCCCCTAGCCCTGGCCAAAGCAGCACCTATATGTCTGTCGAAATACAGGTACTAATCCAACCAGATGCCAAGGTACTTTACTACACTTTTACTCGCCAGTGGATGTCCATGTGGCCCTACGATCACCAGCTTGCGCCAGTTCCTTCTCGTATCCCTTGAGGCGCTAGACAACGGAGTCCTAAACAAAATAGTTTCTGATTTCTGGAAGTTGATTTTCAACTTCCAGTCATCACAATATCGCTGAATCTTGTCGAAGTCACTCTGCAAGAGACTTTTGATGACCTCAACTGTATTAGCTGTTCTGTACGCAATTAGATCGTCGGCGTACGCAATTGCCTGAGTTAGACTACCTATCAGATCGCTTGTGTAAATGCTTAATAGAATCGGCGAGTTAACCGCTCCCTGCTGTAGACCATTATTAATATTAAAGATTGAGGTAGAAGTTACATTGCCACTCTTGACAACAAACTTCCTACCATTTAGCATTTCATAAAGCATATACAATAGAGGTTTACTTATACCTAGTCTGGCTAGCTTTAGATAGATACCTTCTAACCATACGGTGTCGAAGGCCTTCTCCAAATCAACCAGACAGGCACCCGTACACTGCTTTTTAGTTTTGTTCCATTGGATATCAGAAACAAGTTTAGATGCGGCATGAATTGTGTCATGTCCCGCCTTAAAACCGAACTGATTATCGAGTATAATATTTTTGTACTCCGTCCATTTGAACAGGGCTCTATTAATAACCTTTTCAAATACTTTGCTGATACTCGGAAGAAGACTTATCGACCTGAGATTCGCCGGATTGGAATTGTCCTTTCCCTTTTTAGGGAGAGGATGCACCACTGCGGTCTTCCACCGCACTGGATAATATGCATTATTCAGCGCGTTGTTAAACAGTGTGGTATAAATGTCAACTGCTTCTTGAGACAAATGACGTAGTACAACGTTGGATATACCATCGACTCCTGCTGACTTCTTTTTCTTTAATGAATCAAAGATGAGCTGGAGCTCATTCTTCGAAATTAACAATGGACTGGGCCCATTTTGGTCGGCGATTATGGCGTTTGCCAAATCTTCATCATTAAACCCGGTAAAACCAAGGTTCTCAGATCGCCATTCGGTTATATCGTTCCGGAGCCATAAATGATGAAGCAGAGCTCTGTTCTCCAGGTCATGATTCGGGCGAATGCTAGCATTCAACTTGTACACTTGCTGGAAAGCAGCCCCCACAGCCTCCACTCTCTCCTGCGGATCTTCGACTATATAGAGGTCATCGTCCAATACGGCATCCTCTGGGTCTATGCCTGCTGTCAGAAGTACGTCTCTGTTCTCTGTCGTCCTCTGGAGCTTAAGACACGAAAGATCGTTTTGATCCTTTCTTCTAAAAATCTTATTAATTTTTGGGAACATACTTGGGTCGCTAGAGTTAACGGCACGAATTTTATTGTCACAGAACAAATTAATAGCCAACCTATAATTTTCTTTGATCAATTGGTTGATGTTTTTGATGGACGATTACAGTGTCATAATCTCCAGATCTCGGTGAGAAATTTGTAGATATGACACAATGGTCTGATGTGCCTAGAGGCGATAATACATTTACCGTGTATGCATGAGGGTCGGAGGTAAGGAACAAGTCTAGAGTGTTAGCGGTTTGATCTGCAACGTCAGGGATTCGTGTCGGCTCGTCAACTAGCTGAGTCAGTTGGTTTAACTTGGCCTCAACATACCTTCCTTCGGGTGTTGTCTAGCTCGAAAAGCGGAGCGAACTAGAATTGTGTAAATTGAAATGCCCGCAATGACGATTTCGGTGTGAGGATAATGGGAAACAATTCCTTCAATGGAGTCGGACAAAGCATGAAATTCGTTAAAAGTTGAAACTCTATCCAAATTTCAGCCCCGATAAATAAAACATGTGTGTAAGATGTGCTTATTTAACCACATGAAGTTAAAATTTGTATTTAAGCACAAACCATATTGTGGTTGGAGTTGGTACGCTACATCATTTCTTACGTATACGTCGAAACCATGATTGGAAAAGAGTAATGGCACTAAGTTATACCCAAATAGATGAAACTCCGTATGATCCGAATTTTCGCCTACTTGGGTTTCACGAAGTGTCAAAATAGCTGGCCTGTTTTTAACAGTGGACATACGCAGCACAAAAATGTTTCCTTAGCCCGCGAATATTGACACCAATCATTTTAACATTCAAAAACAGATAAAACACAAATATATTTATTAAAAATTAAATTTTACCAATTTTATTAAAAAACTCTAAGCTTTCCCACTTACATTTAAAATGTTTAAAATATTTACCAAAAATGTTTACAACGAAAACAATATTTGCTATTTAAATTTCCTTCACTTAAATGCATCTTGCTTACCTTCTGACTTACATTTGACTTTATTTATTAAATAAATTGAAGAGAAGTAATATCCCGTTACTTTACAATCAAAAGCCACAGCAACAAAGTTCTTACAGTATTGGCATTGGAAATTAAATTATGATTTAAGGCTTTTTCAAATTTCTTAACAAAGCTGTGCTATTTATTTTGTCGCCATTGTACGTTTTGTTAATTTTTTTTTAATACGAAATTGTTTTTTACTGAGAGTAGGTATATTAGAATTAATGCATACTTTTCGAAAAATCTTAAATTTTATTTAGTTAAATGCTTTCACGTATGTTTAATTATTGGGAACAAAATCACACTTGTTCTTTAAATCCAAAAATTGTTTCCATTAAAATTTCCGAAAAAAAGTCCAAAAAGATAACTAATATCAGAACACTAACTTTAAGGAAGTAATACCCGTAATAACTTTGAATTAGAGAGAGGTTCGAACTATCAAACAGGGCTGTCTTTTGAGTCCACTTCTGTTTTCGCTTTTCTTGGATGACCTTACATCGTTTTTGCCTGGAGGTATTAGTTTTGCTGGTACAGTAATAAAAACTTTGATGTATGCGGACTACATTGTCATTTTTGCGGAGACTCCAAATATGATGCAAATAATGATTAATAAATTGCAATTGTACTGCCGTAATTGGGGTCTTACAGTTAACACTAACAAATCCAAAGTAATGATATTTCGAAATGGCACAGGGCTATATGTAAGGGAGGAGAAATGGATGTGGGAAAATGTGGAGCTTGAGTTGGTGAGGGAATATAAATATCTTGAAGTCATCATTACGCCACAGATGTCGTTCAAAAAGCATCTGCAGGAAAAGCTTATAGAAGCAAAAAAGCCATCAACTGCAACTGGAGGGGGTCCTTGGGAAAAAACAGATAACCCCGAGTGGTAAATATAAACTTTTCGAAGCAGTTATGAGGTCAGTGATGTGCTATTCTGGTCAAGTATGGGGGTTTCGTCAATATGAGGAAGTAGAAAAATTACTGAGGTATTTTTTGAAAAAGATCTTTTGGCTCCCCGAGAACACACCTACATATATGCTACATTTGGAGACCGGGGTGTCTCCGCTCTACGTCTTTTCGCTCAAGTTGCATTTGTTCTACATTGCAAAGGTTATGGCTCTCCCAAATCACCGTCTGCCCAATATTATCCCAGAATATCTGCTATCACGAAAATCACAGTTCGTCAAAGAATGGTCACGACTTGAACTTCAGCACGACATCCAGTTGGTAAAAAGAAATACTGGTGATTAAAAACACATTTTTCCAGAATTGTTACTTAGGATTGAAGATTCTTTCTTTGTTAAATTTAAGGAGTCAGCCCAACGGAGTTGTACCCGAAACATGTATAAGCTCCTGAGATACGACCTTGGACCTAACAATTACTTCAACGACCGATATACAATAGAAACTATCTCTTTAATTCTCAAAACCAGAGGAGAATTACTACGACTGAACTACATACGGACCTAATGGAAGTACGGAATGCAGTTTATGCAATCTACGTACGACAGAAAATGTTCTCCATTTTATAGGAACATGTCAAATCCTGCAAGCAATACGGAGACAGCACTTGAAGAAAAACTATTTAACTGTTGACTAAGCTGCAAATGTCTTGAATGGTCAAGATTGGATCATGTTATCAAGCTACGTTAAAGCTTGACTACAGAAATCAAATTTTAAATGAAGCTTTTTAATAAGAAAACAAAATATGTATTTTTATTTTTTGTTGTGATCATCTTAAAGGAGTCTCTTTTCAATTTCAATTTTACTTTGATCTATACTATACATAATGTTTGAATAATACTCTTTTCTGGCTGACGGCAAAAGCCAATGCTATACTTGTGAATTTGTAAATATATGTAAACTTCTGTAAATTATCAAATAAAATCACATTCTACTAGTACTACTACTACTACTACTACTACTACTACTACTACTACTACTACTACTACTACTATTCTGTTGGCACCTGCTTTAATTTAATTTCATTATAAAAAGTTTCTTATTAATCTAACCATAATGAAGTTTTAAATTCTTTAAACAAAGGGGAAGATGAGGAGATGAAGAAGATGGGGTAAGAAAGTCGAGGAGAAGGAACAGTTGTAAAAAGGGGTTGTTTAGCGAGAAAACAACCAAGTAGAGTAGGAATTAGTGCAAGTACCTCGCGCATCGCTTACATCGGAATGTACTAAGACTGGCATTCTATTATTTTGCTAAAGAGGAGAACCTATGACATGAGCTAGCTTGGGATTCTTATTCTTGGTGCCAGCAGATCCTCAACGAAAAAAAACGCGTTGCAATAACTTTAAGTAGATAAACATTGACGCTATTTAGTGGATAAATAAGAATATATCAAAAAAAAAAATCAAACATTGTTGGAGGTTTTTTAAAAAAAATTATTTTTTTACATATGTAAACAAAATTGAAACGTCATTTTGAAGCCATTATTAATATATGTACATATAAAATTAAAATTTAAAAAAAAAATCAGTGACTGGTTTTTGAAAATTCAATTTTTCAAAAACAAAATGTATTTATTTCTTAAAAATCGAAAAACTTTTTTTTTGAAAATTTGAGTATGCAGTTTCATAAATACTTTAAGGGATCATTTGCATTAAAAAAAAATATTTTAATCGGTCCATCCAATAGTGAGAAAATCGAAAATATGAAAAGTGGTTCTAAAAGTGGCAAAATGAAATATTTTTATACTTACTGTATTAATTCAAGAACAAACAAATTTTTATGTAAAGGATTTTTTAACATTTGTATGGGAGGTACCGTTGTTTTTTATTTTAGGAATATAGTTTTTTTATATTTTCAATACAGGCCTTATGAAATTGCTACTGAAATATTCCAAAAACCTACGTACATTCCACCATGACTTGTCTGCTCCCCGGCTGAGAGGAGAGGCCGAGACTGATCACCAATTTGACTTTCGCTTATAGTGTTTATTTAAAAAATTAACATTGATTAAGAGTTACCATTGGTACGTTGAAGGAAAATCTATCGCTATGGAGAAATGTTGCCGAAGTGGCACGATCGTGCCGTTTTGACACGAAAAAATTCTCGTGGCACGGTGGCACGAAAAAATTCAAAATGACACGCTTTTTTCATTTCCCGAATTTTAAACGTTTTATTTTAAAGCGAGACCCCAAAAATAAGTTTATAAGTTTCAGATTTAAATCCTTTCACAAAATTTTACTTGAAAATTCTTTAAAAGAAGATTATGTTTACTCTTTATAACAAGATGATATCTGCTATGAGGCCCAAAACCGTAATCAAATATCTAATATTATTTTGGAAATCTATGGAGGAACTAGCATTAGGTTTAATTACTTTCACAAGATATTGAGAGAAATCTCTCCCTAATCAAAACGTATCCCTAAATCAAAATTCAAACACAAAAAGTATTTGTTCATACTTTACAATTCTTGTTTCAAAATTTTCTATTTGAGTACGAAAAGCTTGTTCTTTTTACAGAATTGAGAAACATTTTTGAAATCGGGCTAGCTGAAAATGTTTTTCTAGAAGATTCAAAAACGTTTTTTGGATTAAGCTATATAAGCTAAGAAACAAAATTGATGAACGAATGTTCGTTAATATTACTAGATATATGTTGACCCTCCTTAGTTTGCCTCATGGAAGCGCGTCGGCCGAGATAGTTTTTTCTATGCTTAATAACATTATTAAATCATTGAATAAAAACAGACTGTCATTATAAAACATTAAATGCGATTATGGCATATAATGAAATTAAGCCAAATAATTGTATTGTTTAATTAACAACTTCCTAGTCAGAAGATAATCTATGGATTCATTAATCATTATATAAAATATAATGGCGCAAAATTTTAAACGATTTAGTAGTATGTTAAATCATTTTTAGTATGATACTAGGTTAAAAAGAGGATTTTGCTAATTTTAAACGAGTTTAGTATCGTATTATATTCTTAACATTTTACTAAAGTTAAAATCACCCAATGGCTACTTTATTTTTTTAGTATCGTACTTTTTTTTTTATAACTTTGCACGCGCTCAAGGGATTATGATTACCCTTTATATGTTTTTTTCTTAAAACAGCGCGGGCATCCGGTGAAAGAAGAGAAAGAAGTATACAAAAGATGTGTGGCGCGATGTTCTGAGACTGGAGCTGGTTGACGTCTCAGATTTATCTACAGGGATGGCGGCTGAACTAATGCGGAAAGAATTACCGTGTCTTATTTATTTATGTCCCTTATAATTCGCATTATTTTATTTATTTGGTTGCCATGTTTTATGGGTATGCTAGTTTACTCATTCACATGTTGTTAGTGTTATGCTTAAACAGCATGTAATGAGCAAAGCAGCAACTTATTTTATGACAATTTTTAGAATTGCTTTTTAATGGAATATAAGAAGACATAGACAACGGCAGGAATCGAACCCGCAACCCCGAGGTTGACAGCCGAGCACACAACTATCGCGCCACGGCCACCCCTAAATCCATAATGCCATCTGATAGTATTTCAGCCTTGTACACGGGGCCCACGTTCGAATCCTGCTGGTGCACATTTTTTTTGTAAATAATGAAGTTAAATTATTATTTAGAGCACACGTTGGGTTTTCACCAACATATAAGTCGTGTTCTCGTAACTAGCAAGTACAGCAAAGTAATAATAATATTTTCACGAAAACGATACACACTCCAACTTGATTTTATTTATTTTAATATGGAGGGATTTTCACATCTGGGTTTTTTTTCTGTCAAAAAGAATAAAAAATACACGAAAATAGAAATACAAACATATATTACTAAAATACATCACTTCAAAGCCCTCTATAATTGAATATACTTACTAATTATCGGAACTCAGTTATACTTCGAATAAAAAGGAAAAGTAATTCCCAGTATGTTCTTATTGTTGTTTTCCTTGTAAAGTTTTTACTTTGCTGTACTTGATAGTCACGAGAATACGGCTATAATTAATTTACAAAGCATGAACAATTCCTCCAATTTTAATTGGATGCCGCCCATGGGTTAAAATGAGACAGTCAGTACCTGGTTCACAAATCCAGTATGCCAAACTAGTGCCGTGCAATTCAGGTTGCATTTAAAAGACCTAAGGTCTTACGGGCATATAGTTCAATATATAAAAAAAACACAATAAATGTATTAATCAAAATTCAATCCCTCTGGTGAATAAGCATTTTGCTAGTTAACAAAAGAATTTATGAAAAGTTAGTAGACTTCTATGTATATATTAATTTGTTAACTAGTATCGTGTTAATGCCTTAATAATAGGTTGTTTAAAATTTTGCGACATTAGTTTTAGTATTATAAAAGAATACATGTGATCTTTTTAAATAATTTATATTACATATAAATAAGAAAATAGAGTTTTTTTATTATGGCACGGTAATGATACGCTCCTTTGGAAAAAGTTGCACGATATTTTTTATTTTAGCGGCAACGCTGCTGATCACCAATTTGACTTTCGCTTATAGTGTTTATTTAAAATAAATAAACACATTGATTAAGAGTTACCATTGGTACGTTGAAGGAAAATCTAATACCTTTACCTTTGGTTTTCGCTATGGAATGGAGCTTTCAGAATCGTTTGAGATTATATATTTTCAGTTTAAGGAGAAAGGTGTTGCCGGTTCGTGCTTTTCTGCATACATCTTATTTTGTTTTTTTTTTTTAAACGGTCAAAATGCAGCTATATATTATTTGTTGGGTATTTTTTTAACAAAAAAATTACTATTTGAGCAAGTTTTTGATGGAGTTAGGTTCATTAATTAATTGCAACTTTAAATTACCAAATAGTTCATGAAAGTAGAAATAAAATTAAGAAGGTTTCGTGTATATAAATATAATATTTAAAATAGTGCGGTGCAATTTGAGGTGATATTATTATTTTTGTGCTGTGTTTATTTACATTTAAAATGGTTTCAAGTTCTTCGAAGGACACAAGTTCCTATTATACTTTTTTATATGTTTTTTTCTGTGATTTATTTTCACGTTAAAATAGATTAGAACTTCTGGGGAACTCTTAAAACACTACTACCTACTATCTTACTTCTTGGTGGTGTGGAGAAAGATATGTAGATTTATTTTTATTTGCATGTAATTTAATTTGTTTTAGATTTAGTTTACGATGTACATGTTTTTGTTCATGAAATCTAAATTAACAATTGGTAACCCTACACACATTTGTGAGAGAAATATGCCAATTCATAATGCTCACTACGGCTACCATGGAAAAGCTTAAAAGAAATAGAGATAGCTTATTGAAAAACATAATAGTAAGGGTGAAACGCAAATATCCTATCTTCCCTGTACTGAAAATATAAATTGAGGAGAGTATAGAGGTACCAAAAATAACATTTTTTTTTCAAAAAAAAATTACAAAAATGTTCCCTCATTAATTAACAGATTTTTTTTTATAAAAATCGTTAAAGTCGTTTTTGAGAAAAATAAATTTTTTATTTTTGGTAAAAAAATTGTATGGAAGCTATTGTTATTTGTCGTCTTAATAAAAAAAAATAAAAAAAACCTGTGGGCATATTACCGAAAAAACAATATGTACCAATTTTGAAGTAAATCGATCCGACCGTTTAGGCTGCTGTTCAGGCATAACACTAACAACATGTGACTGAGTAAACTACTCATAAATATGACAACGAAATAAAATAAAATAATGCTAATTATAAGAGACATAAATAAATAAGACACGGTAATTTTCTCCGCATTAGTTCAGCCGCCATCCCTGGAGATAAGATCTGAGACAACAACCACCGTCACAATACGTCGCGCCACACATCTTTCTATCCTTCTTTCTCTTCTTTCACCGGATGCCGCGCTGTTTTAAAAACATATAAAGGGTATTCATAATCCCTTGAGCGCGTGCAAAATTAAAAAAAAAAAAATGGATTTGTTGGTGTTCTCTATGATCGTAATGTCATGTTTGATTGTTTTTTTTTTTGCATGAACCCATTACATGCACTATAGTACCCTATAATCGCAAGTAAAATAAAATGCACGGCTGGATCGCCCAAAATTTCGATCACATCGTATGCTAAAGGTTTCTATTAAGATTTTAAATATATTTTAAAAGCAGTTTTTTACTTAATTTTTTATATACAAATTTTTTTAAATTAAAAAAAAAACTTGGTATGACAATTTTAAAAATGTATTTAATAATATGTCTGATCCACACTCTGCCAATTGGCACCAATTTCTGCCAAAACCTGTTCCAGACTTACAAATTTGGTAGTTTTTGGCAGAAGAGATCCCTCTTGAGAGAGTAAAATATTTCCCCTTCCTGACAATTTCTTGCCAATTCCTGCCCAACAAATTTTTGTAGGCAGCAATTTGTGGGCAGAAAATTTACACTTGTCAGACTGACGTTTGTCATAAACGAAAAAAAAAACGCTTCGTAGTTGGTGTGGAAAAATATTTGTTGAACAAATAAATTAATTTAGAAACACTAAAATACAAAATAATTAGTTTGAAGAGAAAAAAATGTGAATTTACAGCAAATAAAGAAATAAAAAAAAAAACAAATGTGTTGACGTTTAAAAATTGGCAGAAAATTGTGCACAAGCTGTTCCAGACTTTTTCGGACTTTATTTCTTAATGAGAGAATTTTATCCCCATTCTGCAAGTTTTGACAATCTGCCAATTTCTGCCCAAAAAAAGTCTGGATCAGAACTAATATAAACTTAAAAAAAAATCTCAAAAAAAAAATCATCCACCCGTTTTCGAAATATTCACCCCAGTCACAGAGTCCCTCGTAGTAAAGTTCCGAATGTTTTGCTATGCTGCGAATACGAACAAATTCACATCATAAGCCCCGAACGAAATCAAAACATCATTGCCTCACAGCAGCAACCCTTTTTAGAATTTTCAAATTCATCTGATTTATGAGAAGAAAAATGGATTTCAATGTTTGTTGTTAATCTTTTGACAGTCTTATTGTTTTGTTAATCATTACATTTTTATATTTACATATTATACTACTCTCCGTAGATAAATCTACGAAGTAGAGACACTGAAGCACTGACAACAAGACCATTGGCTTTAAACATTACATACATTAATACAACAGAGAGAGGCTGAGAAAGGCAGAACACACAACAGAAGAAATCAAAAATGGATTCAATAGGAATATTGGAATACCCTTTGGCGATTTCAGGATTTTCTTGGAGAATTTCAAAAAGCCTTTTATATCGTTATCGTTATCGTGAATAAACATTTCCCTGAAAATATTTCTCCAATTCGAATCTTCGGAACGAGAATGATTCTCAAAAGTTTCCCTCGGAAATTATTGGTATCGGGAATAAACTTTTCCAGGGAATTCCGCTGTCATTTCATACGATTTTTTGTACGGACAAAATTTATTCCGTGGGAAACGAAATCTCTGGGAGATTCCCGATAAGGACCATTGAAAGCGATTTGTATCTAATTGCTTTGTTTGCCCTTTGAAAATTGAAATTATAATGTATATTTTCACATTTAATTTCGCAATTAAACTTTACATTTCTCTTTTAAATAAATATGTTTGTGCGATTTGCCTATTTGTCTGCAAGTAATTTTCTATTTTTGCTTCCACTTCCACAGGCTACTATGAAAATAACTGTTCGTAGAAAAAACAGCCAAACTTCCTATTCATTCGGGGGTAGAAACATTTTGATCAAAATCCGTCGAGCCGTTGAGAGTTCAAAATCAAATAATGGTTATATAGCTGATACCGTTAATAAGAAAATATTTAAAAATAAATTTACCCAAATGTAGAGTATACCTTAAATAGTGCACACACTTTTTACTTGCGATTATATAAGGCAAGTAATGCAATCGTAAAAAAAAAAAAATCTAACAATCAAACCTGACATTACGATAATAGAGAAGCTTAAAAAAGTGATCGGAAAAAATGTCTGTCTGTCAGTCTGTATGTATAACGAGGTTCAGCCTAAACGGCTTAAGCGATTACCTTCTAATTTGGTATTTGTGATTATTTTGGCATTCCTCAGAGGGGAATTTGAAATTTTATTTTTAGGCCTACAAATAACTGTACCTGCCATATGACCTTGAAAGAAAATCTTATTTTCTCGAAAATGGCTCCAGCGATTTTGATAAAAAATGTTGAGAATGTTTTTGTTGGTAATATCTATCATTTGATATGAATGAAGTTTACGGGAAAAGCCTATTAACGATACTTTTCATATAACGGTTTTTAAATTTTTGGCTTTTTCGGTAACTGTTCATTGGATTTCTGTCAAATTTTATATCTGAGAAGATCTAGGTAGCCAAACTTATTCTACATATTAAAATTTTAAATAACATTTTCTGTATAATTAAAATTAATTTTTGATTTTTTTTTGAAAAATCAATATTTTAAAAACTAATCAAAAAAAATAATTTTAAAATTTATTGTCATATGTATATTAATAAACTCTACAAAACTGCATACCAAAATTTCAAAAAAAGTTTGTTTTCAAAAAACTAAAAATGAAAAACCTGATTTCATCAAAATCCATCCTACAATTTTCGAGATACTTTTACCACTTTTTATCAGTTTAAAACACGATTCTTACCCACCTATACACCATTCACTTACATTATTATACATATGTATTATATACGTACATAAATATATACATATATTTACATACCTAGGCGCCATCTATGTATGTAGGTAGGAACACATTACCCTCCTAATTTACATAATTAAAATCTTTTTAAATATACATTTGTAGGATGGTACCTATGTCACCATTCGTTTCATCATATGCATTCGACAATTCATTACACTAAGAATCAAGGTAATCTTACCTACTTCGGCTATAAACCTGCACAGGATAACTAAACTAGACTACCTATACCTACTAACAACTTCAGTGGTTAGCTACTACTTTACACTAAAGTTGTTAGCTACAAGAGCAAGTAGTACGATCCATTCGTGCATTTTATTTTTATCAAAATCATTAAAACCGTTTTCGAGGTAATTAAGATTGAATGATCATTGAAAACGCTTTTCATCAAAAGTGAGTTTACAAGAAAGTGGTAGAGCAAATAATATTTATTTTTTTTCACAAAAAATATATATCTTATTAGTACCTTCATTTTGGTACCAAAACGACAGCAGTTTTATATCACTCAGAATTGATAGTCAAAGTTTTCAATGATGAGTTTCAATGAAAGCTATAAATCGCTTCAGCCGTTTAGGCTGTAGTGTGTTGTACAGACAGACGGAATTGCGGGACCCACTTTTTTGTGCTCTCATCGTAATGTTTGATTAAAATCTCGCGTACGATTTTTTTCCAAATGCAAAAGTTTCCATATAGTTTTTTCAGCTCTCATCAGTCGTTTATAAATTGGACACCCGAATGTTCACTATCATATGCATTTAGGCTCATTAGATTGAAAATTTTGTGTGTTGTGGTCTGTACTACTTAATTTTTACAATTTTTAGCGTTGTGTTGGTAAGCATTGTTTTTTTTATTTATTCAGAATATGGTACATGGCTTTGTAGATACTTAAAGCATAGGGATGAGAATTATATAAATTCGTAGCAACTATAAATTTAACAAACGTGACAGATAATTAGGAAAAATGTAATTTAGTTTTGAGAAATAAATCATTTTTTAAAAAACTCAATGGACTTATTTCTAAAATCTTAAAACTAACATAAAACAATTAAACATATTATTTGGCAATGTTTTTTAATATTGGGTTTTCTTTCATTAAACATTTGTTTATAAAGTTCGTGTGTACTATGGAACATTTTTCTTTTACTGTAGGAATATTAGCGATTTCATGTAGTCCAATTGTTGAGAAATGCCACGCGAGGTTTAAAATAGTTTTAAGTATTTTATTTTGACAGATTTGTATCTTTTTATAGTGACAATCTGCACAAGTATGCCAACACGGTGTAGCATAAAGCATAGCGGAGAGAAAAACTACTTTGTATATTAATAATTTATTTTCAAGGCTTAGGTGAGAGTTTTTATTCAAAAGTGGATACAAAATTTTGATTAGAAATTGAGCTTTCTTAATGCTTTCTGAAACTTGGCTAGAAAAAGTCTAGCTTTTATCCAAAGTTATACCCAAATATTAAATAGTTTTTTCCCATTGAACAGGAGCATTGCATACTATTAGATTTGTTTGAGGAAGATTACTTTGCTTTCGTTTCTTTGTTAAGAAACAAGCTTGAGTTTTACCAGGGTTTATCTTGATTTTCCAAGAATAAAAGTAGAGTTCAATTAGATTAAGTGCCTTTTGAAGGTTAAATAAAATTTGTTCACATTTTTCTGAAATACTATAAATGCATGTATCGTCTGCGAAAAGAGATCTTTTACAGAAGCTGAGAACAGGAAAGTCAGATACATATATGTTATACAGCAAAGGAGAAAGGGTCGATCCTTGAGGAACGCCGGCCTTTATAGAGTACAATGGGGATTTGCTTAGCGAAATTTCAACAAAAAACTTTCTTTCATGCAGAAAACTTTGAATTAATTTAATAAGATATGTAGGAAGACCATTTACTAAGTGCTTATGAACAATGCCGTCATGCCAGACGCAATCAAAAGCCTTTTCAATATCAAATGACACGATTCCAACAGATTTTTTATTTTTAAGTGCTTTTTTAATGTCTTTGGTTAATCTCATTACTTGATGCGTTGAAGAATATTCTTTTCTAAAGCCAAATTGTTCTGGTGGAAGAATATTTTTGGTTGAAACGATTTCTGTCATTTCCAGACAGATGAGATGAGCATTGCAGTTAAACTATCTACGCACATTATAATATTCAAAACCTCGACATTTTTCCTTAACCGATATTTTTAATAACTTATGCGCCACCCTGTATTTTGTTGAGTTATCTATAAGTATGTCTTTGCTTTCCAATGTATCTCTGTTGATATTTGCTATTTTATTAACAATTCTTTTTAATTTTAATTTCAGATTAAATGTAAATCTCATTTCAATTTCAACAACAAAAATGGACAATGAAATTACTATAAAATCCAATTGAAGCTATTATAGTGTTATAATTCCTGGTAGTAAGTACTAGTTATTAAGTTATTTAAAAAAAACACACTCCACGATAATAAACTTTGGGAGAAGAAAACGTGATGAAATTAAATTTAATAATACTCGAAATCAGCAGCATTTTATTTTTTTAAGAATTTTACTATTAAGTGTTTTTAAAAATCAAACAAAATTTAAAATGTTTTCAATCAATTGTAAACTTAATATTTTTTTTTTACAAATTGGAAAGATTTAAAAAATGAAAAAAAATACTAGAATTAACTAAGAAATATATTGTAATACAGTACATACTAATTTAAAATATTGGTTCAGAATTGTTAGGAATGCCACCAAATCTACTTAATTTATTTAAATCACATTGATTTGGCATTTATTTATATTTTTAATATTAAAAAAAAATAACAAAGCAAACATTTTTGTATATAAATATTATTATTTAAGGTTTTGCCATTTAAAAACATATTGCAGAAAATTGTAACTCTTTAGAAAAAATTGACGATTTTTTTTTTTTTGAAAATTTAATCCTGAAATCATGTGTGGTATTTGGTAGGTAAATAATAGCTACTCTTTATTTGGAATTATCGTATACTCGAATAAAAAAGTCGATTTTGTTATTTAGCTGAGTAAATTAAAGATTTCAAAACAATAAAATTATGTCCGATGATATTTATTGTGCCGGTGGAAATATAACCTGTAATAAAAGAGTAGAAAAGTCGACCACGTTGTTTCACAGTTTTTAATGTTCTAATAATTCAATATATAATATATATTTATTCATAAAACTAAGTCTAGGAAAAGAGACAAATATATGATAGAGAATAAAAGAGTATAGTTATTTGTTGAACATCGTTGTCAGTTGTATAACATCTTAAAGGTTACAACAATATTGTTTAGACTCGTTTGCATAAAAACAAAGCATCAAACACATGATATTTATTTGTCTAATATGGAAACATTTAAAAATCTATAATATGCAACTAAAAGGCCATTTATAATCATGTATCGAGCTTATTTTTTTGCTCGCTCAGACTATACTAAAGAAAACTTATAGTATTTTTATTGGTCACTTTTAGATACTTTTTCTCTAAAACTATTATTATTGGTCTGGGAAACCGTTTGAATACTTTTGTATTTATTTAAACACCTTTTCACACACAATGTAAGTAGACTTACTATACAAAATATTGTATCATAGTATATAAATAGGCGGCCAACTTTATGAAAACCCAATGGGGGACATTCTTGTGGGTAGGGCTGGGGAGTGGTTTAAGATTTTGAGTGTCAAAGAATTCACTTAAATAATTATTTATTTTTAAAATCATATTGTATACATGAGTGACATTTTTTTTAACTAAATATGGATTTTTATTAAGAATGTCATAAAACATTTGCACAATTGTCCCTATTAAATTTAAGAAAAATGATTGCGCGTAGCGTATCAACTTTAAATGATGATTTTTCAGATGTCCATGAATAAAGAAAACAGGTTCTGTAGGTGCATTTGTCCCTTACAAACAAGAAAAGTACTTGATGATGGCCAGGAAGTTTTTGTACGGTATTCCTTTTTTCTTCAAAATTTTGGATACATCCATCCATCTTTTGTCTGTACTGTCCCTCATTTTTTTCATATTTATTAAGACATCTTGATGAACATAATTTGCCACATGGTTTCGCCAAACAGGCTTTCTTCGTTTAAAGCCACAAGGTGGCCGTGGCGCGATAGTTGTGTGCTCGCCTGTCAACCTCGTGTTTGCGGGTTCGATTCCTGCCGTTGTCTATGTCTTCTTATATTCCATTAAAAACCAATTCTAAAATTGTCATAAAATAAGTTGCTGCTTTGCTCATTACATGCTGTTTAGGCATAACACTAACAACATGTGATTGAGTAACCTAGCATACCCATAAAATACGACAACGAAATAAATAAAATAATGCGAATTATAAGGCAAATAAATACATAAGACACGGTAATTCTCTCCGCATTAGTTCAGCCGCCATCCCTGGAGATAAATCTGAGACAACAACCAGCTCTAGTCTCAGAACATCGCGCCACACATCTTTCCTATCCTTCTTTCTCTCCTTCCACAGGATGCCCGCGCTGTGTTAAGAAAAACATGTGAAGGGTATTTATAATCCCTTGAGCGCGTGCAAAGTTATAAAAAAAAAAAAGGTATACCGTCAATTGTAAAATAAATAAAAACAATTTCAATTTTTCATCAATAAATTTTTATTTTAAACTGTTTGTTCCAGGATATTGCTTATGGCTCATATACAATGCCGCGTTGGGTGTGCGTCGCTTTGATAGATTTTTCTCTCAGCGCGCAAGTTCAAACATAACAATTTAGGTATAGTGTTTACAATCGGCCCTATCAGGAGTTTCGCCCGAATTTTATTCCACGCGAAAAAATCCCTTTTTTTCTTTTTCCTTACTTTGAGTTCCACCCGAAAAAAAAATTCCCCTTATTATGAGCATTCATTTCGGCGAAACGTCATACCTTTGTCAGGTAAAATGTTCAATAATTATATTTTGGAGGCGAAGAGGACAACAATAACGTTAAAATTTAAGTTTTTGATATTGAAACCAAGAGACTTAAATTTATAAGCTAGTTCTAAATAAAAAGTTATATAAAAGCAAGAGTTTCATATGATTATAACTTAATTGTTAATTTTTTTATTAAAGTTTGTTTGCAATGCTATTACGAATGCGCTGTCCTGCAGTTAGTTATCTAGAACTTCATTCGGTTCCTTCAACGTTTTCAACTTCGTTTAAAAGCTCTTGACTAACGACTGGTATGTCACTTTTATAGCTAATGCATATGTTGTGGATTGCTGAGCAGACATTTACAATTTTGATTGCTTTATCGAATAATTCTCTTGCACCTTAAAGGCATATCCATCTGTTCTTTAGAATACCGTTCGTCGTTTCTGTGATGTTCTGGCACCTTGAATGCCCTTCGTTAAATTTTTCTTCTACAGGACCACTCTTAGCAGTTCTGAATGGAGTTAAAATCCATGGCTCCAAGGAATAGCCAGGATCTCCTAGCAACAAAATCGAATTAAATCTTTAAAAATAATAAAGTTTTGAATAACAACAGCTGTTAAAATCTAAAAATTATTTATATTTATATTAAATGAAATTGGAAATATAATTTCATTCTTACAATGGTTCAGGTAACTGCAACGGATTGGAGTGATCTCTTAACTGCCTCCGAACAGTTTGACGCAATGTTGTCTTCTTCTTCCTCAAGCAATAGGACATGCATTGCTATGCTTTGCATTTAGTGCTTAAAAACATCAACAAAACATTTTTTTTTATTTGTCGCTTGATTTGACAACACATTAGATCAGTGGTTCTTAACCTTTTCGAGCTCACGGAGCACTTCTAATTACATGAAACCTTCACGGAGCACCTTACCAAATAACATTGATTCTAGTAATTTGTATTTTATTTTTTTATTTATTCAACTCAAATAACTACAATATACAAAAAATAAAATATATTCAATATATTTAACAAAACTAAATTGTTACAAATTCAAAATGACTTAAAATATAATACAAATTCAACGGGATATTTGAGCCTGGTGAGTTTTACATATTTCGCCAATGTTGGGTCTAATAAAAGATATTGCTACCCTCATTTCCTCTTCTAAATCGAGAAGTCTTTCTCGTTTTTTAGTTTTTATATTTGTTAATGTTGAGAATCCAAGTTCGCAGAGATATGATGTAGCAAATTGTAATAATATTGCGATTGCCTTCTTAGATAAAGATGGGTATTCATCTTGGACGGAAATCCAAAATTGTTCATTAGACAATTTTGTGAACTCCATCTTCAGAGATCGATCTGTAGACAAGGAAATAATTTCTTCTTCTTCTTGTAAAGACAGTTCCAAATTAGAAAATTCAAATGTCCCAAACGGATTTCGTATCCAGTCATAGGATTCTAATTTAAGGGATGGGAAGTAACATTCGATTTTTTCTTCCAATATTGTTAGATGTTCTATTACGGCAGGAATAATATCTGCGACATTTTTAGTTTGAATTGAAGGAAACATATCAAGCGTATTGTTTTTTATTATTCGATTTTTCCAATGCAATATTTTTTTATTGAATCCCAGTATTTTATCCGTGGCTGTTAAAATATTCTCATTTTTACCTTGAATACTTGTATTTACTGAATTTAAGTATTTAAAAATATCAGCTAAATATGCCAATTTGGCACACCAAATATCATTTTCAAAATTTTTTGCAAATTTATCCACAGCGGCATTTCGGAAATAACACAACAATTCATCTTTGAGCTCTAATAAACGACATAGGACTTTACCGCGAGACAACCATCTTATTTCAGTGTGCAATAGCAAACTTTCATACTTAGCATCCATAGATATACAAAGCTGTTTAAAAATGCGTTCCTGCAGAGGCCTTGATTTAATATAATTTACTATTTGTACCACTTCATCCAAAACATATTTTAAAGTGTTTGGCAATGTTTTTGAAACTAAAACTTCCCGATGTAAAAAACAGTGTGTAGATATGATATTTGGATTATTTTCCTTCACAAGTGTAACACATCCTTTAATAGATCCTGCCATTGATGGACATCCATCTGTACAAATTCCAACGCAGAAATCCCAGGATATTTGGTATTTTTCTAAATATGTAGTAATACAATTAAAGATATCTTTTCCTTTTGTATGTCCTGTAAGCTCTCTGCAGCAAAGAAATTGATTAACTATTTCATTTTCATCAATGAACCGAACGAATGCAAGTAATTGAGCTTTACTGCTAATATCAACAGATTCGTCTATTTGCAAAGCAAAAAATTTCTTTGAAAGCTTATTATTAACCGTTTCCTCGATATCAAGTGACATGTCTTTTATTCTTTTTTTTATTGTATCATTAGATAGGGGAATTTTCATAATCTCATTTATTGCATCCTCTCCAAACATGATTTTGACTATTTCACAACATGACGGTAAAATTAGACTTTCTGCTATAGTATGTGGTTTTAGTTTCAATGCAATTAACTCGGCTACCTTGTATGATGCAATTTGCGCCTTATCAGATATTGTCATAGCACATTTAAATTGTTTTGCTTACTTATCTTGTGCCCAATAACCTTTTAAAGTAATCCTTATTTTTTGAAACAAGATTAGCATGGGTAGTAGTAAGGTGTCGGTTTAATTTAGCCGGAAACATAGCACTATTGGACAGTTCTACACCGCATACAACACATTTAGGAATTGGACACTCCTTTTCACCGGTCCATGTAAATCCCAAACTGATGTATTCGTCAGAATACTGTCTATAAGTCTTCCTTATTTTATTACATGTTGACACATCTTCTGTATTACCACTATTAATACTACTCCGACTTGTACTTGGTCCATCATTAATATTTTTCTCAGAATTACATTTTCGTTTCAAGAACTTGTCCATGGCTAAATAAATTGGGAATAAGAATAAGTACATACATATATATATACGCGTAAATAGAGGTATTTTTCGAAAGTGTTTAATGCAGTATAAGAAAATTAAGTTTATGAAAACATAGGAGATTGATATTAAGTTTATTTAAATAAATAAATACAATAAATATGTATGTACACATATTTATTTAATTTTTTATTTTAAATTTATGTTAATTTACAATTATAACGTAATATACTTACTGAAATAAATTTTTTCACTTTTTTGGCACAAATTTAATCAAATAATTATTGAAAACACATTGGTTTACGTCCAACACAACACTAAAATATTTCATATTATTTGATCAGAATTTTTTTGTGCAGCCTGCTTGATTTAAATTTTTGTTCATAACTAAGTACTACTGCATGTACTTTGTATATTTGAAATGCGGCCTGCTCGATTTAAATTTTTGTTTGAACTAAGTACATACCGCATATATGTACATATATTTGAAATGCAGCCTGCTTGATTTAAATTTTTGTTCATAACTAAGTACATACCGCATATACATATATTTGAAAGTTTGTTCTAATAAATTTATATGTATATTTTTTTATACTATATGAGTTTAGCTTTCGTTTCGCGAAGCACCTGCGACAATCTTGCGGAGCACTAGTGCTCCGCGGAGCACCGGTTAAGAATCACTGCATTAGATTGTTAGGTTTGTTCATTTCCCGAACACGAATAGCCACCATGCTTAAAAATGGAGAAGGAAACTTTGTATATTCGCTTACTCCGATTTTTTTTTAAATCAATTGGAGAAGAATTAAAAATCTTTCATTGCACTCAGGTGCCACAATTTTAACATGAAATTGCAAAACTTCATTTGAGGTTGTTTATATACAAAAAACTAGTACGTTAAGATTTCATTCTCTGTTTTCATCTCAGAGATGGGGAAATTTATTGAAAGTTCAGTTTTCTGAACATGCATATTTTTCGAACTGTCGGTTCTATATTCTAAGTGAAATCTTGTTCGGGCAAAGCTCCTAATTGCTTTTTAATATCCGGAGGATCGATAAGCTCCGATGTCAGCAGAAGTGAATATATAGTCAGCACCACAGCAAGCAAGGAGGATGATTGAATGATGGCCCTTATATTTATAATATTCAGATCCGACTCTGGGTGGACATCGATTATTTACATACTTTCCATCGATAGCCGCACCACAGTTGGGAAGATTCCATTTTGTTTCGAACGATTTAATATTCTTCGCCAATCTTCATCAGTTGGTGGTGACAAATAAAAGAAAGCGACATCAAAACGTCACACAAGATATCGAATACTTCATAAATAATATTTCCAACAGTACAATTTCCCATACGGAAGATCCATGACAACACCTGTTTAGGGACCCCTTGCGATAAAAAACTTAATGTTAATGGGAAGTAAAATGATAACATTTAATTTGTTGAAGTTAATCTACCTTATTCCTTAGCGTATTCCAAATATAAATAAAAGATAGCACACAAAATTTGGTTTGCAAGTTTTATTTTAAAATAAAAGGATATACGATGCGTATATAAAACGGTTTGGAAAAACAATAGCTTGTCACCAGTATCCGTTAGATACAAAATTTTCAGTTGAAGGAAGAATAAAAGAGATAAAAATCACTGTTTGATTGAAATTAAAGAACTTGTTTGTAACTGTTAACACTCCTTTTCAAAATGGTTCTATTAATCCACATTTCGTTCTTAAGTCCAACACTAGTTGGTATTAACGGCTTGGTTACAGGACCAGCCAACATATCCTCGCTGCTGCAATACTCTGATGTTATGATTTCTTTACTGATGTAGTTTGGATCTGTTGCTATGCTTCTCGCTGGTTAATAACTTAAGACAACTTTGGTTGTCTTCCAAGATGTGAACACGTCCCGTAATCTCTTTTCGTTTATATCTGCAAGTATCTTCTTCCGTCAAACTGCTTAACAACTTGCTTAAGCTAGTGCTATGAATTCGGATATGGTCGAGGATAATGCTACACAGGTTTGTTTACGACAACACCAACTTACAGCACCACCGAAAAATTAAAAAAATGTATCCGGAATTAGATTTTCGTTGTTCTCTGTCTTCTGTCCATTTAACGCATACCATATTAGATATTCTTCATTGTTGTTTTGACTTAAAGACAATTTCAGATGAGACGTCCCTTTTAAATATTTTGAAACACGTTTCAGCTCGTTCCAATCTTCAACTGTATTGACACTTTTGAAGACAATTTGCTGATCCTTGCTTCGATGTCTGATCGGGAACTGATTGCGATGTAAACTAAACACCCAATAAATTTTTAATACTTTTCGTTGTCAGATAAGAAGTTAACATCAGCATTTGATTCCCCATAGGTTGGGTCCATCAGCGTCTTTGAAACTTTTGCATCTTTCAGTCCCATCACTCTGAACTTTGTTCATGTATATTGTTTGACTTATGGAAAAATGTTCATCATCGTCTCGATATACTTTAAGACCTACGTAGTTTTTTATCCATTTTGAACATTGATTTCAGCAGGCTTTCGGTCTCATTGATAAGGTTTTGATCTTTACTGATTACCAATAAATCGTCAACGTAGACAAGTACATAAACTTAAAACTTGCCTACGGATTTCTTGAAAAGACATTGGTCCATGTTACTTTGATAATATCCATTCTCCAAGTGAGCATTGCCGATAGTTTGGTTTCATGCCCTGGCAGATTGCTTTAGCCCATTGATGGTTTTAGTTAATTTACATACCTGGTATTATTTATTCTCTTCAATGAATCTCATCGGTTGCCTCAGGTAGACTGTTTCTTGAAGGTCGCTGTTGAGAAACGCCGCCTTATCATCCAAGTGTAATGCATGCATTTTTCTATGACCCGCTACAGCTAATAACGTTCGCACAGTAGTTTGCTTTACGTCTAGAGTGAATGTTTGGTCGTAATCGATTCCATGGCGCTGGAGAAACTTTGCGCTACCAATCAGTTCTCCTCTTGAATCTTCTTTAGACTTGAACACCCATTTACAATTATCCGATAAGGCGTCCATTTCATCCTTCATTACGCGTTGCCTGCATTCACTTCTGTCATAAGATACTGCCTCCTGAAAACTTGTCGGATCGAATTCTTTAACTGTCTTTAATACATTTACATCATTGATTAATCTGTTTGGTGGTTTTCCTTTTGTTGTTCTTGCTGATGTTCTTTGCTGTGGCACTTTCACATTCATTTTGCGATTCATCGAAACCGTAAAATGTTACTTTGAGGAATCTTGTCATTCCATTTGTTATTGGTTTCTGGAACGCTCTGACGTTTAATTGTTATGAGGGATTTTGTTCTACTAAAGAAACAAAAATGTTTCCAATTTTGATATTAAGGAAACAAGTGTTTTCCGTTTTATTGCCAGCACCAGACTGCTTCATTCAAAAAATTCTAACTTAAAACTAACTCATCAACTGTTGATGTCAGAAGGCTGAAGTGTTCCAAGAACTTTGTTATATAGTTTGCATGTTGTTTCTCATTCTTCCATTGCTTGTATTGGCTGCAATTCTTTTTTTAGATGCCCTTTTTGTGACAGAAAAAACATTTCGCTGATATTGAGTTAGTTGCTTGTGAATTAAGCTTTGTGATTTTCATTGCATTTTCATGTGGTTTTACAGTAGGATTCTGACGTCGTCTATATTCTTCCAGAAGCTTCGACTAGACAACGTCGAACGTCAACTCTTTTTCTTCGCTTGTTCGAGTTTCCAAAGCAGTGATGACATCGCCACACCCCATGTCTCACACAATTTTTCTTCGCCTATCGCTGCAAAAAAACTAGAAACTCGAACAGCGAAATAGAAGCACGAATATCGAAAAGAAACTAATTTATGTAAATTTATTGATTCTAAGAAGAATCTGTTGCATTTTTAATATGGCAAAACTTATATGGCACAAAAGAAAGCATCAACGTAATTGACTTAGGCTTATAAGTTAGAGCGAGCCGCCATGAATGAGAGAAAGGGAGATAGCGTGATGCTAAGACCGTTGAAAATTTCTATATATACATATATAGATATTTTAATATGTAAAACATTTACGAAAAAAATGTCAATCAATTATTAAAAAAACTTTATACTCACCTGTACAAAATCTTTTTGATTTAAAAACACTTTCTGGAACTGATGTCTTATTTGGCAGCTTCATTCTTCCATCTCCGTTGCACCAATCGAAGCAATAGTGTTTATCCGTGGCACCAATCGCGGCAATGGTCGACTTTAATTTTTGATTTTGCTCCGCAAAATGTGTTTGCCCATAGGGCTATACTTGTAGCAGCTCGCTTGGAGGGTGATAGCGAGTGGTGTTGTGCACACTAACCCAGTAGCATAGGTGACACTTTTTTGTGTGGTTTTCGGCAGCAGGCACAGACGGTGGAACAAATAGTGTGCTCGGCAGCATAAAGGTTGTGTCTGTGCAGCTCGATGCCACAAATCGATTGGCTGATGAAGCGTGGCAGTGGAACAAGCACCAAAAAGCGGTGTCTGTGCAGCTAGTCACAAATCGAGTGGTTGATGAAGTGTGGCGGTGGAACAAGAATAATTGTTCACTGCAGCAAAAAAGCGGTGTGCAAGTGTGCGCTCGATGAAAGCGTGGCGGCGGAACAAAATATGTTCTTTGTGGCAAATAGGGCGTTGTCTCTGTAGCTCAATGATGAAGCGTGGCGGTGGCGCAAAAATCCGGCTTGAAGGACCAAATGTTTCGGCACAAAACTATGGTTGGCCAAACGTGACTGCTTTTATAGCAGAAAAATCTGCAACACGCTATGAGGCGCCACAGAGTTTCGGCAATATAAATGCCCGACCAAAATGGGTGTGTCGCATAAACCTTGACCAGAATGAAGATTATACAAAAAGGTTCTTGTACATTTTGTATACTGCGGAAGAAGGAATAGTTGTGATTATATTAATGCCCCTTACCACTGGTGGGGGGAAGCAATAATAATAAGGAGACCAAACAACCTTTTGAGCATAAAATGATAAATTTTATTAGCTTACAATACTATTTATACAATAATTTTGCTTACTTAACTAAATTTATAAACAACTAAAATATACAAAAAATAATATGATACAAAAAATAAAAGGAAATATAATACATTTCTGTCAGGTATGTTCTGAGCATGAATGAAGAAAAAAAAAACTGCTGACTACTGTGAGAAAATTATTATTTGCATTTGAATTGAAGCATATAGAAAAATGTGAAAATAAAGCATACAGAGAAGCTGTTGCTGTTGCTGTTAATTAAACAGAGAAGCTGTTGTAGGGTAATAAATATTGTAAATTGTTGGGATATGATAATCGGATGGATTAAAATATACATTCTCCGCCCGTTGAACTATGTTCAAGACTATAGAACCATTAGGAATGTTATGTTGTTGGGATTCTTGTCATTGAGGTCTTCTTTTTTGCAGTCGAGGTTGCCCCGGATATCTGCTGAGGTTCTGCTGGGCTTTCGTTCGTCTTTGGAGATTACCGTCTTGTGTTTGCAGTAATAGTAGTATGACCATCGTAACAAGCAGATCAGTATTATGATGGATAAGATTAATGCGAAGTAGCTCACTGTAAATTGGTGCACATTGTTTTGAAATGTTATTGAAGGCAATGCCTTCGTAATATTTATGAGTTCTTGCTTGAGTGCATCCAATTCCTCTAGATGTTTTCTGTACGGCAAGGTTTCATAACTTGTTGTAGTCAAATTGTCGGGTGAGGCATAATTGGATAGATTTGCAGCTGGAGAGAGTTACATCCTAGAGACCGTTCTTTGTATGAAGTGGCCACGCAAGGTTATGAAGTCATCTTTAATAACGCAGCCAGGTTGAATTTGCAGAATTCCAGTACCTTCCAACACGGTCTGTGTTACGGTGTTATTGCAAACTACATTTAGAGTGGTTTTGAATTTCAAAACGTAAATCCATTCATTCGGCTTGTGAAGTTTGACCCAGTAAGGGCCATCGTTGGCTCTTACAACTTTGCATGTAGGAGATTGTTGATTGTGGTTTAAGAAGTTAATTTCGCAGGAGCGTACTTCGGATCCACGCCTGTAAATCGGACGCTGCAAGTGGCATAGGTGTCTTTCTTCAGTAATGGAAAAACATCCTTGAAACTCTGTTGTTGATAGAGGGTAGTACTGGTCACGGTGCAAGTTAATCATAATGTAGTCGGTTGATGGTTGTATGGTGAAAAATGATGCTCCGATTAGTACTGAAACGGGAGTAACTTTGAAGAGCTCAAATTCATCAAGACTTAGGAGCGGCAATTCAATTTTAAATATTATGTGATTTTTGAGAGAGAATGCTCATAAGATGATAAAGCTTCGGAATTTCGTCTACAGCTGCTGGAAGCCTGACCGATGAAGGTAGGTTTGATTTTATCTTTGTAAACTCCTTTTTCAACTGAGCGGGTGAGATAAGCTGAGGATTAATTTTACCATGATGAATGTCGATCATTACGTCTATTAATGAGGCTTGGGTCTTTTGAAATTGTGAAGACACTAATATAAGCTGCAGTGCGATTGAATTAAAAAACTGTCGCAGTCTTTCTTGGTGGTATTGTTGTCTTATGTCATTAATAACAGCTGTGAATTGTTTAAGGTTTTCATCTATTTCCTCAAAACGGGAACTTGTCTCTTTCTCATTTTGTTTGATGATATTTATGGTGGCGTCAATCATTAAAGTCTGATTTCGAATAAGGCTAACTATGTGACCATCATCTTGCTTGATTGTGTTTATTGTAGCAGACATGTGGTTGGCGTATTCATCATCAAGAACCCCAAATAACGCATTAGCCACATTGCCTACGAAATTAAGCGCGCCACGACGAACTCTCTGACTGATTGATGTTACGGATATGAGATCATTATCCTTTTTGATGTCGGCGGTTATTGGAGGACTGCCCCCTTGCAAGTTTCATTTTTATTTGGCAACAGCTGACAAATGTTTGCTAACCTCTTACTATAGGTTATTATTGAATCGTATTCGGTCCAATAAGGGTCCATGTCATAATATGCGATTATGTTCCAGCTGCTTGAAGTTATGGCTGAGGTTCCGAAATTTTCAAAGTAGATCCCTGGCTGCGACAGAAATGGTTGAGTCTTGACTGGAGCACATGCTATCATGGGGATGAATAGAAATACCAGGAGTATAGCAAGGGTTGCTGAACCCAGTGAAGGCTTGGGCCTTTTTTTTGGTACTGGGCCATCATCAGGCTTTGGGCGTGAATGTGCCAAAGTTGATGGGCAATGATTTGAAAGGTCATCTGTCTTTTCCATTGGATTGGCATCATCACCTTGAACTGGAAGAGGAGCCAATCTGTGTATGGCACGACGGAATATCCCATTAGCTGTGCGCACATCTGCTACTCGAACAAGACCATCGTCTCCAGTAATTACGTTAGTAATACGTCCAAGCGGCCATCGCTAGCTTGATGTGTTATCTTCCTTGATTATGACCATCATCCCGGGTTCTGCATTTTGGCAACTCTCCTTCCATGTATACCTGTGCTGTAGCTGATTCAGGTAATCTCGTGACCATCGGCGCCAGAACTCATTTTTGAGATGATTTACCAGATTCCCGCGAGCAAGTACCCCTGAATCATTTGCTGCGGCCATAGGATCCACATTGCTAATGAGAGGTTCTCCGATGAGGAAATGGCCAGGTGTAAGGGCGGTTAGATCGTTCGGCGAGTCGGACAATGGACTTATGGGCCTTGAGTTTAATATAGCTTCAACTTGAGTGGCAGCAGTTTCAAGCTCCTCATATGTCAACGATGCTCCTGCCAGAGTGTGCTGTAGCAAATGATTTGATGATTTGACCGCAGCTTCCCATAGACCGCCAAAATGTGGTGAACGAGGTGGAATGAAGTGAAAGTCACATCCCTTTGAAGAGCATGACGATGTTATTTTCTCCCTTTCTGTGTCGGATTCCATGAAGGCGATTATATCTGACAGCTGGTTTTTGGCGCCAACAAAGTTTGTTGCATTATCGCAGTATATGTTTCTGCAATGGCCCCTCCTAGCCATGAATCGCTTCAGTGCCCCTATGAAACCTTGTGCCGTTAAGTCGGTTACAAGTTCCAAATGGAAGGCTTTCGTAGAAAAACAGCAGAAGATAGCGATATATGATTTTTGAGGCCGTTTGCCTCTTATCTTGTAGTGGGTAGATATAGGACCACAAAAGTCAACACCTGTATTGATGAATGGCCTTGCTGGTTGACTTCTGTCTGCAGGCAGATTTCCCATTTGTTGTGACAGCAGCTATGGTGTGGCCCGAGCACATTCGACACACTTTTGCAGCACTGATCGAGCAAGCGTCTTTCCTTTCACTGCCCAAATGCTCTGCCTTGCAATAGAGAGCATGGTTTGTGGCCCAACATGATTGTTGTCCTCGTGAATTGAAGCAAATAGCATTTTGGTGAACGTGTGATTATACCCGTATCAGTATGGGATGCTTAGCGTCATATGGCAATGACAATGCTTCTAAACGCCCACCCACACGAATCAGCCCTTCTTCGTCCAGAAAGGGTGTCAGGCTCTTGTATGGGCTTTTACTTGGTACTTCACCCTCTGCCTTCAGTTGTGTAATTTGCTCCTTAAATTGGTCTTGCTGCAGTTATTTGAAGATGTTCTTTTTTGAATGAACTAGTTCTCAAACCGATAGGGGACCATTTTTCAGCTTGATTTCTGCCACCTTCAACTCAATTTCTTCAGCTGACAATTCTTCTTTATTTTTCTTGATTTTGGTTATTAGCGCCTTTTGTCTTAGGTTGTGGACGTATCTTAGTATAAAAGCGACTATTCTTTCTGCAAGTTCGAAGGAATTTTTATGGTTGAGTGTAGTTAAAAATCCTTCTTGATGCGGGGGTGACTTGTGAACAGCGGTTCCCACAGATAGGTTCTCGTCAATTGGTTTGTGTTTAGGTGGCCAAATTGAAGTGCCTCCATGTAGAAACTTTGGTCCGTAGAACCAAATGTTGCAATATTGGAATCGTTCAGGTGCTATCCCACGTGAAAGCACATCGGCCGGATTTCCCTTTGAGGCGACATGATGCCATTGCTGAGGTATTGTATTTTGTTGAATACGCGATACTCGATTAGCAACAAAAACAGGTAGGCGGATGATGACGAATTAATCCAAGCAAGAACAATTTCCGAGTCTGTCCATAAAAATGTTGCGTCATTATGAATCTTCAGGTCTTTTTGCAAACGAAGCAGGAGCTCAGTGGCAAGGCAGGCGGCACATAGCTCCAGTCGGGGAATAGTTGCTTGCTGTGTTAATTTTGATTGTTTTGAAGGTGCTACTCTTGATTTAGAGCATAGTAATCGCACCGCGATAGTGTTGTCACTGCTAACTGATCGGACGTATACTGCTGCTCCATATGCCTTCTCCGAAGCGTCCGCAAAAATGTGATATTGTGTGTTTTTTGGGTTTCTATGTGCAAATATGTGCCCATCAATTTTGATATTGTTCAGAGATTGTAGGCCTTCACGATACTTAAGCCATGTCGTCTGCATTTCTTGGGGTAATGCTGCATCCCAGTCAAGTTTTAATTCCCACAGTTTCTGGAGAAATATTTTTGCGACGACGACCGCCGGAGCCATGATGCCCAGTGGATCAAATAAATGTGCTATGTCGGAATATGCAGAACGTTTGGTAACTCGAACTTTATTAACCCAGGATGTCTTGACACAGAGTTGATCAGACTTCGGCATCCACGTAAGTCCTACTGTCTTGATGTGTTCATCAACATTGCTGCTGAAGTCAAGCTCCGTTTCTTTGTCCTCGAGCGGAATACTTTTCAGAAGAGATGCATAATTGGCGCACCACTTCCTTAACTTGAAACCACTTCTTTGTAAAATTGTTTGCAGTTCCGATTGGGTAGCGAGTAACTCGGCAATTTTGTCAGAACCAGTTAAGACATCATCTACGTAAAAGTCTTGTAACAGTGCCATTGATCCCAATGGATATCGTTCCTTATATTCTTGGGCTAATGTCTGAAGGCACTTTGTGGCTAGGTATGATGCAGAGGTGGTGTCGTAGGTAACTGTTGAAAGCTTAAAGCACTTCAAGGCATCATTTGGACTGCTTCTCCACCAAATCAACTGGAACCTTTGATCCTCATCGTCTATCAGTACCTGCCGATACATCTTTTCGATATCTGCGGTGAACACATATCTTGGCATGTGGAATCGTAGCAGCATTGAAAAGACATCATCTTGAATTGTTGGACCAGTGGAGAGAATATCATTAAGGGATAGATTTGTGGATGTTTTTGTGGAGGCATCAAATACTACTCTTAGCTTAGTAGTGCTGCTGTCTGGCTTTTGAATGCAGTGATGCGGCAAAAAATAATATGGTTTGGCAATTTGATGAGAGGCCACTTCTTGCATATTCCCCAATTGCTGGTATTCTTCCATAAGCTGTCTGTAGAGCTTTTTTAGATCTGGTGAATTCGCAAGCCTCCGCTCAAGTGCAATAAATCTCCGAAACGCAATGTTCTTTGATTCTCCTAAGCACGTCGGTGCCTCTTTGAAGGGCAACCGAACCACAAATCGTCCAGTGGAGTCTCTAGTTGTTGTTTGAATGAAGTGAGTCTCACATCGTTTTTCGGCTTGAGTGAAATTATTGTCTGTGGTTGAAGTTGTTTCTTCTAATCGCCAAAATCTTTCAATCTGTTGATCAAGAGCCTCATCTGCGGTGCAAATTCCACAATTTGCCACCATAGGATAGAGAGTGGGGGTTGATACCTTGCCTACTGCTATCCATCCAAACACGGTATTTTGCAGGGTTGGAAGATCATCTCCTAGGCTTATTTGTCCAACAACCAAAGTCGAATAAAAGATTTCAGCATCAATTAGCAAATCTATTGGTCCTGGCCGATTGAATTGTGAATCAGCCAAAACAAGATTATTTGGAATATTCCAGGTAGATGTACTGATAGGCCACGACATTGTGCGTGCGAAATCGAATAATAATATTGAATAAAAGATCCTGACATAGACGTCCCACCATCAAGGCATCGTTTAAGGATACTCCTGTTGTTGTCTTTGAAGATCCGTCAAATACAACCCTAAGCTTAGTTGTCGTACTTGATAATTTCCAAGCTCCATGATGTGGCAGGTAGAGGGCTTGCTTTAAATCATTATCGTCGAGATTTCCGATTAGAGTCGTCTGTCGGAGAGATATATATTCTTGCATAAATTTATTGTATTCAAATTGTAAGTTCGAGTCGTGAGTAAATTTTCTTTCTAAATAAGACAGCCGTTTGAGTGCTTGCTCCTTAGAACTGCCCAGCTTTGTGGACTTATCATTAAAAGGAAGAGCTACTATGAACCTACCATCCGAGTTACGAGTCGAGAAAATGTTGTTCGCAAGAGTTCTTTTCTAAAGATAAGGATTTTTTAGTTTCGAGATTGAAATCTTCCTCCCAAAATTTTGAAAGTCGACTGTCGAGATCTTCATTAGAAACGGTTAAAAAGCTGTGAGTAACATTTTGAGTCTGATCAATTCTGCATCTTCCAGTAATGAGCCAGCCAAATAAAGAATTTTGTAAAATCGGTCTACCAACCCCTAGGTCTAATCGCTCTGGTTTCAGAATATTGTAGAAGAACTCAGCTCCAATCAACAAATCTATTGAATCGGGAACATTGAAATAGGGGTCTGCTAATACACACTGGTTTGGAATAATAAGATGGTCGATATCTAGTTTAATTTGTGGAACTTCACTAGTAATACGATCTATAACTAGGAATTCGATATTATTATTAAATTCGAGAGCTCGTGAACGTACAATCAAGGTTGATTTTTTATTAATAGGTTTAGCAAACTGTCCAATGCCTTCAATCGAGAACGTGACATGTTCGGTGGGTATTCCTAGTTTAGCGATGAGTGCTTTTGTAGTGAAATTGCTTTGCAAAGCCGAGTCTAATAATGCACGATGTGAGTGAGGTGTGCCCTGACTGTCATATACCAAAACGATAGCCGTAGATAGAAATACGTAATCTCGAGACGTTATTTTCAATGTGCTTGTAGCTGTAATAGTTTTCGATTCTTCAGCAGTCTGGTTTTTAGTTTCATCAATTAGTGGGGTCGAATATGATGTTGAAGCAGTTTGCGAAAAACATAACAAGCTACTCTGTCGTTTTCCGCAATGTTTGCAGTTTCTTGACCTACATATGTTCGTGTTATGTGATGCCCTAAGGCAATTAAAACAAAGGTTCAGTTTCCTAACATGCAGCATTCGTTCGTCGGTCGAGCATGATAGGAATTTAGGACAAAAGTAAATAGCGTGAAATTCATTGCAACCTAGTTTGCACTTCTCTGATTGGGTGACTAATGTTTTGTTTAGCGGTTGCCTAGGATTGTTACCACGAAAAGTCGAAATTGATGGGGCAGAAGATACGTTTTTTGGAATGATTGGCTCCTGACATGACTCCAAATTAATACAGCGTTTTTCCAAAAAAGTTAGGAAAACGTTCAATCGTAATCCTTATCTCCATTTTCGTGAGCCCACAAACGCTTCGTATCAGAATCTAATTTCTGTAATACTATGTGAACTAACCAGGCATCACGTCCATCAACCCTCAATGATTTTAAAGCTCTAACAACTTCATCCGACGTGTCATACAAGCGACGAATAGCAACCGCGTTACTTGCTTCTTTTATAATAGGCTGGTCTAGGAAACGTTGAATATGTTTTGAGACGATTGGAATTTTCTTACTATAACGTTGCTTAAGCTTTTCCCAAGCCTCATCATAGTTTGCCTCCGTAACTGTTGTGTGTTTAAGAATACCTGCCGCGTCTTCCCTAACTAAACTCATTAACTACTGGAACTTTTTTACCTTTGAGAGTCTTTCATTCTAGTGTACTAAACTAATGTATAAATCATGAAAGGATACCCAATCTTCGTATTTTCCAGTAAAGATAGGAATATGTAACGCAGGCAGTTTATGTTCTCTATCGTGTTGATTTGTGTTTGTTAATTGTAAAACCGATTCATTAAAATGTTCGAGAATTCTGTTTTGTTGTTCTACAACTCTTGAAAATTGATTGTTCGAGTCGAGTATGGTATTATTTGGCGCGGAATTATTGTTCGGTGAAGACGACGTGAATTGTACCGAGTTAAGAGTGTTTTGACGAGTCAATAAATTTGTTTTAGCCTCAAATAGTTTTGCCTCAAAATTCTCCTCGTGACTAAAATCATCAGAGATAGTAGGATTGCCATCTGTAGTCACAATTTTCGACTGAATATCTTCGTACTTTTTTTTATTATCGGCTACTTGTTCTAAATGAACATCAATTTCTTCTTTAGAAATTATTCGTGAATGTTTATCTGCCTGCGCGAGTGTATTTAATAAAAGAGTGATCTTTCTCAAAATTTGACCTCTTTGTTGACGTAGGTTAGGTAGCGCCTCCATAGTAAGTATGTACATATATATGTATATATTATTTAAGTCTATAATAATGTCTACTTACATGAACCAAACGTATTGCTTACGTTTCATGTGATGCGTATGCCGTATGTAATTTAAAAGTGCTACAACACTCACTAGAAATAATACACTTCTCTCTTTTATATTCTCTTAAGTTTATTAGCTTTTTTTTTCATGTAGAGAGAACCTAAAACTGTTAACACATTGTTTGTATATAATGTAAACTGTTCACTGTTTGGGTGAACCAGTCTGGCTCATCTGATGTGCACTGGGAATCGTTGGTGTGGCTTACGTTTGCTAAGCACACAATGGGTACAGCCACGCACCTCACAGGCAACGGGACACTATGTAGTGCCGGTAATGTTGAAGAAAATATTTCCACCGGGCATGCAATGCACACCCTAATTTCATCCGACGAATTAAAAGAACAAGTCCGTATTGTAATTAAAACAATTTAATAACTATTAATTTATTCGTAAACAACAATTAAAATAAAATTAAGTACGATGGGAATTATAGCAAAATGGAATTTATATGTTAATTTTTATGCTTGGCAAGGAGTAGAAAACGTTATGGTTAATTGCGTGGTCGAACGAAGAAGAAGCAATGGCCGTCACCAGACCAGACACAAGCCAACGAACCATGAGTACCAACATATGTTCATGGTTTTTAGGTTGGTACTACTGGTTGGGTCTGTTCGATGTTGGGTAAGTGGTTTGCGTTCGGCTTTTGATTTGGTGTGCGTTCACACTAGCCGATAGTGTCCGCTACAACTGCACCCGTTATGTTAGTTTGATTCGACACAATTATTGCAATATTATGTTTAATTGTTTTTGGATTAGATTACAATGCGACAGCACTTTAGGTTTTCTATGTTCTTTTATATTTAGACCGATATAATCCTCACCACCAACCGAGTAACACAATCGAGACTGAGCAGCGAATTGTATTGTTCTTACGTTGCGCTTTAGGTACCACGAGCGACCGCGACGGTAAGGAGACGAAATAAATTGTTTTAATTTAAATTATTACAGAGATCCGCGAGAAGTGACCAAAATGTTCCTGCACTGGTTCTTTCTGTAAAAAATCCGGAAATTACAAAATAAAACAATTTTGTTTAGAGATAATATGTAATAAAGTATACATTTTATTCACTATTGAAATAGGTTAGGTTTTGGGCCGACAGCGCCCAACCAACGAAAGGATAGTCTCTTTTCCTGAACTATCAGCTCCAAGAGCAGACAAGAATATCCAAATAGCTGGTCACGTCGAGGTATTCCTCTGGCAATTGATGTACTCAAACGTGCGTCGTCCACAAAGATGAGAAGATGAAGTTGATGGGAATAATAACACCACCAATGATGCCGTTTAGACAATTGATCGAAAATCTTTTTATTTTTTACTTGATAATTAAACAATTAGTGACAGAATAATAAAACTTAATACTTTACTACGTTGGACTCAAGTTGCAACAAAAAAAAGAACAATTATTTTTGTAGATCAGGATGAGGTGTAATGGCGGCTGCAGTCGAAAATAGAATGCCAGTCTTTTTCACCCGCCAGGCAGCTCACAAGGAAAGTGGAAGATTTCTTACAGGGCTTTACTCTAGTCAGAAGAGTCGCGTTGCATGACTCTCTGGTCATTTCGTTCTCTCCGAACAAATTGTCAAAACTGGAATGCGTTCCGAAATTAAACCATTCATTTTTATTTATGGTGTGTTAGCATGTGGAGGTCCGTCCGCCACATCACTCCCCCGCCAGTTGAATGCAGGAAGCTAAATTCAACGATACCTGCTCGGGCGAAGAATAGAGCGCCCGGTTCGCGTTTTTTGGTCGGGTTCCGCGGACGTATGGTGCTCAGTAAACGAAACTCTTTTGATTATTGTTGGATTCGGCCTGGGCTGCTCAATTATGTCTTCAGTTTCCGTGAAACAAGGTTTTAAGCGGTCGATCCCGATAATTGATTCTTTGCCATTTATAAGTAATTTGAATGTTTTTTCGTTACGGTTAAGAACAATGAAAGGTCCTTCGTAAGGTTGTTGAAGAGGTTTGCGTACCGAATCGACTCTGACGAATACGCGAGAGCATTGTTTTAGTTCTTTAACCATCAAAGGTTTATAGTTGCAATGACGCGAAGGTGCGGATGGACGAACGGTGTCAAAATGACGATAAAGCTCCTTGACGAATTCAGATTGAGGAAAATCTGTTTTGTTGGCTGTTAGGAAATCCGAAGGTAGACGAATATTTTGATCGAACACTAATTCAGCTGAGGTAGCTTCGAACTCCTCACGATAAGTTGCTCTGAGTCCCATAAAAACGTGTGGCAGTCTTCTAGACCACTGAATATCATTATGACATTTGAGGGCTGCTTTAAGGGTGCGATGCCAGCGTTCAAGGAATCCATTCGCTTTCGGGTAATATGCAGTGGTGCGATGGTGTTTGATTCCAAGACGTTTACAAAATTCGTTGCATAATGCGGATTCAAATTGAGAACCTTGATCGGTTACGATGATTGACGGTATTCCATACCGAGAAAACCAATTTGTAAACATTGCGTCCGCAACTGTTTCGGCTGTAATATCAGGAATTGGAATCGCTTCTGGCCAACGTGTATACCTATCAATCATGGTGAGTATATATCGAAAACCTTCTGAAGGTAAAAGAGGACCTACCAGATCGATGTGGATTTCATCGAATCGCCTGGAAACCGGAGGAAAATTTCCAATAGGGCTTTTGACATGCTTCGTAATTTTTGATTTTTGGCAGGCTAGACAAGCTTTTGCCCAATTGCGACAACCTTTGTTGATGCCTGGCCAAATAAATTGTTTTGATATTGCTTTGACTGATGCACGTACACCTTGATGGGCTAGGCCGTGAACGGTTTCAAAAATTGACTTTCGCAAATCTTTTGGTATATAAGGACGAGGGAAACTGGTTGAAGTATCGCATATGATTGATTCCGTTGTACCAGGAATAATGACCTTTTCAAAACATAGAGACGTTTCAGAAGAACGCAAATCGTGCAGCTCTTGGTCGTTGGCTTGTGCCTTGGCGATAGTTTGAAAGTCGATTTGTGTTGGTAGTGTAATTTCCTCAAGTCGCGAAAGTGTATCTGCGACGATATTTTCCGAACCAGGAATGTATTGAATGTCGGTCGAAAATTGTCCAATTTAATCAAGGTAGCGAAGCTGTCGAGGTGAAGCCTTTGAAGGTTTTTGCCGAAAAGCGAAAGTGAGAGGCTTGTGATCTGTGAAAATCGTGAAATTTTGTGCTTCAAGAAATGGGCGAAAGTGCTTAATAGAGAGGTAGATTGCTAACAGCTCTCTATCATACGTACTGTAGCCGGATTGAGCGCGATTTAGTTTGGCTGAAAAAAATGAAAGCGGTTGCCAAATCTTTTCATTCCATTGTTGCAAGACTCCACCGATCGCAAAATCTGAAGCGTCAACACATAACGAATACTTGGCGTTTGGCCTTGGAAATACCAACAGAGTGGCTCGACAAAGTTCATCTTTGCAGCGTTGAAACGCGGTGGTTGTTTCGGAGGTCCATTCGATAGGAGTTTTGTCGTTCTTTTTCTTTTTGCCTTTGAGAAATTTAGTTAATGAAAATTGCACCGAAGCTGCCCTAGGTATGAAGCGTCTGTAAAAGTTTAACATTCCTAAAAACCGCCTCAAGTCAGAAACACTTTTAGGAAGCTTGACATTAGCAATAGCTTCCACTCTGCTAGGGCATGGTTTAACTCCCTCACCCGAAATAAGATCCCCAAGAAATGTAACATTTCTTTTGGCGAAATTACATTTTTCGGTATTTATGACGAGACCGAATCTTTCTAACCGCTCGAATAAAATTTTGAGATGACGCAAATGCTCGGCTAAGTTTTTCGAAGCGACCAAGATGTCGTCAATGTATGAAAAGCAGAATGGAAGGTCTCGAAGAATCGAGTGCATAAAACGCTGAAACGTTTGGGAAGCATTCCTTAGACCAAACGTCATTCTAGTGAACTCAAAAAGTCCGAATGGAGTTGTAATAGCTGTTTTGGGAATGTCAGCCTCATCAATAGGTATTTGGTGGTAGGCGCGTACTAAATCGATTGTTGAAAAAATTGTCTGGCCATGCAGCTGATGACCGAAATCTTGAATGTGCGATATCGGATAACTGTCGGGTTGAGTGGCCGCGTTGAGTAACCGATAGTCACCACAGGGTCTCCATTCGCCATTTTTCTTGAGAACCAGGTGCAAAGGTGTAGCCCAAGGACTGCTGCTTGGTCGGCAAATGCCTTGTTGTAGTAGAAAATCAAATTCTTTTTTTGCGGCTTTCAGTTTATCTAGAGGGAGACGACCGCGACGTGGCTTGCTGTTGATTGGTCGTGTAGACCCAGTGAGAATTACGTGCTTAACGTCATGTTGTACTGGTCGTACAAAGACATTATCCCTAGAAACGATATTGTGCTCTTTAATTAATTGATGAATGTTTTCATCGACTGAGCCCTGAGAATCTTGCTTAAGTTTGCCAAATGAGATAGAGTTAGAATGAGGATCAACGAGACGACTATTTTTTAAATCGACAAGAAGTCCGAAGTTTCTAAGAAAGTCGGCGCCTAAAATGGGTTTGCTTACATTGGCGTACACAAAAACCCAAGAAAACTTTCGACGCAGTCCTAAGTCAAGAACGAGTCGTATGCGACCGTAAGTTGCAACTGAAGAGCCATTAGGGGCGAAAAGTTGATTCGATTTAGGACGACTCCTTTTAATTGCCACAGTCGCGGGTAAAACCGAAATATCCGCCCCCGAATCTATTAAAAAATTGAATTTGTTCGCTGAATCCTGAATAAATAGACGGCAATTTGAAAAGAATGTGCCCGAATCGCAAGCCGCTAATGATTGGGCATTCCGTTTTCCCGAAAGTTTCGATTACGATTCCTGAAACGGCAGGGTGGATCGCATTTAAGCGCTCGATCGCCAAACCGACGATGGTACCAACACCATTGACTAAATCGCTCACGAGAGTTACCTTCTGGACGCGGAGACGCTGACCTATCTCGTCTAGAGCGTTGAGTTACCTGCCGACGTAAAGCTGCCACCTCTAACTGGAGTTCCTCCAAAGGTGAAACGCTGTTTTTTGTAGCCTCTGAAGATTGATTTGTTTCGCGAGTCTGAGCGAGACTATCTAAACCATCAGCTGAACAAGTTAAAATAGCTTGAGCTGTTTGAGGCAATCGTTGCAACCATAAACTTTTTAAAACCGAATCTTGGAAATTATTCACGGATAGCGCACGCATTTCCCTCAAAAGTTCGCTGGGTTTTTTATCCCCAAGAGCGGTATCGTGCAGCAATCTCTGTAACCGAACGTCCTCAGATTCGATGAGGCGATAAAGAATGGTTGACTTTAAATGCTCGTATAAGCCGCTTCCGGGCAGATTCATAATAATATCCCTACACATGTTAACCGTGCGCGTGTCTAAGAGACCGAGTGCTGTAAAATATTTTGAATTATCCGACCTCATTTGGGCTACCGCGAATTGCCCTTCAAGGACCTTGAACCAAACGTCCGGGTTATCCGGCCAAAAAGGCAAATTTTTAAAGTTAAGTGCACTTACTTGGGCATTCGAGGACTCTGTGTTGCTTCCGGCAAGGCTGACGGGGCTTGACGAGCTTCGGTTATCCACAGTGCTCTGCAGAGGATTTGCAACTGGATCGGGTGTGTCGGGCATTCTGATTTGATTTGCTTCCACCAGTACTCAGGATCGTAGATATAACATAGAATAAAAATAAAAATAAAAATTAATTAGTTAAAACGAATGAAAAATTGTTGAATAGAATTAACATTATGTTATTTGAACAAATGAAAAACGTAAGCGAGAAGCGCTGGAAACAAAAAATGAAATGTACTTTACTGAATGTCTAAAGCGAAAAGCACTGGACAAGTTTATTATAATATTAATTTATAAATGATACAAAAGATAATAATAAAAATTTTGTTGCGGAGTTTGCTCATCTGTTGCTAATTTTTCTTTAGCACAGGGTTTCGGTTTATCCACGCTGCTGTCAAACGGATCTCGAATAAAATTGTTCTGCAGGCCCAAGCTTTTTTATTTTTAGTTGTTTAATTTGTCTGCCAATATGCACAAAGAAGAATAACTGGTTCATGCAGCACTGCTGTTGCCGTTGGCCACAAAAAAGAAAACAAGCGGTGCTGTGTACCGTTGCCTGAGACGATGCCGTTGACAAAACCAAAATCGAACGGTGTATATATGTGCCGGTGCTGATGGCCTGATGTTTTTTTTTTTTTTTTTTTTTTCTCTTTCTTTTTTTTTCTTTAACCCCACATTTGCTTGGGTTGTCTGGTGGTAGCTCGCAGGTGATGAGATGGGAAATTGATGCCGCTTTTGGCGACACAGCAACCAAGTAATCGACAAAATTTTTTTCAGATCCTTGGGTCTAACAGTCTGCTTGAGCGCTTCTGCACTCAGATCACGCCGGGGTCACCAATTTGGGCCGACAGCGCCCAACCAACGAAACGATAGTCTCTTTTCCTGAACTATCAGCTCCAAGAGCAGACAAGAATATCCAAATAGCTGGTCACGTCGAGGTATTCCTCTGGCAATTGATGTACTCAAACGTGCGTCGTCCACAAAGATGAGAAGATGAAGTTGATGGGAATAATAACACCACCAATGATGCCGGTTAGACAATTGATCGAAAATCTTTTTATTTTTTACTTGATAATTAAACAATTAGTGACAGAATAATAAAACTTAATACTTTACTACGTTGGACTCAAGTTGCAACAAAAAAAAGAACAATTATTTTTTTAGATCAGGATGAGGTGTAATGGCGGCTGCAGTCGAAAATAGAATGCCAGTCTTTTTCACCCGCCAGGCAGCTCACAAGGAAAGTGGAAGATTTCTTACAGGGCTTTACTCTAGTCAGAAGAGTCGCGTTGCATGACTCTCTGGTCATTTCGTTCTCTCCGAACAAATTGTCAAAACTGGAATGCGTTCCGAAATTAAACCATTCATTTTTATTTATGGTGTGTTAGCATGTGGAGGTCCGTCCGCCACAAGGTTAGTCTCCGAGCTTGAAATGGACTGACTAGGATTAGGCGGTGAGAGCAATATTTTAGCATGAAAATAGTAAGGTAGGGTTGCCGCCCGACATACACTATAGAAATTTCGGTTGGTTGCTAGTATTTTATTTTGTTCTTTTGAATTTGAACTTTTTTTTTGAACACCGGACACTCGTTACTTCGACTATCATGGTCGAAATCAAGATTTAGTTTTAGATTTTTATTGAATTGTAGACAATTGATACACTTCATGGATTTTTCACACTGCCGTTCCTCATGGGATTCACCGCACCTATTGCAGACTGCTTCATGTTTACATGTTTTGGCTTCGTGATTGAAGCCCCAACACTTATAGCACCTTTTAACCCATGTGTAATCGTACACTGCACACTGGTCCCATCCTATGTTAATTACTTGTAAATCTAAAAACTTTTTATATAGTTCACCATTAACTTGTAAAATTGCATTAAATCTATTTTTACGAGGGCATTTATAAAAACGCAGACATTTAAAGTTTTCTACAATGTCGTTCTGTGATTTTATTGATTCACATAGAGCGCGAGCTTCCCAGTCTTCATTCAATCCACAAATTATTACGTTTGGATCATTCAATTTAGGTGTAAATGTATTATAATTATCACCCATTTTGGTTGACACTTCACGTTCAATTTTTTCTCTTGAATTGGTATCTACACACTTTATTGCTATTGCACCGTCTTTACGATTTGAAACACTCTTAACTTTTAACGATAGAGATTGGGGATCAATGTTTACTTTGATCGCTTTTTTTGTTTCATCACTATTTTGCGTATTCTTAGGGGCAATAATAATTGGTGGTTCGTTTACCAAAACACTTGAAAAGGATGAATTATTTTTATGTGAAGTAGACACTGATGAGCACGGAGTAACATCATTTATTTTACTTTCTATATTTTTCACGACGTCATTGTTGTTAATTACAAGACTTTTAATTTCATTAATACTTTTTAATGGGAACTCTATGTTTTATCGAAAACCAGTTCACAGTGTCACGTTTCACCGCCGATTTTCTAGTACATTTATCTAATACTTTTATTTGGGAGCGACATTAGCTACTACCCTTAATACTTTGAAAAGTATTAGGGCGTACTTTTTTAAAAATATTTTATTTTTGGAATTATTTTTTAGATTTCACATGGTGGCGGAAAGTATTTAAGCAGTTGTGATTGCAGGGGACTCTTTAGTTCTTATTAGAACTCCGAAGAGGTAACAGCTCTTAGAGAGATATAAATAGATTATGGTCTTTTATTGAGTGATGGTACCTAGGAACAAGACTTGGACGACGTTTCGGATGTGGTGAATGGCCTTTGTCACGTGAACGCTTAAAGTGGCTTTTAAGCGTCTTGAAAAAATGTACTCGTAAAATGCAAAATTGCGATAATATTCAATCTAAAGATGAAAAGCGCTTAAAATGGGTTTTAAGCGTTTAAAAAAAAATCTTGCTTACACCATGTAAGCTGACTGAAATTTAAAAAAAAATATTTTTTTTTCGACTAAAAACGCTTAAAATGGATTTTAAGCGGTTAAACAATCCCAAAATTCCCTTAGAACGCTTATTTGGAAGCGTCCTAACGAAACCCCAGCCGCAATCCATCAGCAGACTAGTAAGTGAAAACGCTTAAACTGCTTTTTAAGCGTAAGAGCAGTCTCTCTTACGCTTAAAAAACGCCTAAGCGCTATCACCTACCTACCATGAAATTCCGCAACCATTTTATATCTCCTGGGAGGTCTTGCCACCATGGAGTTCTAACAAGAACTGAATTTTATTTGGAAATTGCACTTCCTTATATACTGGTCGGTTCGTTCATGTTGATTCTCACAGATTAATATGCCCCTCAACAAATATTTTGCAATTGCTTGTAAGAAAAATATTTAAATCTACAAAAACTTTGTACACACCCAGACCCAACCCCACCCCAAATCTTATAATTGGCCCAGGCAGGGGGGTTGCTTACGCGCCGTGCTTTTTGCACCAAATAAATTTTATATAGCATTTAAAGACAAAATGTTGGACGCCGAGAACATAAACGAATGTAATTAAAAGAAAGATGTTTTCGTTTCAACGCTTTATTACAAACTGAACTTATTTCTTAACTTAAACAACTATTGATACCATGGTACAGTAAGTAGTATGTACTATTTTACATATATAGCTGTAAAGGGCATACTGTTCTATGATTCGATCTATTTCAGTTATGAGTTGTATTACATAAAAAATGATTTGTATTACATATTAAAATAAGTAAGTAAATGAATTTGCAATTGCACTCGATTGCGTACAGAGTGTTTCATATTAAAATATAACCAATTAATATTTATATATACGTATTTCATTTATAAAATAAGATCAGCTATAAAAACAGTGTCGATTTTCAGGTCTCTAAAAAGGTTTGTTCAGATGCAAACGTGATTTGAATTGATAGATTAATTAAAAAATATTTCGATTTTAAAAAATTATTTGTGAGTCCATATGTAAAGTTCTTAAGTTCAAAAAAACTTTGCTTACGCCCAAGCTGGACCCCACCCCAAATCCTATAATTGGCCCAAGCAGGGGGGTTGCAGTGGGGCAGCATGCCCTCCCTTACGCGCCGAGCTTTCTGTACGCCGGCCGTGAACTTCAAACTTAAACAAAAATCAAATACAATTTGATTTCTTTTGGTTTGCAGCTAAGCTTAATATGAAACCAAATTTTAAATTTTTGTAAACGTATCTAATATCTCTTTACAAATATTTGGTCGTCCTGAAAAGGACGGATTGGTAAATTAATAAAAATAATATTAATTTGACTTATATTAATATCCGATGCCACATTTTGTAAAAAGGCCGTTTTGTCGGTGGTCGATCTACTTCTTAACACATTCTGCAGCCATTCATATTTTCTTTGCGTCTTGGTTATGTTCGGAGGCTCTCCTCGCTGAATTTTCTCTATAGAAACTTTTGCCATTACGGTTTCCTTGGCAAGGTCCCCAATTAGCTTATACAACCCATCATGCTTTTGACCGACTACAGGTTTTAACGTGGCTTTTAAGCGTAAAAAACATCAATATCGATTTTAAGCTTTAAAATAGCCATAATTTTGAAAAAAGACCAAAACCAAAAAAGATAATCAATTTAAATCTCTTATATACTTATATGTGTGTTCTTAAAAGAACAATTATCTCCTTCATCCATGACAAGATAGATCGCATCCGATCCGCGAACACACCAACACAAATTGTTCTTACCAACATTCACTAAACCACACAACTGCCACTTACGAAAACTACACTTCACTTTTCACTACACCGAACAACTTAGAATAATTGTTCTTACCAACATTCACTAAACCACACAACTTCCACTTACGAAAACTACACTTTAATCGGCGATGCCAAGCTTACACGCTGTTCTGTGTGCGTGGAAAGTACGCACTACTTGTTGACGCGACTCCCGTCGTCCTGAATATTGGGTCATATCGCGGCCTATTTCTTTCGTCGCCAATATAGTTTTTCTTAAACCATCTCGCAAGCGTTTTGCTCTCTTCATATTGCAAATTGGTAAAGAATTCGTCGAAATATGAACTCACCTCGTTCGCCGGAACAAAAGCGAGAGCTTTAATGATGCGAATTTCCATCGCAAATTCTTCAACTTCTCCATATTTTGCCGCCAGTCCCAGAGCTTGCACTTTTCGATAAATTTTTTGGCCGAAATGAAATAGGCACCCATGGCATTCAGCTTGTTGAAAAAAGCCTGACGCGGAAGTTATAATGGCCCGTTCGAAATCTGAAATTATAATGTCCGGCCGTAAATGGATATTATAGTTGCAGGCACAATATAATAGCTGAAGCCAAAACTCTTCATATGCATCCATTGACTTACTGCTCATAAGGCAGTAAGCCAATGGCACAACGATGCCTTCAATAAATCCATGCATAGAGAAGAGCTGTCCCATTATAGTCGGAACCACAGCAAAAGTCCCGTCTACTAGCCAGCACTTTGCTTGGGAAAGGAGTAATGAAGTGCTCCTTGTTCCCAATAAAATGTTTTTCCCGGTTGAATACATAGTTTCGGCGAGCACAAATAATTCGTCATCTATATATTTTATATTCTCGGGAATACAATTTTCTTCTAGGGTTTGTGGCTCTCTTATGTTGCTGGCTCGCACCCTGAAAATCTTCATTTTCTGTGCCTTTTTTGAAGGTAGATGCGGACGGCATATGGGTTGGACTCTTACTGTCGTATCCCTTATTATAAGTCTTGGCGGAAAAGCTCCCTGTGCTGTTTGTTTTAGATAAACATTCGCATCCGAAACCTCCTTTTCGTATGCTAGTGCAGCATGGCTATGGTTTCCTACCATTTTTGTTATTTCGTAGTTTTCACCGTTTTTTATTGCGTGCATCCTAGCTTTGCAATACATCGGTTTCTGTTCGGCGCAGCTCCAGAAGGATTTTTCATCATTTTCCTTCTCCAAATGGTATAAATATCCATTTTTTTCCAATTTTGGCTTTCCGCGCTTTGAATATGTTATCTGAAAATCAAAAAAAAAAAAGAATTAGATAAGTTGTTATACAATTGTCACTGCAAAATTACAATCACGGAAAAATTTAAAAACAAATTGATCTATCTATGGCTATTTTATTTCTTTACTTACATTTGCTATATTTAATTCCATTTTTGTATAATTAGCTATTCACTGTTCACTGATTAACTTTTTCACTTCTTTACTTTTTCAGTGTTAACACTGTGACCCTTTTTTTAAAAATCGACCGAATTAATTAGTCACGGTTTTGAAGTTTTAAGAATCAATTAGTAGTAACTATACAAAAATTACTTATTTTAGCCAATATTTTGCCAAAAAATAAAAAAAATAAACATTATTTTTATTTTTAGCAGAACTGTATGAAACATTTTTTTTCCTTTTCCTAATCTGTCTTTAAAATTTCTTGAGGCACAAAAATCAAAAATTATGAAAATACCAAAATATTATTGTTTTTACTTGTTATTCCAAGAATTGTTCAGAAATTTTACAAAAATTTGCAATTATTGCATCACCACTGTCCAGGACGAAATATTTTTGCAATATTTTGCATGTATGCCAAAAAATGTCTGGGTTAGTCAGAATCTTAAGCGTTTTATTGAAACTTTATAAAACTTTTCTTAGAAATTAACTAAGATGTCAAAATGAATTATATTATATTTTAATTACCTCTTTACGATCCTGTTTAGTCCTTAAAAATCCCTTAAAACTTTCAAAACAGCTCAAAAGGTGCATTTAGCTATATGGCGAATCTACATGTATTATATATGTATATCAAAACGAAATGAGAACGATCTTTCTAAATTTATTTAATATTTTAAAATCACTCAAGACACTGAGCGTTTTGGAAAAATATATTAAGTCTTCATTAGGACCTTTGTCATGCCAGGACTTAAAAATAAAAGAAAACAAAAATAAACATTTTAAATTTATTTCTTCTAAAAACTACAATAAATATTATTCAAAATTGCTTAGAGAGCCCTTTGAGCTGTTTATCTTTTTTTATCTTTTTTTATTTTGGAAATGCTTAACGTGGCTTTTAAGCGTAAAAAACATCAATATCAATTTTAAGCTTTAAAATAGCCATAATTTTGAAAAAAGACCAAAACCAAAAAAGATAATCAATTTAAATCTCTTATATACTTATATGTGTGTTCTTAAAAGAACAATTATCTCCTTCATCCATGACAAGATAGATCGCATCCGATCCGCGAACACACCAACACAAATTGTTCTTACCAACATTCACTAAACCACACAACTGCCACTTACGAAAACTACACTTCACTTTTCACTACACCGAACAACTTAGAATAATAAGAAACGTACCCACCTATATCCCTTTAAATGCAGAGGTCCGGCCTCCACGGAGTTCTAATAAGAATTGAAGAAATTACAAAATAATCCCTCCTTTTATACTATTCTGCTGATACGTTTTCTTTAAATCAGGGAAGTCGTCTGCGTACTAGGAAAACTTCGTTCATGTTGATTCTCATGCAATCGAGTGACCAAATGTATGGGAAGCAACACTTCTTGCATATAATAGAACTCATTATTAATGTATATTATGTAGTTCTTTTTTTTTCTATTGTCTGTCCTTTGTTTAGCTTTTCACTCAATTTCAATCACTTTTAAGTTTTTGTTTCAGCAATTTATTTAATTTTAAAGCAAATTATGTTGAAAACAATATAAAAGCTCTTTAGAATGTTTATTTAATTTCACTTTGCACTAAAATGTATTGTTGCCAATGCCTTATAACAACTTCAAATAATTAATATAAGTGGATCACTTAATAGGCACTATTAGTGTTTCTCCAAGATCTTTCCAAATTTCAGAAAAACTACGAACGTCTCGAGAAGATTTAAATATGTACATAGTTCGACTTCGTCAAAAATTTCAGTAGGTGTTAGTAAAGAAGCGGTGTTGGGAGTGCCGACCGTGAAAAATTCGATATGCATACATACATATTTCAAAGAACATTTTTTCTGCATTAATTTCTTTCAATTAGATGTAATTACCTCAATCACCGATGTCGTCTCGTTTTTTCGACGTCTCTCGTTTTCTCTGTCGTGTCGTTTTTTAAATTGCATTCCATAACTTCTTCGACGCGACTATTTTGTAGTAGATTTTTAAACGATGAAAAAGTAACAAACATATGTCAAAATCAAAGGAAACCTTAAAGTCTACATACACAATTATTGATCGAAGGTCCACCTAAGGAAAAGTTTTGTTTTTTAATTATTAGTAGATAAATCAATAATTAAATATTTTCGTTTATGCCGTTTAAGGTTGTTTCCTGGAGTTCGCATTGTTTCTCCAAAAGCTTAGCTCTTCCTTGCTTAAAAGCGGAAGCGTGCCGTCGTTTTTTTAATGCTGGCTCTTCAGTTTCATGTATTTGTGTCTGATGTTGTTGCACTGGAACTTCATCCTCAAATTCGGCGAAACTAATTATGTCTGCATCTGCCTGAATTTGTGTTGATGCAGGCTCGGATGCAGTTGGCAAGGCGTTTTGAAGCAAATTGGGCTGGGATACACCAATTGCATTTCCACTTGGGTTCAACCACTTTTTATAGTTGAGCAAATCTGATACAGCCTCCTCAAGTGGAGATAAAATTTTGCAACTGGTTCGGACCTCCTCCAGTTGCTTTAATTTCATTTGAATTGTGGAGTTTTTTTTTTTTAACTTTAAATTTGAAGTCGGCGCAAACCTTTCGCCAACCATCTCCATCTCTAACTGGAGGAACCTTGCTGTTCAGCTGCTCAGCTATGTTATTCCACTCCATTTTTAAATTTTTTTTCTATCCCTTTCAAAAACCCCCTTGCCAACTGCTCGTTACTCTGCATCAGCTCTACGAGCGTCTAGAACTGGTTTTGATTTGTTAATTTCAACTGCAAATGTAAACAAATATGTTCTTGTTATATTTATCGTAAAAGAAAATAATAATTTATTCCAATAAATTTATATTTAACAAGAATACTTAAAGTTTTGCGACCATCCACTTCTCCGTCGTGAGCAAATTTTTGAACGAGAGATGCCGTCGTTTTTTTTTCATAGTTTTAGTTTCCTTACGACTTACAGAATGTAGAATGAAACCGTTCAACTACATTTGACGTTTACACACGACACAAAAAAACGAGTGACAACCATTGAAAACGACATATGGAATGCAGATTGAGTCGTGTCGTATATTTTGCTGTCGTTTACGACTTCGGTAATTGGGGTGAATAAGTCCGACAACTAAAAATACTCAAACCAGATTGGATGCACTAGAACCAAACCAACGGAGACCAAAAGAATAATGCAAACCCTTCGAGAAGTGCCCAGAAAAATGCCTTTTGTTATTAGGAATCTGAATTGAAACAGTTTGAGAAGATAGTTGGCAAACAGAAACCAAGGAAAAACAAAGTAATCGCACAAGAAATCAAAACAAACAACAATTTAATGAAGTTGTTTTTCATCGGAGATCTACCCCCACATACATAATTTTCATAAATACAAATAATTTTTTTAATGAAAGGGCTTAATTTTATTCAAATCTAAGAATTATGAATATACAACACGATGTTTTACTCGAACATGAGATGATACAGCCCTTGACTTTTGATTTCAGATTCTTTTCTGTTTGTGTTGCTATCATGGGAATGATCTTCATCATTTTCTATATCCGTATTGTCAGACGGACTACTGAAATCCATAGCAGAATCAGTTAACAGGATGTTGTGGAGAATACAGCAGACCGTTATCGATTTACAACAAATTTGTGGCTGCACACACAATCGTGAATGCGCATCCTAAGTTCTTTTAGGCTTCCGAATTTCTCTTTAAGTAGACCAAAACAATGTTCTACTCTTACCCGATACTTGCTGTGTCTTAAATTAAAAGCTTTTCGTTTTGAGCCGTCCAGTTGTTCTGAGTTGCTCCTAATGGTGTTATGAGGAAGTCATGAAGGGGATATCCAGAGTCTCCAGCTATCCATTGCTGTGACGATACAAAAGAGTCTTTTTGTTTAAAAATTGAACAATTTCTAAATATTTTAGCATCATGACTGCTTCCGGGGCTTCCTACAACTAGATCACGAATTTTCAGCTTATAATCACATACAACTTGAGCTTTGATTGAGTATACATGGTTTCTTGAGAAATATGTTTCGTGGTCTACAAAAGGTGCCTCTGCCAGCTTAATTTCTGTACCGTCAATGTAACCAATGCAAAATGGCAGCTCATCATATGTTTTAGCTACAATTTGTTTTCTTTCTTCATAGTATGGCCAAAAGATACATTTGGGTAGCAGTTTTAAAAGAACTCGATAAATTCTATTTGTTATTTAGCTCAAAGTGCCTCCATCTCCAACTCCAAAAGTTGTTGCAATTTTTCTAACTGCAGCGTTTTCACCAGATGCACCCAAACGGTAAAGCACAATAGCTAGCTGAAGTTCAATTGAAAATTGCTTACAGGAATGTGGTTTTTGAAATTCCTCATCATCATATATCAAGGAAAGCACATGTACAAATTGACTTCTTTCCATTCTCAACATTTGGCGAAGCGATCGCTGTCCATTGTAGCTAAAATATTTTCACGCCAGTCAATGGATTTAGGTACAGTGCTAATAAAACCACGACGAGATGCTAAGACGTATAGAATATCTTCGTTTAGTTCATTACATATTTCATCAACAGTATCTTCGTCTTCACTTTCCCAATTATCTTAAAATACACATAATTGTTTTATTACTTTAGTCACAGTTCGTTTTAATATACATACCTTCAATACACATAATTCTATCTGCAGCATCTTCCAATAAAAACTCAATAATAATTTCTTTTTCGCTTTTTTTCGGCATTTTTCCAAAACAAACAACCAATTTTATTTAACACAAACTAAGATATTTCAGAACAAATGTTAAACAGATTTTGGCATTTGCTTCAGTGTTCCCTTCAAACAATCGGGCTCATTTTGGATCCGCGCGACTTAAGTATTTGGTTTTGATGGGAGCTAAAAAAAACCAACTTATGTTTTGTAAATCTAGTTTATTAATGATTGAAAAATTTCACATTATTATTTGTTCTGCCTATCAAGAATACAAGAATATGAGAATGCAATAAAAGTAAATCAGAAAAGTTGCTGATTATTAATTCTACAGAAAATGATATATATGTTGCAATGGATTGATTATTGAGAAATTCATGTTGCAATTGGCAGACTGCTGACATGAAGTTTGAGTTCGACGGATGTTCCCAGGGTGATGACCGGATACTGGGTTGTAGGGGTGATGACCGTCTGGGCTGGCCCGTGGCAATGTGTGATGATTTAGGGGGCGACGGCCACAATGACGTCATTGGAGCCGGAGTGAAGGATTGGAGTATAGGTGGTGTATCCTTGGTTTCTCCTTTTCTGGTTAGTACAACTATGGTTATGATCATCAGGATAGTGGTAAGTATGAAGAACACTGCGGATGCCGTTGATAAGGAATGCAACGCTGTTGTAGTCATCTCCAGGTTGTCTACTCTTGAGTCTGTCTCGAAGCTATAGTCCTGTAGCCTTTGTAAAGTGAGGACCTCCTCCGTGAAATTTGCTTCAATGTTACTGTTAGGTGGTGGTGGTACATGTACGTCATCCCAGAAGATATCGGGGTTGTTTTGGTAGGATATGCCGTTTACCTCCACGTCGCAATCTTTGAAATGGAGAAGTGCCGTTCCTTCTATTGTAGTGTTTTTAGTACTGCAAGTAGAGTTAATAAGAATTTTAGGTATATTAAGGAAAAGAAGAAAGTTTGGCTCCAGTTGGGAGATGCCCTCAATTCTTCCTGCATCTCTAAAGGGGCAATTGGCTGCTCTGTTGGTCATCAGATTCCCGAGGCATCCGGATTTTTCGATGTCTTCTTCGAAGCTTGGGTTTTGGCAGTAGAACGTTCCTTCTATCTTGGGGCATGGTGCAGTGAAGTGCTGTATTGCTTTCTCATTAATGTTTACATAAGGTTTTGATATGATTAATTTAGTACTGTTTACAGGAAGAGGAATAATGTGATACAAAAAATAGTTTTCTGGTGAAATCTTAGGGATACGTATGTTAAAAATTATATTTGAATTGTTATAATAGGCTTGTACGCCCAAGAATTCATATATTTGTTCGTAAGTTTTTATTTTTATATTTTGTTTATTAAGCTTATGCTCTATATTTTGCAATTCTTCTGTGTTTAGTAGAAATTTTGGAATAATGTTTAGTCTACTAAGGATCACTGCATCCGCGATATTTGATATATGATTAGTTAATAAGTCAATGTTAAAGTTTATCTGATTAAGGTATTGTATTTCAATAAGGGCGTGTTCTTCTCTTTTGATTGCGTTTTGTGTTTTTTCTAAATAGTGTTCGATTTTGGTCTGTTCTTTGTTAATATGTGTAGTGATGTTTTTGAATCTTTCGATCGTTTGAAAGTTTATCGCGTATTGGGTTAATATTTTATTAGTAATATTGTTTAAATTCGAGTGTATGTGTTCTATCTGGTTATTTATGTTGGTTGCGTCTTGCGCATCCATGTTTCCGGTAATAAATTTAATGGCCGACCCCAGTCCGTCAACAAGTCCTCGTTTGTTTCTCTTAATAGGGTACAGAATTTCTAATTTCTTTTCGAGTTCTTTGAGTTTGAGTCTTGTTGTATGGACGGAGTTATAAAGTGTCGAACGTTTTTCAAATATGTCAAGTGTGAAAGCTATTTGTTTTATGTTTTTCTCGTAATCCTCTAGGTTAATAATGTGTATTAGATTTTCGTATGTGTTAATTGTTCTGGATGGCCCTAGCCGGAGGGTAAGTATGCCGCGGTCTTTGGGTAAGTTAAATACCTCGATAAGTTGCGTGTATATCATTGGAAAGCTGAAAAAGGGGAAGTAGAAGTTGAGAAAAATAAATAATTTTTCTGAATGCAGTGGTCCTTTTTGGTATTTTAGGATCTGAGGAAGATGGAGTTAAGGCAAAAATATAATTTTACATCAATATTAAGTGAATATATATTTATATATATATATATATTATATTTTATATATATATATACATATATTTTTTTTTTTTTTTTTTTTAATAATAGTATTGTTTAAACTATATGGGTAGTCTTATGTAATCATATGCCGTGATTACTACTACCAAGTAACATTCATATGCCGTGAATGTATTATTATAATTTTATGTGTTTTTGTTTTATATAATAAAAAAAAAATATCTCTTACAGCTATGGGTAGCCTCATGTAATCATATGCCGTGATTACTACTACCATGTAACATTCATATGCCGTGAATGTTTTTTTTTTTTTTTTTTTTTTTTTTTTTTTTTTTTTTTTTTTTTTTTTTTTTTTTTTTTTATGTTACCAAAACGTCACAAGGTGATAATAGATTAGAGAAAGGAGAGAAAAGAAGAGAAAATTATTAATTATTAGGGAAAAGTAGGTGTTAATTGTGTTTTTGCCTTCCTTCTAATTTTGCTCTTGTGTAGTTTTTTATTTTTCTTAGTTATAATTGTGAATTTATTGTTTGCCTTGATCGTTTGCTTTGAAAACCTAGGCGTTATTTTGTTGCGCCGACATTCTTTTCTAAAAACGATGTCGTTAATGTTACGATCTTCTGGTTCTTTCCTATTTTTGTTTAGCTTTTCGATCCTATCTTTAGTGATGGTTTCGACTTTTTCTTGGATTTTAGGGTAAATGTCATTAAGGAATTCGTTTAATTTGTGTAAATAGTCATGTTCGTCTGAGAACTGAAGTGTTTTGAGAAATCTATATGGTCTTCCAAAAAATAATTCGTAGGGTGTGTGTTTTGTTAGGGAGTGAATTGCATTGTTGTAAGTAATGAGTGTTTCTGCTAGGATTTCATTCTGTTCCGTCTCCAGTTTGTTCTCCTTTCTTTTAGAATATATTAGTCTATAAATTTCCGTTAAGGTTGAATGTAGTCGTTCTACCGGAGAGTTGCTGGATGTTTGTTGGAAGGATGTTAGGTGCAGTGTGATCTTGTATTGTTTGCAAAAATCTTGGAATATATTTGCAATAAATTCGGATCCTTGGTCGTAAACAATTTTTTTAGGGATGCCGTAAAGGCTTATGTATTCTTTGAAGTGTTTGAGGATGGTTACACTGCTCCTACAGTTGAGAGTGTAGCCTCTTGCGAATTTTGAGAATTTATCTATAATTGTGAGTATTTGATTGTGGTTTATGCTGTAGATGTCCATGTGGACAATTTCTAAAGGTTTAAGGGGGGTTTCAGGTTGGGCGTATTGAATCTTAGGGGGATTCCGATCATATTTAAATATTTTACACTGCTCGCAATAGCTAATCGTTTTCGTAATTTTGTCTTTCATATTAGGGAAGTAATACTCGCGTTTAAGGTGGAGGTAAGTTTCGTTTATGCCTCGATGGTTTGATTGTTCGTGATAGTCGCGAACAATTCTTTCTTGATCCTCTGATTGTCGAAGATCCTCGAGTATTTCTGTGCATCTTACTAGGCGAAAGGCTTTATTTCGTGCAAAATATTTTGAAAATGTTGTTTGGACTATAGAAAATATCTCATTTGTAGTATAAATTGCAGTTAGTTTGTTGGCTGGGAAAAAGTTTTTAAGGATAGTTACCATTGTGTTTTCATCAAAGACGACTCTACGTATAGTACTTCGTTGTCTATTTTTAAAGATAGTCTCTAAAGTCATTGGGGAACCCGAATCTTTGATTTCTAATACAACTTGAATATTAAATTCGTTCAGAGGTTTCTCTGATATTGGAATTCCGTCGTTCATATTTTCTTGGGCACTATGTACTGTTTCTAGGTCTTCATTGTTATTGAAGAGTACTTTTTCGTCTGGATTAGGGATTTTAATTCGACTAAGGGCATCGGCATTGGTGTTTGCTTTCCCTTTTTTGTAGAATATTTCATAGTCGTACTCTTCGAGTTTAAGGCGCCATCTTACTAATTTGGAGTTTGGTTCCTTCAGGTTCATAAGCCAGAGTAGGGGCTTATGGTCTGTAATTATCTGAAATTTCCTTCCAAATAAGTACGGCCGGAAATAACGTGTGGCCCATACTATTGCAAGGAGCTCCTTCTCGATTGTTGAGTAGTTACATTCACTTTCGGACAGGGTACGGCTAGCATAACAAACTGGTTTATCGACGCCTATTCTGCCTTGCGACAGCACGGCTCCTAGAGCAGAGTTACTAGCGTCTGTTGTGAGAATGAAGGTTTTGGAAAAGTCTGGGTATTGTAATATTGGGTCGTTAATTAGTAGTTGTTTACAAGTTTCGAAAGCTTCTACATAAAGGTGATCTAGTTTGATTTCGGCATCTTTCTTAAGGCAGCTTGTTAGAGGTTTTGTTAATTTCGCCAGATCTTTAATGAATTTCCTATAGTATCCAATCAATCCTAAGAATGCCTTTATTTCAGTACGAGTTTTTGGGATAGGGAAATTTTTTATGGCGTGGATTTTTGCGGGGTTAGGTTTAATACCTTCGGGAGTTATGATGTGCCCTAAGAATGCTATTTCTTTTTGTAAGAATTCGCATTTGTCCATTTGTATTTTGAAGTTTGACTCTCGTAGTTTTTTAAAGACTTGCTTTATGCTGTCCAGGTGCTCCTGGAGCGAAGTGGAGTAGATAATTATATCATCTAAATATACGAGGCAAATATTCCCGACTAAATCTTTTAGCACGTTGTCCATCACCCGTTGGAAGGTTGATGGTGCATTTTTTAGTCCGAAGGGCATTCTAAGGTATTCATAATGCCCACCTTCGACGCTAAATGCAGTTTTTTGGATGTTTTTGGGTCCATCTCGATCTGATGAAACCCGCTTGCTAGGTCAATTGTGGTGAAATATAGACATTTTCCTAGTTTGTCTAATATTTCACTTATATTTGGTAGCGGATATCTGTCGGATATGGTCTTTTCATTGACCTTCCTATAGTCTATTACAAGGCGCCATTTTTGTTTCCCGTTGCCGTCTTGTTTTTTTTAGGGACAATCCACACAGGGGAACTCCACGGAGAATTATACCTTGGTTTAGCATCTTGGAAATCTGTTCTTTAACCTCTTTGTGCACGTAAGGATACCTGTAAGAATTGGAGTAGATTGGGACCTCGTCGGTCATGTTTATACTATGTTTGATTTGGTTTGTGAATGTTAATGTTTCACCTTCCATATATATAATGTCGTGGTATTCCTTACAGATCTTAAGAATTTGTTTCTTTTCCTCAGAGTTGAGATGCTCAGTACGAATAAGTTTGGAAATGTCTTTCGTAGATGCGCATTCATTATTAGCGTAGTTAAAATTGTTAATTTCAATACAATTTTCAGATTCGTATATTTCTGTTTCCAGAGGTTCTTCTAGGATAATGGCCTGTTTATACTTGGAGTGATTTATCAGTTCTACAGTACTGTAACCGTTTTCGGCATTATACAATCCTTGCGTTACGCAAAGGTCTGGTTTTAGTTCTATTGAATTAATAAAAATATTTCCGTTTCCGTTCTTAACGGGGAGCTTAGCAAGGATCTTACTATTTGCTGGAATAGTAAGTTTGCCAGAAGAGTAATTTGGTTTAAAACTAATTTTTATGTTGGAGTTTTGGGTAATAAGAGTTTTGCTCTTAAGGTCGATTTTTGCGCCAAGTGACAGAAGAGCATCCATACCCAAGAGTCCATCGAAGAAATTATGAAATTTAAAAATGAGGAATTTGAGCAATCCAGTTTGGTTAAATTCGAGGAATACAGGAAGATTTGCTTGTTTTTCGAGTTGATATTTTTTGAAGACGGTGGTGATGTTAACAGGTTCACAAAAGATTTGTTTTTCAGGAGGGATGTATTCGGGGTTGATAAACGAAGCGGATGCACCCGTATCTAACAGGAACCTGAGAGGTCTACCAAAAGGGGATGAGATGTTTATGTATGGCAATGCGTTTGGGTGAGAACTTGGGTCTAAGTATCCTGTGGGTTCTTGGAGGCTACATTGGAAAAATTTTCAGTATCTATAATATTAGTGGAGTCACTTTCGAAAAATCTGTCTAACTGTTGGAAAGGGTTTTTGTTTGGTGGTTGTTCTTCTTGGATTTCCTGGAGGTTAAAGTTAGGATTTCTCGTTTGCTGGCTGTAATTGGTTTTTATTTTTGGGAGAGGATTGTTTGGGTTATTTGACTGTGGGTTAATATTATTATTAAACCTATATTTTTGCATCCTGTTGAAATTGGTTTCATTTCTGTTATATGGCTTGGGATATATAGGTTCATTAAATCTTGGTTGTATGTCTCTTATCGGAAGTGTCCTGGGAACGGCGTGGTTTTGCCTCCAATTATTGTGGTTGTAGTGATAGTTTTGTCTAGTTTGGTTTGGACTATATTTGTTGTTATCATAGGGGTTGAATCTGGGGTATTGTGAAACCTTTTGGTAAGAAATGTTTTGCTCTTTTATACAACAGGTTAAAGCTGCTGCTAACGAGCCAGGTTGCATTGCCCTTACTCTGGACCCGAGAGGTTCATTAAGGCCGCTCAAAAATGAATTGAGACACATTTCAGAGTAAAGATCTTTTTTTGCTTGTATGACAATTAAATTTTCTTCGTGGATTAAAATATTGTTACAAAGCGCGGATTGGATTTCGATAATCTCCCCGTACAGGGATTCTACTGTCTTATTAAGTTGCCTTATGCTATGTAAGTCCCTGATTAGAGACGTTTTCGTACGTTTGTCGGAATAGTGGAGAATAAGATTATTTTTTATCTCATCCCAAATAAGGGGGGTCCCATATGTATTGAGGACTTCGTTCGCTTGTCCTTCAATTTTATTTCGTATGGCCCTGAGGAGTATCTGGCCATTGGGTGTATTATCTGTTCCTCTTATGTAAAGGAGGATTTCTTCCACGTTATTCAGAAATTCGTACAAGAGCCGTGGATTCCCATCAAATTTGGGTAGGTCTTTAATCGCGTCTGGGATCCTCAATGAATTAAATATTTCATTGTGGTCAATAAGTGCATTAGTTTGGGGAGAGTTTTCTTGTTGAGACAACTGTTCAGTATTAGTATTAGAAGGCATAGTGAAGGATTCTGTACTTGAAAAAGAGGAATCTATATCTTCAGGAATAGAAGTGAGACTTCTGGAGAGGCGTTTGGAAAATTTAGCAAAGCTGTATGGGAAAAGTGAGCGTTTTGGTTTGTTTGGTCCTTTTTCTTTAGGCATGTAAATGTGATTCATTCAATATAATGGTAATTAATTGGTATTTGAAGATAATAAAAAAATTTGTTTTTAATAGTTAATATATTTATAATATATGATATGATAAGCAAACAACTTACAGACACATACACATGCACCCCAAGATAGTTTTCATTTTGAAATTGTGAAGATCCAGGTGTATTTATTTAGGTGATGATGGTCCAGCGGTGATTAAGGGTAAAAACCCAACGGTCGGTCGTTGCACAAGGTTATTTAAACTGTTTTTTTTTTTTTTTTTTTTTTTTTGAAGTTTTCACGAAATGTTTTCAATTTTTTGATACAAATTTGGAATTACTTGATTATTTATTAAGTGCGACACTATTTGAACTATTATTTGATTGAATTTCTCGCGAAGGAAAAAAAATTTCTTCAAGTCTTTCGTTACACTTTAAGTTAACAAGTATTTGGAATTTCGATGATTATTTATTAAGTGCGACACTATTCGAATTGTTATTTTAAAAAAAAAAAATTTCTTCAGGTCTTTCGTTATACTTTGGGTTAATATGACCGTTCACCGATCCTACCGACTGCGCCACTTAAGTATTTGGTTTTGATGGGAGCTAAAAAAAACCAACTTATGTTTTGTAAATCTAGTTTATTAATGATTGAAAGTTTCACATAATTATTTGTTCTGCCTATCAAGAATACAAGAATATGAAAATGCAATAAAAGTAAATCAGAAAAGTTGCTGATTATTAATTCTACAGAAAATGATACATATGTTACATAATACGGATCCGAAAACTGCGTTTGGCGGCTCAAATTAGTATGGAAATTAGAATCACCACGGACTCATTTGCGTATGTTTTGTGAAATCACCACAGCTCAGTGAAAACCGAAACCAAAGCGGATCCAAACCGGATCCACAAAAATGAACGAATACCGAGGCAGGCGTTGAAATGTGAAAATCGAGTCTCGAAAACAATTTGACATTTGTAAATATTGCAAGTTGCAACCAAAATAAAAGTAGTTTTAGTTTTCTATTCATTTTAAATCAATTATTTTCTTTTAATTTAAAAAAAAACTTAAATACAAAGAGGTCTTTTTTCTGCCTCAATAGATAAAAAATATTGCGAAGAAATAAAAAAAAAAAAAAATAAATATTAATTAGTAGGTATGTATGTACATGAATGTTGAAGGAGTTGCAGTTTCAGGTTCAGTAGCTAGTGATTGGTATTTGGTTGCAATTATAATAATGTAATTCCAGGATTTTTGTGCTGTCGGCGGATCCTATCCTTGGAATAGTGAAACCACTTCTTTATGATGCAGCTAATGTCGCTTGCTCTAGCATTCGGAAATTTATTCCTTGCACATTCTGTAATAAGAAAAAGTTGGTATATACGAGTATTTAATAATTATATGTGATAATACAACCTTCTAAAATGGCAATGCATCCATAATGCTGGATTGCAACGTTGTTATTCTTGCCGTAAAAAGAACATTGAGAAGCAACTTCATCCGTGAACATAGCTTTTAGGCTGGTCCTAATAAATTTTTCGAGAGCCTGGTCTGGCATTTTTTTAAACAAAATCTCCTGTAGTAAACAAATCTTTAGATTTCAAACAATAAAATAGAAAGTGTTGTTACCAATGCTTTTGATACTCCATTTTGGTCTCGTATTTGTTCCTCGAATGAGGTCAGATGCTCCATGGTGGAGCATGGGATTTCCAAGAATGGCAGCTTTGTAGGAGTGTCGTTCTCATTTGACTTTGTCTTGAGTTCTTGTACCTCCCTACGCAGGTATTTAATTTCCTTTATGCTGCTGGCAACAAGATTTCGCAGCTCTTCCATGCTCTTAATAAGTGTACACACAAGGGTTGGAGTTGAATCGCTTGCTAGTGTCGTTGATGCGGGTTCTGTATTTATATCTTGGGTATTATATGGAGGTTGCGCTGCTATATAACTGTGTGTCTTTTTGGGTGTTGGGGCTGCTATATAATTAGTGTTGGAAAATTGTTTTTGTGATGTTAAAGGTTGTCCATGGCTTAATACTATTTTGTTTGGTGGGTCTGCAAATAAGTTTATAGATTGCAATCTAATTTGTTATAATAGGTGCACGGACGAATTTTAAAGTTCTAAGGATAATTTATTCAACTGAAATGGAACTTACTTGAAATTATTTGTATGGGTTTTGGAATTATTTTTGGATATTGGTACTTTCTTTTATAGGGATATATTTTTTGTGAAGACGGGAGATGGGTGCTGGTTGCTGGCTTCATATTTGATGAATCTATTTTTAAAAATTCCTCGTAATTTTCTGATTCGTCGTATCCGAACTCTTGAGAATTTTCAAATTCATCTAAGTATAAAAAGAAATTCGTTCAGTTAAGAGTAAGTCAGGCACTTATATACATATGTAGGTAACAAAAGAAAAAGTAGGTACAAATTTAGATTTTTTTCAAAATTGTTCTGCAAATTCGGTTTTTCAAAATTCTTGCCAGATATATTTAATAAAAAAATAATCTGAAAATTTAGTTCATTATAATTATAATGTAATTATATAATGTAAATATATAGTATATTTGATAAAGTTGGATTTTTACATAGAAAAATTAGTATTTTTGGTCAAGTGTACTTTTGAATTTTCGAAACTTTTCTAATATTCACAGAATGTTGTGGAACAGACATTTAAAAGGAAGAATTTTCAAAAGCAGATTTTTGATAAGAATAATTTTGAAAGAACTTCGACACAAAGATTTTACACAACAATAAAATGAACTTACGGATTTCATATATGTTTGAAGATGACATTTTAATTGCTAATTTTATTTCTGAAAATAGATTTTAAAAAGAGACAAAAGATATTATTTAAAATTTTGGATTTCAAAAAATGTTAATACATATTTGAAGAGGACATCTTTCTAAAAATAAATTTAAATGTATGAAAATAGGTACTTATGCCAGGTGTTGGAGTGGAATATATAAAATTATATTTTTTATGGAAAGTTTGACAATTTTGTTTTTAACTTCGGCTAGGTCAAACATCTGCGATACCGTTGACATTTTTTCTGAGTGGCAGCAATAGATGCCCAAAGCACTAGATTCCATTGGAAAATCAAAAAAGTTTTTAAGGCCAAGTAAAACTTTTGCAATGATTTTTTCATTTTCAATTTTTTCAACTTTTACTATACCTATATCTAACACACAATAGTTGTTCGGATATGTGTTTGATAGAGAATATAATTTAGTGCATTGCGATGGCTGTGAGTCAATGTTGATTTTCTCTCTTTCTGCCAACCTATTGCAAATTTGTTGAATTGGGAAGGAACCCTTTTTAACCATTTTTTTAAGGAGTTGCATATAGTTTTCAAATTTAAATGCGCTATAACCATTGATGTCACCAAAATTTGTCACATCACCCGGAATATGTAGCAAACTATGAACATTGTACGGTAGATTGTCTGCCCCATACAATTTTTCAAAGTCTTTCACAAAGTCCTTAAGAAGCTCATTTCCACATTCCCAATTTTCTTGGCAATCCTGCGGGTGACTTAAAATTCGGATAGCGCAAACAAGTAACAAAAAATGGTCGTAATATGCAGTGGGTAAGATTCCTTTAAGAGCTGCCATTCCGGTATAGCAAAGGAACATACGATATTCTGTAGCTTTCCAATACTCTAACTCTTTAAATGTTCGTTGCTTTCTTGAAAACTCTCTGGGCATGCACTTCTTGAAACTTTTTAAGTTATGGTTGATTGCAAATATTGCATTTGTCTTTAGTGAGAACGTTTTCTTTCGTACTTTGAGTAGACATTGTAGCATTTGACGCATGACTCCCAGGAGCACACAATGCATATAGTCTATGGGAAACTGAGATACCAGTCCAATGTTTAGGTTTTCTAACGAAACACTGTTACGTATGTGATGTTCCGTGTGTTTCCTCATTTTGAAGCTTTCGTCCGTACGTAGGATGTTGTCAGTCCCAGGAAAACAATTTATAGTGCATTTAGTACAACTAAAGTATCCAGAATGAGACTTCACTCCTAAAGGAGATGGTACAAAATAGTTAAACTTTGAATAAAAAGGTTAAAGATCAATTATTTGCTTTTAAAATATCCAAATCGTTTTTTATTTTAGCAAAAAACTACCAGAAATATATAATTGACTAACTATGGCTTACTTACCCAAAATAAAAGCTCGAGCTGGTGCATCACAAATAAAAGAACGTATCTGAAGCTCGTAAGTTCGGTCAATATATACTAATTTATTTAGCTGTATATGCAGCATTTCTTTAACAAAGGGCTCTAAAAATTTATTGGCACATTCAGGTTTCTTGTTGCCATGAAAAACACCTATAACAAAAACTTTGTTTTCTCCGATAATATTGCCTAAGTTTGTCCACAGTTGGCTGTTTGAACTTTTTGCAACCGGAACTCCATCTATACCAACGTCCATTTTAATAATATTTTCTGTTGGATGATAGAGTTGTATGAATTTCATTAGGTGTTTTTCAATTCCTTCATGGTAGTATTTCCCGTTATCCATTTCTATTATCTTGTTATTATTTTGTACACCTTTAATTGTTCTAATATCTATGGGTAGACTTGGGTGATATTTTTTTAAAATCCTTAAAAGAGAATTAGCTGCTTCATTTGTTATGTTGTGCCCTATTGTCCAATCCATTATTTCATTTCCTAAATTTTTCAATGAATCATCGGAACCCAAAACATTTTTTGAACAATGAGTAGTTGTGTTATTAAAAAAATTGAAATTTTCTAAGTTTTCCTCATCTATTGTCTGGAAAATTGATTTCGGGCTAGAAAAACAGGGACTTTCCTTATCTTCTTTCGAATTTATTTCCGCTCGTTTGCACATGAACGACACATCGCGATTTATTTTATAATAATCGTTTTTGAACATCTTTAAATTGTTTTTATTTTTTGGAGGATTTCACTTACCTTGTTGCGCCTGGCACTAACGTTTACAAATAAAAAATAACTGTTTGTTATCTTCCCTCTCTGTTTTCCAATTCATAAAAAATACTCACCATACTAGTGTATCGTCCACTCTTTTTATTTCTCAGTAAATGAAAAAAAAAATACTCTCGATTCTCGATCTTCTTTTTGCACACACAAAATTGTTCAAATAAAGCATGTACCACTCCGTTTTGAAAGGATCCAAGAAAGACCGACAAAGTTGGGTCAGTGATTTTGCTTGAAGGGTTGCTACAGATTAGATAGGTGTGTTCACAGTCTGTTGTAAAAAAATAAAATGTTACACTTTTACAAGACTTGGTACACCAGATCGTGAATACCCCTTATGTATAAGTTGGAGTTATTATATACATAAGTGTTATGTAGGTATGTACAACAGTGGGGATGATCAGTTTCCAGTTGGAAATATCTTACTTGCATTTTGACTTCCCGAGAAGTTTGTTTACCTTTTTTCTTGAATGAGTTTCGAGTGAATAGCAATAATGCAAAACAAATAAAAAGAAGAAAATATTTGTTATCAAAAGTGTAACAATTGTAATTAATTTCAATGGTATGTGCTAATTGTGTAATTGCGTGTTATCAAATAATTGTATCAACCCAGTGCGGTGTATTAATTAATTTATTATGATAAATTTGTTGTCAAATACTAGGTAGATAAAAAGAAGCGAACACTTAGATATAAAGTATAATAATATGATTATTAGCATGAGTGCTGGTTTTGTCGTGGATATATCTTTTGGTTTTTAGATAGGTATTCGTAAAATTTAAGTTATACGTTGATTATCGAAGGGTTTACGGACCTATATATATTAAAATCTTATGGGTAATGTATAATGATCGGATTTTTGTTTAACTTATAGCATTTTTGTTAAAGTTGAATGTTGATAATCTTGGTAAGAGTAAGATAAGAGAATAGGATTCTCTTGTAGGTGAAGCCTACATGCAAATCTGTGGTATGTATAAAATAGCGGTCAGTTTGACTTTACAGAGACATTGAGAACAGTTAATAAGTTTATGTATAATTTTAATTTACATTTATTTTAGATTGTTTCTTATATTAGTTAAGGCTTTGAATACGCTTATTTGTCTACATTCACTTACAGGTTTGATGAGCTGAATTAAGATAGTTAAAATAGTTAATATTAGGGGAAAGTCCACTCAATATGTCAAAATTTTCATTTATGGGTAATATGTATGTGTAAGAGATTTGTTAATGATTATGTTTATTTTTCAAGTTTACCGGAGTTACTTACGAGGGGTGGATTTTAGCCACGATTATGTCCTTGTATAGCTTTTACGTGGAATGTAGGTAGAGATGCGTCGGGAGCTAATTGAATGCTAATCAGGGAGACTCCCAGTGATAATGGGTAACATTCTGACTCCCAGGAACTTACCTGGATTGTAGCTAGAATTTCATCAATTAGAGAGTTATCTGCCTGTCTGAGATTTGCAATAGTTTTCTTCATAAGGGATATCGCTAGTTAATAAGCGGAATGGTGTTAGTTTCAGTGTGAATGAAGTTGTTGGAGTAACGTTTGTGTAGTGATTCATAGTTTTTGTCACAGCATAGTCGTAGGATTTTCCTTTCGAATTTAGCCATATCTGCGGAGACCGTAGGGGATATTGTGAACCATATAGGAAATGCATAGAGGAGGATAGGCCGAATTAAGGTTTTGTAAAAAAGGAGTTTAGTCTTCATGGGTAAAGAATGTTGTTTCAAGAACGGCAAAAGGGCGTTTGCGGTTATCTGAGATTTTGATAGCGAATGTTTGACATGGTTGTTAAATTTAAATAAGTTGGTAAATAAGACCCCGAGGTATTTGATATCTTTTCTTACTTTGATTATTGAGCCATTTAATCTCAGCGTGAGTTGCTTGCTCTCTTTTGCTGCGCCATAGGGACCTTTGCCGCTGGCGTTCCTAAAGCAGATTAATTCAGTTTTCAGGGGATTGATGTTAATGCCCCAGGAGCTATAATAATTGCATATGACCTGAAGGTGTTTTTCTAGGAACCTAAGGGCCGTTGTTGGGGAGGTATGACTGGCATAAGCTATTGTGTCGTCCGCGTATAGCAGAGCAGTAGATTTGACGTTATTTTCTAGACGTTCATGTGGAAAGTCGTGCATGAAGAGGTTATATAAGTGAGGACCCAGGATAGAGCCCTGAGGGACCCCGCTGTCACAAGCATTGAGATTCGATTTCGTGCCTTGAATCTGTATATAAAATTTTCTATTTTTCAAGAAGCTATCGATTAGGTTGATGAGGTGTGGATGAAAATCTAACGCTGCGATTTTCAAAAGGAGGCCGTCTCTCCATACGCTGTCGAAGGCTTTTTCAACGTCTAAGGAGCATGCAATAGTGCATTTCTTATCCCTAAGATTCATGGAGATGTCATTGTGGAATTTGAGAACTGCATGAACGGTTGAATGGCCTTTCCTAAATGCAAACTGGAAGTCAGGGATGGGCTCAATAGGAATGTTTGAGGGACTGGATAGGTTGTTTAAGATGATACGTTCCAGTATTTTACCAGTATTGGAAAGAAGTGAGATGGGACGAAAGTTTTTGAGTTCAAAAGAATTCCTTTTTTTGAGTATCGGTAAAATCTTGGCAATTTTCCAGGGGTGCGGGAAGTACCCGTTATTGATACAGTTGTTATAAATAATGGTCAGGAAGCTCTTACCTAGGGGGGTGAGTTTTTTGAGAGCGAAATTCGAGATCCCGTCCTGTCCGCAGGATTTACTCGGCTTTAATAGTTTGATGATATTCGTGACTTCTTCGGGGTTGGTGAAGATCTGTGTGGCCTCTGGTCTAAGAGCTGTATTGTTCAGGTCAAAACGAAAGATAATGTTTGGCTTTTGACTCTGTATTTGGTTTACTGAGGCTAGTGCTCTAGTGGTAGTCTGGGTATCAAAGGAAGGGACTCTCTCGAGTAAGGTGTCTTTGTAGTAGCCTTCAAATGCTGAAACAATACTTTGTTCGTTAGTAATGGTGGTGTTATTGACTATGGTTTTCTCGCACGAGAATTTCTTTTTTTTCCCCATTAGTTTGAACGCTTCTTTAAAGGCTTTCGGCCCAGACTTAATTTTTGACATGCGTGTGTGGAGCTGCTTGTTAATCCAGATTTGATACTCTATTGGACAGCTCTTTGTACTGCGGGTTGAATCTATTAAAGGTGTTGTGGTAAATGTGTTTTAGTCGTCTTTGCCAGGTGTGTTTGATGTTGAAGAGGTTCTCAATCTCTTTGGGAAGATTATTTTATCTTTTAAAAGTGGATGGACGTTTTGAGGAGTGTTTCCCTAGAGAGTCAATGAGTATTTCGTTAAATTGGGAGATATATACATCAATCTCCGAATTAGTAAGCAAACTTCGTGAGGTGGGAGACGTGCGGACAGTGCTAGATCAAGATATTCCCAAAAATCTTCCCAGTTGGTATCCTTGTATGAAATGAGATAAGTAGGGCTTGTAAAGGGAATTTGAAAATTGTTCAGTTGAAGTTTTAAAAGGACTGGGCAATGTTCTGTAAAGGTGGGAAGGCATTCTATAGTGAAATTCACATTGATCGTATTGACTAAGTGGTTTGAAATCATGAAGTGGTCAAGGAACGAGTTGCTTCTGGGAAAGGATGGTGCCGATGCAGCGAAATTCGAGAGGGAAGGAAGAAGAGTTGTTAACCAATTCGCCATGGTCTTCCCGTTTTGGTTCCAAGTATCTAATATCTCCCCAGTTCGGGCTCCTGGCATTCAAGTCACCTCCTAGTATAGCTCCCTCATAGGTGCTAGCTAAGTTATCGATGTTCGACAGTTCATTTGTTAGAATGGTAGGGCTGCAATTAGAGGGGAAATATATGGACCTTAAAAGGAATTTTTTTGAGGTATTGTTAATGTTTATGGTGATGTTTACGAAGATACAGGGGATATTCGGTGAGTCCCAGTTTATAATTTCATATTGGATGTATTTCTTTCATATTGGATGTATTTCATTTAAGATGTTATAGGAATCCAGAAAAGTCTTATGATTGGAGTTTAGGTTAGTTTCTTGAATGCATGCACCCAAAACATTGTTTGCAAGGAGTAACTTCTGAAGTTCTATTCTTCTTGCATGGTTTATTAGGGGCGTAATGTTGAATTGGATAAATTTTAGGATCATGTTAATTGGTACTGACTAGGAGTTGGTTTAGAAAGTCTAGGTAAGCCAGCCTTTTCTGGGTAATGGAAGAGTATTTGTTCATGTTGCTCATGAATTTTTCGATTTTATCCACAAGGGAGTTCATACTACGACCGAAGAGGTCTTCAGAGAGATTTATAAATTGGCTTACTGAATTGGCATTGGAATTCGGAATATTTACAGGGGGAGCTGTGGGCCCCTCATTAAATGGAGTTCGTTTGTTATTGGAGGCAATCTCCGCATACGATACACCTTGAGTTCGCAAATTCCCTTGAGAAATCATTTTAGAGAGCAATTGATTATTATTTTTTTCTTTCAGTTGCCTCGCGCAAAATGTTTTTCCTACGTAAGTAGTACTCCTTGTAGGCCCCACAGCCCCTGTAGTTGCAGTGTGATTTCCACAGCAGTCGATACAAACTGTTTTACTGCCTTCAGCCAAGATGGTGGGGCAGCAACCTGGTTCATGATTTGAGATACATTTTACACAGTTGTATCTGTTTGCACAATTTTTCGCCAAATGCCCAAATTGCTGGCATCTTCGACATTGCAGTACACCAGTGCCAGGACTAAGGCGTACCAGGAATAGGTTATAGTCAAGTTTGAGTTGTTTGGATCTAATCGTTTCGAATTTAGTTACTCTATCGACATTACCGATTCTCGACTTCAGCTCATCTAGGATTTCGTTCGTTGAGAAATCTGAGGTTAGTCCTCTTAGGACGATGTTAGTTGTTTTATCCTCGGAGAGCGTGTATGAGTGTGCCTTAATTCCCCGAGAGTCCCTCATTATGACCATCAGCTCCGTATGCACCTCTGGATTATTGACATAGAGTCGACTAGATTGACCGCGATTAACTATTTTGTATATAAAATCTACCCCCTTACTTCTAAAGTCTTTTATTTACTAATTTATAAGTGTCAACATTAAAAAGGATTATGGGTGGACAAATCTTACCCCCAAGCAGTTTATCTTGTGTAATTTCTTTGTTAATGTTACAAAAGTTATCTTCTTTTTCAATGCTGGGTCCCACGCTGGGCTGTGCTGCATCTACCATGTTAGATTGTTGTTGGTTACAGGGTGGGTTATTACTGTAGCGAAGGTTTAAGTCGCTCGCTTCATGTTGTGTCTGTAACCTTGGATGGATTTTAAAGGAGTGCAGCATGGCGAATCTGTTGCCTTGCGAAATCATTTTAGAGAGCAATTGATTATTATTTTTTTCTTTCAGTTGCCTCGCGCAAAATGTTTTTCCTACGTAAGTAGTACTCCTTGTAGGCCCCACAGCCCCTGTAGTTGCAGTGTGATTTCCACCGCAGTCGATACAAACTGTTTTACTGCCTTCAGCCAAGATGGTGGGGCAGCAACCTGGTTCATGATTTGAGATACATTTTACACAGTTGTATCTGTTTGCACAATTTTTCGCCAAATGCCCAAATTGCTGGCATCTTCGACATTGCAGTACACCATTGTTTCCCTTAGGTTTCTCCCAAAAGACTGGTATTAAAAAGGAATTTAATTTTCACTAGCTCGTTAGAGTTAGTGCCAGGACTAAGGCGTACCAGGAATAGGTTATAGTCAAGTTTGAGTTGTTTGGATCTAATCGTTTCGAATTTAGTTACTCTATCGACATTACCGATTCTCGACTTCAGCTCATCTAGGATTTCGTTCGTTGAGAAATCTGAGGTTAGTCCTCTTAGGACGATGTTAGTTGTTTTATCCTCGGAGAGCGTGTATGAGTGTGCCTTAATTCCCCGAGAGTCCCTCATTATGGCCATCAGCTCCGTATGCACCTCTGGATTATTGACATAGAGTCGACTAGATTGACCGCGATTAACTATTTTGTATATAAAATCTACCCCCTTACTTCTAAAGTCTTTTATTTACTAATTTATAAGTGTCAACATTAAAAAGGATTATGGGTGGACAAATCTTACCCCCGAGCAGTTTATCTTGTGTAATTTCTTTGTTAATGTTACAAAAGTTATCTTCTTTTTCAATGCTGGGTCCCACGCTGGGCTGTGCTGCATCTACCATGTTAGATTGTTGTTGGTTACAGGGTGGGTTATTACTGTAGCGAAGGTTTAAGTCGCTCGCTTCATGTTGTGTCTGTAACCTTGGATGGATTTTAAAGGAGTGCAGCATGGCGAATCTGTTGCCATCCTTTGTCTGGTTAGGTTCCAAATTTTCAGCGGAAGTTGTTCTTAGAAAGGCCTTCGATCAGGATGTTTCCACGTTGCATTTTGACTTGCGAGCGATTGAGAAGAAGCCTCTTGTCTCGTGTCTGGTCACGAAGGCTTTGAGGTTGTGATGGCACCAGATTATTGTGGCTGAGGCCATAGTGGAAGGATGTATGCCTTTTGATCGGATTATGTCTATGGGCTATATTGGGACGATTGCGACATTTCAAAGGAGTCCGATTGAGATTGATAAGCCTCATTGGTTGAGGCAGCGTCTATATATGTAATTGTCGTTGATGGAGTTGCTTGAACATCAAGCGTCACGTGTACGGATAAAGATGTAGGTGGCTGTGGTGAAAGATGTTGCATTTTTTCTTTGTTTGCGCTTCGAATCACGGTGTCGTTGATGCTATTCTGCTGGCTTAGAAGAAGTAGCTAAGCCAGTTTCTTTGGATTTACTGCTGGTGGCAGCGGTTTCGTAATTTTCGATGGCTGAGGCTTTTTAGCCACAATTTTATGTACCTAGTATTTGATATCCATTCAAATCACAGACATCAATGTATACAACTAACCTCCAGTGCAACTCATGCGCTCAGTAAACGTAAATGTAAATGTATATAGAATAGATATAAGCTAGTTTTTAAGCATTATTGTATATATATATAGGTTGACACCACGTCACACATAATAGACATACTCCTGAGCAAGAGTATTTTTTCAATTCCACTTTACAACAGCTGTTGTGGGGACAATCCCACTTTAAATGGCGAAAATGTTCGGGCACAATTTTATTTTAAAATGGCAAAAATGTTCAATAAAAAAACTTGGCAATTTATAAAACTGTATTTACTTTATTACTTTAGTTATTATTTTTTTTTTTGCAAAGGCAATAAGTTTTAAAAGGCAAAATGAGGCAAAAGGCAAAATGAGGCAAATGAGGCAAAAGGCAAATGAGGCAAAGGCAAATGAGTTTAAAATATGTTTTTTAATCACGGCAAACTGGAATTCAATCTTCTTCGCTTTTCTTCTCCAAAAATGTTTAATTGGCGGTTTATAAATGCTCTGTCTGGGCAAATTAAAATAAAAGACCTCCTCATTGGTCGGTGACCGACCAATCACGTAAGCTTTTTTAACTTTAAATTTTTGACGTTTCTCTTTAATTTGTTTTGGGTTTGTTCCATGGACTGTTAGGCTAAAATATTTTTAGGAGGCGATGACATTGACGACGACACTCCACCCTCCGTGAATCCTCGAAGTGATTCACCATCAACGTGAAGTACGGCAAGTTTCGATGCTGGTCGTCGAAGTGTTCCGTGAGTGGTTTTCACCTCAGCGCTTCTTACTTGTCCATCTGTCGCTGGATACACGTGAAGTATTCTTCCTCGCTGCCATATATTCCGAGGCTGGCTGGCATCACAAATTATGACTAAGTCGTCAACTTTGAGAGGGGATACTTTCTCATGCCACTTGCTGCGTTTGGTTAACATTGGAAGGTATTCCTGTATCCATCTCTTCCAAAATCTGTTTTTTAACTGCTGCGATATTCTCCACTGCTTTCGGCAGCAAATTGGTGTGTCTTCCAGGTTCGGCGTCTGAGTGGAGTTCACGCTTCCAATCAAGAAGTGGTTGGGTGTGAGCGGCTCATCCTCTTCTGATGTCAGTGGCAGTTCTGTTAACGGACGAGAGTTGACGATATTTTCGGCTTCGATTAGTAGACTTCGAAGTGGTTCCACACGCGGTGCTTCTTCTCGTAGCGTTACCATTAGGACCTTCTTTACTGACTGCACCATACGCTCCCATATACCTCCTTCACTGGGATTTAACGGACATGAAAACTTCCATTCAATTCCTCTAGTTGCCATTTCGTCCTGAATACGATCGGTGTCAAACAGCTCCGCTTCTCGTTCTAACTCTTTTTTGGCCCCAACAAAATTTGTTCCATTGTCACTTCGTATGCGGACTGGAACTCCACGACGATTGATGAAGTTCATCAGGCAAAGAATACACGCATCAGTTGACAAGTCTCCAGCTATTTCTAAATGGATGGCTCTTGTGGTAAGGCAGGTAAACAATGCCACCCATCGCTTCTCTCTCCTTCGACCTATAGATACTTGCAGCGGCCCGAAATAGTCCAAGCCAGTGTACGTAAAGGGACGAACGTACGGCGTTAAACGGTCTGGTGGAAGCTGTCCCATAAGTGGGGTGACAGGTTTGGCTTTAGCAACTTTGCATCTTGGGCAAATCCTCTTAATACGTTTAAGCACTGACCTGATGTGTGAGATCCAGAAACGTTGGCGGATTTCGTTTATAGTTAATGCGTCATTTTGATGATGTAACAGCCGATGATAGTGGCTTACTATTAGGTCCGTAAATGCATGGTTCTGTGGTAGGATGATCGGTCTTCTTGCATCTGTTGATAAGCAATTAGTAAAATCAATTCTTCCACTTACTCGTAGTAAGTCGTCTTGGTCTAGCTGTGGTGTCAACCGATAGATTGCACTTTTCCTAGAAACTTGGTTTCCCATCTTAAGTTCTGCGCCTTCTTCTCTAAAGGCTTCGATTTGAGCTTGTCTACATAGGAATCTTTCGTCTGAAGTGATTTCTGCGGCTGTAATGGGTTCTCTTTGAACAACTTTGTGCTGTTTTGATGCAAAATTGCTTTCGGCTGGAATAGTTTCTGCAGCTTGTGCTTGAAGAAGTTTGCGGGCAGCTATTTTTTCCCTGGCTCGTTTTAATAGTGAGCGAACGTAACGGATTACCCAGGCTATGGTTCGTTTCAATCTGGACAACGAAGAAAAATTAGTAAATTTAATTGTAAAGCTACTTGCCTGATTTATGTGAAGCATTTTGGCGCGAAGTTCTTCATCAAGCTTATCTGGAACTTGAATAGTAGGATCTTTAGGCCACTGATGCTCAGGAAGATGAAGGAAGTCTGGTCCTGTCAACCATCGGCTGTTTTTTGCGAATTTTGGAGGGCTGATAGCCCTGGTGGCGTCATCTGCTGCATTCAATTCCGTCGGAACCCAATTCCAATCTGACGAATTCGAAGTTTCCAAAATTTCGGCCACTCTATGTGCTACAAATGGTTTGAATCGGCGATGTGGAGACCTAATCCACCAAAGAGTCGTTTTTGAGTCACTCCAGTAGACAACTCGAGATATTTTGAAATTATGACCTGCTTGAATCGATGTCTGCAGACGAATTCCTAATACTGCGGCTTGTAGTTCCAGACGTGGGATGGACAAAAGTTTCTTGGGTGCACATCTCGTTTTTCCGAAGGCAAAGGCAGTGTCGACACCATTTTCATACAGGAATCGAAAATACCCAACTGCGGCAAAAGCGCTTTCACTGGCATCTGTGAAAATATGTAGTTCGACTGCGCTTGCATGTTGAATATTTGGCGAGTAACAACGTTTTATTTGGAAGTGCTTAACGTTTGCAACTTCTTTCCACCAAAGTTTCCATTGACAGTGGAGATTGTGTGGCAATGGATCGTCCCATCCCATGCCAGTTTTCCAGGTGTTTTGTAAAAGTATCTTTGAGAAAATGAGAAAGTCAGCTAGAAACCCATATGGGTCAAATACTGACATTACTATGCTTAACATTTCTCTCTTTGTTGGTGGTCTAGCTACTTCTATAACATCTTTCGCTATTTTATGGAACTTAAGTTGGAATCGAAAAGTATCATCTTCGGTGTCCCAATACATTCCGAGTACTTTCTCCACTTCCTTGTCCGACTCCAGCTTGACAGATGATTGAAGCGGACTCGAAGAACCATTTAGTTTGTGTTGTATTGCTTTCTTATTGCTCAGGAAGTTACGAAGTTTAAATCCACCCTCCGCATGGATCTGTTGGACTTCCAAACTAATCCGTTCAGCTTCGGCCTCGCTTGTAAAGCTACAAACATAATCATCAACATAATGGTTATCTATTATTCTCCTGACAGCCTCCGGAAACTCCTTTTCAAATTCTTTGGCGTTTTTGTTTTTGATGTATTCCGCAGAACACGGCGAGCAAGCAGCTCCAAAAATCATTGACGTCATGGCGTACGTTCTAACAGGCTGGTCTGTCTCACCATTTCTCCTCAAGAATCTTTGTGACACTTGATCAGCTGGGCGAATCTTGACTTGTGAGAACATCTCTTGTATATCTGCGACCACACCAACCACTCCTTGACGAAACTGGAACAACACTGATAAGAGCGGCTTGGCTTGCTCTGGACCTTTGAGTAGCAGTGAATTCAGAGAGATCTCTTCAACTTCGGCGGCTGCATCAAAAACTATCCTTATTTTTCCTGGCTTGTGATGGCTGGTTACACCAAAATGTGGCAAATACCATGTTCGGTTATCGTTAGTGTGAACTTCCTCAGGATTTAATTGTCTGGCATAACTCTTCTCCACATAACTTTTCATTTGTGCTTTGTATTGTGATGCGAACTCTGGATCCTTTTTCATTTTTGCTTCTATATTGTGAAGACGTCTCATAGCCATCTTAAAGCTGTCTGGTAGGATAATTTCATCTTGCCGCCACAAAAGGCCGGTTTCAAACCGTTTTCCTACACGCTTCGTTGTCTTTTCTAAAATTTCCCTGGCTCTTATGTCTTCCTTTGATTCCACCACTACATCAGGCTTTTCCACACCAAGACTTTCCACCTTGAAGTATTCTTCGACCAATCGATCCAATCGTTTGAGTGTCTCTCTTTCTTTTATGTGCATCACTACTGGCAAATTGGCGTTGTTGGCATACTGCGGCCCATAGGCTATCCATCCCAGCTTAGTGCGAGCAGCTATAATGTTATTATCCCTTCTATCTTCTTTGATCTCTCTGGCGACTCCAAGATGGCAATTGTCCAAGCCTATCATCAGCACTGGCTTTGCATCTTTGTAGTTCCTGACCGGGACTTGCTCAAGATGCTGATAGTTATTCCGATTAAATGATTGTCTGGGCAAACACAAGTCTTTAATTGTCCTTACATCTTTCAATGAAAAACGTATATCACCCTGGTCGACTCCTTTGACTTCAACCGTGACCTTTCGTGACGGTTCGGTTACCACCTTTGTTCCATACCACTGCAATGTTAGTGGATGTGATTGGCCTTTAAGTCCGAGCTTATCTGCCACTGCCTCTTCCAGAACTGTGATCGATGACCCCTCGTCAAACATAGCATACGTTCCTATGCCCCCTCTGGGACCATATAATGTCACCGGCACAATTCGAAATAATTGTCCATCGTTGATTTGCGTTTGACAGGTATGCATACGATTGGATAACTGGGCTGGTTCATTAGTGGCTTTGAGTGAATGCAATTCCGCCGATGTTGACTTGTTTTCAGCTGTACTCGTTGACGGCTGGTTCGTGTTTTCGTGAAGAAGTCTATTATGAAATTTACCACAACCTCTCACATTGCATCTCCTTTTGCTGTAGCATGTTGCAGTTCCATGGCCCACCTTCAAACACGAAAAACACAAGTGTTTATCCTTGATTAACTTCCATCTGTCGTTAATTGAGAGATTTCAAAAGGATTCGCAGTCCATCAGCTGATGATTTCCTCCACAACATGTACATCGGGATCTTGCAACTTCCTTTGCGATTGGCTCCTTTTTCTCGTTCGTATGCAACATTCTTCTTGGATGTGCTTGACTTCTTGACGTACTGGGGGCAGTTAACTGTGGAATCAGCTGTATAATTTTCGCTTGTTGATTCAACCATGTCGCGAAATCTTTTAACGTAGCATATGGTGATATCTCCAGGGCTCGCCTAGCCCACTCAAACCTTCTTGATGGCGGCAACTTCGTAGCCAGCTCTTCCGGAAGCATTGGATTAGTCAGGTGGTGCTCACATTTTGCCGATGCTAGAAACGCAGCGACATTTTCCACCATTGTTGCGAAGGCGATAAGGTTTTCAATACGAGCTTCGCTGATGGCTGGAAATTGTTGCACCTTCGTGAGTTGAGATCTCACTAACAGATCCGGCCGACCAAACCGAAATGCTAGAGTGTCAATAACTCTTGCTACGTTATTCGTGTGAATCAACAACGCTAAAGCAGCTTCCTTGGCTTCTCCTTGAAGGCATCTTTGTAGGCGTATTGTGTTTTCCATCGCCGAGTATCCAAAATTGGCAGTCGTTTCTTCAAATGTGGCCAAAAAAAGGCCACTCTTCAGGTTGTCCATTAAAGTTTGGCAGATCATATAATTTCCTGTACGGCTGCGGCGTTGGTGTCAATGTTATCTGTCGTGACATAATGTCTTCTGTGCGACCGGCTGGTATAATATTGCGAAGCTGTCCTCCACTCTGTTGGTCTACTGTTTCTCTTAGGCGTTGTGTCTCCACCTGGTTAATACTGGTGTCATAGCGTAGCTGGTCAACCGACCTTTTATGCGCTTGAATCTGTGCTACCAGGGCCGTTAATAGTTGACCTTGTTGTACATGTACTTGTTGTTGTACATCTTGAAGCACTGGCTGATTCTGTACTGGTTGCTCAGATACCGGCTGGAATTGTTGTTGCACTGGCTGTGCTGACTGTGCTGGCTGCGACTGCAATGACTGTATTGGCGAAGGCTGTAGATGTATTGACTGTGTTGGCTGCGACTGTACTGGCTGCGACTGCAGTATTGGCGAAGGCTTTAGTTGTGTTGACTGTGTTGGCTGCGACTGTGCTTTCTGTGACTGCGCCGACTGTGCTGTCTGCGACTGCACCGACTGTGCTGTCTGCGACTGCGCCGACTGTGCTTGTGATGGTTGTACTGGCTGTCGTTGTAGTACCGATTACGGTTGCCCTGGGTGTTGCTTTTCCATGTTGGGTCTTGGCTGGCCACTAAAACGTGCAGGGGGCTTGCCTTGGTTAGACCTGTTGCTCTTGCGCGGTGGTGTCGGCATAAACCAACGATGCGGTTTGACCTTTCGCTCAAACTATTGCAGCGACTGGCGTTAGTGGCGATGTATGCAATATTTGCAGTTCGGTGCACGCCTATGAGGAAATCCGGACAGTAAACTTTTCTTGTATTTGTGTAATTTATACTTACACTTATGCTGCAGCTTCGGTAAGCTGCAGCGTTCCCATTTAGAAAACTTTCCAACTCTACGAGTAGGATAGCGGCACTTCAGCTTTGATGTTAGCGGTAGTTGTTTTAACCGCACTTCAATTTCCTTTGTGGAATGATAGCGGCAACTGTTAGCCGCAGGCAATATTCCTTTGTGGAATGATAGCGGCAATTGTTAGCCGCAGGCAATATTCCTTTGTGGAATGATAGCGGCAATTGTTAGCCGCAGGCAATATTCCTTTGTGGAATGATAGCGGCAATTGTTAGCCGCAGGCAATATTCCTTTGTGGAATGTTAGCGGCAATTGTTAGCGGTATGCAAAATTCCTTTGCCACTAAGGGTAGCGACGCTTGCTGGCGGTATGCAAAAATTCCTTTGCCACTAAGGGTAGCGACGCTAGCTAGCGGCAGGCACAATTGTTTGCTAGGATGTGTCTCTTGCTAGCGGCAGGCAAATTCTTTGATGGAGATGGCGGCGGCTGTGTAATTGGTTAATTTTTAAACAACATTTTTAAAAAATGTTGTGGGGACAATCCCACTTTTAATGGCGAAAATGTTCGGGCACAATTTTATTTTAAAATGGCAAAAATGTTCAATAAAAAAACTTGGCAATTTATAAAACTGTATTTACTTTATTACTTTAGTTATTATTTTTTTTTTTTTTGCAAAGGCAATAAGTTTTAAAAGGCAAAATGAGGCAAAAGGCAAATGAGGCAAAAGGCAAATGAGGCAAAGGCAAATGAGTTTAAAAATTTGTTTTTTAATCACGGCAAACTGGAATTCGAATCTTCTTCGCTTTTCTTCTTCGCTTTTCTTCTCCAAAAATGTTGAATTGGCGGTTTATAAATGCTCTGTCTGGGCAAATTAAAATAAAAGACCTCCTCATTGGTCGGTGACCGACCAATCACGTAAGCTTTTTTAACTTTAAATTTTTGACGTTTCTCTTTAATTTGTTTTGAGTTTGTTCCATGGACTGTTAGGCTAAAATATTTTTAGGAGGCGATGACATTGACGACGACAACAGCCATGTGGTAAATTTAAAAAAAATATTACATCATATAGCAGGCAATACTTAATTATTTTGTGACATTTGATCGTAGTTGTTTTTTTTTTTGTTTTAATCTCATTTGATTAATCGGAAATTAATTTGTGATGAAATTTAGGTTAATTTCAATGATTATTTGAATTTATTTTGATAATTTTTTTAAAATTTGTTTCGGTTTTTTTTACGTTTGATGTTATTTGTTGTTTTGAAAATTATTTATTTGACTTCAATTTAATTTTGTTGCGATGATGTGTGCTTTGTTTAATATTATCTATAAGTTAAACACGTCCTATCGGTTACGATGCTAAGATTCAGCTGTCTTTATTTGTAATATACTTAAGAGTAAAGAATACATGTGTATGTATGTATGTTGAATATAAATACATTAATATATTACAATACATCCCTCTTTTTAAGTTAAATAGTAAATAAATACATACATACTGATTTTAGACTGTTATTGAAAACTCTTTTAATTATGATTTTAATTTACAAATAACTACTTGGCTTTCGAACTTCTCTTCCACTTCTTGTTCTTTAATAATTATTTTCTGAAGTGGGTGAAGTAGGTAAAGTATGTTCTTCGATATCTTCTGCTTGAGCTTCTAAGTCCAGAATCTTTTCGCCATCGTGTTTTGCTGGAGCTGTTGATGAGTTAACATCAGTATTTGGTTCATATGGAACATCTGTTTCACTTGTGTTATTCAAATGAAAGGAGTTCCTCCTAAGAGTGCCATTTGGTGTCTGAATAACATATGATTTAGGATTGGGACCGCATTCTATGATCTTACCCCACAGGTTCATATCTCGCACCCACATTACATATCCTGCTTGGAAATTTGGCCTTGGGATAACACCATGTCTTTTATTGAAATTACTCGCCTGTTTATCTTTGCGAAACTCCTCAGCCAATTGATGATTTTCGTTGATATTTGTTTCAGGTACAAGTTGCTTCTGTGCGATTGGTAATATTGTTTTTATACGTCTTCCCATCAGGAGTTGTGCTGGAGATAAACCGTCTGTTAATGGTGATGCTCTGTATTCCATAAGAGCTATGTACGGGTCGTTTTAGTGTTTCACTTGTACTTTAATCGTCTTCACCATTGCTTTTATGAATCCGTTTGACTGCGGGTAACGAGGACTTGATGTAACGTATTGGAAGTTCCATTCTTGTGTAAAACGACGAAATTCACTTGAGGCGTAGTGTGGACCATTGTCGCTTCGAAAAATGTCTGGGATGCAATGCCTAGCAAAGATTGATTTGAGGTGGTTGATGATACATCGCGATGACATATCCTCTAAACGGGCCAGCTCCGGATACCGCGAGTACATATCTGCAACAAGTAAAAATTGATTAGAACCTAGAACCTAGTGAAAATAAATCGCTTGCAATAATCTGCCAAGGGCGTTCTGGTAACAATGATGGCATCAGTGGTTCATGCCTTATAGTCCTATCTTTTATAAAGATATGACATTTAGAGATATAGTTTTCTATATCTTTTGAACATTTTGGCCACCATACTGACATTCGAGCTCTAGCTCTGCATTTGACAACTCCAAGATGTCCGATGTGTATCCGCTCTAAGACATCTTTGCGAAGACACTTTGGGATGATTAAGTGTGATAAGTATTTTTCTGAGCCTTACGTCATGTTCATTCATTGTTTCTCCATAAACCAAAATGTCATCCATGTGACATATGACTCCAGGTAGACTCTCTAGAATGGTTTCTATTTTTCGCTGGAAGTGCTCAGGTGCAGATGTGATTCTAAATGGTAAGCGCTGAAAACAGAAACGACCAAAAGGAGTTAAAAATGTGGTAAGTAATTGACTTTTTGGTGCTAGTTTGATTTGCCAAAATCCAGTTTCGAGAAATATTTAGCATTTGCCAGTTGTGCTAAGGAATGTTCTGGCACCGGAATCAGATGCCATTCTCTTTTAACACATGCGTTTAGTTTGGTGAGATCGACACATATACGAATGGCTCCGCTTGGCTTATTGGCGATTACGACTGATGCGCAACACTCAGTAGGTTTTTCCACAGCTTTGATTACTTTTTCACGTATCATCTCATCTAGTTTATCTCTTAGCTTGTCCATTAAGGTAATCGGTACTCTTCGAGCGGAATGAACAGCGTATGATGTAGCATCTTTCTTAAGTTCGATGGTGTAATCACCAGGTAAACACCCTAGGCATCTGAAGAGTTCTGGAAATTCTTTCTTCATGTTAACATCACTTACCTCTTTTTGGAGGTCCATCTGCAAAGGCAGTAGGGGAACCATTTAATTTGAAATTTAAAGGAGAATTTATATAAATTAAGAAAAACAATGGGGCGAGAACGGAGCCTTGTGGAACTCCATTTTTTAAAGAAAGTGAATTGCTGAAAGCTCCGTTCACATTAACTTTTTGTTCTCTTTCTTTTAAGTATGATTGAAGCCATTTAAATATAATTAATATCAAAAGCCTTAGTCATATCAACAAAAAGAGCCATGGTAGTTTTATTGCAGTTTAAACTGCTATATAATTAAGTACACAGCCTTAAAATAGCGTCCTCAGTAGACATTCCAGATCGAAATCCAAATTATCGTGAAAAATTAATTTTTGTCCAAGAAGGAAAATATTCTTACCTTTTTTCGTTTTTCAAAAAGTTTGAGATAGTTGAAAGCAGAGATATAGGTCTATAGTCGGAAATATTTTTCTATTACCTTTTTTGAAAAGCTGCACAACTTCAGCAAACTTAAGGCGTTTGGGAAAACAACCATTTTCAACACTTGCATTCAACAGGTAACTTAATATATCGACCACATACAAAGCAATTTTTTCAAGTAAGATACTAGAAATACCATCAATAGTACAAGAATTCTTATTTTTAAGGATAAAATAGCCATGTAAACTTCACGTGAAGATATAGAATTGAAAACAAAACTATTTGATTGTAAACTATCAGACGTTATATTTGAAAATATTGAACAATCATAACTTGAGCAAGGATCTACTGAAGGTTTAAGTTTTTGTGAAATTTCTGTGAAATTATTTGAAATGGAGTTTAAGTCAGTTATGGAAACATCATTAATTAGTAAATTATCTATTTTGACTAACTGCGAATCCTTACCTAAAATATTATCTACCACCTTCCATTCTTCTCTTATATTTCCATTTGCTTTTTCGAATAAACCCGTATAATAATTGTTACGCGTTTCCTCTATCTTATGTTTGATGGTTTTACATAAAGAGACGTAATAACTTTTAAGATTACTGTTTTGGGGATGGTTTTTTACACTTAACACTTAAAATATTTTTCTTTGAAATCTGCTTAAGTAAATTATTAGTCATTCATGGTTTTAAATGCTTATTGCTTTGAGAGTTTTGACTTGAACTAATAGTACTAAATAAATCAAAGGCCTTAGATGGTTTACTTTCCAAATAAACTGGATCCCAAAATTCATACTTTAACAGTTCCAATAACAAAAAGTAATCAATGCATTTTTTATATTTTTTGATTGCCAGGTAGTCATATACAAGAACTACAAGAACCGAAAATTATTTTCGCAAACTACGGATATTTTGTTGTAAACAAAAACAAGTCTCAACACAAAGTACATTGACATCACATATGTTTGGATTGGGACGGAAGGTATACGGAACAAAATTCATATTATTTTATCAAAATCATTAGCACTAACAATTCTTACTGAATTGTCACCCTCACTCCTCCGCATTAAAACTGTCCGGTTTCTGGTCCAAACATATTTAAATCCCTTCGTAGCTTTCGGCGACAATGCAGTGTTTAGCAGTTTACGTGTCTGATGAGTTAAGCAGTCGTTCAAGTAAATTTTTTCAGGCTTCCTTTGCGCATCGAATAGGTTCGCTGTAAGCTGCTCTCTTATTTCTCTTTTTGCTTTCATAATTTTCTCCTTGAGTAGATGAGAATTGAATTTTACATGAAGAATGTTGGTGGTGGTGTTCGTTGAATTGTTGTTGTTTGTATTCTTTGATTGCTTTGTTTTAATTTTCTTCATAAAGCATTGATCAATGTCAGCTTCGTTAATATTCAAATTCAAACCATGGCTAAATACTTTAAGAGCTGTATCCGCGTTCGACATTGCAGTGTTGTTGTTTAGAACGTTAAATATTTCTATGCTGTTCATTAAAAGCTGTTGCTCCAAGTTATTAACCTTTTCCTCGAGATGTAAAATTTTTGTTTCACATTCAATATTTTTTGCGATAAGCACATCGATTTGTTTCTTGTGATATTCTTTTAGCAAAATAATTTCAGCACAAACCATATATAAAGTTCCATTTGAATTACCTTCTGCCATCGAGCGATAGTGCTGGTGGAGACGGAGGTAGCGGTTGAGGCTGTGACAGTGGTGGCGGTGGCTGTGTTGATAATAGTGGCGGCTGAGGTGGTAGAAGATTTGTCTGTGTAAGATCCATTTTATGCTGAGATCGGTGTCAGTGAGTCTGTTGTAGGTAGTAGTAGAGAAAGCAGATGCAGAGCAAGGTGGAGGGCTGGACTGTGAAGGCGGCAAGCTTTTATCTCCAGACAAAGAGGATCCCCGTTGAATGCAGCAAGAAGAACACCTCCAGGCTTTATTTGTCTTTTGAAAGAAATCAAGTTCATTTGCCGTTAATTTAGCGCATTTAGCATGAAAACATTTGTCGCAATCACTGCACTCTACTTTAAGATCAGACGCAATGGTCTTTTTACGACAAATTCTGCAAGACATAGTTATTGTTAATTCCGATAATTTAAATTATACAGATAATACTAACTTAACAGAAAAAAAGTATGAAAAAGCTCCCGATATGAGTGCACCCCACAACGTCATACTGAGAACTAAAAATAATAGTAATTCTTCTTCTTTTGTTAGTACCCAAAAATCTTCTTGAATTGGTTTTTCAGAATTGTGCCATGGTACTATTCCAACCCTTGCCTGCTTACGAATTTGAACTGTATTACCTTCTATGACGATGACCATTCTCGTAGCTGGCCGTGTATGCATGTGGAAACATTGCACCGTCTCATATGGAATTAAGCTAGGATAGCTCCTGAATCTAACAGTGCTCGCACTGGCCCAACCAATCGACCCTCGACCTTCAACCTAATCGAAATTGTTGGAATCAACTTCAGAAGAAGAAGATTATGAACTAAAAACATTTAAATAGGATTTAAGCAAATCTTTATTTTTAGTTCCCCTTCCTAACTTCGGCCGTTTGACTGGGATCATTAATTATCAGTCCCCCTTACGTTGTACCTCTTATGGCTTGGGCACAATAAACTGTTGTGCATTAATTTAAACGGACACCTAGGGCACGGTGTCTGGAAACAGGAGTCGGTGTTATGCACTTGCTTAAAACATTTTTAATACGTGCATGCGCACGAAGCGAACCCTTACTTGCTGATCCAGGGCCTTAAATTGCCTGTAGTGGTATAATTGATGCTCCTCTTCGCATAACTCGCATTTGTGCTGCATTTTTGCTGATCGGTTTTACCTATTCGCTTGCTAAGTCATTGGTTTGTCCTCCTCCTGCAGATGTTGCCTTGCCGTGTTTCTTTGCTGCATCCCTCGCTCGCTACCAAATTTGTCGAATCCTTTCCTTGGCGTTGCGCCACTCATGACTACTGCTGCCCTTGCCTGGTGACTCCTCGATGATTGCGCGTATTTTGCCGCTTGCCGGTCTAGGAATGCCAGCATCTGTTTTGCCGTCGGAGTTTCGGACTTGCGCTGTAGCTCCCATTGGCGCGCGGTGCCCGCATCTAGCCGGTCATGCAACATGTGCACTATGATCATGTCCCAGTGCTCGACTGGGACCCCTTACGCTCTACGCTGGCGCATCGTCTCATGTGTCACGTTCGACAGCCGCTGAATATGTTCTGCCCAAGGAACAGCTGGTAGACCTGGCAGCTTGAAAAATTGCTTAATGGCTGGCGACATGTTTGATACTTTTTGTCGTACAGCTCATTGAGCCTAGCGCAGGCCACCAAATAGTTGCTGTCCCATCGTCTATCCTGTCTTGCCGGTGATTGACTTGCTTAGATGTTGGAATTTAAAAGCTGGCGCTACTCATTGGCATGGACTGTTGCCAAAAGTCGGTCCTTGAAACATTGCCACTTAGTGACTTCCTGTGGCGGTGGCATTTCGATGGATACCTCAATGGGCTGGCTCGCTCCTGGCTTGCCGATTGTACATTGCCGTGATCCCGCTCGCTGTTTCAAAGGCGCCAGATGCTTCCTGAATTTAACTTTCGTGTTGAGGTAAAGCTCCTCCGCTTCTGCTTGCCGCTCCTCCCTGCCGTCTACCTCAATCGCCTTCCAAATTTCTAAACGGGCAATTCATTTTAAAAACAATCAGTTTAACTTAAATTACATTCTATGTTCACTTAAAAGTCTGAATATTTTTTCAAATTAATATTTGTAATAAATTAAGAAACATTTTTTTTTAAGTAAGAGTTTTTTTATTTTTCAAATCAACTTCTAAAATTTTGGATCTACTTCGCGTTTTTCAAAACATAAATTTTGATACGAAGTCCGAACCCTAATTTTGAGTGTGTAAAAGCTCCACCTGCATTTTAAAGAGTGTTGACTACACGAGTAAATTAAAAGTGACAACAAAAATTCACCTCCACCACATGTCCACAGACAAGAGAAATAATGCATAATGTTTTTTTTATGTGATATAACAAAGATAAAAGCTGCATTCCACAAAGCAAAAGAATTGTGGAAAAAAAAGACCTTGACGTGTAGCAGACAAAAAGCTACATTTCTAATAGTAGTTTCTAATAATACTGTAATGCATATGTTTCTTTGAATTACTGCCTTCATAATCTTTGCAAAAATGCTTACTCCGAAAATAATCTGTACTCGACCTGGTTTATGGTACTCAGGATCAGCATACCAGTACGCGGTTTTGTCGCTGACCTCTTTGATTTACTAAATTTGAAGGCAAAACTGAATGCCAGTGGCTTCTTCCGGCAGGAACCAAAATGGCTCGCAAATATATTAGCCTAATGAAGTTGATGCATACCACGGCAATATTCTCAATGTGGCTTGGCGTGTTATCGCAAATGATGTACCATTTATGCCAACTAACTTACCAGATACCTGCTTGGTCTGTATCTTCAGGTCTTTTCTCAGCTTATCAAACATTAGATTTAAGTGTGCACTTGCATCCAACATCGCTAGAAGTGGCCCATATACAAACCCATTGGTTTCAATCTTTACAACAGCTGTAGGGATCAAATCTGTACTACTTTCTACATAATTAATAGACTGCGTATACTTTTCATTATTTATTTTTTTAAATTTGCTTTGCATAGGTTAACACTGGTAAGAATACATTTCTTCCCCGCTTCCTATTTTCTTTTTACTTCACCGTAATATACGCAAATGAGCCAATTCATGCATGATCAATCATTAATCTTGCATATACACTTTTTCACTATTACCGCCTTTGGTTCTGCATTTAGGAACTCATCGAGGAACCCTAAAAACCTCATCAAACGAAAATAAATCCAATAAAGTAGTAGGCTAAACCAGTTATTTGTATTCTGTTTTTTTTTTTTTTTTTATTTTAAGAGATAGATGGCAACCCGATCACGGACAATGAAAGTAATTTGGCCTATCCATGGAGTATCCGATAGGAATAAGTGCGAACATAAATCATATAACAGTAACTTCCAAAGGATGTCCGAGCAAAAAATATTACAATAAAAGTTGTCTAAGTGTAGGATCTAAGGAATGTCTGATCAAACGAATTACTATATAAAACGTATAAGTAGTAGTTAAAGAATGTCTGATAAAAAAAATTAACAATATAGGTCCAATCAGTTGATAGTAATATCAAAAAAAATCAAATGTTTAAGGATAATTAGGCATTAAGGTGACCGATAAAGCCGATGGTTCCGATACTCAACCTTATCCGGTAGGCATATTGAACATTTTGTAATGATTTTTCAAATAAGCTTAATTTTTAAGCTACGGAATTTAATTTTTTTTATAAAAAAAAGCGAAAAATAATTTTAAATAAATGATTTAAATAAAATTTAGTATTCACAATAATTAAATTCAAATTTGTTCAAGTTCATTTACGTTATTTAAGTTTTAAAGTTTTATGTGCCACGTCAAAACACCGGCCACGTTGAATGGTTGTAAGACTTCAAAATTACTCATCGGGAAGCACGGCCAGCTTGACGATTGGCCGTCTCAGGGTTCTGCTCTGCGTTTTCACGCCTGCGACCCTGACCTTTCCGTCCTGCCCTTCGACGACCGCCACGACTCGTCCCATTTTCCATTGATGTGGGAGCGTTGTCCTCGTGAATAAGGACGAGATTGCCCACGACGAGATTGGGTTGCTCGTGTACCCACTTGGAGCGAGCTTGAAGGCCAAGCAGGTACTCCTTGGACCACTTCTGCCAAAACTGCTGCTTGAGCCAGCATAGAAGCTGCCATTTTTTCAAGCAGGCCAATTGCTGTTCCGGCACTTGTTCTGGGGGCAGAGATCGTAAGCTGCTGCCGATTAATAGATGCGCTGGTGTGAGTTCTTCGCCGTCGTTGTGGTCGGTGCTGAGAGGGGCAATTGGCCTTGAATTAAGGATTGCCTCGACCTCGATGAGAACGGTGAGCAGCTCTTCGGTTGTGAGAAGGGCGTTGTCCACGGTACGCTGTAACAGCATTTTCGCCGCCTTCCATAGGCCTACGAAATGAGGAGCTCTCGGTGGTATGAATTCGAAGCTGAACCCTTCCTCTGCCGCGTACCGATGAACTGCTTCCTTGCCTCTCTCGAACTCCTCTTGAGCCTCTTTCAGAATCCTCTGAGCTCCTACGAAGTTCGTCCCGTTGTCGCAGTGAATCGTCTTGGGAACTCCTCGGCGACAGATAAACCTTTTAAGGGCGAGAAGAAAACATTCAGAAGACAAATTAGAAGCTAGTTCAAAATGTACAGCTTTTGGGGTGAAACAAACAAAAACAACAATATAAGTTTTGTTCGGTGGCCGGCCACGAATTTTAAAAGTGGTATATACCGGCCCACAGAAATCTACACCGCATATTAAAAACGGTCGTTGCACTCGCAATCGATCCGCTGGTAAATTGCCCATTATCTACAACCACCCTATATAGCTGAAACTTAACGAAAGTTAAAGGAAATGAACGAAATGTTAAATCAAAACGTCAGTGTGACGTTTGTAATTCGTAAACAAATGAATTTATATTTTCGTTTCGATCGTGTTTTTTATTAATAATTAAGACGTGCGGATTGCTTTCAGCTACGGTTCGGAATGAATTTTTATTCTTTGTTTTCGTCTTCTTTTTTCTTCAAATTTAATTTTCAAATAAAGATGGCCGGATGGGCGCGAAATTCAAATATTATAAAAATTTAGTATTCACAATAATTAAATTCAAGTTAGTTCAAGTTCATTTACGTTATTTAAGTTTTAAAGTTTTATGTGCCACGTCAAAACACCGGCCACGTTGAATGGTTGTAAGACTTCAAAATTACTCATCGGGAAGCACGGCCAGCTTGACGATTGGGCGTCTCAGGGTTCCGCTCTGCGTTTACACGCCGGCGACCCTGACCTTTCCGTCCTGCCCTTCGACAACCGCCACGACTCGTCCCATTTTCCATTGATGTGGAGGAGCGTTGTCCTCGTGAATAAGGACGAGTTTGGCCACGACGAGATTGGTTTGCTCGTGCACCCACTTGGACCGAGCTTGAAGGCCAAGCAGATACTCCTTGGACCACTTCTGACAAAACTGCTGCTTGAGCCAGCATAGAAGCTGCCATCTTTTCATGCAGGCCATTTGCTGGTCCGGCACTTGTTCTGGGGGCAGCGATCGTAAGCTGCTGCCGATTAATAGATGCGCTGGTGTGAGAGCTTCGCCGTCGTTGTGGTCGGCGCTGAGAGGGGCAATTGGCCTTGAATTAAGGATTGCCTCGACCTCGATGAGAACGGTGAGCAGCTCTTCGGTTGTGAGAAGGGCGTTGCCCACGGTACGCTGTAACAGCATTTTCGCCGCTTTCACTGCCGCCTCCCATAGGCCTCCGAAGTGAGGAGCTCGGTGGTATGAATTCGAAGCTGAACCCTTCCTCTGCCGCGTACCGGTGAACTGCTTCCTTGCCTCTCTCGAACTCCTCTTGGGCCTCTTTCAGAATCCTCTGAGCTCCTACGAAGTTCGTCCCGTTGTCGCAGTGAATCGTCTTGGGAACTCCTCGGAGACAGATAAACCTTTTAAGGGCGAGAAGAAAACATTCAGAACACAAATTAGAAGCTAGTTCAAAATGTACAGCTTTTGAGGTGAAACAAACAAAAACCACAATATAAGTTTTGTTCGGTGGCCGTCCACGAATTTTAAAAGTGGTATATACCGGGCCACAGAAATCTACACCGTATATTAAAAACGGTCGTTGCACTCGCAATCGATCCGCTGGTAAATTGCCCATTATCTACAACCACTCTATATAGCTGAAACTTAACGATAGTTAAAGGAAATGAACGAAATATCAAATCAAAATGTCAGTGTGACGTTTGTAATTCGTAAACAAATGAATTTATATTTTCGTTTCGATCGTGTTTTTTATTAATAATTAAATTTGATTAATTATGATTAAATCGAAAACTTTAAATCGATAATTGTAAAACCGATCGCGAAATTTCTTCAGAATAACAACGTAGTTTTTGATAGAAATTGTTCGTGGTGATTGGAATAATTCGAAAGATGACGTCCGACGGTAGCGACGTCGCAACGACAGATCAATGGCGAATGGTTTTATTTAGTTTTAAAAGTTATTTTAAGTAAATTATTAGTTTAAATTCACTTGTTTGTATTTCGATAAAATCAATAAATAACATTTTGTATTATTCTTTAAACCACGCACTTTGTTTGTTTCACAAATATATTTTAATAATATTGCAATAATTTTGACAAAAACTGAAAGAATGATATTGTCGATTGAAGACAAAATGCCGCAATTACTTGGCAATTAATTTAATTAAGTCTTTCAGTTTTTGTTTATACCTCTGATTCTTCTTTTGAAGCAACTTCCCTGGTGCACTCCTTGTAGATACAGTGTTCGTGCATGGGGGTGTGTTTGTGGCTTTGTGCTCTGGGTAGGTATTGATGAAGTGCTACTTCTATGACGGCTGCTGCTTCGGCGGCGCGGCGCTGTGTAACAAATTGTTTGTTTGCTTTTAGTGGTGGTTCACTGGCTCCTGTATTAGGGGTCGTTTTTTATTGTTTTTATCGCGCACTTATTTAAATGATTCCACCGATTTCAATGCTTAATCGCGTTGCGAATTTAAATATATATATTTTGTAATACACAAAATGTGTATGTACTTTTAGTACAATTTTATTTTAAAATTGAAACAAAATTAATTAAATATAAGTTGTAGGCACAAATCGGTTCGGCTCGGGCGCCATGAAGATTTTGTAATGATTTTTACAAATTAGCTTAATCTTTAAGCTACGTAAATTTGATTTTTTTTATAAAAAAGTGCGAAAAATGATTTTAAATAAAGACGTGCGGATTGCTTTCAGCTACGGTTCGGAATGAATTTTTATTCTTTGTTTTCATCTTCTTTTTTCTTCAAATTTAATTTACAAATACAGATGGCCGGATGGGCGCGAAATTCAAATATTATAAAAATTTAGTATTCACAATAATTAAATTCAATTTTGTTCAAGTTCATTTACGTTATTTAAGTTTTAAAGTTTTATGTGCCACGTCAAAACACTGGCCACGTTGAATGGTTGTAAGACTTCAAAATTACTCATCGGGAAGCACGGCCAGCTTGACGATTGGGCGTCTCACGGTTCCGCTCTGCGTTTTCACGCCGGCGACCCTGACATTTGCGTCCTGGCCTTCGACGACCGCCACGACTCGTCCCATTTTCCATTGATGTGGAGGAGCGTTGTCCTCGTGAATAAGGACGAGTTTGCCCACGACGAGATTGGGTTGCTCGTGTACTCACTTGGACCGAGCTTGAAGGCCAAGCAGATACTCCTTGGACCACTTCTGCCAAAACTGCTGCTTGAGCCAGCATAGAAGCTGCCATTTTTTCAAGCAGGCCATTTGCTGTTCCGGCACTTGTTCTGGGGGCAGCGATCGTAAGCTACTGCCGATTAATAGATGCGCTGGTGTGAGTGCTTCGACGTCGTTGTGGTCGGTGCTGAGAGGGGCAATTGGCCTTAAATTAAGGATTGCCTCGACCTCGATGAGAACGGTGAGCAACTCTTCGGTTGTGAGAAGGGCGTTTCCCACGGTACGCTGTAACAGCATTTTCGCCGCCTTCACTGCCGCCTCCCATAGGCCTCCGAAATGAGGAGCTCTCGGTGGTATGAATTCGAAACTGAACCCTTTGCCTTGTACCGATGAACTGATTCCTTGCCTCTCTCGAACTCATCTTGAGCCTCTTTCAGAATCCTCTGCGCTCCTACGAAGTTCGTCCCGTTGTCGCAGTGAATCGTCTTGGGAACTCCTCGGCGACAGATAAACGTTTTAAGGGCGAGAAGAAAACATTCAGAAGACAAATTAGAAGCTAGTTCAAAATGTACAGCTTTTGAGGTGAAACAAACAAAAACAACAATATAAGTTTTGTTCGGTGGCCGGCCACGAATTTTAAAAGTGGTATATACCGGGCCACAGAAATCTACACCGCATATTAAAAACGGTCGTTGCACTCGCAATCGATCCGCTGGTAAATTGCCCATTATCTACAACCACCCTATATACCTGAAACTTAACGAAAGTTAAAGGAAATGAACGAAATGTCAAATCAAAATGTCAGTGTGACGTTTGTAATTCGTAAACAAATGAATTTATATTTTCGTTTCGATCGCGTTTTTTATTAATAACTAAGACGTGCGGATTGCTTTCAGCTACGGTTCGGAATGAATTTTTATTCTTTGTTTTCATCTTTTTTTTTCTTCAAATTTAATTTACAAATACAGATGGCCGGATGGGCGCGAAATTAAAATATTATAAAAATTTAGTATTCACAATAATTAAATTCAAATTTGTTCAAGTTCATTTACGTTATTTAAGTTTTAAAGTTTTATGTGCCACGTCAAAACACTGGCCACGTTGAATGGTTGTAAGACTTCAAAATTACTCATCGGGAAGCACGGCCAGCTTGACGATTGGGCGTCTCAGGGTTCCGCTCTGCGTTTTCAAGCCGGCGACCCTGACATTTGCGTCCTGCCATTCGACGACCGCCACGACTCGTCCCATTTTCCATTGATGTGGAGGAGCATTGTCCTCGTGAATAAGGACGAGTTTGCCCACGACGAGATTGGGTTGCTCGTGTACCCACTTGGACCGAGCTTGAAGGCCAAGCAGATACTCATTGGACCACTTCTGCCAAAACTGCTGCTTGAGCCAGCATAGAAACTGCCATTTTTTCAAGCAGGCCATTTGCTGTTCCGGCACTTGTTCTGGGGGCAGCGATCGTAAGCTACTGCCGATTAATAGATGCGCTGGTGTGAGTGCTTCGACGTCATTGTGGTCGGTGCTGAGAGGGGCAATTGGCCTTGAATTAAGGATTGCCTCGACCTCGATGAGAACGGTGAGCAGCTCTTCGGTTGTGAGAAGGGCGTTGACCACGGTACGCTGTAACAGCATTTTCGCCGCCTTCACTGCCGCCTCCCATAGGCCTCCGAAATGAGGAGCTCTCGGTGGTATGAATTCGAAACTGAACCCTTCCTCTGCCTTGTACCGATGAACTGATTCCTTGCCTCTCTCGAACTCATCTTGAGCCTCTTTCAGAATCCTCTGCGCTCCTACGAAGTTCGTCCCGTTGTCGCAGTGAATCGTTATGGGAACTCCTCGGCGACAGATAAACGTTTTAAGGGCGAGAATAAAACATTCAGAAGACAAATTAGAAGCTAGTTCAAAATGTACAGCTTTTGAGGTGAAACAAACAAAAACAACAATATAAGTTTTGTTCGGTGGCCGGCCACGAATTTTAAAAGTGGTATATACCGGGCCACAGAAATCTACACCGCATATTAAAAACGGTCGTTGCACTCGCAATCGATCCGCTGGTAAATTGCCCATTATCTACAACCACCCTATATACCTGAAACTTAACGAAAGTTAAAGGAAATGAACGAAATGTCAAATCAAAATGTCAGTGTGACGTTTGTAATTCGTAAACAAATGAATTTATATTTTCGTTTCGATCGCGTTTTTTATTAATAATTACCGATCGCGAAATTTCTTCAGAATAACAACGTAGTTTTTGATAGAAATTGTTCGTGGTGATTGGAATATTTCGAAAGATGACGTCCGACGGTAGCGACGTCGCAACGACAGATCAATGGCGAATGGTTTTATTTAGTTTTAAAAGTTATTTTAAGTAAATTATTAGTTTAAATTCACTTGTTTGTATTTCGATAAAATCAATAAATAACATTTTGTATTATTCTTTAAACCACGCACTTTGTTTGTTTCACAAATATATTTTAATAATATTGCAATAATTTTGACAAAAACTGAAAGAATGATATTGTCGATTGAAGACAAAATGCCGCAATTACTTGGCAATTAATTAAATTAAGTCTTTCAGTTTTTGTTTATACCTCTGATTCTTCTTTTGAAGCAACTTCCCTGGTGCACTCCTTGTAGATACAGTGTTCGTGCATGGGGGTGTGTTTGTGGCTTTGTGCTCTGGGTAGGTATTGATGAAGTGCTACTTCTATGACGGCTGCTGCTTCGGCGGCGCGGCGCTGTGTAACAAATTGTTTGTTTGCTTTTAGTGGTGGTTCACTGGCTCCTGTATTAGGGGTCGTTTTTTATTGTTTTTATCGCGCACTTATTTAAATGATTCCACCGATTTCAATGCTTAATCGCGTTGCGAATTTAAATATATATATTTTGTAATACACAAAATGTGTATGTACTTTTAGTACAATTTTATTTTAAAATTGAAACAAAATTAATTAAATATAAGTTGTAGGCACAAATCGGCTCGGCTCGGGCGCCATGAAGATTTTGTAATGATTTTTACAAATTAGCTTAATCTTTAAGCTACGTAAATTTGATTTTTTTTATAAAAAAGTGCGAAAAATGATTTTAAATAAAGACGTGCGGATTGCTTTCAGCTACGGTTCGGAATGAATTTTTATTCTTTGTTTTCATCTTCTTTTTTCTTCAAATTTAATTTACAAATACAGATGGCCGGATGGGCGCGAAATTCAAATATTATAAAAATTTAGTATTCACAATAAATAAATTCAATTTTGTTCAAGTTCATTTACGTTATTTAAGTTTTAAAGTTTTATGTGCCACGTCAAAACAGTGGCCACGTTGAATGGTTGTAAGACTTCAAAATTACTCATCGGGAAGCACGGCCAGCTTGACGATTGGGCGTCTCACGGTTCCGCTCTGCGTTTTCACGCCGGCGACCCTGACATTTGCGTCCTGCCCTTCGACGACCGCCACGACTCGTCCCATTTTCCATTGATGTGGAGGAGCGTTGTCCTCGTGAATAAGGACGAGTTTGCCCACGACGAGATTGGGTTGCTCGTGTACTCACTTGGACCGAGCTTGAAGGCCAAGCAGATACTCCTTGGACCACTTCTGCCAAAACTGCTGCTTGAGCCAGCATAGAAGCTGCCATTTTTTCAAGCAGGCCATTTGCTGTTCCGGCACTTGTTCTGGGGGCAGCGATCGTAAGCTACTGCCGATTAATAGATGCGCTGGTGTGAGTGCTTCGACGTCGTTGTGGTCGGTGCTGAGAGGGGCAATTGGCCTTAAATTAAGGATTGCCTCGACCTCGATGAGAACGGTGAGCAGCTCTTCGGTTGTGAGAAGGGCGTTGCCCACGGTACGCTGTAACAGCATTTTCGCCGCCTTCACTGCCGCCTCCCATAGGCCTCCGAAATGAGGAGCTCTCGGTGGTATGAATTCGAAGCTGAACCCTTCCTCTGCCTTGTACCGATGAACTGATTCCTTGCCTCTCTCGAACTCATCTTGAGCCTCTTTCAGAATCCTCTGCGCTCCTACGAAGTTCGTCCCGTTGTCGCAGTGAATCGTCTTGGGAACTCCTCGGCGACAGATAAACGTTTTAAGGGCGAGAAGAAAACATTCAGAAGACAAATTAGAAGCTAGTTCAAAATGTACAGCTTTTGAGGTGAAACAAACAAAAACAACAATATAAGTTTTGTTCGGTGGCCGGCCACGAATTTTAAAAGTGGTATATACCGGGCCACAGAAATCTACACCGCATATTAAAAACGGTCGTTGCACTCGCAATCGATCCGTTGGTAAATTGCCCATTATCTACAACCACCCTATATACCTGAAACTTAACGAAAGTTAAAGGAAATGAACGAAATGTAAAATCAAAATGTCAGTGTGACGTTTGTAATTCGTAAACAAATGAATTTATATTTTCGTTTCGATCGCGTTTTTTATTAATAATTAAGACGTGCGGATTGCTTTCAGCTACAGTTCGGAATGAATTTTTATTCTTTTTTTTCATCTTCTTTTTTCTTCAAATTTAATTTACAAATACAGATGGCCGGATGGGCGCGAAATTCAAATATTATAAAAATTTAGTATTCACAATAATTAAATTCAATTTTGTTCAAGTTCATTTACGTTATTTAAGTTTTAAAGTTTTATGTGCCACGTCAAAACACTGGCCACGTTGAATGGTTGTAAGACTTCAAAATTACTCATCGGGAAGCACGGCCAGCCTGACGATTGGGCGTATCACGGTTCCGCTCTGCGTTTTCACGCCGGCGACCCTGACATTTGCGTCCTGCCCTTCGACGACCGCCACGACTCGTCCCATTTTCCATTGATGTGGAGGAGCGTTGTCCTCGTGAATAAGGACGAGTTTGCCCACGACGAGATTGGGTTGCTTGTGTACCCACTTGGACCGAGCTTGTAGGCCAAGCAGATACTCTTTGGACCACTTCTGCCAAAACTGCTGCTTGAGCCAGCATAGAAGCTGCCATTTTTTCAAGCAGGCCATTTGCTGTTCCCCGGCACTTGTTCTGGGGGCAGCGATCGTAAGCTACTGCCGATTAATAGATGCGCTGGTGTGAGTGCTTCGACGTCGTTGTGGTCGGTGCTGAGAGGGGCAATTGGCCTTAAATTAAGGATTGCCTCGACCTCGATGAGAACGGTGAGCAGCTCTTCGGTTGTGAGAAGGGCGTTGTCCACGGTACGCTGTAACAGCATTTTCTCCGCCTTCACTGCCGCCTCCCATAGGCCTCCGAAATGAGGAGCTCTCGGTGGTATGAACTCGAAGCTGAACCCTTCCTCTGCCTTGTACCGATGAACTGATTCCTTGCCTCTCTCGAACTCCTCTTGAGCCTTGTTTTGTGTTGAGTGAATTTACTACTTTATTTTAAAAAGAAGGAAAATGAAACTTTACAATAAAACACAAGCTTTGATGGTTGAATTACAAGTAAGTACTTTTTTTATTTTTTCTCGATGCCCTCCATCCAACCTTCATATTTTATAAATTTACCAATACATTTATATAATTATGATCCATCAAATATTTAACGAAGACGCCTGGTCACGTTCGGTGCCAATTGTAGGCGGCAGCATCCAACATTCTCCCCCCCCCCTTATTTCGCCCATATATATGGAGCTATTTCAAAAGGTGAGTATTGTAAATTGTATTATATGTGTGTACTTTACATTTGAAACCTGTTAATTTGCAATTTCAATTGATTTTCAATGGGTTTCTTCTGCAGTAGCTGACTTGACCTTGGATTTGCAGATTGCATACACAACCATGGCGGCCATCTGTGATTTGTTCTGGTAAGTAGTTTTATTTTGTATAATGGTTTGTGTATTAACTATTTCTCTTTTCAGGAATCATTATTTGTTTATTGTAGTTGGTGGGATTTCTAAAGGTCCTTTATTGGTTTCGTTGATTATGTATATTATTTTTTTTTTGGTATAATATTTGTGTCGTGTATTTATTAACCTTTGTTTTTCTTTCAGGTTTGATATCTTCGTATTTTGGAGCGGTGTACAATCTCTTGCGATATGGACGATTATGGTTTTACATATTATGATTTATTTATTTACTCGGTACGATTTTTAATTACTGTATTATTTTGAATTTTAGGGTTTCGTTTTGATTTCTTTTTCTGAGTGCGATGAATGTTTCATTTCAGTTTGTATGATTATGTGTGTGTGATTTCAAATATTTACTATAGAATCATATTTTATGATTATAATTTTTAGGTTTTGTTTTTATGTAATATTTTAAATTTCAAATGTGTAACTTTATAATTTTGTTTTAGGTTCGTATGAATGAGTGTTGTTTGAGTGTAATTCATTGTATTTTCTTATGTGTTGTGGAAATGATTAGTTTTCATTTCCTTTTATTTTCTTTTAAGTGGACTGTATGTTTGTGTATTGCATTGTAATCCATGAGTTGGGTTTCATGTTTTGAAATTAGTGTTGAGTTCATTTTGTTGCTTTCAACTTTTTTAGCTTTGAGTTTTTAGTTCGGTTTCGGTTGAATATTTTCAATTTGAGTGAGTTTGTTATGTTTTATTATTTTGTTAGATGATGTTTATTTCAACTTCTTAGGTTATTGTGTTCTCGGTATCCGTGTTGTTCGATGGGAGTGGGCAAATTTTGGTGATAGGTCTTTTAAATTCATTGTTCTGAGTTTTTACTTTTACTACGCGTATTAGTTTATCTTGTCCTGGATAGGTTTCAGTAATCCTTGCCATGGACCATTTTGACGGTGGAAGTCTTTCATCCTTTAATAGAACCAAATCTCCGATTTTAGGTTGATTTTCGATTTTCATCCATTTTGGTCGATTTTGTAGCCTTGTTAAGTATTCTCCACTCCATTCTTTCCAGAATGTCTGAAGTAAAGCTTCGCTTCCATCTGTCTAAATATCCGATTTTTTCAATCGCTATGTCTGCTTCAGGAACTAAATGCATCGATGTGCCGATCAAAAAGTGTGCTGGTGTTAGGGCGTTAAAATCATCCAAGCTATCTGTAACCGAACAAAGGGGTCTCGAGTTAAGACAATTTCTATTTGTGTTAGAAGCGTACTGAGCTCTTCGAAGGTCAGAGCTTGGTTTCGGGCAACACGTTTTAAGTGGTATTTGACGGATTTCACCCCTGCTTCCCATAAACCACCAAAGTGAGGAGAAGCGGGAGGAATAAAGTTCCACTTGGTACCCAATTTACTCAGTGAATCAGCTATTTCCATATAGTCATGTTTGGCTTCATTTAACATTTTTTGAAGTTCAGTGCTAGCACCCAATTAGTACCGCAATCGCTATAAATGTTTGAACATATTCCTCTGCGAGATGTAAATCTTCGGAAAGCGGCGACAAATGCTTGAGTTGTGAGGTCTGTTACGGCTTCTAGATGAATCGCTTTTGTTGATAAGCATATGAAAATGGCGAAATATCCTTTAAATTTCTTGGAATTTCTTCCTTTCCAAGCTCTTACTTCCAAAGGTCCGGCATAATCCACACCAGTATGAGTAAAAGGTCGAGACACATTTACACTAGGTGCAGGAAGGCTTCCCATCAATTGTTGCATTGATTTGGGTTGATTAGTAAAACATATAACGCATTTTCTCAACAATTTCCTTACTGTTCTTTTCATATTGAAAATCCAAAATTGGTTTCGAACGTATTCAATTGTTTGTTGAATTCCACCATGCAAGGTTCAATGGGATGTTTTTGATCATAGGTAAGGGTGGCATTTTGTAGTCGTCCACCAATTCTTACTGTACCGGATTTATCGATAAACATGTTTAAGGATTTGTTGAGCTTTGTTCTTTTAGTAAACTCGAGTTCTTTTATGACATCGGGAAACATGAATTGTTGAACACTTCTTATGGCTATACGTAAAGCCATGTCAAGTTCTATGGGTGACAAAACTGATTTCATTTTGAGAACTTCATCCTTTCTAACGTTATAGATAAATCTGTTCACAAATGCTATAATTCGCAAGACCTTAATAAGTTTGGATTGTTTACAAACTACATCGAGGATGCCATTTTCAATTTCAATGGTGACATGAATTTTGATTTCTCTTTTTCCGTTTCTAATTGAATGGGTTGGGTTGGCATTGAGAAGTCCCATTTTTCTTGGAGAAAGTATGGTCCATCCCACCATAGGGTGTTGGTTTTTAATTTTGATGGCATGGTGTCACGCGATGCTAGATCCGCTGGGTTTAGTTTTGTGGGAATGTGTCGCCAATTACTAACATTGGTCAACCGCTGAATTTCGGTGACTCGGTTAGCGATGAATGTCTTCCATTTCGCTGGCAATCCAGATATCCAACTCAAAGTGATTGTAGAGTCAGTCCATGCAAATATTTTGACGGTCTTGAATGGAAGAACTGATCGGGTATAATCGAGAAGCTTTGCTAATATGACAGCTCCGCAAAGTTCGAGTCTTGGCAACGAAACAGTGTTAACTGGTGCAACCTTTGTCTTAGAAATAAGCAAATGAGTGTGAATGCAGTTCTTATTGTCCAATACTCGTAGGTAAACCATGGCTCCATACGCCTTGGTTGATGCGTCACTGAAACCATGTAATTCCGCATGTTAGATATCCTTTTGAGTGTTTATCCATCGTGAAATACGGAAGGATTCGAGATTCGTCAATTCGTTTCTAAAAAAACACCATTCTTGATGAAGTTCGGCTGGAATGGTTTCATCCCATGAAAGTCCACTCAACCATAATTGCTGCATGATGACAGGGCGAAATCCATCCGAGTGGATCAAAAATGCGTGCGATAGTTGAGAGTATTGTGCGTTTTGTGACTGAATCTTCAACGATTATGCTCTGAAACGAAAAGTAATCGGTAGTAGGATACCAATTTATCCCTAGGGTCTTCGTGTGATCGATATTTCCTATAGCGAGTGATAATTTGGTTTCCTGATCTGGTGGAATGGACTTGAGAAATTTTACTTCGTTGCTCATCCATTTCCGAAGTTGAAAACCAGCAGATGATAATAATTTTGATATCTGTCTATACTTTTCTTCGGCTTCTTCCAGTGTATCTGCACCTGACACCAAATCGTCGACGTACATCTCTTCACAAATCATTTTTGAGGCCAGTGGATATGTGGATTCTTCATCGGATGCCAGTTTCTTCAGTGTTCGATTAGCCAAATATGGTGCTGGGGCAGTACCAAACATTAAGACTTTAATTTTATATAATTTAACAGGTGTGGACGGATCCTCACGCCAATAAATAAGTTGGTAGTAGGCATCTTCTGGGTTGATTTCAATTTGCCTATACATCTTTTCTATGTCTGATGTAAATGTAATTTTGTAAGTTCTCCACTTTAAGACAATCGAAAAGATGTCAGCTTGCGTTTTAGGACCAGTCATCAGGTGGTCGTTGAGTGAACTTCCGTCCGAAGTTTTAAACGCGGCGTTAAAAACGACTCGAAGTTTGGTGGTTAAACTTGACTCTTTTATGACTGCGTGGTGTGGAACTACATAGTGATAAGGTGACACTATTTTTGTGTCGTGATGAAAATCTACTTCTTCCATTTGTCCTAGTTCAAAGTATTCTGCTATACATTTGTTGTATTCTTTATGCAAAGCAGGATCCTTGAGTAACCTTTGTTCTTGTTTCAAAAACATATTGAGTGTGTTATGCTGTGTTGATTTGAGTTTGGGTCGATGATTTCTTTTGAAGGGCAGACTTACTTCAAAACGCCCTCACGGCAACCTTTTGATGTTGTGTAAGAAATGATTTTCACACGCTACATCTTCTTCTACTTCGGCTTTAACGTACGGGGATTCTTCTATTTCCCAGAACTTCCTCATTTCTGTGTCAATATCATTGGATGTCAACTGAGTGAACACTTGTATTGAAAATGTTCTTCCGATGGGAGTTTTGCCTAATATAATCCAGACAAATTCCGTATTTTGTGCTATTGGACCAATGAGTTCATCAGATCTGATGACTTCGGGTAAGACCACTTCGCAATACACATCGCTGCCTAATAAAAGGTCAATTTGGGCTGGTACATAAAATGTGGGATCGGCAAATTTTAAACCTTGAATGTGCTTCAGTTTGTTTGGTACCATTTCAGAAGACCAGTTAGGGTTTTTAAAATAAAGCCTTTTGTTACTGTGACAAAATCAGAGTTATTCGAATGCAGGCTCAATTCAATATAGTTTTGACACGAACCTGTCTTTTTTTGTCCCAAGACAGAAATATCAAGGGAAGTTGGGTGCTTTTTCAAGCCCAAAAGTTGAACAGCTGATTCTGTTATAAATGATGCCTGTGATCCAGGATCAATTAATGCCTTAATTTGAAAAAGGTTCCATACGCGGATTTCACTTTGACAATTGCTGTTGCGAGTAAGATTTGTGTTTTCTTTATTTCATTTATATTACAGCAATTCGACGAAGTTGATGGTAGAATCTCACATGGTTGAAAAGCTGGAGCGTTTGGGTTAATTTCTGTAGAAACGTGATGGGATTGATTACGATTTTGGTTAGTTGAATTTGATTGAATGAGTGAACTATTTTGTTGAGTTGGAATGAGTGCGTTTAAATGTGTTTGAGTGCGATCGAAATGGTTTGGGTTATATGAATTATTATTGTTTGGGTTGTGTGGCATTTTATTGTTATAAGCGAATGTTTGATTGAATGAATTTTGTTGGGATGTGTTATATTGTGAAGCTTGGCGATTTAAATTATTGGTGTTTCCAATATGCAGAAGTGAATTGTGTTTTTGTTGGCAAAAATGACATCTTTTGCTGCTCGGGCATGTATTTGTTTGATGGCTGTAGGCCAAACAGTTGTAGCAATTGCCCTGTTGTTTGACAATTCGTTGTCGTGTGCTAGCATCCATCTTCAAAAATTTAGAGCAAGTTCTTAACGAATGCGTACCTTTGTGGCAAACCTTGCACGAAAATTCATCTCTTGCATCAGAGTTTACAAACAATACATTCTTTTGTTTTCTATTCGATGAGGATTGCTTATCAGGTTGTTGATCCACCATTTCTAGTGACCGAAACTTTGTTTCCAAAAAATCAGAAAATTCCTTGTATGGAGGGATTTCTTTTTTGGTTCCAAGCAATGTTTCCCACTTAGATTGCAGGGAAGCTGGAAGCTTTTTTAAAAGCAAAAAAAATACTATGGCGTCCCAGTGTTGTACAGGTATCTCGAGGTTCTTTAGCGCGTGCAAGATTTTTGTAGCATTATCTAACAATTCACGAATTCCTTTCGAAGTTTCTTCTCGAACGACCGGCAATTCGTAAAATAACTTTAATTCGTTATTGACTAGGATTCTTTTAAAATCGTAGCGAGACTTTAATAATTCGCAGGCTTGGTCGTAGCTTGCATCATCTACACTTATGTGTTCAAGCAAGATGCCAGCACCTTCCTTGCAGCTCGTTTTCAAGTAGTGCAGTTTTTCAATGTTAGTCAATGTTGCATTATTATGCACCAGAGAAACAAATTGATCATGGAACGATCTCCAATTTTTTAATTCGCCAGTGAACGTGGGTGGATGAATTTTTGGCAGACGAACGTCATGCTTCTTTTGATTGCAGTTATCATTGCTTGAATTGGTTGCCATTTTTCTTTTTCAGAATCTGCTTTAAATTTGTCAATTTCGTCTAGCAATATCGATCGATAAATCGTGAAGTTTTCTTTTGCTTCACTGTAGCAGTCTTCGGTCACTTTGAGGGCTTCCTGCTTTATGCCGTCATCGCTTACAGCTTCATAGTATAGTTCTTCCAGTTTTTTCCAATTGTTCTCGAGAGTTTCGAGACGTGTATTAACGTAGTTCTTTGTTCTACGACTTGGAGAAACTGTCTTTTTAAAATTGTCGAAATCTTTTGCGATTTGAGTGGAAATAGTTTTTACAATTTTAGCAGCAGCACTCATTTTGAATTTATATTAAATTTAATTTTGTTCAAAATTATAAATATATATGTATATATTATAAATGTAATATAAAGAGAGCAAAAAATGTACTCACTTGTATTAAATTTCAGCTGAACTGGATGATTGACAAAGAAGCTTGAAATATTGACTATGGATTCCGAGCAATTGGTGATAGATGAGGATCTTCTTGATGCGATGCGGCTGGCGATGAAGTTGATGATGGTGTTGTCGATGGTGATGACGATGATGATGGCGATAATGATGGTAATGATGATGGCGATGATTGTTGGAACCAATTTATTTTTATTTCGATTTAAATTTAACTTTGATAATTATTATTTGTAAAATAAAACCATAAAAAACGAAAAAATGTCGTCACAATCTGATATTATTCAATGACAAATTGGGTGGCCCGGATATAGGCTCGAAGGACCATAAATGTTTTGTGTTGAGTGAATTTACTACTTTATTTTAAAAAGAAGGAAAATGAAACTTTAAAATAAAACACAAGCTTTGATGGTTGAATTACAAGAAAGTACTTTTTTTATTTTTTCTCGATGCCCTCCAACCAACCTTCATATTTTATAAATTTACCAATAAATTTATATAATTATGATCCATCAAATATTTAACGAAGACGCCTGGTCACGTTCGGTGCCAATTGTAGGCGGCAGCATCCAACAAGCCTCTTTCAGAATCCTCTGAGCTCCTACGAAGTTCGTCCCGTTGTCGCAGTGAATCGTCTTGGGAACTCCTCGGCGACAGATAAACCTTTTAAGGGCGAGAAGAAAACATTTAGAAGACAAATTAGAAGCTAGTTCAAAATGTACAGCTTTTGAGGTGAAACAAACAAAAACAAGAATATAAGTTTTGTTCGGTGGCCGGCCACGAATTTTAAAAGTGGTATATACCGGGCCACAGAAATCTACACCGCATATTAAAAACGGTCGTTGCACTCGCAATCGATCCGCTGGTAAATTGCCCATTATCTACAACCACCCTATATACCTGAAACTTAACGAAAGTTAAAGGAAATGAACGAAATGTTAAATCAAAATGTCAGTGTGACATTTGTAATTCGTAAACAAATAAATTTATATTTTCGTTTCGATGGTGTTTTTTATTAATAATTAAGACGTGCGGATTGCTTTCAGCTACGGTTCGGAATGAATTTTTATTCTTTGTTTTCGTCTTCTTTTTTCTTCAAATTTAATTTACAAATAAAGATGGCCGGATGGGCGCGAAATTCAAATATTATAAAAATTTAGTATTCACAATAATTAAATTCAAATTTGTTCAAGTTCATTTACGTTATTTAAGTTTTAAAGTTTTATGTGCCACGTCAAAACACCGGCCACGTTGAATGGTTGTAAGACTTCAAAATTACTCTTCGGGAAGCACGGCCAGCTTGACGATTGGGCGTCTCAGGGTTCCGCTCTGCGCTTTCACGCCGGCGACCCTGACCTTTCCGTCCTGCCCTTGGACGACCGCCACGGCTCGTCCCATTTTCCATTGATGTGGAGGGGCGTTGTCCTCGTGAATAAGGACGAGTTTGCCCACGACGAGATTGGGTTGCTCGTGTACCCACTTGGACCGAGCTTGAAGGGCAAGCAGGTACTCCTTGGACCACTTCTGCCAAAACTACTGCTTGAGCCATCATAGAAGCTGCCATCTTTTCAAGCAGGCCATTTGGTGTTCCGGCACTTGTTCTGGGGGCAGCGATCGTAAGCTGCTACCGATTAATAGATGCGCTGGTGTGAGTGCTTCCCCGTCGTTGTGGTCGTAGCTGAGAGGGGCAATTGGCCTTGAATTAAGGATTGCCTCGACCTCGATGAGAACGGTGAGCAGCTCTTCGGTTGTGAGAAGGGTGTTGCCCACAGTACGCTGTAACAGCATTTTCGCCGCCTTCACTGCCGCCTCCCATAGGCCTCCGAAATGAGGAGCTCTCGGTGGTATGAATTCGAAGCTGAACCCTTCCTCTGCCGCGTACCGATGAACTGCTTCCTTGCCTCTCTCGAACTCCTCTTGAGCCTCTTTCAGAATCCTCTGAGCTCCTACGAAGTTCGTCCCTTTGTCGCAGTGAATCGTCTTGGGAACTCCTCGGCGACAGATAAACCTTCAGAAGACAAATTAGAAGCTGGTTCAAAATGTACAGCTTTTGAGGTGAAACAAACAAAAACAACAATATAAGTTTTGTTCGGTGGCCGGCCACGAATTTTAAAAGTGGTATATACCGGGCCACAGAAATCTACACCGCATATTAAAAACGGTCGTTGCACTCGCAATCGATACGCTGGTAAATTGCTTATTATCTACAACCACCCTATATAGCTGAAACTTAACGAAAGTTAAAGGAAATGAACGAAATGTCAAATCAAAATGTCAGTGTGACGTTTGTAATTCGTAAACAAATGAATTTATATTTTCGTTTCGATCGTGTTTTTTATTAATAATTAAGACGTGCGGATTGCTTTCAGCTACGCTTCGGAATGAATTTTTATTCTTTGTTTTCGTCTTCTTTTTTCTTCAAATTTAATTTACAAATAAAGATGGCCGCATGGGCGCGAAATTCAAATATTATAAAAATTTAGTATTCAAAATAATTAAATTCAAATTTGTTCAAGTTCATTTACGTTATTTAAGTTTTAAAGTTTTATGTGCCACGTCAAAACACCGGCCACGTTGAATGGTTGTAAGACTTCAAAATTACTCATCGGGAAGCACGGCCAGCTTGACGATTGGGCGTCTCAGGGTTCCGCTCTGCGTTTTCACGCCGGCGACCCTGACCTTTCCGTCCTGCCTTCGACGACCGCCACGACTCGTCCCATTTTCCATTGATGTGGATTAGCGTTGTCCTCGTGAATAAGGACGAGTTTGCCCACGACGAGATTGGGTTGCTCGTATACCCACTTGGACCGAGCTTGAAGGCCAAGCAGATACTCCTTGGACCACTTCTGCCAAACTGCTGTTTGAGCCAGCATAGAAGCTGCCATTTTTTCAAGCAGGCCATTTGATGTTCCGGCACTTGTTCTGGGGGCAGCGATCGTCAGCTGCTGCCGATTAATAGATGCGCTGGTGTGAGTGCTTCGCCGTCGTTGTGGTCGGTGCTGAGAGGGGCAATTGGCCTTGAATTAAGGATTACCTCGATGAGAACGGTGAGCAGCTCTTCGGTTGTGAGAAGGGCGTTGCCCACGGTACGCTGTAACAGCATTTTCGCCGCCTTCACCGCCGCCTCCCATAGGCCTCCGAAATGAGGAGCTCTCGGTGGTATGAATTCGAAGCTGAACCCTTCCTCTGCCGCGTACCGATGAACTGCTTCCTTGCCTCTCTCGAACTCCTCTTGAGCCTCTTTCAGAATCCTCTGAGCTCCTACGAAGTTCGTCCCGTTGTCGCAGTGAATCGTCTTGGGAACTCCTCGGCGACAGATAAACCTTTTAAGGGCGAGAAGAAAACATTTAGAAGACAAATTAGAAGCTAGTTCAAAATGTACAGCTTTTGAGGTGAAACAAACAAAAACAACAATATAAGTTTTGTTCGGTGGCCGGCCACGAATTTTAAAAGTGGTATATACCGGGCCACAGAAATCTACACCGCATATTAAAAACGGTCGTTGCACTCGCAATCGATCCGCTGGTAAATTGCCCATTATCTACAACCACCCTATATAGCTGAAACTTAACGAAAGTTAAAGGAAATGAACGAAATGTCAAATCAAAATGTCAGTGTGACGTTTGTAATTCGTAAACAAATGAATTTATATTTTCGTTTCGATCGTGTTTTTTATTAATAATTAAATTTGATTAATTATGATTAAATCGAAAACTTTAAATCGATAATTGTAAAACCGATCGCGAAATTTCTTCAGAATAACAACGTAGTTTTTGATAGAAATTGTTCGTGGTGATTGGAATAATTCGAGCGATGACGTCCGACGGTAGCGACGTCGCAACGACAGATCAATGGCGAATGGTTTTATTTAGTTTTAAAAGTTATTTTAAGTAAATTATTAGTTTAAATTCACTTGTTTGTATTTCGATAAAATCAATAAATAACATTTTGTATTATTCTTTAAACCACGCACTTTGTTTGTTTCACAAATATATTTTAATAATATTGCAATAATTTTGACAAAAACTGAAAGAATGATATTGTCGATTGAAGACAAAATGCCGCAATTACTTGGCAATTAATTTAATTAAGTCTTTCAGTTTTTGTTTATACCTCTGATTCTTCTTTTGAAGCAACTTCCCTGGTGCACTCCTTGTAGATACAGTGTTCGTGCATGGGGGTGTGTTTGTGGCTTTGTGCTCTGGGTAGGTATTGATGAAGTGCTACTTCTATGACGGCTGCTGCTTCGGCGGCGCGGCGCTGTGTAACAAATTTTTTGTTTGCTTTTAGTGGTGGTTCACTGGCTCCTGTATTAGGGGTCGTTTTTTATTGTTTTTATCGCGCACTTATTTAAATGATTCCACCGATTTCAATGCTTAATCGCGTTGCGAATTTAAATATATATATTTTGTAATACACAAAATGTGTATGTACTTTTAGTACAATTTTATTTTAAAATTGAAACAAAATTAATTAAATATAAGTTGTAGGCTCGGCTCGGGCGCCATGAAAATTTTGTAATGATTTTTACAAATTAGCTTAATTTTTAAGATACGAAAATTTAATTTTTTTTGTATAAGAAAGTGCGAAAAATGATTTTAAATAAAAGACGTGCGGATTGATTTCAGCTACGGTTCGGAATGAATTTTTATTATTTGTTTTCTTCTTCTTTTTTCTTTAAATTTAATTTACAAATAAAGATGGCCGGATGGGCGCGAAATTCAAATATTATAAAAAATTAGTATTCACAATATTTAAATTTGTTCAAGTTCATTTACGTTATTTAAGTTTTAAAGTTTTATGTGCCTCGTCAAAACACATCGCCGTACAATAATATAGATACCGACAATATTACTATATATATCACTTACATTTTCCCAGCTCCGGATCCGTACGCACGACTTCATCAGTAGGTGCTATGAAAAATTTTGGTTTAAGGATATATATTCTTAATGGTTTTTGCCAGGTTGTTATATTGATATTCAGGTTTAGTTTTGTTAACCGTGATTCCGAGTTCATAGGTTTTTATAGTGTTGAGATTCGCGAACAACTTGCTTAGTACGCGGTTACTCCGAAATTAGCTAATTAATTACTTTGAATTTTTTTCTTTTTTGATTTAACTCTTCGATAGTAAGGGCTCTATAACGAACTTACTAAATCTACGAAACTTCTATACGAATTATTTACAAACTTAGATTTTTTTTCTTTTAGGTTGACCTGCTCTACATTCAAATGCAGGGTGACCTAATTGTCTATATTTGAAACATTTAAATACTGTTGGCTGGAAATCTTTTGATAGATGAGAATTGTTACCACAACTTAAACTGTTTTTTTTTGTCTCCTCTACCTTGTACCCTAGAGCTGGTGGAAGGCTGTGGATTTCATCTAAAATAGGATGATTTTTAGGAGGATCCATTCACCCGCTCGTACAATTTTATCTGTTCCTTTAGTTCTGTTATGGATTTTGCCTGATACAGATATAACTTATTCTGGCTAGAATCGGCTATTCCCTCAACAACGTATTTAACCAGGCTTTCATCATCTAGTTCTATTCGTTTAGCAATTTCTATAACCGTGTACAAGTATATTTGGCTTGACTCGGCTGGCGTCTTCCGACGAGCCTTCAATTCTGCCCACTTCCGCTGCTGAAATCCTACTCGTAAACTCCCTATTGAGTCTATGCCAACTATTTAACCCTGACAAACCTCTAATGAACTGACGAGCCACACCCTTTATCAGCTGTTTCCCATAAATAAACTTTTTCACCTCACTCCATCTGAAGATGATGGCATTTTGTTCGAAATATGAGATCCTTTCTATATCCCTCAGGGTGAACCTACTATCGCTACTTGACGATAACTTGACTCTGCATCGCTGAAGACGGCCCCGTCCTCGTTCGTGCCTTCGTCCGGTCTAGATAGCCTCAGATGTTCTAACAGTCTTCCCTATAGTGTTCGTTTTAACCCATCCGTTGGCAGTCCTGCTGGTTTTAGTGCATTTAATAGCGTTTGTAGAGTTTCTACTGTCATTCGCAATAGACCTCCAACATCCATTACAAATCTTTTGTTATTAAATCAAATATTCTGTCTTAAATATTATTAGTTAAAAAAACTTTAAATTTATTGCAAATAATTTTGCACGCTTCTGTTTTACTTGAAAAAAGATATTATTTTAACAATTTAAGAATAAAAATATTGATTTATTTTAAATAACACTTTAATTGACTCTTAGATACAAATGATACAAATTTACATCCGTTCGCTAGTACGTCCTGTAACCGAATGATCAGTACCTTTTGCCTCTTCATCTAATACTACGCAATTTCCCCTTTTGCAGAGCTTTCAATTCCCTATGTATTAGAATCGTCCTTCCTGAATTCTTCGACGTACTCGTCGAGTAGTTCATCCAACTGAATCCATTTCTTCATACGATCAGCTGCACAAATAGAAGAATGCGGTTTCTGCGTACGCAGTGCGAATGGGATATCTTCAATTTGATATCGATCATGTGGTAATACAGTTGTCACTATGTATGGGCCTTTATATTTCGGGTCCAGTTTCTTTGAAATTCCTGTTGCAGTTATTCCATCATTTAAAGTCATCACCAATTCGCCAACAGCATAAGCTTTTGCTGGTTAAGTCTTTGAGTCGTGCCTTTGCTTTTGTATTGCTTGCAACTTGGTAATAGCCTCCATTCCTTCGGATCTAAATGTCGCCAATTGATGCTCAGTCTGATTAAGTTCTACACCAATTGAAAGAGGATTCGGCCACGGCTCCCTTGGAATGTACCCCATCAACATTTGCTGTGCTGTCTTCTGAGTTGCTTCGTTGAATGTATTGTTGATGCCCCATTGAATCATCTTGATCTTTTGGCCCCAACGAACATCGTCGTCCACCATGGAAAGCAGAGCTTGCAGTATCGTTCTATTGTAACGCTCCACTTGCCCGTTTGCTCTAGGTGTTTTCGTGGCGTTTAAAGCGTGTTTTATCCCATGACTGTGAACATGTTCTTGAAACAATTTAGAAGTGAATGCTATACCTCTATCAGTTATAATCCTTCTGGGATTGCCAAACAGATTTGCGGTTTCTATCAAGAAATTCACATTCAGTTTTGTTTGTGTATTAGGTAGAGCTTTCAATATCAGGAATTTCGTGAATCCATCCACCATCACAATTAAATACATATTACCTTTGGTAGATTTCGGAAATGGAGCAAGGTGATCCACATGTATGGTGTCGAACGGCACATTCTTTTTGTCTATAGTGTGGACTTCTCCTCTTGGTTGTAATTCAACTTTGTTGTAAGCACAATGAACGCAATTTTTTATATACTTTCTTACCGTTTGTGCCATTCTCGGAAACCAATATCTGTCCCTCAAATGTCGAAGTGTTGTTCTCTGAAAAGTGTCCTAACCGGTCATGGCTCTCTCGCATCACCTGCTGACGGATTCCTTTTGAGATGTAAAGTCGTTTTTCACCCTCCACAATTCTGTACAATCGTCCGTGCGCCAACTTGTAATCTTTGTGGTGCTGCTTTTCTGTTATATTCTCAGGAATCTTCTGAAGTATCTTTGTTAGTTCCTTAACGTCTGGATCTTGTAACTGCATGGTATAAATCCAATCATCTCCATCCATGTTTATTTGTAGCACGTCCATGCTAACAATTTCAGGTTCTGTCGCTTGTTCGTGTGGAATTCTGGAGAGGACATCGGCGTGTCCCATTGCTTTGCCAGCTCTATTTTTTATTTCATAATCGTACTGCATTTTTAACCACCACCGAGCAATTCGAGGAACTAACTCCTTTTTATCCATAGCGGTCTTAAGTGCCCCACAATCTGTGACCACCACGAAATGCTTGCCTAAAAGATATTGGCGAAACCTATGTGTTGATTTAACAACTGCCAAGGCTTCCAGTTCATAACTATGGTAAACACTTTCATCCCTTGTAGGTTTCCTACTGAAATATGCCAATGGTCGTTGATCGTTACTTCCTTGCATCAGCACTCCAGCTAGTCCCTTTGAACTGGAATCAGTATGAAGTTCGTGTGCAGCAGATTGATTATACAATACCAACACTGGTTCTTGTATTAAACAGGTTTTTAGTTCTTCAAAGGCTTTCTCTTGCGAACTTCCCCAGTGGAAACTAGAATCCTTCTTTGTTAGTTCGATTAGTGGGAATGCAATGGTTGAGAAATTGTTGATAAACTTCCGAAAGTAAATTGTAAGGCCAAGAAATTGACGAACCTCATGTTCATTGGAAGGAATTCGGAACTTTTCCACAGCATCAGTTTTTTCTTTTCCGGGTTGGATTGAATTTTCTGTGACGATATGGCCAAGGAACTTAATTTTGGTTTCGAAGAAGTGACACTGTTTTAAATTTAGCGTCAGGTTTTCCTCTTTTAACAGCTTCAGAAATTTTTCCAATTTTGTCAATCCTTCTTCAAAGGAGTTAACAGGTATTACAGTATCATCTACGAAATTAACTATCTTGTCCGGTTTCATCTTGTGTATAATCAATGTCATCATCTTTTGGAATGTTGCAGGTGCAATTCCTAATCCAAACGGCATATTGACAAATTCATACAACCCTTCTGGAGTAATGAAGGCAGTGTAGTGTGTATGTTCAGGGTTTATAGGTATTTGGTAATACCCAGAAGCCATATCCAATACGATGAAATATTTGCATCCTGCTAGATTATTTAACTGCTCTTCCATTAGTGGCATTGGAAACCTAACCTTTTTTATATTCTTATTTAATCGCCGGTAATCCACGCACATTCGGTGTTCTCCGCATTTCTTCTTCACTAAAATCACCGGAGAAGCGAAGCTTGATTGTGATTCCTTAATGATTCCACTATCCAGGAGCTCGTTAGCGATTGAATTGAAGATCTCCCTTTGGGCATAAGGTACTTTATAAGGTTGACTGACAACTGGTTCTTTCTTTTCAAGTTCTACTTCCATCGTAGTCATTTTAGTATGCCCAAGCTCTTTTTTATTCATCGCTATGCATTGGCGATATTCTCTTAGCAAATTACATACCTTACCGACTGCCTCAGTGACAATTTCATTGTTTATCTGGATGTCTGTTAATTGAATTTGTGAGTGGCCATTTCCCGATTTGTCAATACGTTGAATTGTTAGTTTCTCGCTTGTTTTAGTAAGCATACATGTTGGTTTATCAAGTATATCTTTTCCTATTAACAAGTTCTCTGCTAAAAATGTATCCTCCACTACAACGGCATGCACAGTAAAACAAGCGCCATCAATATCAATATCAGTACAGACACTACCCACTGCTTCACATCTTCCTCCTACTATCAATACTACCTATACTTCAGTCTATTGCTGGAACTGGTGATCCGCTCTTCAAAGTCCTTAAGTTTAATGGCCAGAGCTTGTTCTTGCGCAAATATCAGACGTTCCTTCTCCAATAGTTTTCTTTCTCGTTCTATAATCTCCCATTCCTTTACTCGCAGATTCATCCATGGTCGCCACCGAATCAGAACTGAGTATAGAATTGTGTTGACATTCAGAATAAGACTTTCGCCTTGTCCCTCATCCGATGTTCCACTCCGTTGCTCTATTTCAACATGATTTTTATCATACTGTCGAATTCTGTTCAATAGGACCCGTTTCGACCCGTTGACGGAAGTTGTCTGCTCACTCTGGAGCTGTTTTAAACACATGTTTTCCATCGTTTCTAAAAATTGAAAACCGATAAGTGTATCCACATGGTAATTCACAATTTCTTTCTAATATATCGTAATTTATTATCACAATCCAATTATTCAAATATTCAAACATCCAATCTCTACCTAAGCTAGAATAAATCCTTGATACTCTTATGAATTCCAGAATAATATTTCCTACCTGGCATAAGATTCATAGATATTGATCTTTTAATGTTAAAATTTTACATTCCTATACCTTTTCATTAAGCACAAGTACCAGTACAGCAACATTCTATATTCTGTTTTACTACAACCTATCATTCTTTATGTTTATTACCACAAATTGTTCTCAAACTATTTATCTCTCTGTCACTATTACATTCTATCATGCCTTTTCGTAGACCGAAAACTCAATGCAGAACGAAGCGTGACTTATCAGATCATATCATGTTTTCCCACTTTATTATTTCGCCCCTCAGTATTATTTCTCTTTTCATCATTGTCAAATTCCATATGCCTTTTTCGTAAACCGAAAATTCAATTCAAATGACCACAAAGCTTTCCAACATCATACTATTTCACATCATTAATTTTCCTTTTCCATCATTTTCAAATTGCATTTGCCTTTTCGTAAACCGAAAACTCAATGCAAATGAAAACAAGCTTTCTACTATCATGCAACTTCACATCATTAGTTTCCCTTCTCATTCTCCTTCTTTGTATCCATGACAATACGGACAAATAAGCTTCTTCAGCTTCTAGTACATATGTACATCTTCCCATTTCCTGAATACAAATAACTGTATTTGGTTATCAACTGGCTACATTCAAACGAAAATAAATTTTCAATACCAATTTCAACATGGAAATCTAAAATTAAGAACATCTACGCAATTCCTCAATTAAACGAAAATCATCTCAACACAGAACATACATTACACATCACGCAATTCACTGGAATTACTTTTATAAATGCCTGTGACTAATTTCACTAAGCTAAAACTCCAATCACTCGTTTCTAATTAAACAAATGCGAATCTTTATTGGGAATACTTAACTGGATTTAAGTTCTATCCCACTTCTGAACTTTAACAATTTAAGAATAAAAATATTGATTTATTTTAAATAACACTTTAATTTACTCTTAGATACAAATGATATAAATTTACATCCGTTCGCTAGTACGTCCTGTAACCGAATGATCAGTACATTTTGCCTCTTCATCTAATACTACGCAATTTTTCCTTTTGCAGAGCTTTCAATTTCCTATGTATTATTATTTTGCTTCATATATTTTTTAAAGTACTTTGAAAAAAATTATTGTGCTCTATATATTTTTTAATAATAATAATAAAATTTATTGCAAATAATTCTGCACAGTACTGTTTTTCTAATGAAAAATAAAGAACGCGAACCGACCATATTCAACAAAAAAAAACAATAGCCACGCCACAAGTACATTATAATATCAAAAGCACACCACGAATACGATAATCAGCAGAATCAGTGTAGTCACTATATTTACTCTACTATACCATGTGGCATCATTAATAGGCACCAGTAGAAGAGAATTGATAGTTGTCTCTTTTCATGCACACGTGAATAAGATAAGAAGGGCTGATTATAGAACCAATAAACGATTATAGAACCAACAAAACTTAATCATTTTTTGTTCTTTCCTTTTTTTTATTGATTTTCACATATTACATATATAATCCTTTTTATCTATTCTTTGCTGGGCTGCACCTCTCGATAGCTTTTCCAGCTAAAAACTAACCTATAATCACAATTCTTATTACATCTATGTTTGGTTGCTTTGAAATTGAACTTTCCCACAGATTTCGTTTGAAAGGGAAGGAATGTGCTAAATGTTGTGCTGAGAGGGAATGCAAAATAGGGGTGTGTATCTATTTTGGATAGGTTTTTTCATATTAGCAAACGGGTGTGGGAATCCGTTATAAAATGTTTTACCGTCTGATTTGATTTTCGGCATCAGAAAGAAGCAGCTTGTTAGCATTATTACCTTTTAAACAAGAGTATCTTGCAAAATATTTTCTGACTCCATTTGCATATACAAATTGTCTGCGCAAAAGGCATGAGCCTTCCATACGTTCAAAAAGCTATTGCCATCAGGATGACTTAGTAGCAGATTTTTGTGTGCTTCCTTCGCCGCACATTGCTGATAACAGTAATAGTTGTACTTGTTGTTGTAATTAGCCCGCAGGCTAATAGCCTTTTCACACCAAACTCAAAACGGGGTTTTCAGCAAAAAGTTTTCGAAAACTCGAAAACTCTTCACACCGAACATTTACACGTTTTAGTTTGAAATTTCAATTATTTTGACAAGAACTGTCAAATTGGACATCGATATAATTTTTTTAACAAATTTAGTGCTGCTCATATCATATTTTTTAAAATAAAATGAATTCTTCCCAATTAAAACAGATTTTTATGCAACAAGAGAAAAAAACAAGAATATATGAATATTTCGTTAAACATGTTCTTCAGATCGCAAGCCTCTATCTTGAGAAGAAAACGTGGATTTATTTTGCAAATTCTTCGACTTCAAAAGAGAAGTAAAGCTTTAGTCAACTCAATCGAAATTTATGAACGACAAAGAAGCATTTGGACAAAGGTGATCTTTTAGTAACAAATCAAGAAGCTATTATATAAGTATTTTATACAGATGCGTACTAGGACTTTTTGGGAGAAGAAATATTGGCAAACAATGATGAGTATTTCAAACAACATTTCAGAATGACCCGCGGAAATTTCGATATACTCTGCAATGAACTAAAAAAATTGGAAATGCAAGATACAAACTATAGGAAGTGTATTCCATAAAAAAAGGGTAGCCATAGCAATATATACGCTGGGATCATCTGCTGAATATAGGACATTTTCAGCTCTCTTCGGAATAGGCATATCTACAGTTTGTATTATTGTCCAAACATTTTGTCAGGAAGTATGGCGTGTTCTAAAGCCAAAATACTTATGTGCATATCCACTTACTGAAGAAATTATTAAGGATAAACTGAAAGGTTTCGAGAAGCTTGATTTTCCTCAATGTTTGGGAGCTATCGGTACGGATTATGTTGTTTTTTTATATTCCTATAAGTTCTCTCAATTTTTTGTTTTATTTTCACTGAAAATGGTTGCCATATTGAGATCCAACCCCAGCTATAGATGCTGTGGATTATTGTAATTATAAGAGATGGCACTCACCAGTATTACTAGCTGTGGTTGATTATCGGTAAAAGTGGGAATCAATATCCGAAATTGTTCTTTATACACAAAACAATCCCTTTTATAGTTACAGGATTCTCTAGATAAACGTAGGAAATCCAGGCCGCTACAATGATTCCGAGATATACGAAAATTCGTATGTAAGACAACAGCACCGGCGACCTATTTTAAAGGAAATGTCAAACAATTTATGCGGTGTGGATGTACCTGTTGTCCTAATCGGAGATTCAGCTTTCAGGTTTTCTGAATCTTTAATGAAACCATTTCCTTTTAGCACCGTTGCTTCAGCAGAAGAAAAAAACTTGAACTACGCTCTTTCAAAATGTCGAAGAGTCGTAGAAAACTGTTTTGGGCATCTGAAAGCTAGATTCAGAAGACTAGTATATTACATAATTTCCTGAATGTCAATAACGATGAAATAAACATTCTATGGTTGCAAAACACAAAGAATAATCCGCAAAGAGAGCAACCAGAACAATTCCACGGATAGATGATGTACTTCACACCTTCAAATATACGAAATGCCATCAGTATGCATTTAGCTGAGTTATTATACTTGGGTTTTAGAGACGGTTTAAATATTTAAGTAAAATGAACCATAATGGTATGCACTCTTAATAAAAAAACCATTGGTATTACGAGTACTTAAATATTTAGGTATGGACACTAAATAATAAACATTACTTTGTATTGCATCTAAAACATGAACCTTAACCACGAAACCATGAAAACCCAGCCCTACACACTAGAGACTAGATTGTAGATTCATTTTATTCTAATGTTCTACACGGGTAAAACTAGTGCATATAGATTTTATGAATACCTCTACTAGTGTATAGTTGTACACCCACAAAAAAAAAACTTATTTTCACATATATTTTAATTTTTTATTCTTGATGCTGACTTAATTTTAAAAAGGCGGCGTTTAATTTTTTTGTCTCTTCTATATAGTCTTTGAGTAAAGACAATTTTTCTTGTTCAAGCTCTAAACTTTTTTCGTCTGCTTCAACGCACTTTTCCATAAATTTGTCTAGTTTTGCGTCAATACATGCGACTTTCTCTTCATTTATTTTCCTTTTCTTCCAGCCCGTGGCCTCGAGGAAGTTGAAGGAACGGAGAATTCCATCGATGTGTCGATGTCTTCATCCTGGGAGATTGAATATTTGGAGCTCGACTCACCACCAGCTGTAAACGGATCCATATCCAACGAAACATCCTCTGAAAATTAAAAAAATACACATACATATATAAATTAAAATGTTTTCAGGGCATTAATTTTATAAATGATTTACCTGAGCTTGAGTGGGTGGGGGCGCTGTCATGCACGACTATGCCCAAGTTGTTTATCCTGTGTCCCCCGACAATGGCATGTATTTTGGTATACCGGGGCCATTCTGGCGGGGAACCCCCCGAAGGTCCGATTTTTTTTTATCTGCTCTATAACAAAACATTGGAAAGGTAAACATGTTAAAAGAGCTTATATTATATGTGTGTACTTACCTGTACTTTGTGTTCAGGTTGTGCATCTTTGTTTTTATTTCATCGGCTGTGTGGTGCATCATCCGCCCCTGAAATGCCGCAAACATCTCCATACTCGTATAAATGTGGGAATTTTTTCTACTACCGCGTAGTGCTGGCTCCTTATCAGCCCATAACTCGAGGAGGAGTTCTTCATCGTCACTCCCCCACATTTTTCTCTTCTTGTTCCCTTTTTTTCTTTTGTTGACATTTTCTGGAAATAAAAATTGTTATTTTATGCAGGGATCTCTATATAACAACATAACTTACCACAGACAGAGTGTCTCCTTTCCCTCTGTTGGAAAGATCTAGCGCAAAAGATTTGATAAATGAATGTATTCGTGCGTTTGTGGTTGTTTTCGCAATTTTTACGAAAATCGTTAATTTTTGCAGATCTCGCATAAAATATTTGATGAATTTATTCGTGCTTTTGAAGCCTATGTATGTTTGTGGGTTGTTTTCACAATTTTTACGAAAATCATTTATTTTTGATTTATATCGCGTGTACTTTTAGAACAACGCCAGGATATAAATAAACTATTTTTATTCTTTTTCATTTTTCAGGATAATATACGGACAAGGCCCAGGTTATGTTTTAGATTTCAAAGCAAATGTACATTTTACTAATTTTATTTGATTTTATATGACACGGTCAAGTTTCTGCGGTAAGTAAATATGTTGCACAATCGAGCAATATTAGCGAGTCTGGGGAACGACTCAACTCGTTGAGTCCCAGCTTCCGACTCCTGTTCACCATTCCCAAGCACCCACTGACTGTTTCGAGTCCCAATCATCGACTCACTGCTTCGAGACTGACTATGTTAAAGCAAAATATCTCAACTCAGCCACACCACAAGCTAACCGCCACCAAAATTTTCCATCGCCTATTTTGTCTAAAACTCTTCGTATCACGCCACCAAAAACGAATGTTGTTACCGTTGGTCATTACTTTCCTCGCCAATCAGATTAAAACATTTCGCTTCGTTTGATAAATCCTACAACGCACATGAACTTAATTTTTAAACGAAAGTGGGAGAATGAAAGAGATCGTGAAATTTTCGGTAGCTTTTCTGCTGGTTTAATTTTTTTGTTTGATATTGAGATGTGTGGATGTGGTAACATGATAAATCATGATAGGGTGATTCAGTATTTTATGGTTGATCAAAAAATTAATCGGACCTCCAAATAATAGTACAGAAATGCTTTGAAAACATGAATTGGTATAGTTTCAGATTTTATTTATTGTTAATAGATGACAACAATTAAATAATTCATTTAAAATTTTTTTTTAGAAAAAAATAACAATTTTAAACATCAAAAAAGAATTTGGACACTGAATCTTTGACAAAAAAAAAAAAATAAAATAAAAATGCCAGAACTCAAAACAAACGGAAAACAAATAAAAGACTAGTACTTCGTCGGTAGTCCTTTATTTTTTTTACCGCATCCAATCTTTTCGGCATTGATAGAATGAGCTTTTCAAAAAAAGAAGTACGAATTTTCTCCCATTCGGTTTTTAATGCGATTTCCAAGTCTTCCTTTTAAGTTATCGTGTAGTTTTTCAGCTGCTTCTTAAAATAGCTGCATAAATGCTCAATGACGTTCAAATCAGGTGATTGTGGTTCAATTACATTTTTACAGTTATACAAGAGCCATAACCGTTTATTCATAGCCTTGTGTTTTGGATCGTTGTCTAGGTAGAAGTAATATTGCTCGCTGATTCCTAATTTCTGTGCGCTTTGACGTAAATTTTCCTTTAAAATTTGAATGTACTTGTACTGATCCTTAATTCCATCCACATACATTCCCATACCATAAGAGAACCACCTACATGCTTTACAGTTGGTCGCAAATATTTTTCTATCAGCTCTTCATTTGGCCTTTTCCACAATAAATTAAATTTACTCTCGTCAACTGTATTTAAAGGAATGTTTTTTTTTTGTTTTGGTATGTTTGTATTTTGGTGGTTTCGGTGGAATTCTCTTGTGTCTCGTATTAGAACTGTTCGTATCACGCCACAACAAACATGTTAATACCGTTCTTTATGAATTCTTACCCAATTAAGTAAACGCATTCCGCGTCGGCTGTTTTACCCATCAGCACACATTATTGAAACGTGGGTGGAGAATGGAAGATATCGCGAATATTGCGGTAAATTCTCCCCCATTTTGTTCGTTATCCATGTGTTGTAACATGGGATACCCGTAATACCACACTCTTGCAAAAATTTAACACTCAAGGTAAGCAAAAAAAAGGTAATAAAGGTATAAAGATTGAGACGGCGCGGCGTTTCGGAGACAAGAAGAACACACCAACTCGGATTGAGAACAAAAGTAAGAAGAAAAACCATTTTATTTAAATCGAGTAACGATCACTTTTAAGATACTAGACAGAGATGACAATACATATGATGGCAAAGATAAATATACCTTACACTTAATAGTATGGTTATATCGTTATTAGAATGGTTCTCTTAGACTAATTATTACAATTTTAATAATCACTTATACAGGGTAACTTGATCTTTTCATTATTATTATTTTATTTGTTTGCGTGTTTAAAAATTATTGAATTTTATTTTTATTTTCGATTGTCTCGTATTTATTACATCCTTTCACATTAGGCCTGGCCTAACGGAATAAATACATAATCCCACAATTAAGATCCTCAAATAGGGTAATATTTATCCCTAATAGTAGAAAATTCCCTCTTAAATTTTAAATGGTTTTAGAAATTGATCTATTTGCAATGATGAAATGAAATGCAACACAACAAATGAACTCGTTTCACTGGTAGCGTGCTGTCTAGGTACAGCAAACACATGCATTAATGATAAATATTGTCTTAGATATTAATTTTAAAAATTTAATCTTAAAACTGTTTTATGGCGAAATTTTAGTATAAAATATTTATTAATCTTTTTTTCACAACAGTAAACAATATCACAATTCTGAACCAATTTTTTTTATATAATAAAACAGATCTTCCAAATGAAATTGTAACTGTAAACTAATATAAGAATAATGTATTTAATATTATTAAAAACCACCTGTTAAAATGTTTTATTTATTTTGTGATTATTTTGTGTGGTATCTGTATAAAATGTTTAATAATTATTTTAAAAAAATGAAATCTATTCACATAAAACTTAAACATAAATTATAACCTTAAGATTTTTCACTTAATTTATATCTGTAAATATAAAGACCTAAAAAATTAAAATAATTATTTTTATGCTACACAGCCTTATTTTAATAATATGGATATATAATAATTTAAATACATACATAGTTAAAAGAAATATTTTATAAACAGTTCCAAAGTACATATCTCATGTATGTTGAGATAAATATTTTATTTTAATCACCAATATTTAGTTTAAAAAATCATAATTATTGAGCGTTAGTTTTAAACTATGAAAAATTATTTGAACTTTAATAGAATAAAAGAGCAATTTATTTTTATACATACATGTATGGACCTATATGTGTTTTCTTTGTTTAGTTTATTAAGATTTAATACTCACATTTTCTTCAAAAAGTAAGTATATTGAAATTTCTTGCAAAATAATGTCGTATTTACACGATTTTTTCTATTATAATGCCACGAATGACAGAATTGTGTAAATTGATTTAACACCCGCCATGATTTTTGTTATAGAAAAATGCGAAATACAAGTAACGTTTAGTTTTACTTTAATAAAATAATGACAATACACAATAAAGAATCAACTTGCTCATTTATGCCAGTATTATGCGTGAAACAAATTAAACCAGCAACAGCGTTTGAAAGAATCCCTAGCAAAAATCCCCACTCTGGCTTATTTTAATTTCAAGAACCGTACCCGTATAGTTGCTGAAGCAAGCCCTGTTGCATTAGGAGCAGTTCTTTTGCAATTCCATGAAGGATGTCTTCAAGTAATTTCTTTTGCCAGCAAAAGTCTCAATGCAGTTGAAAAGATATTCCCAGACTGAAAAAGAGAGTTTGGCGCTGGTTTGGGCAGTAGAACATTTTTATTATTACCTTGCAGGGATAGAATTTGAACTTGTAACGGATCACAAACCTTTGGGGGCTATATTCAAGCTTACCTCCAAACCTCCTGCTAGAATCGAAAGATGGGTTCTACGACTCCAGTCCTTTAAATTTAAAGTTATCTTTCAGGCAGGAAATCGAATATAACAGATTCACTCTCAAGATTGTGCAAGATTATCGATATGGATTCTTTCGACAGGCATTGTGAGTACAGTGTATGTGCACTAATAGAAAATGTCGTTCCACGTGCGTTTACAATAAGTGAAATAGTAAACGAAAATTTCAATGATCAAGAGATTATGGAAGCAGTAGAAAATATTAAGAAATATGATTGGTCAGCAAGTAGTAAAAATAAGTTATTCCCATTTCGGTTTGAACTTTGCACCTTGGGAAACATTTTACTTCGTGGATCTAGGCTTGTCATACCAAATCCATTCGATCCAGAGTATTGGAACTGGGACATGAAGCATATCCAGGTGAAACAGCAAAGAAGCGGAGACTGCGATTAAAAGTATGGTGGCCCTTAAGGGATAGCGAAGTGGGATCATTCGTCAAACTTTTTTGCGATTGCCTCTTAGTTTCAAGGCCAACTCCACCGGTACCTATGCAACAGCATGCCTTTCTCGACGGACCATGGCAATGTGTTGCTATGGATTTATTGGGACCATTACCAAATCATGATTTTGCTTTCGTGATTATATAATAATCTATAATTCAAGATATCAGGAAACTAAGTTTCTTGGAAAAATTACATCTTCTGAAATAATTTCAATTTTGGAAGAAATGTATAGATTGGCGTATCAAAGGTCCATAAAAGCAAATAATGGTAGGCAGTTTGTGAGTAGTGAATTCAAGAGTTATTGTGAGAAGAACAGCATTGACCTGATAACTTCACCACCTTGCTGGTCACAGGCCAATGGTGCAGTTGAAAATATGAATAAATCTATTTTAAGGCGACTGCAAATAGCTCATGGAAAAGTTTCAATTTAAAAATTGAAATCAAGTATTTTGGAAATTGTTTTTAGCCGATGAGATTTCCTTTTAATTTTAATTTTCACAAATACAGTGGTACATAGAATTCAACTACTTGAAAACTACCCAACCCCATTCGTCGGTCACTTGATATGAACATGATATTACTGGACGATTTGCTTATTCGGGACGGGACGCTCAGTTCCTATGTCATTAGGAATATAGGTCTGAGCAAGATCGGACGACGATCAAGAAGATTGAAGTATGCCTAGGATGTAGCAGAGAATCTGTATTGGGTGGCTCCCGTGTACAACAAAACGCAGCCGAAAACAATTTTCTCAGAGAATTTTTTGTTTTTTAGTTCATTCAATTCTTGTTAATTGAACGAATATTAACTTCAGGAAAAAAATTTTTATTTAATAATAATTTCACAGTCAAGTTTTAATATATATATAAAAAAAAATAAACGCAAAAATGAAAATCGCTGTAGAAGGTTGTGCTCATGGCGAGGTGGAAAAAATCTACGACATCATAGAGGCAATACAAAAGCGGAAAATGTTAAAATTGATTTGGTGTTGTGTTGTGGAATGTATACTAAAAGGTAGATTAGGTTAGGTTGACATGGTCGTCAGGAAAACAACTGACACACTTAGACCAAAAGCTCAACCAAACGAAATAAATTGATAATTATTTGAAATGCCAAAATGTCAGTTTTGAATTTTCTATACATTTTATCGATAACTTAGAAAAAAAGTTTTTGGTAGGTAGCACAGTTTTTATCCTCTCCAATAGCTAAGCCCCGAGAATTCTCTGGGTTTAAGCTAAGCACCCCCGGGGATTAGTTGTTGTTGGATTAAGTATGCAAATTGTTAATCCTACTCATCGTTTTTTTCGTCCAATATCCCCGGGGCTTAGAAAAAAACACGCCTAATGTCACCAGTGACCGACGAATGGGGTAGTTTTCAAGTAGTTGAATTCTATGTACCACTGTATTTGTGAAAATTAAATTAAAAGAAAATCACATCACCTAAAAACAATTTCCAAAATACTCGATTTCAATTTTCAAACAATTTTTTTGTATAAATAATAATTAACTTAGTTCTTTTTATGTTATTTTAATAGAAAAGTAGTTTAAATTCAATAAATATATCTAAATTACACAAAACAAATCAACCCGATGGTTTTTAGAAGAATGAGGATGATGCAAACAGTGATGTTTGTTTTTTGTTGCATTACAGCTGTTCTTCAAATGTCATCTTGCAAATTAATAGTGCTACCAAATGTTTCACTAAGCGCCTTGGTCGTTTTTTTCAACCAATTCCTCCGGGGATTGCAAAAAAAGCACCTAATGATAAATGAAATATCGATGTTAAAAGAGTAAACACAGATCTATCATTCAAAGCATCGATACCAATATGGTGTAATATTATCGATGTTAAGTCATTCAAAACGTCGATATCAATATGGTTTCATTGTGAACGGTCGATGCTTCTTCCACTGCCTACTGATCAGGTGATCTATTTCAAACAATTGGAAAATAAACAGCAAAATTACGATAAAACATAGAAAATAAACAAGTATAGCTTGAACCAAATTACTTGGCCAACGTCGCTTCGGTGGCGCAGAAAGAGTATTCAAAAGAACAAAAATTGTGCACAAGAGTTAAAGAGTACAATACCAGTGAATAATTGGTGAAGTAAAATTGAGTTAAATAAATAGTTAACTGATATTATATAACTTTACTTTTATTATCTTACTGCTCGCTTGGTGGTGTGCAACAAGATAAATAGTTTTTTTTTAATTTAATTAAATTTTTCATTGTTTTAAATAAGCAGATGTTAACCCATACACAAATTTCTCTCATATTTGCGGCCAAAGAAAATTAAAATTTTCACAATTATCTTACAAAGACAAAAATAGAAAGAAAATTAAAACGAGAACATTTTTAAGCTTGAAAAACAGCTTATTGTCGTTAGTTTTAAACATAGTACCTACATTACTTTCATCAACCCTTAAAAAACTAATTTAAAATGCAATAACTTACATTCTTTACAAGTGCCGGTTTGTCCTTCTGGTGACTGTAAAATAAATTTTATAAATAACCGCCCTTTCTACAGCCAAAACAGCTGCACAATCTTCCTGACGCTGATGACAGAATGGAGGCATTCGGTGTCGCACAGCTTTCTGATACATTGCTCGAAAATATTCTGTGCGTTTGTGAACGTATAAAACCCAATTTCTGTCAAAAGTCAAAACAGAGAAAAAAAACGAATTGCTTACGAATACGCAATGCAGTTCATATAGCCTTTTCGTTTGCCGTCCAGAACTGTTCCGACCCCCACAAAACGAAAGATGTTACTCTAAACAGAACAGAAAACGATTCTGGATTTCAGTTCAGAATCGAACAGAATCACTAATACACTCATAATTGAAATGTCAAAATCATTGGGTTGATTTGTTTTGTGTAATTTTGATATGTTTATTGAATTTAAACTACTTTTCTGGTAAAATACATAAAAAGAAGCAAGTTAATTATTATTGATACAAGAAAATGTGTATCGAAATTGAAATCAAGTGTTTTCGAAATTCTTTTTAGCTGATGTGATTTTCCTTTAATTTAATTTTCACAAATACAGTGATACATACAATTCAGAATCAATCAAATTGTCTCGGGGAGTTTTATTGGACGAACGTGTTCCGGACGGCCAATCGAAAAGTTCATTAGTTAGGCTGATGATTATGAACTCACCCAACTCTCCCTAAACGCAAACATTAAGATCTCTGCAATGCAGACTGTCCCGAAACATAATACATTCATCTTTGTTGTGCAAAGGCAAATATACATTTGTGCAAGTCTTAAAGCTTTCTATCAGCCCTATTTTGATATCCGATCCGCTCGAATCTTTCAATTCACGTGAATATTTAATTCAATTTTTTATATCACTCGAAAATTTATATACTCTTTCGAACAATTCGTTTTTTCCATCGGATAGCTGAATACAAATATTCACATGATCGTTTAACAGAATAGGGCTGTATATAACCATAGTACCATCATCTTGTGGGACGAGAGAGGCGACATCTACAGCTTACACGCTTTCAATCCTTATTCGTAATATACAAAGGCGAGAAGCGATACTAGCGCCTATTAAGCAATGCGTTCGTTCAGCTAAAAAAATCCCTGAAGATTACTAGATAAGTCAATAGTCAGACTTACTATACATACAGTAAGTCAATGGTTGTTCCACGCAAAACTTGATAGAACTTTTATTTCGTTTCTTTCCGCTGTAATGTTGGCCTCGGCAGCTTGGAAATCTCTCTTCTTATTGGAGGTTCTCGGTGGTTTAATTATTCTAGTATAATAGACTTGGTCCGGCGAGTAGCCAAATAAACCTTTACCCAAAAGCAATTCTGCTCTGTAGGGCGTCTAAAATACTGAATTGGAAAACTAAGTGGAACCTCCAGCGAGTTGCTTTATAAAGGAAAGACCCGTTTTGCTTCAGTAATAGAAGTGAACACTTATCTTTTTATTCTCTCTTTTTATACAAAATAATTTGCCTTCGTTCGTATCCAACCATACTTCAACAATCGATAACGTTTTATCGATTTTTCCTACAAAATGCACAATCAGCATTTGACCATGCCATGCACTTAAATTGTTTTTGGGCTAGCTTGCTTATGATGCACAATATAATTCATAAGTCGATGACCCGTGGAAATGTTTTAATTTGTACACAAAAATACTCCTCAAGCGCTAGAAGTGTCATATGAGTATTTTTGTGTATCTTGTTTTTTTGTTCTATAGTTCGTGCACTGAAGGTGCCGATTGAACTATATATATATATGAATATATAGACATATGTATCTTGTGCACAGAGTGTGCCAAAGGAAATATGAATGAACATTATGAATCGACTCGGCTATGGCCGGCAAAGTAAGTGCATGCGATGGATATGAATGGGAAACAAAGTATCAAGTATCGAAGCAGGTTGAATATATTTTTAATGGGTTTGCGGCAATTAATTAAGTGATCGCTGGTGCGATCCCTTCACACCGCACACTTCGCTCTCCTCTCCTAAAAATTCAATACTCTGGTGGAAGAATTCATCTCGTTTGCCCTGGCCCTATTATAATAGAATTCTGATTTGCAGGTGGAAATGTCTGTCTCAATAGACCAACTGCAGCCGAACATTTAGCGGAGGCCCTAGGCTACTACGACGAGTTCTACGAGTTCCTGGACAAGACGTATGAGCAATGCCCCAGCTATGACATTAAAATTGTCTTGGGTGATTTTAATGCCGAACTAGGAAGAGAAGACGTCTTTGGTGGCACAATCGGAAAATGTAGCGTGCACAACACCACGATAATGGACTCAGGTTAATCGACTTTACTGCGGGGCGAAACGATGTGGTAGCTAGTACGCAGTTCCCGCATCTCGATATACACAAAGGGACATGCCGAATTCCTGGTCAATCGACCGCCAACCAGATTGACCAAAATGCGATCGATGCAAGGCACTCCTCCAGTATCAAGGATGTCCGAACATTCCGAGGAGCCAACGTGGGCTCAGACCACTACCTCGTTGTAGCCAAGGTAAGGCCACGGATATCCAGACTAAAACCGAAACGGGAAAATACTGTGAGAAAATACAAGACTAGAATTGCTAATCATTAAATTGGAAATTTTTGTTTGTTGGATATAATTCACTAGATGTTCTTCACGAAATCTATGTAAGATGAACTGAACTTGGCAAAAATTGCGTATTGACTAAGGTCCTCACTAGTCAACTGATGAGTCCATGTGAGATCGTTAAAAGCTATTTTGAATCATTAATTCAACAAGTCCAAATATTATAGTGCTAAGTCTTCTACTTGGCTGATGTATTTCAGTAGTATATAGAATTTGTATTATTAAAAAAACAACCATTTTTGTTTATCTAATTCATCAACCCAAGCCACCTTGTCAAATAAAAATTCATACTCTCTCTTTTTATCTCCTTATCGTTAGAGTGAAAGATCGTAATTTGCACATAAAAAGCTTTTCACCTAAGTATGGTGAAGTTTAAAATGGACTTGTTTTCACTATGAATGGGGACGTTCACTCAATTATTCTCAGCAATCTGGAATAACTTTCTCTTGTTGTAATGCGTGCAAAACCACATCTGATGAACAAACAGCTGCTTCATGAAAGCTATCTTCAGTTATCCCAAAAAAATTGGAATAACTAGCTCTCGGATAGCAAAGGTATAGTACCAGCTGACTGCAAAATTCATTGGTATGCGTTTTGCTTTGATTTTTTGACAGCTTTCAGCTAACCTATCTGATTCGTCCACAGATATACTCCGATAGCTTGGTATCCGAGAAAAATGAGTGAACGCCCGCAATGGCCCGCATCGGCCATGGGATTACATTATGTTTTCAACGAAATGTCTGACTTCGAAATGCCTAAACTATATACTGAAATGCATAGATTTGGACTGAAATCCACGAAATCCGAGATTTCGCTTCGGTGGGAACACAGTATATGACAGCATCTACAGAGACGAGCTAAATAGAGTCATATCTAATTTTGGCATCCCTACCAAACTCGTCCGTTTGTGTAGGATGACGGTGGAGAATGCACGCTGCCCCATCAAGGTCGGCAAGGATCTCACCGACACCTTTGATGTCAAAAAAGTTCATGCGACTTCTTTAACATCATTCTTGAAAGAATAGTGCAAAACCCTCACGTCAACACTAGAGGCACAATCTTTCAAGAGTCAGTCCACTTACTCGCTTACGCTGTCGACATTAACATAATCGGACGAACAAAGCGTGATGTCAGTGGTGCTTTCGTGACTATTGAGAAGGAAGTGAAGAAGATGGGTTTAACTGTGAACGGAAGCAAAACAAAATATATGCTGTCAACAAGAAAGGACACCCAGCACCGACGTCTCAGACAGAACGTCACAATAGACAGCTATAATTTTGAAGTAGTCAGAGACTTTATACCTAGGATCCGCTATAAATTCAGCGAATGATACCAGTGCTGAGTTAGAACGTAGAATTACTCTTGCCAATCGCTGTTTCTTTGGGCTAAGAAGAGAATTGAGAACAAAGCCCTCTCTAGAGCAACTAAACTGTCGTTATATAAAACGATGATCATCTCAGTACTTCCGTATAATATAACAAATGAAATTGAAATAACAGTCATTGATTTTTTAAGTCAGTATGATCTAATACAAATTAATTAATTTTCAAATAAATAATCTAAATCGTATTCTAGATCTTATATTTGTAGATAAGGAATATCATATTTATGTGGAAAAGTCTATCTTTCCTTTAGTGGAAAATTCAATTCATCATCTGGCATTAGAAGGTGATTTTATCTTTTATAGTTATTTGAAGAATGAAAATGAATCTAATACAATTATTTATGATTATAAAAATGCTAACTTTGATGCAATGATTGAGTATTTGTTATCGTTTTCGTGGCAAAATATACTCAGCGATTCTAATTTAGTTAACAATTACGCAATTTTTACAAATATTTTAAATAATGCAGTTGAAAAGTATGTACCAACGAAATATTTAAAAACATATTCTAACCCTGCCTGGTATAATAGAAGACTTACTAATCTCAAAAATCAAAAGAATAAAGCATACAAATTACACAAAAAATAATAAAGAAAATCTAAGTTTACGAAACAAATATATAGATTGTCAGCGAAAATTTGACTATTTACATAAATTTTTACATCGTAACTACATTCTTTCAATTGAAAACGAACTCAAATGCAATAGCAAACGTTTTTGGCATTTCTTAAACTCCAAACGTAATTCTGTTGGGCTACCTAGCTGTATGAAGTATCTAGACACAACTACTAGTAAAGTTTCTGAAATTTGCAATTTATTTGCGAGATATTTTCAATCTGTTTATTCTTCAGAACTTGTTACAAATTACAATTTTCCATCAGGCTTAAGCAAATGCGTTGACATTGGTTCACTTGTTTTATGTCAAAATGAAATGGAGGAGGCTTTATTGAACTTAGATTTAAATAAAAGTGAAGGCCCGGACAAAATTCCACCTTTTCTACTAAGAAAATTTGCAATTGCGTTAGCTCAGCCACTAACAAACATTTTTAATATTTCGTTAGCTACATGCCAATTTTGAAAACCTGGAAAATCTCATTTTTGTCCCCTATTTTTAAATCGGGATCAAAGCAAGAGGTCACAAACTATAGACCAATCTGCAAGCTATCTGCTATACCAAAGTTATTTGAAAAAGTGGTGTATAACAAAATTTCGTCTTTAATCCAAGAAAAGATATCAGTTTTTCAGCACGGTTTTGTAGTAGGTAAATCTACTGCAACTAACTTAACTATTATGGTGAATGCAATCATAAATAATATGGAAAAAAGGTTTTAATCCGATATAATTTTTACTGACTTTGCCAAAGCATTTGACAGAGTCAATCACAAAATTCTACTCCACAAATTACTTTCCTTTGGTATAAGTTCGTCTCTTTTAAACTGGTTTGAGTCTTACTTGACTGGAAGAGTACAAATTGTTAAAATTAAAAACTTTTATTCTAATGATATTTATGTCCCATCAGGCGTTCCACAAGGTAGCCATTTAGGACCTTTACTTTTTCTTATATTTGTGAATGATATTCCAACAATTTTTAAAAATTCTGACTGTCTCCTTTTTGCCGATGATCTCAAGATCTACCGTAGGATTACCTGCATATCGGATTGTAGCCTTCTGCTAGAAGACCTGGTGAGATTGGTCGATTGGTGCAGGATAAATAACCTTCATTTGAATGTAGAAAAATGTCAAATACTATCGTGTTTCAGGATTCTTAATCCAATTATCTTTGATTTCAATATCAACAACATAATTCTAACAAGGGTAAATCAAAAAAAAAGACTTGGGAGTAATCCTAGATGTTAATCTGTCGTTCCTTCCTCATTAGGATTACTTGATCAATAAAGCGAATCAGATGCTGGGTTTTATAAAAAGAAATACCAGAGAATTTACTGATTCATTCACTTTACTATCTCTTTATAACTCTCTGGTAAGATCAGTACTTGAGTATTGCTGTACAGTTTGGAATCCCTACTATGCAAATACATCAGAAAAAATTGAAAATATTCAAAGAAATTTTACACGGTATGCTTTTTTCAAGTTAAATTGGAGAATCGTAACACCTTCCTATGAAACCAGATGCCTTTTGTTTGGAATAAAAACGCTAGAAGCTCGTCGTAAATACTTTTCAATTATGTTTGTTCGGGATATCATTACAAATCATGTTAATTGTCCACCTCTAGCAGCTCTAGTCCATGAGGGTAATGCTCCTCTAAGAATTACACGAGAACGGTTTCTAATTTATGAGCAGTTTCACCGCACAAACTACGGTCGCAATGAACCCATTTCTCGTTGCATCAGAGAAAGCAATTTAGTTTGCTCTGGGATTAACTTTTATATGGATTGCACCAGAGAAACTTTTAAATCAATAGTTTTAAACAAAATTTAAATATCGTTATTTATTATACATATGTATACCATATTTTATTATTTAATAATAGATTAACTATATGTAAATCAATTAAATGTAATTTGAATTGTATATACCCACCTACAAATTTGTTACAAAATTTTTACTTATGTATCTTAGTCTGTAAGAGTACAATATGCTCTGATTGATGAATAAAATTAAACTAAACTAAACTGATGTATGGTGCAGAGACATGGACACTGTTAACGGTGGATGAGAACGCATTAGGGTGTTTTGAGAGGAAGATTCTCCGGGTGATTTTTGGTACCGTCTGCATAGATGGGGAATGGAGAAGACGATACAACATTGAACTGTACAGCGACACCCACCTAATCACAAAATTGAAAAGCCAACGGCTAGATGGCTAGGTCATCTAGAGCGAATGGACAGTAATGCCACGGCCGGAGGGTTTTTGAATCCAATCCCGTGGGACAGCGCAGTAGAGGTGGACAGCGTAAAAGTTGGCGCACGCAAATGGAAGAGGATCTCAACCAACTTGGAGTGCGAAACTAGAGACAGTTAGCTAGAAACCGAGCCGACTGGAAGGCCCTGGTCCACCCCGGACTGTAGCGCCACCGTAAGTAAGTATTATAATAGAATGCATAGACCTTGATTAGGTCGACGACCTAGTGTCGAGTTATGACGTGTATAGACTCTGCTAGCTATTATTAAGCATTTTTCTTTATCTCCGAACAGATAATTGAGAAGAGCCTGAGTGAACCGAGTTAGCTCTGAGTAGAGCATGATCAGAGCTCTCCGATTTAATTTTGGAATAAACTTAGGCGCAGAACTGTCATAAATCATTATAATTTGTTTTTTTTTTTATAATAAAACTTATGGACTAGCAGTTCTAAGGTTCTCGTTTTCCGGATTCATTTTTGTTTTTAAATTGTTTCATTTTCGTGATTATTGTCAAAATTATGAGTAAAGTTTGCCGCGCCCAGCACTTTGTGCCTTTTGATCGGTAATTTTATTCTGAGCTAATGGTGCATGTTCCGATTTAGTTCTGGGGCTAAATTCCACAAAGCTTGAGTTTTCTCTGTGAACACAAAAAGTTGTGTACACATTTCTGATTCCGCAAGAATGCGATTCATATTTTTTTCACAGATAACGTGTACACAGATATGCCCTAACAGATGTGCAGCTTTTTCGCATGCAGCGAAAATAAATTACACGGCTTCTTATGAGGATTGACACATTCAAAACGCTGCATGCTACCCTCTCTTCACGATGTCTCTTACTAAGTTTATATGGAGAATTGAATCGGTATTGAATCAGGATTTAGGTCTTTATATACTTGAATCGGATTAAAATAGGATTACTCGATCCGATCATACTAGAAGAGCTAGATCGAATTGAAAATGTACTTATATACCTGAATCGAGGAATTGAAGAATCGAATTCACATCTGATTCTTGGTGTGTGTGTGTGCACCAATAGTGTTTTTTTGTGTTCAGTGGGTTTCCGGTTTCCTTGTATTTTTTTCTGTTGCATGTTTTTGTTGTTTATTCTGTAAACTCAAATTGTCACTTCGATTCCATTTTAATTCAATCTTCCGATCCCACGAGGCCATATACCTGAATCGAAATCTCAATTCGATTCGATTCCTCAATTCACTCATATAAACGGGGTATCTATTTCTAAATTGGCTGCCAAGTTCCATTGCCGCCACAACAGCAGAGAAAAAATTCAGAAATAAATTAAATTTGGCATTACTCATATTGACGTACAAAAAAACATTTTTTTCTCTTACGATCCTAAAAATCAATGAATTTCAATGAATTGGGTAATGAAAATAAATTCGTTTATGATACGTTTTTGTTATAAGAATTTTCATAATGAATAAACGGAGTATACGAATTTTTTTTTCTCTTATTATTTCATTAAGATCACTTTTCAGTAAATTTAAATTTTTTTACCGCACAATGACTGTTCTCATTTGGGCGCATTCAGATGTTTGTACGAGTACCTATCTAAGTTCCTGAAGACCTAAAACTGGATAGATTAAATTTGTATATTTTCGTGTATATGTTATGCCATTTCTCATTGGATGCAACAGTATACCAAAGTTTTTCGGGTATCTTAAGATTTATTTCTTGGTAGCTGCCGTTTTGTCAGCAGCTGTATTTTTAGACGGGATTTAAACAACATCATACTATCCGGATAGCTATTTATCGATTCCTGAATGCGGCAGAACTATGCATCATAAATTTGAAAGAGTACGCATATGTGTTTCTGGTGCAGCATTGTGTGCAGCGATGCGTACAGACATGCTACACGTGTTTTAGTCAATAGGGAATTTTTTTCACGCATATTTTGAGGGTGAATATTTTTTTTGCACGGAAAAGCATTCACTGTTGCGGAATTGGGTCCCTGATTATTAAAATAAACACAAGTTGAGAAATTAGAAGTGTGAGCTAAAATTGAAACACAGATCTTCTTTTGACAGCCCAGTTCCTTACTCCGAACTAAAAAAAAAAACTAATAAATTGAAATATAAAATTTTGAGCTCGTGCCATGTAAGATAAACTTTATTAAAGAATTTTAATTTTAAAATATATTGGAAGTAACCTATCCTTTCATTTATGATGTACACATGAATCAAAGAAATCACGGTTAGGACAGTTGTTTTTTTTATTTTTTTGACGTCATGTGAAACAAAATCTGCAAATTGTTGTTTGTGGATTAATTGATTTTGTTTCACAAACGACGTCAATGAAATACAAAAACAAATATGTCTCGTAAACGAGTTTTATCGATTAATGCATGTTATCCCCAAACAAACGTCGTAGTGTTGAATCACCATCTAAACATGGTAATACGGGGTGAAAAAAAGTTGCTTCGGAAAATTTAATTACTTTTTTTTTTTACTCATCTAGAACGTTTGTAAAGTATTCAGAAATCGAGTCCGAAAATTAAAAAACAAATTACTTTTGTTTTGATTTGCCTTGCGGCAACGGGCGGCATTTTAACTATTTTTTAATGTGAATCTTGTGAAAAATAAAACTAAAGTGAATTTGGCATATCGTCCATATAAATATAAAGATCATGGCCTTGGTAACACCAACAATCAAGAGCATATTCAGCTGTTAAAAAAGAAATAGTTGCAATAATTGCTGCCGGCCCCCTTGGTCGTCAAATCATGGAATACATTTTTTTGATTCTGTATGAAATTGAAAATTAATAATTGTATCAATGTTATGCATGTACATAATAATTATGCTTGCTTTCGTTACAAAATCAAGTCGAGCAAAGTAAGCTATCTATTTTTACATAGACATTTTTTCATATAATTAATTTAAGATATTTTTTCTCAGACTAAAATGAGAACTTGGAACAACAATTTAAACAAGAACCACACTCCAGGCGTCTTGTTGGACTTTGCAGCCAGAAGCAGGTGTCAGTGCCACACATTAAGAATATGGATTTCAAATATTATCAAGGTGAGTGTGTTAATTTTAATCCTTCTGGTTCACCCTTTTTTAGCTTTGTTTTTATTTTTCATTTATTTCATAATAGGATGTGCATAAACTGGAAGAACTGCTGTATTATTTGGAACCAGCTGTATAAAATCCGAAATCGAGATAAAGGATTAATTGATGAGAATCCCTTATATAACGGTATAAGTTTGAGTAAGTACATGTAACTATTTGGGGCGACTTTCCATTAGGGGAGCACGCGTAGAACTTTGATTTTTTTTTACAGTGAATTAGGGGTCTCTATAGAACAGGTATAAAATATTACGGTGAGGAAACACGGTTAAATATGATTAAATAATTTTTAATTTTTAATGGCCTTTTTCGTACAACACTTTTGTTCAGTTTGTCTCTAAATTAGAAGGTATTTCAACACACGGATACTTATATTCGGTAGATTTATTATTAAAGATAATTTGGGCAACCTAACCTATATTTTTTGTGAAATTTCGAAAGAATCGGTTAAGCCATTTATGAGTTAGTCGAAAGCAAAAAAAAAACGGTCCTATTAAAAGTACCGTTTTTGACATTTTTTTCTAATTTTTTTTTCAACTATATGATCGGTCGTAGCTAAAAACCCACACTGATTTTTTTTTTTATCAAAATCGTTAGAGCCGTTTCCGAGAAAAATAGGTTTGAACGTAACGGTTATACATATGGCAGGTAGCGTTATTTTTTGAGCTAAAAAAAATTCAATTTCCCCTTTGTACAATACCTAAAAAACTCTATATACCAAGTTTGAAGCAATTCGGCTCACCCGATTGGGCTTTAGGTGTATACATACTGTCATACAGACAGACATACAGACGGACAGAGTTTTTAGACCATCTTTTTTCGACTTCGCTATCATCGTAATGTCATGTTCCACGAATGCATAATTTGCCTTATTGTACCTATAATCGCAAGTAAAAATTCGCAGCAACGAAAAACTGATTTGACAGTACTTGTTAATACTTCCCTCTGGTAGTGTTCTGATAAGTTTTTTTTTTGTACCAAGGTACTTTTTTTTGGGAAATTTTAAGGGAAACATTTTTTGGATTAAAAGAACAAGTGTAGTTTTTTTTTTCAATAATAAAACTTACATGAAAACATTTAACTAAATCAAATATCATATTTTTCGAAAAATAGTTCATCACTTTTAAAATACATATGTAAGGTATTTACTCTCAGTAAAAACTAATTGCAAATTAAAAAAAAAAACCATTAAACAAAACGTATGTATAGATAAAAACTTACGTGTGTGAAGTTTTTCTGTAATTAAGTTCACAGCGTCCATAAAGCTCTGCGGCTAAGGGGGGGCATGCTGCCTCCCTGCAACCCCCCTGCCTAGGTCAATTATAGGATTTGCGTTTAGGTCAAGGTTGGGTGTATGCAAAGTTTCTTTAGGATTTGACACGAAACGAAACCACAATAGTACATAGTTTAAAATCAATTTATATTATTCCAAGAAAAATGCACATACCACAACACTTATGGCCTTTTCGATTGTCCGTCCGGAACACGTTCCCCCAATAAAACAGCCGTAAACAATTTGACTGATTCTGAATTATATGTATCACTGTATTTGTGAAAATTAAATTAAAAGAAAATCACATCGGCTAAAAAGAATTTCCAAAACACTTGATTTCAATTTAGATAAACATTTTCTTGTATCAATAATAATTATAACTTGCTTCTTCTTATGTTATGTTACCAGAAAATGAGTTTAAATTCAATAAACACAACGAAATTACAGATCAAATCAAGCCGATTATTTTGACATTTTAATTGTGTAAGTGTATTAGTGATTCTGTTTTCGATTCTGAAATGAAATCCAAAATCGTTTTCTGTTCTGTTTAGAGTAACAACTGTCATTTTTTGGGGGTCAGAACAGTTCTGGACGGCCAATCGAAAAGGCCATTACCATACCGAAGTTGCATACAGTCATCTGTGGTTGTCGGTAGTCATCATTTGCATACATTTTGTATCAAAAATGAAAACTTTAAAAATTAATTAAAAATAGAAATAAAAGTTTCCTCACTTTAAAATTGTTATATTTATTGTTTTTAAGCATAAATCTACCGAATAAAAGTATCCGCGTGTTAAAATTCGTGCTCCCCTAAAGGAAAGTTCAGCCGAGCACCGGAGCATTGATTATATTAAAGACCAGCTCCTAGAAATATTTATTATACTTGTAAAAGCTTAATAAACAACGTTTGTTGGTGCAATAAAAATAGATTAAATTATTAGTAATATATTAAGTTTAGTATGAACAATATATTCTTGTTAATATAAAATATACCATTTAATCAATACAAATCATCAAACACGAGCAACCATTCCATTTAACACCTTCACGTTCATCTATTTTTTTAGTAGGGTCATTTCCCCTATAATCGAACTCTTAGGCCAGTTTGCTGATTCCAAACATAAATCCTGTTAATAGCTAAGTTCGACATAACTCTTAAGTTACACATAAATTTACTTATGTTGCACCATTGTGTAGGAAACCTATAGTACTACTATAGGCGTTTTTCTTGATCGATCTGATGCAACTAAACAACACGGTAGCACTTATACAATCGAACGAAAAAGCGTTCTCACTTTCTAACCTTTCGAAAATATTTTGAGGAATACGTGAACTTGTAAGAGACGGAATCAGAATAGACGACATCACTTCAGCTCTAAACGGACATTGACTTTTGTTTTTGTTTTCTTTAACACCAATTTTTTTCAGATTATTCCAAAGCTCCTTAGAACTGAGGGAAGGATCAAGCTTATCAAGTAAAAACGCGCGTTTAGAGCTACGAATAAGAGAATTGACTCTGTTACGGGCAAAAATATATTGTCGTCTATTAAACTCCGTTGGATTGTTCTTATATCTTCGGAAAAACCGCTCCCTTTCTCGAATATTCGTTTTTATGTTGATGTTAAACCAAGGGCACCGATTGACTTTTAGTTCTTTAGTTACAATTGGAACATATGTATCATACTCGTACTATGTTGTTTTCAAAACATAGATATGTACAATTTGCATTTTCAAACTTCTTTTTCAGAATTTATTGCACCATCCACAAATAGAATAATAATAGAATAATATAATTGTTATATCACTATTCAATTTGTACTTAATTTATATAATTTCTTTCTGATTTTCAGGCTTTAAAATTCACCACATTGCAGGAATGTCAAATCCATAAACTATGTGCCTTATAAGTGAAAATGAAAAACATACATACTACATCTCACAAACAATACATCACCAACAAAATAATTTATCGTTTCATCCTTCGTGACAAAACAAACATTTATCTTCTCATCGTTCGTGAGTAATAGATCTAAGTTATCAATATACACACATAAAACATGAGCTTAGGCTCAACTCTACAAATAAGGCTGGACCAAAATAATAATAAGATTAGTTAATATGTTACCTTAGAAATATTTCTAGTTTTTTTTTTAATTTATTTAATTTTCTTTAATAAGAGATTAGTTTGTAAGAAAATGCAATTGTTAAAAACAAAAAAAACTGTTGACTGTGTGATTTCAAATTCAGTATAGGCTCTTTTTTTATTAATAATTATTTAGTTGGTGGTGCTCAAAATCTCTACAATTTAAATTATAGAATTAAGACTAATTGCTTTAATTAGTTTTATATATTTTGATATTTTTAATGTGAATTTTGACCCGAAAAAGAGGGATTTTAAAAATAAATAGGTGTACTGTTTCTAAATCTTCCAGCTAATAATTAAAAAACGGTAAAATCGGTTCAGTTTATATACATAAGTAATTTCGCGAGATATCATTTTTTTTTATTTTAATTTTTTTTTGTAGTTTTATTTGAAAAAAAAATTGCAAAAAGTTTGTTTGCGTTTTCTTGAAGGATACATTTTTTTCGACAGCCGTTTCTTTCAATTTTTAAAGAATTAGGTTTTCTTCCACTTAAACCGAGTTTGTTTGGAAAACAAGTAACAACTGCGACAATGATTTATATTTTAATATTTTTATTTAATGAAATTGATCGGTTTGTTGGAGTTTTTTTTAATCCCAGTTTTATTTAACTCGGTGTATTATTTTGCATAAATATAAGATTGGCTCGTATAATTATACTTTCCTTTTTCACATCTAGGCGTCTTCTTTCCCCATCTATACAAGTTTTGTTCAGCCCATGGACTACAAATGCTAAATGCTTGTGTTGCATGGTCTGTTTTGATTTTTGGCTGTGGAGGACTAGCACTTAAATCTGGTTTTTCGGCTTCACTATGGATTTTTTCAGCTTGTTGCAAACACCGACAAATAGTCGATTCCATCGTTTTATCAAATTCAATTGCTTAATTGCTCGGCGGCAAGAGTTTTTGGGGAAGATTTCTCTTTGGTAGTCGCTTATGACCCTGAGCGCTAGCTTATACTTCCTATCGCACTTACTGTTAGATCGTATGGTCGTAGACCTAATTTATCAACTGTTTCGTCACTATTGTTGGACAATCGTTTTATACTATTCATCACCGACCTCTTTGGATGTGTCATCGTTCTTCGGCTTTATTGGAGTTTAACTTTGGACGATCTTTTTCGAAAAAAATTCGTCTCTACTAATATTTAGTTGCTTGGTGTTCGTTTCAAAGAGGCATATCGTTTTGTTTCGTCAAAATAATCAGTGAAGATAAGTTCTCGAGCTATTGTTATACCTATCAACGGCAATGTTTAGTAGTTCCTTTAAGCGCAAATCTTTATATTCGACCTTGAGACATCGATAAATTTCAATTACTTCTGATCGATTTACTGGGGTTCGGTATAATTTTATACCTAGTAATTCGATAAAATTTGCGATAATGGGGCTAACGAAACTACATTCATTGTCGGTAACAAGTATTTTAGGAACTGTGAAATAGTGAAGGACTTTAACAATTTTGTCTCTAAGGTGCAGGACTGATCTATTCTTTATACGGAAAAGATTCCCGAATTTAGAGAATTTATCTATACAACTTATGAACTTCTCGTTGGTGTAGCCTCAAGAATGTCCAGATGAAGAATCTCGCAGGGGTAACTCGGGGTTGGCGTAGGTTGGAATTCGGGACAGTTTGGATGCCTGTCATACTTATTTGTGTTGCATATTTCGCACCCCCTCACGTATTTTGTTATGAGGCTATTCATGCCAGGTAAATAGTAATTTTCTAGTAATTGCTCCTTGTTTTCCCTGGCTTTCCTGTGTGCATGTTCTTTCATAATAAGCTCACATTTGCGGTTCTCATTCTTCACGTCTTCGACCACTCTTTGCGTGATCCTGATTTTGTATTTCGAAAAATGTTCGATAAAGACCTTGCAGGATTCCTAAATAGCATTCTGGCATTTTAATACCATTTACTACATTAGGGTTTAGCTTGGACCTCAGTAACTGGGTCAAGGCTCCTTTATCGTGTCCACAAATTACAACGTAATGTCGGCAATAGCCAGGATGTGGTTCTTCGAAACACTCCAAGCCCTTGTCTGCTCTAAAGATAATCTGATTATGAAATACATTGATCGGCACGAGTACGTGGGGTATGAGGTCGGATGCATCTTGTTGGGCACTATGAGCAGTTTCCGTTGTAGATCCACTTTGATCACTTCCAGCAGTTTCTGTTGTGGATCCGCTTTCAGAGCAGGCGGTTTCAGTCTCGGAACCTTCATTGACTAAACGAGACGCAGATGGCTCATATTCTGTGTTTGCATTTGACCTAGATTCATTTACTGAGTCTTGCAAGTGGTTCACCTGAGTTCTAAGCCTTGAGAGAGCATCAGCCACATAGTTTGATTTACCGGGTTTGTAAACCAACTCGTAGTTGTACTCTTCGATTCTTGCTTTCCACCTCTTTAACTTTGCGTTGTAATTTATATTACCCAATGCAAATGTAAGAGGTTGGTGGTCCGTCAGAATGCGTATCTTTTTGGTCCCATAAAGGTAGGACCGAAGATTGTCTAGGGCCCAGACGATGGCCAACATTTCTTTTTCGTTGGTAGCAAAGTTCTCTTCACTTTTGTTCAGTGATCTAGAAATGAATGCAATTGGTCGGTCTCTTCCGCCCTCATTTTGTGATAGAACGGCCCCAATCGCGTAATTAGACGCGTCAGTTGTTAAGGTGAAAGGTTTTTCGAAATCGGGAAAAGCTAAGACCTCAGAAGATGTTAACAGAATTTTCAAATCATTAAAAGCCTTGAGCTCGACATCCCCTAATTCGATTGGAACATTCTTCGATTGGTTGGCTCTTATTTGCGCATTCTCTCCCCTTGTGAGATTCGTCAATGGTTTGGCAACCTTCGCATAGTCGCAGATAAATTTCCTATAGTAGGAAGTAAGGCCAAGGAATGATTTGAGTTCCTTCAAGTTTTGGGGTGGTTCCATGTTCTGAATTGCTGTAACTTTTTTTGAGTCGGCTCGGATACCTTCAGCTGAGACAACATACCCTAGGAATTCCACTTGTTGTTGCATGGAATGGGTCTTCTCGAGATTGACCCTCAGACCCGTCTCACCGAGTCGGGCCAACACGTCTAGTCCTTTGCCAAACACAATTATGTCATCTATATACACGTAACACGTTTTTCCAATAAAAGGCTTCAGGACATCGTCGATCATTCTTTGAAAAATCGCGGGGGCATTCTCGAGTCCAAAGGGTAGCTTCAGAAACTCGAATTTCCCGTTCATAGTAGAAAATGCAGTTTTGGAATGTCGGACGGTTTCATAGATATTTGGTGAAACCCAGAAGTCAAGTCAAGTGTTGTGAAATACTTAGCTTTTCCAAGACTAGCCAGAGTCGAATTGATGTCAGGTATAGGATATGCATCTCCTATGGTTACACTATTGAGTCTTTTATAATCGACAACCATTCTATACTGTTTCTCGCCATCGGGTTTCGGTTTCTTAGGTACAACCCATATTGGCGAGTTATATGGGCTTTTCGATGGTCTAATAGTACCTTCTTCCAAAAGCTTGGATATCTCTTTTTCAACCACACCTCTCAGACAGGCTGGATACGGATAGCTCTTCGAATATATCGGATCATTCGTACTTGTCCTTATCTCAGCGAGAACCGAGGTATCGACGGTTTTCCTAGTGTCAATTGGTCCAAAGACATAATTATATTTTGATAATAATCTACTAAGTTTGTTCTTGGTATCCTCAGGAAGTGAAGGATCTACGGTAAAATTAACTTCCTTAGAGATCTTTTCTTTTAGTGGAATTTGGATATTGTTCTCTAATTTAAGAACATTGATATTCCTGTCTATAATTACTTTTAATTCTTTCAAGGTATCATCCCCAATAATACCATCGAAAGATATAAGGCCAGGCAACACATAAAATTTTAACATTGTTCTAATCCCTAATTTTTCAAAAAAACGTCCCTCGACAGACTCCGTAATATTGATCTCTCCACCGGCTGATCGTACTCTAAAAGGGTTCTTTATGCGCTTGGTCGGTTGTCTGATATTTGGGCTAATGAAGTTTTTATTCGCCCCTGTGTCGACAAGAAACTTCAAGACCGACCCATCCCCCGTAACATATTCTATGTATGGTACGCTGGATGGCCCCTTGTCATAAAATTTATTTCATCACAAGCAGCTTCTCCTACAGCCTCTTCCGCAGCAGCGGTGTATTCTTCTAGATCGACTTCATCCTCGACCTCTATGTTATAAAGGCGTTGCTGCTTGTTAGGATAATTATCGGAGGTTGCCTTACGCTTAAATGGGTTTTGAGATTTTGGACGGTTCATATAATTAACCTGTTTGCTTTGAACAGTCCGATCCCAGTCCATTTTCTCTAAGGGTTTTGGTCCAGGCTTTGGTGGAGAACCACTTCCATGAGGAGAGCTCCAGTTAAACCGATTGTTTTTGTCTGTAGGATTTAGCTGAGGCTTCCTCGAAGGCAAATAAGGTTTAAACTCTAAACTCTTAAAATTCTGGTTTATTGGGGCTGTAATTGTATTTGAATAGGAAGAGGGGTGAACAGAATTGTTCCGGTAGTTGAGATTTTGTATCTCCAAGCATGCGGAATAAGCCTCGGGGAGGGTTTTGGGTCTCTGAATCATGAGCATTCGTGATATATCGCCGTTAAGGCAACGCACGAATACATCCAGTGCCCTATTCCGGTATGTTTCTACCAACGCTCTTATCGTCTCTTCACTATAAGACTCGGTTTTTATCTTATTAACCATCAATGATAATTGACTTGACTATCTCATAGTCCTTAAGGATCCCCGCCACAGCGTGTATCCACGATACATACTGTGTTGGATTTCCATTAAAGGCCTGCAGCTCCTTTACGCAGTCGGGTAATTAACTGATTTCCCTAAGCTCAGCCTCCGTTTGTGGAGGACTGAGGACACAACTACTTTTGATACTATTGTCCGCAGCTGCTATAGGAGCAACTGCCGCAGTTGCCTTATCTTCGACAACTTGTAGCCTCCTCTCAAAACCCTTTAGTTGACTGATTAGGTTGCTAACAGCCCCAGTCAGTTCAACGATATTTTGGGTGACGGTCCATTTTAGAGATACAAATATTGTTTTTTGCTTAAAGTGAAGGAAAAGGTTTACCTTAGTAACAAGCGTATTTTTTAAATTCAATATTCTTTTTTCTTTTTTTTGCACAATTTTCGCACAATTTTAAATTATTATTATATTATTATTTCACCTCAACCGCCTCAGGCGATTATGCACTTTTGAATATACCTTTTGTATCAATGCACCTTTTTTTATATTTTTTCACCACAGCACTTGCAAAAAGATTTATTTCGAGCACAGCACAAGCAACACTATAGACTTAGCTTTACACTTTTTTTTGAGTTGTTTTTTTCTTTCACTTATAGCAGCTTCATCATTCGTATATATATGTATATAGTTATTGTAAAAAATTCTTTCAAGTTCGTTCAGTAACGTTATTCTCGAATTTCTGTAAAAATTTAAATTCGTTAATTTACTATTCTTAGAGAACCGGTATTTCTTGGGGGGTTGCCGTGTTAGTCCCGTTTAGTTTAACTTAATAAACCTACTAATGGCACGACCAACTCCACCCTCGCATCCCTTAGCGTTTAAGGATATTCGCCTGTTCCCATGGGTATGCGAAGGTTTTATGCTCAAGGTACCCAAAAAAATCTACTGTGTTCCCATGGGTACAGTGACGTTCACTCCGAAGGAGCGTATTGGCCTGCCATAGATCCTTCAGCAAAAAGAACAGGAAATGAATACCGGTCCCTGCTCGGGCGCCAGTTAAAGATATCCTTTTTGAGGATATCAAAAAAAACGCAAACGCCGGCCCTGAGGGCCGGCCCAACGGTTCGACTTACTATTTATGTGAAATGAAAAACGACCTGATACACGTTATAAGAATATATTTAGGAACAACCGTTCAATCCTAATCTCTAACAAACACTAAATTCTAATAATGTAATAAAATGTAATCATACTCCGCATATGCAATATGCAGTATCAGCATTTCCCACCAATGGGAACAACGGATGAAGATCGTATTCCTTATTTGCCCAACACAGTGCATTTACCTCGTAGTCGTATGCACTAATATGCTACATCAGCATATACGTGGGAAATGCCCCGTGTTAACTTAGAATTAAAAGAAAAAGATTTTAAAAATATACCTAAAGAATACAAAAAACATCATAAAAACAAAACATTTTAAATAAAAATGGAATTTAGCTCTTCGACACTAAAAGTGCCCCTTTTTGAAACCTGTTTTGGCGGTTTAATAGACCCCATTACATCGCTCCAAGTGTAAGTCAATTCATCTTTTTGAGAGAGCCACTTCCAAAGTTTCGAAGATCTGCGCATAGAGTTGATTGTGACCGTATTTTCGTCGAATGCCACAATTTCCCCGCGGTATATTTGTCCCTCATATAGAAATGCAACAAATTTGCCTACTTCTCGGACATCTTTCTCGAAAGTGACTTCATTGTGATTTTCGATTTCAGATCTGCTCTCTATAAAGTTGATAAATCGGTTCTCATCTTCGTCTTCGTTAATAATATCCTCGAAGTTTATGTCTTGTAAAGAATCACCATCGAAATCCATGGCATTGTGTGATGTTGTGGGCTGATCGTCAACAGATTCCTGTTTGTGGAAGAAGTACTAGGGCTATCCTCATCATTCGCAATAGCAACTGAAACTTCCCCAGAAGCCGGGGCGTCTTCGGTGGCACAAACGCATTTTCCAGCTGGAATGTTAATTTTCTTCCTTCGGATTTTGACAGTTGATGTAACCTCTACCTTTCTCGACGCAAGAGATTCAAGAAAAGCTGACTGCACTTCACTTTCATTGCAACTATTTCTCGGAATACGGCTTAAGACTTCTTCGACATTCAGAGGAAATATACCGCATTTCTTAAACCCAGATTTCAAGTTACCTCTAGCGTTTTCATCAGTTATTTTCATAAGTTTTGACGGAAAGTTCTCCTTTGGACGTTGGTATGACGTATTCTTTCGGGAGTCTCCTTCTTTTCTGCCAAAACCTTTCGCCAAGCTATTTTTAATGGCCGAAAAAATGCAACATCTAGCGGCTGTGTCAAATGCGTGCTATTAGGTGGAAGACATATTTAGTGGACCTTGTTTTCTCGACACATTTGAAGAGCAGTTATGTATGTGTGATGATAGATAGAATCACAGATTAGATTTTACCTTCAAGTTTTTTAAGTCTGGTATCATTTGAAATTGAAGCCAGTCTGTAAATATTTGAGCAGCAAACAATCCAGATGTGCTCACATTATAGCGGCAGCCTTTGGGTCCACGTCCATGTCGTCCACATTTTAGATGACCTGTAAACTACGTATGGAGACATTAGTTCTTCTGCCGCATTGCCACAAAAAACTACAGACACAGACGTTTTGGAAGCGTTCCTAACAACCTCTGGATATTTACATCCCTTTTTAACAATTACCTTTTTCTTTCCAGGGTCATCTGTAAGATTTGTCTCGTCGAAGTTCCAGATATTTGTTGGAGGCACGTCCTTTGTTTCATATGCCAAGTTCTCAAGAAAACTTCGTAGCATTGGTTCATCCAAAGCCGCTCCAGTACGTTTGATATTCTCTGCAAAATGCACGGAAATATCCGAGTGTCTAGCGATAAAAGCTTTTGTCCAGTCTAGGACAGGAAAATTATTGCTAAATATTTTCACTGTCCGCCCACAGCGGTTTAGGTAGTTTTGAATGATGTGCCGCAATTCGACAATATTTATGGGAAATCCATATTTCGCCAAAGAAAGTAAACATTCGACAAATTTCGCCTCTTCTTCTGAATTGAAAATAGGTTGTTTTCCAGGCCTCTGGAAGTGTCTACCATTGAGTTTGTTTAAGATTTTCCTCCTTGGAATGCTATACTTTTCCTCCGCCTTCGTGTGAGAAATTTCGCATCTTCTTATTTCTTCCAGACATTTTTGTAGGAAATCGTCCTATAATCGGCGTACCTTCTTGCTCCCAAAATCCTTCTGTAGTTCCTTGGCATATCTAGTTAAATTAAGTATAATAAATTTAAATACATATAAAAACATAAAAATACAGTAACCATCACTTTTTTATGTTTTTGCTCCTGGGGCAAAGTAACCCAAAAATCGAAAAAAAACTACATGGTTACAAAAAAAAATCTAATAAATATTATTTATTAATTAAAGAAACAAATGGCATATGTAAAGTATTAACAAAACAATATTATAAATAGAAAATCGGTACTTCATTCAGACTCACACAACTGTTTTTATAGACTAAATTTTGCACTTGCAAAATTATACAAATTTGCTTACTGAACTTCACAGGTCGATTACTTTTCACTAACTGCAGGTAGACGATCGGTTGCAACACGTGCCAGATGCATATGTATCTGTGTACAATTCGGTAGGTTCCGTTTAAGGAATGTAACATGTCTGAACGAGAATAAAGAAACAAACTCTTCGTCAGTAGCGCAAAGTAACCCCTGCTTTGGCAAAGTAACCCCGTTTTACAGTACCTCTGTAATAAAATTCAAACTAATCAATCAGCAATTTATTCTGTCTATCAAAACGTTTGTCGTTTTATTTTTGTTTAAAATAAATAATAACTTCACAGAGCATAATGGGCTTCAAACATTCAAAATCATGAAAAAGAGCTACATATCCCTAATATACTTACAAATATACATAGTACGTATCGCTCCTTCTAGGAACTTACAAACAATTCAAACATCAATATCAAAATACACATTAATTCCCTTACATGCTATTTTATAAAATAAATTAAAAAATGTCAAAAATGTAATGAATTAAAATTTAATATTATATTATTTTTCAACTGTCTAACTACCTTCCATACATATACTATAAAATAATCCACCCTACCAAAGTTTTACATTTTGTATTATGTACCCAAGATATACAGAAAACAAGGTACTGCGCATGTCGTTATCCTATCTCTCTCTTTCGTGTGACGTCACTCGAATTCCATTTGTTGAAGTGAGTGCAAACTTCAATATAAAAGTACTTCCTTAATTCGTTGCAATTCTACACCAAAATTAACTCATTCTGCATTAAAGATTTATATATTCCCAAATTCATTTTAATATACATAAAAGTTAATGTCAAAAGATGTAGATTGCAATAAGAACTCATCACAACGATTAAATGCAACACCTTCAACTTACCTATTCATTTCATCGTACACTCATTTAAAAAAAGTACAATTTACTATATTATATGTAACTTTAAGAACAGATTTTATTTAATTTTCTTTTAAGTTGATCTTTTTTCTTCTTGTTTATTATATTTTTATTTTGAACTCTGATTCTAAAATACATCTTACAGCGAAAAAAAGTTTTTATAATTTCGGAGTCCAAAGAGCAGTCGGCTGCTAAAAAAAATAATTTTTTTATGTAATTGTTAGATGGTTCGAGATCGTATTCTTCTTGGGTATTGTTAAATTTGTTGAAAATAGAATCTAATTTCTTCAGTTGCATAACAAAGGATTCGTTTGGCTTCTGAAGACCCCCTTCATTGATTATATTTGTCCATGTCAAACCTCTGTTATCTTCTTTATCAGCAAGAAATTCTATATTTGGAATTTTCGATTTAAAACGTTTTAAAAGGTATCCAGCAAGGTACTCCAAAGCATCGTACTTTACATCTGACATTTCTTTTTCATTGTTTGAAACAGTAAGGCTATTGTTGTCTTCATTTACTATCTCAGAATCAGACAAAATTGATAAAAGTTCTGACGTAAGCAGAGTGCTTTCCTGGTCCTGATCCACGTTCACCGAATCATTGTTAAGGTCAACACCCATTTGAACTTCTTCTCCATTAAATGATTACGTTTGAAGAGTCTGATATAATGCCTTCATTTCGACCTAGTAAATAGGAACGTAAACGGTATTTGAATTCAAGTGAACTTGGGTGGTCGTAAAGTCCACCTTTGGCACGTATCACTCCAAAAAACATTTCCAAGAGATCCTGGTTAAGCCGGTAAATAAGGATATAAGAAACATCTTGCGATTCCTTCAGGTAATCAAATAGCATAATTAAAGACCTTATGCTCATTAAAATTCCTTGCTGGAAAGGGAGCAACCCAGCTTTTTTTCCGAATCGCATCCTTAGCACAATGCTTTCCATTTTAGATAGGATTTCTTTTTGCAAATCAATTTCAAGTCCATAAGCCGCTTTTTTTGGTCTTGAATCTGCTCTTGGAGCTTTTGAATTAAAAATGTCGAACCACGCATCAATCTGCATTAAAAAATAACATATTTATATTAAAATTACATGTAAGAAAGTACCATGACTTACAGTATTGATTAGCTCCGATAGTTCTTGCCAATTAGGAGCTTTTAGAATAACTAACATTCCCATTCGATTTAAAGCGCACGAATTTGTATGCGAAAAGAATTGAGTTGCGTATTTTACCTGTAAAAAAAATTTTAATTAGAAAAAAAATAAATAACTAAATAGGTATTACCTTTTGCCTCTTGCTGCGTTTAACAGTTAAATGTTCTGATGAAAGCTTAGGTGCAATTTTCAAATCGATTTTGTCATTTTCAAGAATCTCAATCAACGGAGCGTGTGTCAAGTGCTTGTTATCAATGAAGATTCCCTCATCAAGGAAATGATTCCGAAGCAATTTAACCATATGGGGAACGTCAGCAAATATAAATTCCTTTTCGTTATGTTCTGTTGGGTGTTGAATATACGGCTTGTTTTCCTTAACTCCATACTCTCTCACCAAACCCTTGTTACCACCACCCATATCCATTGTTATTGCAACAACTTGATATCCAATGGAATATAAATTTGCAATTGTAGCGTCCATTAAAGACTTTGTTAGTTTTTTGTCATAGTTGTAGTAAAGTGGCTGCTTCCAATTGCTAAAAATCCCTCGTGTCATTATAACTTGCACATAGTTAACCGGCGAAAACAAAGTATCCGTTTTTTTTTCGTACTCGTAACAGGATCGAATCTTCATCTCATCTGCCATGAGCATGCAAACTTTATCACGCTGCGAGAGATTAGCATTCTTCATTAAATTGAAAACCGTGTTTAAAAACCAAGGATTGATATCAATTTTGGATGCCCATTTTTTCAACGTGATGACAGCAGGGAAGGGATAGCCTTTTTGTAGTAAAAATCGTAAGCTCTAGGGCCACTGGCATGGATTGCTATACATTTGGATATTTCGTCTATACTCCACTTAATCCGTATATTCTTTTTTCCAAGTTTTTTTTTTCTGTGTGGGAGTGAAAATTTGTGTTGCCATGCATTCTTGTTTAAGATTATAGTTTTCCCGCATTAGGGCCGTGATTTTTGAATTTTGGGAAATTTTTTCGTCCTCAAGCGTGATTATTTTTTGTTGAAGTTCTGCAATAGTATTCATTATATTCCTTGAGTCAAAAGCAGCTGCAACTTCAGGCCTAATGATTTGGAAATGGAATTTATCTAATATAAACAAGTTTTATGCTCTTGATTTTATGCTTCCATGCTGGGTTCAAGGTGCTCTTCTTCAGGGGAAATAGCACAGAGTTGGACTTCTTCAACAGGAGCGCTTTTCAGCAGAGCATCTATGCCCAAACATCGCTGTCGTTTTTCCAAGCGATCCATACGTTTGCTGTTTTGTTCTATTTCCTCTTTATTTGAAGAACTGGTGATTGGAAGATTTTCTGTTGGAAATGCGTCGGCTTTAAGTTTTTTACAACTTTTTGGCGAATATTTCAAAAGTTCGTGTTGCAAATTACGAATATATTGATCCCGAGTGAAATGATTTGAGCAAATGTAAGCCGTTTTCAAATTTATATTGTCTTTTCTGCCACATTTTCTTTTCCAAGCTTTTGCCACCATTAAATCTTTTGGAAAATGAAATAACTTCACAGCCACATTATTCACTTTATTTGTGTATTTTCTTTTTTTATTATTGTTTGTAGAACAACCAAAAACAGAACAAAATGCCATATTTATTTATTTAACCAAATAATTTTTCAAAACACAACATACGCGGTTAAACTCACAAGCGAAAATAAAGGAAGAAAAGCGCAGCTGTCTGTCGACAGTAATTCTGATGACGTACATGAGCAGAAGATACACAAAATATTGCGCGGGAATATATTACCTTTCTATTCTGTATATCTTGTTATGTACCTATCTATGAAATAAAACTCAAGCATAATATTTTTTTTAAAAAAGGGGAGACATTAGCAGAAATTATAGGTTATTTCATACATGATCGTCTATATGAACTTATATTATACTTACACTTTTATGAATATTCCCTCCCGAAACGATTGTGACTTAACGACTTAAAATTACTTACACCTAATTTCTAATGTATGTATATCCTCATAAAGACAAATAAGAAACAAACCAACTTTAGTATTCTTTATCAAATGCATAGTGAGTTTAGAAGAAATATCCATTGCGGAAATGGAATCAATTCAAGTCCCTAGTACCTACCTATTTTTGTGATTGATTGTAGACATCAGAATGACAAATAGTGAAAACAGGAATCGTTTGAAAATTAAAACAGCTATTATACAACTAGCAAATGCCACTTCATACTCATACCATCGGTGGACTTTAAGCATTTACAAATATCAGCTAAAAGGTAAGCTGTAAGCGAAATCATCATGGTTTGATCAAGACGTCAACATAATTCTCTAATAAATATTTTTGAAGTATAAATGTAACCTGATCAAATGAAAACATATAAAAAAGTACAAGACATGTTTTTGTTAAATATATCACCAAATTAAGTTTAAATTGTTCTGGTTTATATTCATGTTATAATCATATAAATACACTGTCTAATAGAACTTGAAAATGCAGTATAAACAAGACAAAAAAAGAACAGACATATAAATAAAAATGGATTGATGAAATCTTGATAAAAGCAGGAAAATAAATACATAAAAAGTATAAGCATAAATTGATAAAAGAAAAACAATCGTTTGATACTATTTGTCACCGCCCTCGTTGGATGTGTAATCGTTCTTCGCCTAACGTTTCTCGTCAAAGATTGTTGTGAAAATCAACTAGAAGATTTCATTGGAGTTTAACTTTGGACGATCTTTTTCCAAAAAAAATTCATCTCTACTAATAACTAGTTGCTTGGTGTTCAGGTCAAAGAGGCGATATTGTTTTGTTTCGTCAAAATATCATGTGAATTGGATCACATCAGAGCATAACATGCTATACCGACTTTATAACAAAATATTACTAAATTGTTAATTCAATAAAATCCGTTATAATTATATAGCAAACTTTGATATTTTGATCTAGAATCAAATCATCAAATCCAAATTCCATAAGACATATAAAATCCATCCATATAATGGGTAGGAAATGATACATGTTACATTTAATCACGTAAGTAAGGAAGAGTAGTGGTATTTCATTGTTCTACACCTCTTATGTCTCCTTACACTGCCATACTAGAGTCAGGCCAACAGGGTCTTCTTTCTCCGCTAATTATTCCAAGCCCATTCCCTTGGATGTGGTTTCGATAGATAGTAGATAGGGACAGATATAGTAATAGCTTTAGTTGGACGCCTAGCCGAAGCCTTAAATTCCAACGTGGACCTATCCACCATAACGGATCGCGATAAATGGGCACAGGACGAACCCCTAACGTCATTTCATCTTTATTTCAAGTTTATGGATAATAAAGAAGGGGTGGTAAACCAGCACCTGTCCACCCCAAACTTTATTCTTATATCCATTTGCCTTCCATAATGACTACTGTAATGGCAAACGAAGAAGAAAACAAACTATAACAAGCAAAGTTGAGAGGTACAGCATCAGACATTTGCACGGTAGGAAACGCGATCGTACAGTGAAGTTTTGATTAAATAAAAAGAAAAAAAAATTAGATTAGTTCTCAAAGTAGAAGGTCTCATGCAATTACCTATGTACATGTGTATACTATGTAGTTATTTTCTATTTCGTGTATAAAAGTGCGCGACTATTTTAGACGAAAAAAAATATAAAAGAAAACAGTAATAACAGTACAATTCTCGTATGGCAAGCACTGGTTCCGTTTTGCTTTATAGCAATACCGACTGCAAAAATGCAATGCGAATAGACAAGTGGTGGTGTATCGTTGAAATAAACTCCACAGAATAAAATTTGTTTTTCGAGTGCAAATAATCAAAGCCATATTGAAATACATCTCATAAATTTTTTTCGTATGCGAGTAGTCGTAGTACAGTACATCTCATTTTCGAATCGAATAACAAAACGAGAACAAAAAAGTGTACAACCAACGATTTTATCTCTAATCTGCGTGTATGTCCCGTTTTATGTTGGCCATTTCCATTGTACAAACCAGTAAAACTTAAAAGTAATAAAGAAAAAAAAGGAAAGAAAAAAACCCTTTTTAACTTACGCTGCTGACTGTTTAATGCAATAGTGGTGGGATTCCTGTGTGCTACTTTCCTTGCGGGTTGTGAAAGCTTAATCCGAAGCGGCCTAATTCCACCAGCGCTGTCAACGTGCTATTACCCTTCCGAATTATATGTAGGAAACACAAAACAAAGAAGTAAAAAGGAAAAAAAAACATTAATTGTTAGTAGTCTTATTTTTGCTTTGCTGTAATAATTACCGAGTGCGCACCTTCTCTTTGTATATCTCCTAAATTCATTTTGCTACCACGCCAGCCGATGAAGTGTTGGCGGACGATCGTCCCTGTGGCGTCGTTTGCGCCGACGGAGTGGATGCCGATATAAATTAAGCGGATCAATCGTGCCTGTGGCACCGTTTGCGCCGACTCCCGTTTAATTTCTTTATTGGTTCTTACCCTAAGCAACGAGCTCGTTTTCTCGTTTTGTGTTGCCTTCGATTTTATTTCTTTCTTAAAACCATTTTTGCTGTATTCTTTAATTTTCTTTTAATTTTAACCCTTTTACTTTGCTTAGCAAGAAAGAACACGACTCAATTATTTACTTTATTTTAATTTATTTCCTTTTTTTGTTCAATCAAAAAATGACCTTTACTCTGGCCGATGGTTAAACGAAAATTACAAAGTCTATTTTCACATGGGCGGATATACCGAAAAAATACATAGAATTCTTTTTTTTTGTTTTTAAGTTGGCTGCCATCCAGGATTGTAGCAGATCATGGGTGCTGCCAAATATATGCTTAAGTGCAGTAGCACAGTTTAAATGATTCTAACTACAATCGTGGATGACACGAACACATTTAATAACTAGATACTCGGATCCCATCATCGCAGACCTGGCGTTGTAGATTTTCGACGTTCAAAATAACGAGGTAAGATGTACATGGTAACTTTATTTTCTCTGCGCTTATTGGGCATATGAGCCGCTCGGCAAATAAAACTTAAATTCATTCAAACTAAAACTTAAAAACTATTTCAAACTGATATACTTGATTTAAACTTACAAAACTATTAAAATTTATATAAAACCTAGAAAGCTATTTACAAATTGATATACTTGATTTAAACTTAAATACATTCGCACTATAACTTACAAACTATTAAAATTAATATACAAAATTAAAGCTTAAATTCATTTCCGGATCCTCTAAAATGAATCATTTACGCACTTACCTTGACTAACAATAAAGAAACTAAAATTAATTGGTAAACCAGTTTTAGTGTTTCTCATTTGCGATGGGGGAGGGAGGAGTAGGGGCAGAACAGTAAAATCACAGGGTTCACAAGTGGGTGTTGATAAATAAGTTCGCGTTCCAACACAAGGCAGGGCGGTTGAAGACGCGGGGAGGACTACCATCTGTTCCTCTGGAGGGTTGTTACAAACTTTTTCCTCTTGATGTTTTTTTTTGTAGTATTAAAATAAGTGCATGCATTCATTTTTTTTTGTGTGGATAAATACCGCAGTCTGTGAGCAAGATCCCACGACACCGGCGAGCTGAGCCCGATGAATCCTAAGGCATGCACGCGCTCAGAAGGCTGTGGTACTCCTTTCCCTTCATCAAACCCGGTCCTATCCAAACTCCTTTTCCAAGAAAAAAATTTTTTTAACCTCTTCTTAATTCACCAATCCAGTACAAAATCGGAGACCATTCCATTACACTACATGAGTCCCTATTTATTAATCACTTGCATGTTAATTAAAACCATAGGTGATGAGGATCTTTTACGTACCGAATTTTGGTATTTTTTTCTTTGCCGAAGCCCAGGAAAGATAATCCTGACCTTTTGATGCAACATCCAGGAACAGGCAATCCTTAGTGATTCAAGATCACTATTTCATTATTCCATTTACATTATTCTCTTTCGGGACCAGCCCAAGGCTTATAATCACCAAGATCACCATGTGATACGAAAGTATCACCATCACATAATGTGGATCCACAATGGGATATACCCATAGTGGCCACATATCACTTAGGTCTTTTGCTTCGTTCTTATATACTCATAAATTTGCTAATGGTGCCTCTCAGACCGATTGGCCTGGTTTGCACTCCACACCTTCCTTAGATGAATAATTTTGTTATCCTCGCATTAATTATGATTGGAATATTTTGAGCGAAATTAAATATTCTTAATCCGCCGTATTTTATTGGTGCGTGAAAAATGCTGTTGTGGCACCTGGAATTTAGGTGTATGAAAGTCCTTGAAGCTTTTCGGCTGTGTGCATCTACTTTCCTAAGGACTGTAACATTTATATTTGGCTTCTGGAGGTGAGCTATATACCTGGGGACGAGGTATTCCTTGAGAATTGATAGTTTTTGGTATGGCTTAAGAGGGCTCTCGAAATTCTCTGTTAAGTTCCTCGAACAAATTATTAAGGCCGAATGATGCGAGGCCTGTGGTGTTGAAAATCTCGCCCAGGTATTTAAAATTGCTTTGTGTATCGACCGATGGTATGGCCATCGCACCGGTCGTGAATAGTGTATTGGTATCGACACAAACATTTTTCATAGCTGGAACCGTTTTCAGGTCGAAGGAGGAGCATTTCTTTGCATTAATGCTTATGTACATAGACTTCAGAAAGTCTTTTGTTTTTTTGAGCATGCGTTTTTCGTCGTCTGGTGTCTCAGCAACCAGGATAAGGTCGTCCACATCGGCAAGACAGGTGATGTGTTTCTTGTCTATTTTTATGCCGGAAAAATCTTCATCAAGCGAGGTGATAAGTTCGTCCATGAAGATGTTAAAATGGACGGGCGACGTCTCGAAGTATTGGTACTGTGCCGACCGATCTTCCGTTGCAGGAGATGGAAGTACTGCTGTCCGTGAACCACGCCTCAACCAGTTTCATATATTTTCCGTCAACTTTCGTTCTTCTGAGGGCACGTAGTATGGCGTTGTGCGGCACGGAGTCGAATGCGGCTGCCAGATCGAGGCAGATTAAGGTCAGCGGCTTGCCTTTGATTCTATGATGCTTGACGAGGCCGACCATGTGTTTGGAAAGCAGCCGTCGATGGGCGTGAAACCCCGCTGATTCTTCTGTAATTCGATGTTATTGAGTATCTTTGCTATGATTCGGTTGAATACTCGGAGAATTATTGAAGAGATGGTGATAGGCCTTCAGTTTTTGGGATTTTCCAGTTGTGTTGTAGTCTTGGGGATTATAGATGTAAAATTCAATTTTAGGCCGGGTGGAAGATCCTCTGCAAGAAGGAGGGAATTGAACAACAGCGTTAATTTTTGCGCGGGCAATTATTTTAGTTTTGATTTTGTTATGCCGTCTGGACCAGGCGAGTTTGATTTAGAGAGTTTATATGTGACTCGACTTCTTCTCTTGTGAATGGATGGGATATCACGGTTTTATTGTAGCGAGAGCAGTGTGCTTCGGGTAAGCCGGTCTCGGCATATCAGCCAAAAGTGCTTCGAAATTTGACCTAAAATGATCCGTAAAAATTTTAAATTTACTACCGTACAAATACGGTCGAAAATAACTAATTGACCACATAATAGCCAAAAATTTTTTGTCAGTGGCAGAGTAATTGATTTCATGCTTGTTCAACGTTCTGGAGGCAAAACAGATCGGATGTCCTTCTTGAGACAAAACTGCTCCTAATGCATATTTCGATGCATCGGTTGTCAATTGAAATTGTTTCTTAAAATCTGGGAATCTTAAAATTGGGTGAAAGCTTATAAGGCTTTTAAGTTTCTCAAAAGCTGCTACATAATTCGGATCTGTAGTCTTAAGCTTGGTATCTTTCTTGAGATACTTTGTCATAGGCTGTGCAATTTTAGCGTAGTCTTTTATGAATTTTCTATAAAATCCACTATCAAAGGACTTGAATATTTGGATCTACTTTTTCGTATTATTCCCTGGGCTTCCATTTCAGCTATTTGTTTTCTAACTTCTTCCTCATGTTTTGGAGGATAACGATATAATTTTGCATTTACTTGAGAATCTGTAGTAGTCTTTATTTCATGTTTTATGACTGGAGTACTTGTTAGCTTGTCTCCTTCTTGAAAAAATAAATTTGTAAATCTATGTAAAATTCTGGTTATAGCTATATACTCTTCTTTGTTTAAGTGGTCAAGTTTAAGTTTGTCAATTATGTTACCTTTGTTTATTGTGTCTAGTGTATAGATTTCGTCATAACTGTATGGTTTCCCTAGTAATTGTATAGTCTGTTCATTAAGTGATATGATGCCTGATTCTAAATCTATTAGGGTATTTAGTTTGTTAAGTATGTCAATACCAATTATAAATTGATAACGTCTATTTGGTAAATTTTTAACTTTCCATCTAACACAAGTTCCTTTAGGCAACTTTAGCTCGTCAGGTGTTGGTGTATGTGCTTCGTATTCAATCGCATCATTACCATTTACTGTGGTAAAACGTATTGGTTTTATTTTAACTGTTTTAAAATCTTTAATTTTTTCATCAATAGTACTAAGGGTGGACCCTGTATCAATAAGAGCTAAATATTTTTTCTTATTTATAGTGATTTCTATTGTTGGTAAATCTTCCGAGGCTAATTGATAAAAAAACTCAACATTATTAACCTCATTTTCGACCTCTGCCTCTTTTTCTATATTTCCTACCTCCATTGGTTCTTGTTAACCAGAATAAGAATTAGTATTATTAACTGTATTTCTATTTTGTTGTTGAGATCGAATTTGTCCTGAATTTCCGATATTATTAGAATTATAGAAATAACCTGAATTTTTTCGACTCTGACTATAATAGTTTCCAGAATTTCTTCTATTTGAATGATTATTACTTTGATAATAATTATAATTTTGGTTCCTAGTCTGACCTGAATTATTATAATATTGGTTTCTAAATTGCCCTGAATTATCATTTTGTCGTCTACCATTTTGGTTTCCAGAATAACTTAAATTATTATATTGTAGAAAATTCTATTCGCGGCGATTTTGGCCCGAATTTCCATAACTATTATAATTTTCTGGGTTATATGTTGTATGCGTCTATCACTATGAAAATTATTAATTTGACCTGAACTTCTTTGATTTCTACTTGATCGATTAACCATTTTATTTGCACTATTTTTCTTAAACTCATTCCTAATACAAATATCTTCAAATCTTCGTTTTATCATTATTTCAAAAATTTTATTTAAATCTTTTTCTTCATAAATCTTATCAAGTAAAATTCCTTGACACATGTCTTTGATTATATTAACTAACATTGTATTTACAGTACTTAGATCAACGGCTCTATCACCTTTATAATATTCTTTTAATTCATCACATTTGTATTTAATATTTTGTGTTTCTAATAATAATTCACTTACAGTATTTACTTTTAAGTTGTGGATGGTTCTGTATATTTCGCTGGGCTCCACATCTGGTCTGTAATGTAGTTTCAGTTGCCTCTTTATATCCTCCCAATTCTCCGGGTCTGGTATGTTGATAAGTATCTGCTTGGCTCTGCCTTGTATCCTCTCGTTGTATATTGTTCTAATCATATATTTTTTTAAAGATGTACTGGTTACGTCCGCAATGTAGTATTCTACATTTTTCACAAAACTATTTATAGTGACATCACTGGTTCCAGTAAAGGTTGCCATATGCGTAATCTCACGTAATACTCTCTCTCGGTCTAGCCTAGCTACTTCTCTTGCTGGAAGAGCCTGGAAGGCATTATTCAGTTGCTCTAGTTGTTGTTCACGTAATCTTAGTTGTTGTTGGAGTTCATTGTTCTGTTCTTCCATCTCGATGTCCTTTATATTTCTGCTTATGTCGAATTTATGTAGTTTTTTGCTTCTTGTTAACATAAACACCCACACTTTCTTTATTTCCGCTCCAGTTCTTATCTATTCAAATACTATCACTGAATCATTAATCTTTTTCGTTTTATTTGGAGATTCGTATCACTGGACTGCAAATTTATGTTTCAATGCAATCCTACCGACTGCGCCATTTATGTTTATTTCTCTTCGCGAGAAGTTTTAAACAAAAAACAATTTTCTCTTTAGAGAAAATAAACACTTTATTTGAAATTATTATACATTAATTTTACCGAACAGAAATTACGTCTTTTCACGACCGATTATTAAAATGAACTCTTTTTGGAAATCTTTCAAGGTACCCTTCAATAGAATATTCATAAAGTCTTTTGTAAGCCAAATGACTTACCTAATTTTAACTAGTGTATTCATGTTAAATTGTCTGCTCCGTGAAGGAATGTGCAAACTGCAACATGTTTTGTGGGAACAATAATTATGAAAGATTTGAAATTGTATTAAAGGTATCCGTTAACCGGATATCTAAAATTGATGGGGTAGAGTGTGTCTTATACATAACTCGCGTACTCGTCACCGATACGAAGCCATCAGTCAAACATGATCCATTCACCAACAAAAAAAAGGAAAACCAAAACTCACCTGAATTAATACCCGTTATTTTCACACACGCGCATAATTTGAACCGCGCTTAATTAATTAATTATTAAATTAATATACAAGCCACAAAAAATAAAATATCGAAATAATGTGTTTTTTTCATGTAAAATGTAAATGAGATGGGCCGATAACACACCTCAAGAAGTTATCGATTGAAGGTGATGCCAAAATCTAAATATTCAACACGAAAGTATAAACGTGAACTGGTCAGAAATTTAATCTACACGGTGAAGTTGTATCCTCTTGCGAGGCCGGATAATGTACGGGAGTACCAGCAGACTGCTAATGAAAATATACCTACGTGTAAACATGGAAAGCCACGCAACGCAACACAACGTTAGTACAATCCACAAGAAAATTAATTTCATCGATATACCAATCGAATGTACATTAGGTCACAAGACTAATTAAATTTATAATGAGTTTTAACAAAGAAAGTTGTTGATTTTTATTTTGCATTTTTTTTAAAATAATTTTTAAATAAAAGTTAGACATTTACAGCAACAAACGCGTCTAACTCGTACTCCAACTGCGCCCTTCGGTTGTTATCGAACGATTTTCTGTTCTCCTTCTGAATTGACGCATTGTTCTGCCAGACCTCTCTCATTGAGTCTCTTTCCTTCTGCAGTTATTGTATTATGGCCTCGGCCAACTATTCTCGCATATCTGGTTAATCGGGAACACACATCACTAGACTAGTTAGTATTCGGAACGGGATATACTTCGTGCTCCTCGGTGGTGAGTTGTTTAACAGCTGCTGCACTCGGTCAACGTGCTTATACCAGCTCGTCGCATTACCCAAGCAAGTCTTTGTCAACATAGTCACAATGGTTTTGAGGATCCTCTCGACCTGGCCCTTACCGCGTGGCACACCTGTGCAATTGGTAGGTGTATGATGTTTTCTTCTACGCAGTATCTAGCAAATAACGATTTTCTGTTCTCCTTCTGAATTGACGCATTATTCTGCCAGACCTCTCTCATTGAGCCTCTTTCCTTCTGCAGTTCTTGTATTATGGCCTCGGCCAACTATTCTCCCATATCTGGTTAATCGGGAATGCACATCACTAGACTAGTTAGTATTCGGAACGGGATATACTTCGTGCTCCTCGGTGGTGAGTTGTTTAACAGCTGCTGCACTCGGTCAACGTGCTTATACCAGCTCGTCGCATTACCCAAGCAAGTCTTCGTCAACATAGTCACAATGATTTTGTGGATCCTCTCGACCTGCCCTTACCGCGTGGCACACCTGTGCAATTGGTGGGTGTATGATGTTTTCTTCTACGCAGTATCTAGCAAATGCTGCTAAAGTAAAAGTTGTACCTCGGTCGGATATAATTCGCCGAGGATTAGAACCACTGCCTTCGAAATGTGACAACGAATCTTCGATGTCGCGCCAAGTGAAATTTCGCATTCTCAATGCCAACCATCGTGCCCAGCTTCCTCGAACATTTCGGCATCGTCCTCCTATTCCAAAGTGTTCCAAGAGCCGGTCCTGTAATGTTCTTTTTAGTCCCGTTGTCGTTAAGTTCAGTTCTAATAGTTTTTCCCTAAGTCCGTCAACAGTAGTATTCATTCTTCTGTCTGCGAGCGTTCGTCTTTGCGTCTTAGCCCTTCAACTTTTTAGGATCCAGGATTCCACGGAGGATTGCTTCGATGCATGGGAAATGGCATTGGCACGCTTGTCGTTGCACGGCTCAGCTCGTCGTGTGGGGTGGTTCTTGCCATTCCACCATGCACCTTCCTGCTCGACTAAACATTATTTGTTATCGTGCCTAAGGCTTACAAGATGAAAAGAAAAACGACACAAATTCAAGAACTCTGACGATATCTAAGAAAATGAAAGCTTGGTGTTTCGAACTTAAAACAAATTTAAAGTTAAATCAAAAATAAATGTACCTAAAGAAACTAACCTAACTAAACTATTGCCTTCACCAAAAAAAAGGATTAAAAAAACTTAATGAATGTAATTAAAAAAAATAAAAAAAATAGTAAAAAGAAATAAAATAAAGGAAAAACAAAATTGAGTAAAAAAATAAAGAAAAAGAAAAGAAAAATAAAAAAAATGTAAATGTATAAAAAAAAAACATAAATAAATCCTAAACTAAACCCTACACCAAAGGAAAACTGTCTAAAGCACCTCACTTTTTCTTTTCTAGTTACTGTCACACCGAACTACCAACGCTCGTCTGGTGTTAGTGACGAAGGTCTGGCCAACCCACCCAAGTACCTTAAAGATACAACCTTCGCTATTTCCATGGCCTTATATTGCGGAAATAGCCCCTAAGTTGACCAACCAGTCACAACCTAGTCCGTATCGTGAATTGTCAGTCACGTCCTCTAACCCATTAGAAAATATCAGGACGGCTTTACCAAGCCTCCACACACCATTAACTATGAAATTAGAATACCATTCTTGTTTCTTTATAAAATAATTCAAATTATAATTTTATTTACTATGAAATTCATTTAGATTTAATAAAAATCAAATTATGAAAATTGGGCTCTCCAATTGCCAATCAATTTTGTCGTTAAAAAAATATATAAAAATCTGATTATACAAATTGAATGTATCAAAAAAAAAAGGTAAATATTGATATTAAAACTTTCCTTGGAAGATATCTTTTGCTATATAAAAAAACAATTAAAAGTGGGTACTCACGGTTGTTCTGGTCCCTCGACGTACCGCCGGCAGCACGATGAAGAACTGATGCTGTATATTTTATTTTAAGTACCCTTGTTTTTGTTGATGTCTTTCTTGCTGTTAGTTTTGTTCATATAAAAAAAAACTCTTCCCGAATTCAAGAAAAACTAAGACTGAATAAAAAATTTTTTTTGTTTTGAACTACTTTTAGGACCTAATTTTACAGTGTTACAATTTACGTTAATTTTAAAAATGAATAAAAAAATTCTAATTTTTCGTTAACTTCACTTTTCCGCTGTTTTTTTTCCCTTGCTCTGCCTATACTTTTTTTTATATGATATATATATATATACGTATATGTACTATATGTAGGACTTCGGTATTTGTGCATCCAAAACTATTTCCTTTGTTTCTTTACTGAAAGGAATGTTTTCATCTCTAGAGGATGCCTTGGTAAAGATGAAGGTATGTACACCGAAATAATGTCAATAATTAGGCAGAGGCTTAGGCTCCTACAGCTACAAATCTAGCCTAACCATCTGCTACTGGGTTGAATATATTCACGAAGGTTCTGTGAATTCTTCTTTCAAAATGGTTCCTACTCGGAAGAACTATCTCCAAATATATATTCTGATGTATTTTTTCTATTTATTTTCATTCACTTTCTTATTTTAAAGAAAAGGAATTTCTCACTTAAGTAAGACAAAGTTAAAATTTAAACAAATTAAGTTTAAAAATTTCAATAAGATTGAAAGAAAAATGGCCGTTAAAACTTCTTGCTTATACGATTTCAAATCAAACAATGACCATCCAATCCTTGAAGCTAATTCCTAGTCATTCTCCTATTAACTAAGTAAATAGTTACCATTATACGAGTACCTAAGCGAGACAACTATTTTTAAAGTTAATCACCCCCTTCATCAACGTCCATGAAATTGCACACACACATATACACTAACAATCCATCTATCTCAGTCTTAATTCTCTTCAACTATTCTAATTTAACTAATTCTAATTTAATTCTATTATTTATTCTAGCCAATCAATAAAATCCTATTATCTATCTCTGAACTAACAAAACTATCTTTGCCTACTATAATTTCCCTTTTAACAAAATTCCTTTACACTCATTAGTACTGTCTTGGACTCAAACCATACATAAGTTCACCAAAGTTCATTAAAGTTCATCCACTGGATGATCTAAACTGGTGAAAAGAGACAAAGCTACCTTCGCATGCGCAGAAGAAACCAGGAAGCTATGACAACAACAAAAATAACAAACATAATGTCAGAATGTAAACAAGACGATCAACGATGGAACAAAAATCTATTGGTGAGTATTAATTGTGAAATTTACATAAATTGTAAAGCATTTAATTAATATTTTTTTCCTATTATTTTATTTCCAGATTATCCCGAACATACATATTTATATTTGAGGTAAGTGTAGCGTGTGTGAAGTATCGAATTTGTATTGCAAAAATCGGGTGTGAAAGCATACGAGTTTTGCAAAATAAATTACATATGTACATACATACGTGTGGTATTTATGTAATTTATTCTGTTCTATACAATATTGATTTACTAATGAAATCTTTCTTTTCAGATTATTTGGAATAAATAAGACTAAATAAACACCACATCAACAAAAACAAAAAAAAATCTTAATCAACAGAAGGAAAACCTTCGTCGAGGGATGACAATGTAGTCGGTTGGTGTCGCGCCGCTGCGCGGCCGCGCTTACTGGGTAGGCACTATTGGCAGGTTGGCCCACGTAAAAAACTGAATGTGTTTGTATATATATAACCATTGAAATACCTATTAATCACACATAATATAATTCCTTTATTTTTTTTTTAATTTTAATTTTTTGTTAACTATGTACATAAGTTATAAAATGATTTTTTTTCTCCTTAATAAAAAAAAATTATGAATTTATGATGGCGTTCATTATTTGGTTTCTAATTCTAGCTCCCGCTGAGTTATTATTATTAGTATCTTGAATACTGTTTTCAACTTTGACATCGTCAGATAGATTCATTTCATCTGGAAGAATATCAGTTCCGTATCCGTAGTTGATTGAAATATTGTGCAGAGCTGAACACACGTTCACGATTTGGGTTCCTTTTTGAGGACTGTAATGCAGCTGTCGTGCGCTGAGTAGGCAACGAAAACGATTCTTCAAAACGCCAGTTGTTCTTTCAACTACATTTCTGGTCGATGAGTGCTTTGTATTGAAATTACTTTCAGGACTTCCTTCCTGTGTGGCCCTAAAAGGAGTTATTAAATAATGCTCGAGTGGGTATCCTGCATCACCTGTTTTTAAAAAAGTGAATATAATTAAAATTAAACATTAAAGTATTTAATATACTAATAGCCATGTATTTCTTTCACCGTTATTAAAATTATCTTCCAGCCTTTCCTTTATTTCACTTGAATTCCATACAAGTGCATCATGACTCGCTCCTGGATGCCTTGCATCATTTGTAACGAATGCGCATTTTATGATCACAAACCTTGAAATTGAATTGAAAAAAATATCTTTTCGGCAAAAATGCAAAAATACTCACTAGCATCGCATTGAGGCTATAGAAACCTGTTCTGTTGTAGTAAAAATGTTGTTCTTCTTTTTTGGGCGTGAAAATTCGTATATGTGTGCCATCTACACATCCAATGACGCCAGGAAATCCAGTCTTGTTAAAGAACCAAAGTTTTGCTTCAGATTTTTCCGCTTCAGTCATTTGAAATTGAATCCATTTAGGGCAAATATGAACTTCAATTATATCAATCATTTCTTTAAAAAACTTGCTGACTGTTGGTTGGGCTAAGCCCAAATTGAAATCATTTCCAGCGCCGCCGTGTTGATAACTTCCCTCTGCCAATATTCTTAAGGTGACTGCGAGCCAATATTCCAATATTTTTGGAACCGATGATGAACGTTGCCGAATCCTTGTTTTGTCACTTATTTCATCCAATAAATACTTAAATGCTTCCTTGGATAATCTAAAGTACTTTTTGAATCTGTTAAAGGGTACAAACATTTCATTTAACCCTCCAGTGGGCGCGTGATTAAAAGAAACACGAGCGGGCGCGTGGTCTACGATTGTAGACCATTTTATTTTGCCAGAAAAGGTATGTGGTAATGCGTTTTTAGTATTCAAATCCGAGTCAGGCTATAGAGGAACATATTATTTTCCATATTCATCACTTTAAAATAAACGGTTATTGATACACTGAAAAAAAAAATTCGTAAACAAAAATAATCCACTTTCTCAAAATTGTTTGTATTAATTTTTTATTAAAAAAAAATAATTAAGAAAAGTTTATAACAAAAAAAAAAAAAACATTGTGTGCATTAAAAAAATAACAAAATTTACTGGTTTCAAAAAATAGGAACATTGCATCACAAACAAAAAAGTTATAAAACTTCAAAAATCCATGTTTTTGGTGATCACATTTTTTTTCTTTAACAAAAAGAAATAAAAAAAAGTACAATAAACATAAAAATAAGTTACTTCATAAGTTATAAAACAAAAAAAATAATAATTTAAAAAACACAATCTGTGCAAAGACATTTAAGGTGGTCCTTACACGCAAATTTCCCGCATTTTGCGCATCTCACCCTTGAAGACTTATTCCTCTTTCGGGGACAAATTGCACAACGTCCAACATAGCTTCCAGATGTGGCAGGGATTGGAGGTTGAACAATTTCTCCAATTCCTAAAAGCGCAAGAGCTCTTTGGCGCATTACCCTTGGCAATTGCTGAATTCTTGACCTTATTTCAATTTGAGGCCGGATCAGTTCCCAGGCGAACTGTTCTATAAAATTGCTACGTTTTATAACGTTTTCGGAATTGTTTGCTTTATATACACAAAGCGCATTTATTCCTGAAATATTTAGTAGATCATAGAATATAACCATTGGCCATCGGCGAGTATTCCTTGAAACATCGTAGTTTTGACATAGTTGATCAACCATATCCACACCAATTTTTGTATGATTATAGTCAGTTATTATCTCTGGTTTCCTTTGATCTCCAGTATCTGCATTGATTGCATCATCGTGGTGCATTGAAGACAACAATATTACTGATCTATTCTTCTTTTGGCAGTAGGATACTATAGTGCAGCTTTCTTGAAATCCAAAAATTGACGAGTATTCTTCTCTATTCTTCTTTGGTAAAAATTCTGAAGGAACTTCACGTCTATTTTTTCGAATGGTTCCAGTGTATGTTAGTTTTTTATTCTTCAGCTTGTTTATAAGTGAAAGGCTGGTGAACCAGTTGTCTCCTGTTATATTCCGTTTTGTTCCTTCCTTGTTTTATCATTCTAAGCGTAACTTCTTCGCCATTGTTTTTGAATCTGTATGGTCCATCAGGTTGAGTGCCAACATATGGCTCAAGATTCAAAGTGTAAAAAGTTTTTGCATCAACTAAAGCAAACGTTTTAACACCATATTTTGCGGGCTTGCTAGGTATGTACTGCTTGAACTCACATCGGCCTCTAAAAGCTAGCAATTTTTCGTCAACTGTCAGATATTCACTCGGAATAAAATTATTTTGGAAGTTTTTCAAAAAATTTTCGAATAGTTCTCTTATTGGCGCTAATTTGTCGATTTCTCTTCTTTCAGCTCTTGTGCGATAGTCATCAAACCGTAAACTCCGCAAAAGGAATCGAAATCTCTTTTCGCTCATTGCAAGATAACAAGCTTCGATTCCGTTTCCTATTGCATTATTCCACATTTTGTGGGTGTTTTTTCTGGAACTTTTAAATGTTCCAATCAAAAAGAGAATTCCAATGACAGCACGAATCTCCGTTTCATTCGTATTTCTTGTGTCCCGATCTCTCTGGTATTCAGTTTTGTGTTTTTCAATCCATATGTTGGTACAGCTTGTAATAATTCTGATGACACTATCGTTTATGAATAACCTGAGGCATTCAATTTCAGTGCTGGAGTAACGGCCGTCGCCTTTAGTTCCAGGAAGAAGTTTTATTATATTTTCCGATCGTACTCGCCTCTGAAGATTGGGTCTCGTTTTTTTCCATTTTGTTGTTTTGTCCTTTCCAAGAAAATATCGTTCACTTAATCCTTCTTGTAGGGAGTTATCATCGTCTGCTTCAGACCACTCCTGCTCAGACTGAGTGTCGTGCTCGCTTTGTTCAATATTTTCACTCATACTTACGTCGTCCTCATTTTCTTCCTCTTCGTCGTCGAAGGGACTTTCCTCGTCACTTGACAGGTCGCCGAGCCAAAAATTGCTTGCTCCGCTAGTTGAAGCCATATTCTGTATGAAATTAACACTTATAAAATAAAAATGGCTAAAAATGTATTATTCTTCACTTACAATTACAATGAATACAAAAATTAAATACACTAATTTTTCGTACACCAGTGGGCGCGTGGTCTACGATCGTAGACCAACCGACTTCTATCTACTATTTACCTTACGTCTGTCCTCCACAAGAACAAAAAGCAGACTAATTAGGTAGAACAAACAATTATCTACAGCTATTGTGAACGATGGTGCAAACAATTTTTTTTTCTAAGAGTACATTATTGACCTCATTTTCGACCTCTGCCTCTTTTTCTATATTTCCTACCTCCATTGGTTCTTGTTGACCAGATTATATTATATTAACTGTATTTCTATTTTGTTGTTGAGATCGAATTTGTCCTGAATTTCCGATATTATTAGAATTATAGAAATAACCTGAATTTTTTCGACTCCGACTATAATAGTTTCCAGAATTTCTTCTATTTGAATGATTATTACTTTGATAATAATTATTATAATTTTGGTTCCTAGTCTGACCTGAATTATTATAATATTGGTTTCTAAATTGCCCTGAATTATCATTTTGTCGTCTACCATTTTGGTTTCCAGAATAACTTAAATTATTATATTGTAGAAAATTCTATTCGCGGCGATTTTGGCCCGAATTTCCATAACTATTATAATTTTCTGGGTTATATGTTGTATGCGTCTATCACTATGAAAATTATTAATTTGACCTGAACTTCTTTGATTTCTACTTGATCGATTAACCATTTTATTTGCACTATTTTTCTTAAACTCATTCCTAATACAAATATCTTCAAATCTTCGTTTTATCATTATTTCAAAAATTTTATTTAAATCTTTTTCTTCATAAATCTTATCAAGTAAAATTCCTTGACACATGTCTTTGATTATATTAACTAACATTGTATTTACAGTACTTAGATCAACGGCTCTATCACCTTTATAATATTCTTTTAATTCATCACATTTGTATTTAATATTTTGTGTTTCTAATAATAATTCACTTACAGTATTTACTTTTAAGTTGTGGATGGTTCTGTATATTTCGCTGGGCTCCACATCTGGTCTGTAATGTAGTTTCAGTTGCCTCTTTATATCCTCCCAATTCTCCGGGTCTGGTATGTTGATAAGTATCTGCTTGGCTCTGCCTTGTATCCTCTCGTTGTATATTGTTCTAATCATATATTTTTTTAAAGATGTACTGGTTACGTCCGCAATGTAGTATTCTACATTTTTCACAAAACTATTTATAGTGACATCACTGGTTCCAGTAAAGGTTGCCATATGCGTAATCTCACGTAATACTCTCTCTCGGTCTAGCCTAGCTACTTCTCTTGCTGGAAGAGCCTGGAAGGCATTATTCAGTTGCTCTAGTTGTTGTTCACGTAATCTTAGTTGTTGTTGGAGTTCATTGTTCTGTTCTTCCATCTCGATGTCCTTTATATTTCTGCTTATGTCGAATTTATGTAGTTTTTTGCTTCTTGTTAACATTAACACCCACACTTTCTTTATTTCAGCTTCAGTTCTTATCTATTCAAATACTATCACTGAATCAAATTGTGAACAATAATTATGAAAGATTTGAAATTGTATTAAAGGTATCCGTTAACCGGATATCTAAAATTGATGGGGTAGAGTGCTTCTTATACATAACTCGCGTACTCGTCACCGATACGAAGCCATCAGTTAAACATGATCCATTCACCAACAAAAAAAGGAAAACCAAAACTCACCTGAATTAATACCCGTTATTTTCACACACGCGCATAATTTGAACCGCGCTTAATTAATTAATTATTAAATTAATATACAAGCCACAAAAAATAAAATATCGAAATAATGTGTTTTTTTCATGTAAAATGTAAATGAGATGGGCCGATAACACACCTCAAGAAGTTATCGATTGAAGGTGATGCCAAAATCTAAATATTCAACACGAAAGTATAAACGTGAACTGGTCAGAAATTTAATCTACACGGTGAAGTTGTATCCTCTTGCGAGGCCGGATAATGTACGGGAGTACCAGCAGACTGCTAATGAAAATATACCTACGTGTAAACATGGAAAGCCACGCAACGCAACACAACGTTAGTACAATCCACAAGAAAATTAATTTCATCGATATACCAATCGAATGTACATTAGGTCACAAGACTAATTAAATTTATAATGAGTTTTAACAAAGAAAGTTGTTGATTTTTATTTTGCATTTTTTTAAAAATAATTTTTAAATAAAAGTTAGACATTTACAGCAACAAACGCGTCTAACTCGTACTCCAACTGCGCCCTTCGGTTGTTATCGAACGATTTTCTGTTCTCCTTCTGAATTGACGCATTGTTCTGCCAGACCTCTCTCATTGAGTCTCTTTCCTTCTGCAGTTATTGTATTATGGCCTCGGCCAACTATTCTCGCATATCTGGTTAATCGGGAACACACATCACTAGACTAGTTAGTATTCGGAACGGGATATACTTCGTGCTCCTCGGTGGTGAGTTGTTTAACAGCTGCTGCACTCGGTCAACGTGCTTATACCAGCTCGTCGCATTACCCAAGCAAGTCTTTGTCAACATAGTCACAATGGTTTTGAGGATCCTCTCGACCTGGCCCTTACCGCGTGGCACACCTGTGCAATTGGTAGGTGTATGATGTTTTCTTCTACGCAGTATCTAGCAAATAACGATTTTCTGTTCTCCTTCTGAATTGACGCATTATTCTGCCAGACCTCTCTCATTGAGCCTCTTTCCTTCTGCAGTTCTTGTATTATGGCCTCGGCCAACTATTCTCCCATATCTGGTTAATCGGGAATGCACATCACTAGACTAGTTAGTATTCGGAACGGGATATACTTCGTGCTCCTCGGTGGTGAGTTGTTTAACAGCTGCTGCACTCGGTCAACGTGCTTATACCAGCTCGTCGCATTACCCAAGCAAGTCTTCGTCAACATAGTCACAATGATTTTGTGGATCCTCTCGACCTGCCCTTACCGCGTGGCACACCTGTGCAATTGGTGGGTGTATGATGTTTTCTTCTACGCAGTATCTAGCAAATGCTGCTAAAGTAAAAGTTGTACCTCGGTCGGATATAATTCGCCGAGGATTAGAACCACTGCCTTCGAAATGTGACAACGAATCTTCGATGTCGCGCCAAGTGAAATTTCGCATTCTCAATGCCAACCATCGTGCCCAGCTTCCTCGAACATTTCGGCATCGTCCTCCTATTCCAAAGTGTTCCAAGAGCCGGTCCTGTAATGTTCTTTTTAGTCCCGTTGTCGTTAAGTTCAGTTCTAATAGTTTTTCCCTAAGTCCGTCAACAGTAGTATTCATTCTTCTGTCTGCGAGCGTTCGTCTTTGCGTCTTAGCCCTTCAACTTTTTAGGATCCAGGATTCCACGGAGGATTGCTTCGATGCATGGGAAATGGCATTGGCACGCTTGTCGTTGCACGGCTCAGCTCGTCGTGTGGGGTGGTTCTTGCCATTCCACCATGCACCTTCCTGCTCGACTAAACATTATTTGTTATCGTGCCTAAGGCTTACAAGATGAAAAGAAAAACGACACAAATTCAAGAACTCTGACGATATCTAAGAAAATGAAAGCTTGGTGTTTCGAACTTAAAACAAATTTAAAGTTAAATCAAAAATAAATGTACCTAAAGAAACTAACCTAACTAAACTATTGCCTTCACCAAAAAAAAGGATTAAAAAAACTTAATGAATGTAATTAAAAAAAATAAAAAAAATAGTAAAAAGAAATAAAATAAAGGAAAAACAAAATTGAGTAAAAAAATAAAGAAAAAGAAAAGAAAAATAAAAAAAATGTAAATGTATAAAAAAAAAACATAAATAAATCCTAAACTAAACCCTACACCAAAGGAAAACTGTCTAAAGCACCTCACTTTTTCTTTTCTAGTTACTGTCACACCGAACTACCAACGCTCGTCTGGTGTTAGTGACGAAGGTCTGGCCAACCCACCCAAGTACCTTAAAGATACAACCTTCGCTATTTCCATGGCCTTATATTGCGGAAATAGCCCCTAAGTTGACCAACCAGTCACAACCTAGTCCGTATCGTGAATTGTCAGTCACGTCCTCTAACCCATTAGAAAATATCAGGACGGCTTTACCAAGCCTCCACACACCATTAACTATGAAATTAGAATACCATTCTTGTTTCTTTATAAAATAATTCAAATTATAATTTTATTTACTATGAAATTCATTTAGATTTAATAAAAATCAAATTATGAAAATTGGGCTCTCCAATTGCCAATCAATTTTGTCGTTAAAAAAATATATAAAAATCTGATTATACAAATTGAATGTATCAAAAAAAAAAGGTAAATATTGATATTAAAACTTTCCTTGGAAGATATCTTTTGCTATATAAAAAAACAATTAAAAGTGGGTACTCACGGTTGTTCTGGTCCCTCGACGTACCGCCGGCAGCACGATGAAGAACTGATGCTGTATATTTTATTTTAAGTACCCTTGTTTTTGTTGATGTCTTTCTTGCTGTTAGTTTTGTTCATATAAAAAAAAACTCTTCCCGAATTCAAGAAAAACTAAGACTGAATAAAAAATTTTTTTTGTTTTGAACTACTTTTAGGACCTAATTTTACAGTGTTACAATTTACGTTAATTTTAAAAATGAATAAAAAAATTCTAATTTTTCGTTAACTTCACTTTTCCGCTGTTTTTTTTCCCTTGCTCTGCCTATACTTTTTTTTATATGATATATATATATATACGTATATGTACTATATGTAGGACTTCGGTATTTGTGCATCCAAAACTATTTCCTTTGTTTCTTTACTGAAAGGAATGTTTTCATCTCTAGAGGATGCCTTGGTAAAGATGAAGGTATGTACACCGAAATAATGTCAATAATTAGGCAGAGGCTTAGGCTCCTACAGCTACAAATCTAGCCTAACCATCTGCTACTGGGTTGAATATATTCACGAAGGTTCTGTGAATTCTTCTTTCAAAATGGTTCCTACTCGGAAGAACTATCTCCAAATATATATTCTGATGTATTTTTTCTATTTATTTTCATTCACTTTCTTATTTTAAAGAAAAGGAATTTCTCACTTAAGTAAGACAAAGTTAAAATTTAAACAAATTAAGTTTAAAAATTTCAATAAGATTGAAAGAAAAATGGCCGTTAAAACTTCTTGCTTATACGATTTCAAATCAAACAATGACCATCCAATCCTTGAAGCTAATTCCTAGTCATTCTCCTATTAACTAAGTAAATAGTTACCATTATACGAGTACCTAAGCGAGACAACTATTTTTAAAGTTAATCACCCCCTTCATCAACGTCCATGAAATTGCACACACACATATACACTAACAATCCATCTATCTCAGTCTTAATTCTCTTCAACTATTCTAATTTAACTAATTCTAATTTAATTCTATTATTTATTCTAGCCAATCAATAAAATCCTATTATCTATCTCTGAACTAACAAAACTATCTTTGCCTACTATAATTTCCCTTTTAACAAAATTCCTTTACACTCATTAGTACTGTCTTGGACTCAAACCATACATAAGTTCACCAAAGTTCATTAAAGTTCATCCACTGGATGATCTAAACTGGTGAAAAGAGACAAAGCTACCTTCGCATGCGCAGAAGAAACCAGGCAGCTATGACAACAAAAAAAATAACAAACATATTGTTTTATGTTCTAGAAAATAAAGAGATTAACTGTTGTGTGTTGTGTATATGTCTTTATTCTTTGGCATCTGGTAATGGACTAAAACTTATTTGCTAATACAATTATGAATCTGCTTGTGCAGGGATGTATACTTTCTTATTACAACAGGGATGTATAGTGTATACTTTCTCATTACATGCTTTTTTTTTTTTTTTTTTTTTTTTTTTTTTTTTTTTTTTAAATTAACTAATTAACATTGATTACATAAACCTAATCAAAGCCATAACGATTTGGTGGTCTAACACTTCTTCCACTTCTTGTCACATATGGAACATTTTGATTTACATTACTTTGATTTACATTATTTTGATTTACATTATTTACATCTTCTGTTGAACTGTTTACATTAGAATCATCAAGAACAATATTATCATTATTCGATACATCATTAGTAAATGAACGATTACATTTATCACTATTTGCAATGGGTACTAAACTGTTAAATAGTGACTCTTCTGTTAGAACATCACTAGCATTGAAGTCCAAATTTCTTGATGTTACAATAAAACGTCTATTTCTACGGTAATAATTATTATAATTGTCCCTAATTATGTAAGATCTATCGTTTACTTTACGAACTATTTCTCCATAAACCCATTCTTTTCCGTCTTTCTTAAACATAATTTTTGTACCGTCATTCAATATTGGCAAATCTTTTGCATTCCGATCAAAATAAAATTTTTGTTTTTTTCGTTTTGCAGCCATCTTATTCTGCACAACGTTTTCTGCGATGTTTTTTCTTACCAACAGATTTTCATCTATTGGCAAACGGCTTTTAATTAATCGGCCAAAGAACAGTTGTGATGGTGACAAGCCCATACTAGCTACAGGTGTTGTATTGTATTCGAGTAGTCGATATTGAAAATCATTCATATCCCCCGTCTCATAGCAACGCTTGAGAATGTTTTTAACAATGGCAACAGCCTTTTCAGCCAAACCATTACTTTGAGGATATCTCGGGCTCGATAATTTTTGTGTTATATTTACTTTATTGCAATATACTTCAAATTCACGTGAATTGAACGGAATGTTGTCACTTTTGATTTCAGTTGGATAGCCGTATTCACAAAATATGCGTTCGAAAACATTTATAACATGACGAATGGACTTTTCTCTAAGCTCTTGTGACATAACAAAACACGAATATGCATCTATGAGAACAATGAAATTCTTTCCTGCATATTCATAAATATCTGTTGACACTTTTTGAAACGGATATTGTGCTGGCGTTTCTTGAATTAATGACTCCTTTTGATTATTTCTTGTGAATTTTTCACAAACCTTACAACTCTTAACAAGTTCAGTAATGTCCGTAGACATTCCAGGCCAGAAAAATTGCAAACGAGCACGAGACAGTGTCTTTTCAATGCCCAAATGTGGATTATGAAGCCACTTGCTGATTTTGCTTTGGAGTTCCGTTGGAACAACCAAACAATGATTTTTAAACAAGATGCCATTCTCAACGTGCAACTCATCTCGATATTTGTAGAACCGTTGGCTCAAATCATCAAGTTGATGATATGATGGCCATTGTGTTTCCACATATTTTACTATGCGACTGTATTTCTCATCCTTTTTTAAGGTAGTTTTATAATTTTCAAAATTGTCTTTGGACATACATGCTTTCCTTATGACTGAGTGAATAACCATTGACATTTCACTGTCAAACTCTTCTGAATCGGATAATGGTGCTCTAGAAAGACAGTCAGCAACCAACATTTCCTTACCAGGCTTATATGTGATTGTCATGCTTGGATATTTAAGCAACATTAAATACATTCGCTGTAAGCGAGGTGTGATATCATCAATGTCACGTTTCATTAGATTTTCTAGCGGTTTATGGTCTGAATCGACATTGAACTCTCGTCCATACACATAATGATGAAACTTTTTACACGCAAACACAATTGCCAATAGTTCTTTTTCAATCTGAGCCCAGCGTTGCTCAGTTTTAGACAGTGTTCTTGATGCATACGCCACTGGCTTGTTGTTCTGCAGCAAGACACTTCCCAGCCCATCCTTTGAACTGTCGGTTTGTATGGTCACTGGCAGTTTCGGATCATAAATTGCCAACACTGGTTTATTAGTTATAATATTCAACAACTCATTAAATTCAGCATCATGAGCATTTGCCCATTCAAACTTTACGTTATTCTTGGTAAGTTCACGCAAACTAGCTGTTTTCTGAGATAAACTTGGGATAAAACGTGCTAAATATTTTAATAGACCCAACAATCGCAAAACGTCAGATTTGCTAGCTGGTTTAGGCATACCTATGATAGCCTGAACATCTTTATTATCTGGCATTACGGTTCCGTCAACAATTATATGACCCATGAACTTCACCCTGTTTGTTCGATACTGAATTTTTTTACTGTTAAATTTAATGTTATTTACTTTTGCTCGCTCTAATAAGATGGCTAACGTTTTATCATGTTCATTAGCATTTTTACCAGCAATGAAAATGTCATCAAAATAAATTTCGACACCTGGAATGTCACCAAATATTTTTACCATACGTTGTTGAAACATCTCTGGTGCATTCTTCAGTCCAAAAGGGACCCGATGCCAACGATAGCGACCAAACGGCGTCATAAATGTCGTTAAATATGAACTCGTTTCATCTAATTCCATATGCCAAAATCCATTACATAAATCTAATACAGTAAATACACGTTTGTTTGACAAACGACTAATAATATCATCAAATGTGGGAATTAGAAAATGTTCACGCTTAATACACATGTTTAATGGCTTTGGATCTAGGCAACATCGAATTTCACCATCTTGTTTTTCTACGATTTGCAAATTGCTAACCCAATCAGTTGGCTGGTCAACAAAACTTATGATTCCTTCTTGCAATAGAACATCAAGTTTATTTCTTAATTTATCATGTAAGCTTAAGGGTATACGTTTCTTGTAGTGTAATGACGGGACAGAGTTTTCCTTCAGCGTTATTGAACATTTACCTGGAATTTTCCCAAGCCCATCAAATACTTCCCCATAAGTTTCTACGAATTCCGATACTACACTAGGGAAAGACAATTGAATTGCATCAATTCGCTTTATCAATCCGAACTTTATGCTTGACTCAAGACCCAAGATTGGTTCAAAACAATTGTCAACAATCAAAAATTTTGCAGAATGACTAGTTTGCTTGTCAATATCAAAACAATTCAACTTTATTTGGCCATGAATTTTAATTTTATTAGAACTATAGTCAATAACATCACAGTTAACATGTGAAAAATTGTTTGCTTTTGTAATTTTTTTAATAAAATCAATCGGAATACAGTTTGCATCTGAACCAGAATCAATTTTAAATTTAATTGGCCAATCTTGAATGACGTATGATTTTTCCCATCGAATTCGATTAATTACTTCCAATCTGTCAAAACGTTTATGCTTATTTAATTTACAACTATTAATATGAATAATGCCTATATGTAAACAATTACCATTGGAACTCCAGTTTTCAACTGCGTTGACTTGTTTTTGTTGCGTGAAACCACCTTGTCTGTTGTTGTTGTTAATATTGCCGCTGTTGTTGTTGTTATTCGATTTACACAGCCGAGCAAAATGCCCAATACGTCCACAAGAGTTACATTTGATGTTCTTCGCTGGGCAAAATTGACGATGACGACCAGAATACGTTTGTCCACAGTTGAAACACTTGGTTTTGATTGCATCCACCTCTGATGGAACATTGCTTGTCGGAACACACTGTACCACTTGTTGTTCAATTGCATTCACTTCACGTGGCGAAACATGCGTCTTATCCAACAAAAGTTTATTTGCCGATGCTGATTCAAATACCTTGCATGTATCGATAACATGCGTGAGTGTTTGTTGTTTTCCATCCAACAATTTTAACTGTAATTTCTTGTCGGCTACACCAATGACAATGCGGTCTAACAACATACGATCTGCATACGATTTGTTGCAACCAGAACATTCGAAATCACAGTACTGTAGTTGTGTACGAAGTTCTGTTTCAAATTCTGTGAATGGTTGTTTTTCCTTCTGAACGATCATGTTGAACTTAAATGCTTCCATTGTCGTATTTTTTGTCGGCAAACAATACTCATCAAATGCAACGATGATGTCATCCAGTGTATTTGGAACATGTGTTTTCTCATCAACAACGGAATCAGCATCTTTTTCTTCGTCACCTTTTTTCTTTTCGCCTTCTTGTTCCTTTTCGCCTCCTTTTTTCTTTTCGTCTTTTTCATCCCTCACGTATATTGAACTTTTTCCATTGGCTTTCTTTGTTGTACCAAACATTGCATTGACACTTCCATCATTTGGAAATAATGTATTGTATATTTCCATGCCACGTTGACCGATGAGCCACAAAAATGTTGCAATTTTTGTCGTTTCAGATTCCTTCATTTTATTATTTGCAATGAGGTAAATCATGAATGTTTGTTTCCATCGGGGCCATTCCTTTGGTAAATCTGAACAATCCAATGCTTGTGGCAACCGCAAATCCATGATCTCACAATGTAATTTTATATTGCGTCACTTTTTATAATGAACAATTTGTACTTTATTTTATTCAATTTACAATCAAACTGCGTTTTATAATTAAAATAAATTCACACTGAATATTATTTATGTATGTATGTTAAATAATAAAATTATTAATTTAAACTTCTGCCACTTCTGACACCATGTTTTATGTTCTAGAAAATAAAGAGATTAACTGTTGTGTGTTGTGTATATGTCTTTATTCTTTGGCATCTGGTAATGGACTAAAACTTATTTGCTAATACAATTATGAATCTGCTTGTGCAGGGATGTATACTTTCTTATTACAACAGGGATGTATAGTGTATACTTTCTCATTACACATATAATGTCAGAATGTAAACAAGACGATCAACGATGGAACAAAAATCTATTGGTGAGTATTAATTGTGAAATTTACATAAATTGTAAAGCATTTAATTAATATTTTTTTCCTATTATTTTATTTCCAGATTATCCCGAACATACATATTTATATTTGAGGTAAGTGTAGCGTGTGTGAAGTATCGAATTTGTATTGCAAAAATCGGGTGTGAAAGCATACGAGTTTTGCAAAATAAATTACATATGTACATACATACGTGTGGTATTTATGTAATTTATTCTGTTCTATACAATATTGATTTACTAATGAAATCTTTCTTTTCAGATTATTTGGAATAAATAAGACTAAATAAACACCACATCAACAAAAACAAAAAAAAATCTTAATCAACAGAAGGAAAACCTTCGTCGAGGGATGACAATGTAGTCGGTTGGTGTCGCGCCGCTGCGCTTACTAGGTAGGCACTATTGGCAGGTTGGCCCACGTAACAAACTGAATGTGTTTGTATATATAGTAATTGGTTTTCGCTATATTACAATTTAACACTTCTTTTTTCATTTTTTTCACCAGATCGTTCGTACGGCGCTTTCTTTTTTCTTTTTAGGTAGAAATCAAATCTGTTTTGGTTTATTTCACGGTATTAATGTCCCATTAACCACACTTTGCTCTGTATTACACTTTCTTCTTTTTTTGCTACGAAGGATGACATTTCAGACTTGCGGGGTGAACTAAGTGAGGTTAGAAGGGAGAATATGCAATTGAAGGAGGCGGTCGGTGCACTCTTCCAAAGATGCAATGTCCTTCAAACCGAGATTGATCAGTTAAAGATAGCTGCAAATGACAGCAACTTAATAATTCGAGTTAAGAATGGACAATCGAATCCCATAGAACAAGCTCTAAACATTTGCAAAAATATATCCGACTCAAATACAATCATCACTGCACACGAACTGAGACAAATCGCTTCGAATGAAGAAGTAGTTACTATTTTGGCAGAATTCAAATCTAAACAAAACGCACAAAATGTTCTGGAAAATGTTAAAAAGCTGAAAGGAACCGGCATCTCCATAAGTCGAGACTACCCATTGAAGATTCGGCAAAAGCGCATCAAACTCCTTCAGCTCCGCAAACACATTTACGCCAAACAACCACGATTTTGATTGTCTCTACGTGATGATAAATTGCGTATTGATGATTTGGTGGTGGAATGGAATCATGACCAGCAAGTTTTTGTTACAAATAAGGAGCATGGGCTGCAAAAATTGGAAGAAAAACACAAACTTGGGAAGAATTTCTTTCAAAATGTTTGTTTACAACTTTTACAAAATAAGTCAATTGCCAGAAACGTCAATGTCATCCATTCGCGAGAAATGTCAAATGAAGTTGGCGGCGGTTCATCAACATCAATTTCGGCTACAAACAAAACGAATTCTGCTCTTTCGGATCTAGGTGTTAACAAAATAGCACATTCTAATTATAACCAGTGTAATTAGGTAAAAGCCGTCTGTCAAATTTTTAAATTAAGTAAAATTAGAATTATAAGTTATAATATTGGAGGTTTAAAAAATAAGATTGCAGTTTTAGATTTTATTCAATTTATAAATGAGTATGATATTATTATATTAATTGAAACACATGTAACTGAACAGCATACACAAAATTTTGAATCAAGTTTCGTCGAATTGGATACCAGCACTTAAAAATCACCGAAAAGGAAGGGCTAGTGGAGGAATTCTCATGGTTTTTAAACATAATCTTAAAGGCGTCAGTTGCAAATACAAGCAAATAGGAGACACACATTTCATTGAAATTAAAACTGATCGATCCTTACTTAATCTCATCCCTATATACTTAAATTGCAACAGCTGGGAAAGTGACTTCACTAAGCTTGGAGACATTTTATTTGATATGGACATTAAGAATTTAATGCTTATTGGAGATTTCAATGCCCGAACCGGAGCGCTAGAAAGTGAAAGTAAGCTTATAGAAAATAGGAATCGTAGTTCAAAAGATACAACAATTAAAAGAGAATGTAAAAAAGTTATCGATCTATGTAATTCCTTTGGATTGAGCGTTTGCAATGGTACTGCGGAAGGAGACAAATTAGGTGACTTAACTTTTATAGCATACTTGAGCATACTCACCCCTGGTTAAATTCGTCAAAGGCTTAGTTATTTTCGCATAATCTCTTATGAACTTACGATAGTATGAGGTAAGTCCTAGGAAGCTTTTCAAATCCTAAAGAGTTTGCGGAGGAGAAATTTCCTGCATAGCTGTGACCTTTTTTGGGTCAACCCGACCACCCTACCTAGAAATAAGATTCTAGAAATTCAACTTCAGTTCTTATAAAATGTGTTTTTCCAGGTTAACCTTAAGATTAACTTAACAAAGTCTGGAAAAACCAATGTCTATATTTCGAAGGTGGCTCTGCATCATTACTGAAAACAATAATGTCGTCTATGTATACGGAGCAGATTTTTCCTATATACTCCCTAAGGACATCGTCGATCATCCTCTGGAATATGCCCGGAGTGTTCTTCAGACCGAAGGGCAGTCTAAGAAACTCGTACTTCGCATTCATAGACGAGAATGCCGTCTTCGGTATGTCAGATGCCTTCATAGGGATCTGGTGAAAGCCGGAGGACAGATCTAGGGTTGTGAAGAATTTCGCATTACCAAGGCTAGAAAGAGTGCTGTTGATGTCTGGTATTGGGTATGCATCCGAAACTGTCACCGAGTTAAGGCGTTTGAAATCAATTGCCATCCTGTATTGTTTCTCCCCAGAAGGTTTTGGCTTCTTTGGGACAACCCAAATGGGAGAATTATAAGGACTCTTCGACGGACGAATAATGCCTTCAGAAAGCATTTCGTTTATTTCCTTTTCCACCACTTGTCTCATACAAGAGGGGTAAGGATAACTATTGGTATAAATATGCTCATTTGTCGTCGTCCGGATTTCTGCCTTAACTATGGTTTGGATCGTTTCGCTTGCGCTTATTGACCCGAGGACTGATTGGTTTTTCTTAATTATGGTGTTCAGAGCTATCCGAATCAGGAGATAGGTGCAGAACATTAGCTTTACGATCGATGACGGCCTCTAATTGTTTTAGGGTATCATCCCCGACGATGCCGTCAAACGATGTTAGGCATGGAAGGACATAAAATGTAAGAGGTGAGTTGTTGCCAAAATTTTTGAAAAAAGCACCGGTTATTTTGTTTGTGACCTTGATGCCACCGGCCGCAGAGTGTACTTTAAAGGGTTTAACTATAGGGGTTGCACCGTACCCTATATGCGGACTAATAAAGTTTTTGTTTGCCCCTGTGTCAATCAAAAACTTTAATTTTGCCCCTTCCCGCGTCACATATTCTATATATGGTACGCTGGAGTGGCATCCGTCATAAAATTTACACTGTCGTATTCATCCTCGTTTACTGCCTCTACCTGTTCGATAGGTAAATCTTCGGTGTACAACAACTCAGTATTGTACAGTCTTTGTTGTTTCCCGAACCGTTTGGATCGGTGGCCATCTGACTTGGCTCCTCTTTTGAAGGGATTAGGGCCACTCGGGCCATTCCTGGGATGATTTATGTAATCGACCTGTCGGGTTTGCACCGACCCAAGCTCCATTTTTCATGTGGCTTTGGTGCAGTAGGCCTTGGAGGAGGGCGGTTTGTTCGATTGTGAGTATAATGTGGATGTTGGTGGAACCTTTTGGGAGGAAGGTTTTGTCTCATATCCTGATGTTTGAAGGATTTTTTTACCGGTGCCGTTATAGTATTCGAGACATGGGGTATGTGGATGCTTAACGTTGATGATTTGATTTGATGATTTTAATATTTATTTAATAAATTTGAGCAAAATTTTATTTAGTTAAACAAGAGGACGTTAAGGGATAATTATCTTGTCCTTCAGCTTCCGTTCGAATGGGATTTTCATTTAAAACAATTTAATCCTCGCACAGTTTTTAGTTTGCACAATTTTAATTTCGCACAATTTATAAATTAAATGCTTCACAAACAATATTTATATCTTAGTTATATCTTTTTTTATATACATATATTTTTTCTTTTCACACAATTTCTGTGCTTCGAGCAATATAATTTTTTATTATACTCAGTTATAATTCAAATGATTCGCACAAAATTTTTCTTTTTTGCACACAATTTCTGCTTTATAATAATTTTAATATAAATAATAATTTTTTTGCATAGATTAATTGCTTTTCACAATTTTCGTTTTTTTTTGTTTTCGTTTTATATCACTCACAGGGTAGCGTAACCGCACTTCATTTGGTATTATTTAATTGAGTTATTATTCTCAGAAAGAAATAAGAAAAACTTTCGTGAGTATTTACTTCTCGGGAGCAGGATGCATGGGAGGCGTCGTGTTGGTTCTGTTTAGCTGCAAGCATCCTACTAATGACACGATCACCATCACCGTCGTATCCTTTAGCCTGTTCAGGATATCCGCATGTTCTTATGTGAATGCGGAAGGTTTTGCGTCCAGGGTACCAAAATAGTCTACTGTGTTCCAATGTGAAAAGCCATAGAGCGTATTCGTCCTGGCGCAGATCCTTAGGCAAAAAGGACACAGTCTTTGCATTCTGTCCTTGCTCAGGCGCCAGTTAACAATATCCTACGCGAGGATATTAAAAAAAACGCGAACGCCGATCCCCGAGGGTCGGCCCAACGGTTCGACTTATCTCAGATAAAGATTTAGATTTAGGTAATCAGTAAGAAATTGAAATGAGGAAAAACACGTCTCGATCACTAGGAGGTCCAATACGAACTGACTAACGGAATCCAAGTTTCCGTTAGGCACACATTTGTCTCACGGTGCAGTATTGTTATTGATCCCACGGTGCAAAGCGCTGACTCGTCAAATAGACCAATTCAAGTTCATATAACGGCGACGTCTTATGATAATAATGCACCGGGACTGTGGGAACGTGTTCCGTCATGAATATGCTGACTCAGCGAATCCGATGTGATTCGCTATCTTATTATCGGGTCAATGCCCGGGTGCATTGTGATAACTTTCACTTATAAATCTTTCGTTTTGTTTGTTTTTTTTTCTCAAAATAAACGTTCTGCGACAATTTTAACTTTACCATCACAACTTGAATGAGTAAATTATTAGTTTTTTGTTTTTGGTCATCGTTATCATGATCTGCATTGGCACTTGTAATTGATAATATAATAGAAGATTCGTTTCCAGTTATAACCGCAATGTTCAATGTTCAATGCAGATCATTGGTAAGTGTGCAAAATTGTGGCTTAGCTTAGTGAATATTTTTCTTTAAGCTTTCCTCTTGTAACAAACACCACACCCTACGATACAGTCAAATAATTAAATTATTTTTGTCGAATTGTCTTGATAAGAGTATATATTAATAAATAATAATTATAACGTTGTGGAAACTCAGTCTTTTCCTTTTAAATTCCTTATAATATTTTTAATTTTAATTATATGAGCATGTCGCTGCTACAATTTTGGCTCGATTGATGACGACGAATTGAATATGTTATAAGACATTATAAAATGAACAATACAAAAAAACCTCACTTATACTGGTGAACACAATTACCCTTTGTTTTCTGCTTTTTCCCTAGTAGTTTTGGTCGTAATGGTGATTAAATGAAAGCAATTTTCATTTTATTTTCCCAACGTTTCGACGGTGGTTGCCGTCTTCTTCAGGGGTGTCTTTATTTACAAAATTAAAAAGAGAATTAATGTTGTACATATTGGTACAAGTAAACGAACAAAATATGACTTACATAACTTAAACAAATAACAAAAAATAAAAAACAGATTGAAAACAGATTTTGAACACTTCTGGTTTGAAGATTAGTCTACGTTTAATGATATTTATTGTCAGAAACTAATGAACAGTAACCGCAGATATATTTTGTGTGTCTTGTTTGCGGTTCATATTATTTTTGTTGTTAATTATATGCAGTGTCTGTGGTGTGTAACGTTTAGATGTATGTTTTTCTGTTGCAAGGGTCTCCACTCCCTCGAAGTTTGGTGTGTGACCGGTATCGGTAGTGGTGAATGGTGGTGCTCGCATATTTGTGCTTTCAGTTTGCTTACACTCCTGCACTTGACTGCTCACACCATTGTGTCTTGACTGTCTCCTTTACTTGATTACTCGCCCACTTGTGCCTTGGGTGTCACCATCTCGCTCCCTTCTTCAAATTCCCATAAATTCCCTTCATTCATTTTCCAATCTCTATTTCATTCCAATCAGCTCAGTTCCTAGAAAAGATATTCAAAAACACACCCTCGAGCAAGATAAAAGATCATCATTCCAGGTACCTTCACCATCCGATAAACTTTCTCTTGCCAGCACATTAATGACAACAATCTTTGTAATTTTTTTCCATTCGTACATCGAATCCCATACAATCTTAAATCCTTCACTTTTTCATAACCATTCAAAAAATAAAAAATTTGGTGATATTATAAGTTTTCGGACTTCACACAATCTATCCGTTTTCTCCTTAGGTATCTCTCGGAGGCTATTGATAAGAGGATCTGATGTTACGATCAACATAGTTAATAAGACCATATTCGTGACAGTACGTGAGCATTTCCTTGTATTTTGTAGTCGGAACCTACGGAAATCTTTGTTCCTGGCTCCCTGCGCTTCTTCCGAAAGTTGTCCTATTGGAACAATAGCACTTTTGATTACTTCTGGGCTATGGATCAATATTTTGTGCACTGTGGCTGGCATGTAATACCATGAATATAGGCTTAAGTAAAGTTTTCTGGTGTTAATACAAAGTTTGTTAAATTCAACTAAATTTATTTTGTATCCAGAAGACAATGTACTTAATAATATGTTAAATTGCGTGAGAAGTGTGACATCTAATCCTGTTATACGGGCACTTAATTCAGGGTTTCCGAAAAATCGGCGAGCAGTGTTGCCGTCATTTGTGGTCCCAAATCCTGGCCTTGGTTTGTCCACAATAAGTCACATAACTTGTCTGAACTGTTGTTTGATATGGTCAGATCGCTGTTTTAACGCAAGCCTTTTCTTCGTTACTTCTAGCCTTCCATTTTTTTTATCTCCAGCTTATAGCTGATATGAAGACAACACTCAAAACAACGAATCCAGGCATGAAGGGTGGGCAAACAAAAGCCAAAATTATCTGGATTGCTGTTGTAATTTTTTGATTCTTGGTTCATCATTTTGGGGGTGGCACCACAAATGAAACATTTCTATAATGAGAGAGTGTCGGTTAAAGCGTTACATACCTTACCATCAGTCATGGTCAGGAGAAGTTCGTGTTTAACAGAAATTAGAGAATCACCCAGCTTACAAACAGATGGAAGTAAACCTCGCTAGTTTCTTTTTTGTGAACTCAGTGGTTTCCTGAGCAAAAATAAATTTAATGGGACGGCAAAACCTCGTAGATGATGGTCGAGGATTTTGCCAAATAATGATATTGTTATCGACCAATCTAATGGGGACAAATGAAAATAAAAAAAGGAACTCATCAGTAGCCTCCTGGTTCTCAAATTTCTGTTTGTAGGTACTGTGGCCAGAACTCCCGTCGCACCCCCATTTACTTATCAGAGTAATTGATGAATTAGGGAGTATACTTCTTATTACTTCATCCTGAGCTTCTACTAAACGCTCACATGTTTTATCTAACATAGCTTGTAAATTTATTTCAGCTCGAGTTTCAGTGACAACAATATGTTCATTAGAAGGACAACAGTCCTTTTTGGACTTGCTCAAACAGTGATAGGATGGAAAAACATGATGGCCAGCCTTCATAGACCACTTCCTAGTTTGCTTATAAGAGTTTGTTGTTGACTTAGAATCAATATAATAAGCTAAAGCCTCGTTACCACTTAATTGTCTAGAAGTCATTGGAGGACTTGTAGCCTTGCAGGCAATTGATTTATTTGCCAAATTTGTACTTGTACTAATGTCTCTTATCTCTTTGGCAGTGTTCCTATTCCCTTCTGAACGTGCAACTATCTCTGCAGCAGTCATTAACTCGCCAAAACTTCGCAATTTAACTAGGTCTTCGACACGACGTTTTTTCGTCTTAAATGAAGATTCTTCGAAGCCTTTTAACTGTCTTACAGTAGGAGTACGATATTCAGATGCCGAGTAAGGTTGAAGTTGGGTGCAATATAAATGGAATTGATAATTTTCAGCATCCAACCACGTTTTATTTTTAATCAAGAACCGATTCTTTGATTTTCCCGCCTTATACCATTTATCAGCTATTTTTGAAGACCAATTGGCTATATTCTTCTTTAGCTCTCTTTTGGATTGCTCACTAACATCGCAAATATTAAATTTAGAAGAAACAAATCAAAAAGTTTAACGTTTCTTTCACTTTTTTCCCATTTGAGCCATTCATCAAAAAACTCATATTTCGATATTGAGTAAAAGTTGTCTGAATAAAAAATAAATAAAAATATTTGAACTCAATTTTGCAGGCTAAAAGATATACTGTTATAACACTGAGGAAGACATATACAAAATTTAGACCGGGGACATGAGGTGACAAGTACATTACACGCTTTTAAAATTCTTAGTATTAGTAAAACTACCATTATTTTTGTTAATACTTTCAAATTATCAGTAAGTGTAAACTAATCTAGTCAAATTATTTGTTTTAATAAATAAATATAGAACATACCCTTATTTATTAAATCCATTGGTAAAATATTCAACTTAATTCAAAATATTATAGTTAAATGCACTCAAATGGTCTGGGATTTTGAAAATAAATAACATTCAAATTTGCACTTTACTCCTTAGTTGTTTATTGAACACGCTCACTTGTCACTCTAATAAGTAAGACGTATATATTTTTGGAAATCTGAGCTTTAAGGTTGTTGTTTACAATACCTGATTACATATTTATTGAAAAGGAAAAATGACCCTTGTCCACCTAGCTTGTTCTAGGCGAAACACTGTGCGTCGGAGAAAATAATACACAACTCGTATATAGATCGCATGTACATCAGTATACGTGTATATTTTATTTCTTAGGAAATAAGTTACAAATTAAGAATAAAATACCATTTGCAAATTACATACTTACCGCAGTTTGCAACCCACGACTACTCGGCTTGAGGAACAATATTACAATGAAATGAATTTATCCTCATAAAGGCGCAATTGTAAAATATATCAATGTGAAGAGTTCAAACTGCGGTATTTCATACGAGACAACTATATAAATGACTAATAGATCTGAGACCTTAGGTTATTATTTTCGCGGATGATATTCATATTACATAAAGTTTAAATTTTTCGGAACTTACAGCGTTAAATGTTAGAAATATTTTTAATTTTTTTTCCCGACGTTTCGAAGAAGTTTCAAACTTCGTGGTGACGGGATGAGACTGGCGATTGATGGATGTTGTTTTAGTTATTGTTTTTTAGCTCTCGATCTCAAACAGTATCGGTGCGTAGATGTTGTTGCACTTGGATTGCTTGTGGGTGGTGTACTCGTTCTAGGTTGTTGTTGCGTTGAGTCGGTTGGTTGATGTTTTCATCGGTGATCGTCTGCATCACACGAGTTCAAAGAAAGGCAGCTTGGAGCTCGAGGCGTGGGATGGTCATTGACTTCAATGGTGCGCACTTGGTCTTGGCCTAAACAAATGCGACATCTACTTCTTCTTCTGCACTTTCAGATCTCCAATATGCTACGGCGGCAAATGCTTCCTCGCTCCCATCGACAAAAACGTGAAGCTGTAGCTGCTTTGGCAGAGCATTGAGGAAGTAGTAGTGTGGAATCTGAATTTAGACTGCTTGGCTCAATCTTTCACGCCACTTACTCCAGGCTGCATTAATGGTGTTAGGTAGTAACTCATCCCAGAGTATATCACGTCTCTAAACTTCACGCAACAATAGTTTGGCTGTAATCAAGAAGTTTGCCAGGAATCCAGGCGGATCAAACACCGACATGATCACACTCAAGAATTCTCGCTTGCTAGGGCATCTAATTCCAGCAATTATCTTTGGATCGACTCTATGAAACTGCACCCTCTCCGTGGTCAGATTCCCTTCAATCATCGGCGTCTTTGAAACTGCAACCACAGTAGCTTCCGAACTGCACTCCAAAGGTCGCAGTACTGCCTTGCCCTTTAATTTTGATTAACATCAATGTGCGGATGGTGTTTTCGTCCAAGTTGTACACTCTGTCCAAATTTGATATTTGCTCGAACCAAATATCTAACATCGGGCCACCATCGTACTCAGGGAGTAAATCCTTAATAGTATTGAAAGGTATTTGAGTACTATGCTCATTAGTTGCGGACCCTGTCGTTTGACTTCCACTCGTTTGATTCGTGTCACTCCTTTTATTCGTTTCACTCATTCGGCGTCTGTGTGATTATATAGATCTATCTCGTTCTACACTCGTTGTACTTTATATGTTTATTTTAGGAAGTGTTGCCACATAGGTATTTTTCTTTTGTTTTACTTTTTAATGTTAAGTAATTTGTTTTCATATTTCTCTTTTATTAAAATACTTGTTATTTAAACAATCTAAATAATTTATTAAGTTAATGTGCGGAGAAGCCGCCAAAGATTAAAAAATGTTGAGCACTTTTGCCGGGGAGATTGTCAATGCCCACGCTGGTTTTTATAGGAATGACTCGAGTGAAAAAGATGGTCGACCATTTCGCCAATGTTCACATTATAGTTGTGAAGATAGATGCGTTTAAACACCAGGGATGTATTGTGAGGAGTGAATTGTACTTTTAAGTATAGATGGCGTGAATTGTTTGCAATTGAATATATATTGATTGCAGCCGCTGTCCTTTCATGCTCATGCACGGAACAAAGCAAAATGTTATGCATCATTGCTCATCATGTATTTTTTTGCCCTTATGCCTAGCTGAAGGAAACGATGGCAGCGGTATAGCTGGTGGTCATCCTCGCACAGTTCACAGCTTCTTCCATATGTCCGCCCGGTATTGCCTTTGGTGCGTTGGTACAAATTTAATTTTGTACCAACGCAGCAAGATAATTCGAATACTCGAATATTCCGATAGGTAGCAGGGAAGTGCGCTAAATTACTATCCAGATATGTACTGAAAATAGTAAGATAGAGAATTCCGAAAAATAAAAAACAGTTGTGCTGTTTTTTTGTTTGTTCACTGAGAAGCACGATTCGTATTTGGGCTTTTACCTTGTTTAGCGTTATGTTTTTCTCTTATGGTGAAATAAAAGGCACACACTATTATTCTTACATTAATTTTATTTGATTAAATTTCTTAAGATTAGAAAAAAGTACACTCGTTTACTTATTTTAAATTTTGTATTTCTTAAAGATTTGGAAAAGAAAAAAAAACATTCGTTTATTTGTTTTGAAAGTTACACTCGTTTACTTATTATAGATTTGGAAAAGTTTGTCTAACCGATTAAGTGTCAAGAAACAGAGTGTCGCTTCGATAGCGCGTAACCCGATACAACGAAAAAGGAAAACATGCAACATCAGCACAAGTGTATGCGTGTAGTTGCCGATATGGTGCTTGGTATCAATGCACGTTTAGTAGATTGAAAAGTGTGATTTGAAAAGGGAGTGCATTGGTTCTTAGATATTAAAAAGAAAATGATGATCTGACTTTCAGCACTAATTTCATTGATGTTACAATCTGTAACTTTTTGAGTTGTTATATAATTCAAAATGATTGTAAACTCATCGAAAACTCCTGTATCTTGATTGTCTCTAAGAAATCTCTGTTCAATTAATAAGTCCAGCACTTTTTGAACTTCCCAAGAGGGTATTTTCGCTAGGTTCGCCCATTCAAAAATCTTAACTTCAGAATCAATCTGACACCTCTGCTCCAAATACCCCTTACTCGTCTTCACACTATCCTCTTTAAGAGCACCCGTTCGTGTAACATGGCAATTATATTGCGGATGGCGTGAGGAATGAAACAAACAAGAATTTTGTTTTTGGCATAGATCGCTTATAAGCTGATTCATTTCATTCGCGGCCTTAGTTGACACGTTCTGTCCCTTGATTTTAAATACAGCTTGATTAAACGTAGCTGACTGAGCGTGCAAAAAGAAAATAACCACAATTCTGAGCAAGGATTGTTAAAAAAAATCTTTTAAGATATTACGGCACTTATCAATGCAACCCTTTCCAGCGCTGGCATCAATGCAAGCCACCTAGTTTTACTGTAGCCCAGAAGTTTTTTTATAGTCTGTGTCGGAGGAATAACAGAATTCTTTAAGTATTTCAACACGAACGCAATAGATGTAGAAAAATGATAAAATTTTCACAATTATGCATTCAAAATCAATAGGTAAACAATCAGCAGCAGTTTTGATGGCGTTATGTATTATGTGAGCTCCACATCATATACCTATAAGTGTTCTTCTTAGATATGTGTTTAATTTCACGTAAACATTATTAGATCCTTTTCTATTTTTTCCTCCAAAATTACAGTTGGTAAAATGCCACAATTTGCCACAATTTTTGATTTTAGCTCATTTTGTGTCAATATTTGTATTAAATAATCAAATAAAGTAAGTAAGTAAGTAAGTAAGTAAGTAAGTAATTTATTGCTTGATATCTTAATATTTCATTTACAAACATTTATAATAAATTTTAAAGCTTTAGCTTTGCCGTCAGCTCGTTTGGCAAATTTAAAAGATATAAGATATTATTATATAAATATACAAAAGTAAGAAAGGTAAGAATTAAGTCAACTATTCATATTCAGTTATAAGTAACATTCGGTATTTTAATATGTTTTTAAAAACAGGTACAGTTTTTTCCAAATACAGTAGTTTAGCAATGTAATTGTTTCTTGTAGGGTAAACATTTTCTGTCCAAAGTATGCAATTCGATGTTGTGCAAATATGGGACACACACTGATGAGGTGGAAACAATTTTCTTTAGCTTTAAGATTGCACAATGAACAAAACTGATTAAAGCTGTTATTATATGGAGTTCCATTTAGGCCAAGGACTTCACATCTTGTCTTAAATATAAGAGATATCTCTTTATACGTGAGCGCATCATTGAAATAGTTAGCTTCCATTAGGTTCAGCTTAAGTTGAGAGTAAAGGAATCTGCTTTCTGATTTCCTTGCTTCTTGTAATTGCTGTGATCTAGCTCCACCGTTTCACGACAAGAATTTCCTAAATTCTTCCACCTAGTCACCCACCAGTCCGAATTTCGCAGTTCGTACAGGGTCATTTGTTTGGTCAACCGATTGTCCTGATGCGCCAGTGTTCCTACGACGTAGTCTGCATTTAACTTAAGCGTGTATGTGAAAATTTTAGTTAGGCCTGTTTCGAGATATAGGGCATAGTTTGGTGTTTTTATGGGGAATTGAACAGCTTCTTTAGAAAGGACCTTTGAAATTTTTCTATTGCCTCAAACTCATTTGTTCCCCAAACTTGGGCAGCATAACAAAGTGAAGACTTTATAACAGCATCAAATATTTTGTATTTTGCTGACAGTACAATACGCTGATTCGAAAAGATATTTTTCCATGACATGTTAAGTAGACTTTGCGAGGAAGCAGATTTCGATATAACATGTTCATTAAAGTCCATGGTTTTGTTAAGATTCACTCCTAGGTATTTGTACTTGCTTACTATCTCCAGAATATTTCCATTGAAAGTCCAAATATGTCCACTCTGACTCCGGGTATATCTAGAGAAAACCATTACTTTAGACTTATTAGTGTTAATTGTAAGTCCCCATTTGGTGCAATAGTCAGAGAGACGATTTATCATCAATTGTAAGTTCTCGGGGGTTTCTGAGAGAATCACCAAATCATCGGCATACAAAAGAACGCTTATGACCAGATCAGCCATTCGAACACCTCCTGGCAGACAAGTTTCAATATCATTGATGAAAAGTGCAAAAAGAAGAGCACTCAGAAGGCACCCTTGTTTTACTCCCGTGTCAGTTTCAAACCACTTTGAGAGTGTTGATCCGTCCCATACTGATGCTTTTGAATGGGCATACATTTCTTTTATTGTATGGATGAACTTCGTTGACATACCTAGCATTGATAGCTTATAAAAGAGCGCATTTCGGTTAACAAGATCAAACGCAGATTTGAAATCCACAAAGAACGCATATATCTTTTTGTTCCTTGCTTGTAATGCCTTAACTATTGACGTTAAAGTAAAGATGTGGTCCACTGTTGAAAAGCTTTTTCTGAAACCAGCTTGAAACTTAGTGATTATGTCATAAGCTTCAGTCCACTTTTCAAGTCTGTTTGCAAGCACGCCACACAATAATTTTGCAATTACATTCATAAACGAGATGCCTCGATAATTTTCAACATTATTTGTGTCACCTTTTTTATGGATCGGGAATATTACAGCATTCTTGAAGGATGCAGGGACGTATTGTTTTTGTAAAACGACATTGAAGAGAGATTTAAGTCGGTGAATAAGTCCTTCTGTACCGTTTTTGAAAAATTCATAAGGAACGCCATCTTCTCCAGGAGCTTTTTCGTTTTTCGCTTTGCGAATTACAGCATATATTTCTGTAAACGTGATTTCGGAATCTAGTATTTCATCAGATAAATAGGGTTCAGCGTAGGAAAATTTAACATCTGATTTGACACATAATATATTTTTGAAGTGCATCGAAAGGTCCTCTGCAGTTACTCCTATGCCTATTGTAAAATTTGAACCGTTTATCTTTTTCGTGACTTTCCAAAATTGTTTTGAGTCCTTCGTTTGACCAAGTGTATAGGCTAGTTGGTTTTCATATTCTGTTTTCTTTTTAAGACATAAGTTTTAACCGTGTGTTTTCTTCAATATACCATTTTCTTAGATTATGGCAGTTTGAATTTCGAACTGCATTTAAAAGGGAGAAGGACTTTTTTCGTGCTTTCATACATTCCTTGTCGAACCATTCATTTTTATATTTCTTTTTTCCGCTCGATATATGGTTGGTGTTTATAATCGATTTTTGTATGCATGCAATGAGTTGGTTAGAAAGTAATTCTGCTGTATCAAATGTGTCGTTTAAAAGTGATAGGTTGTTGTCTAGTTTGTTTTGGTACGTGTTAAGTTCATGGTGTTTCCATTTAAGTCTGGGGATAAGTTGAAGGTTTCGTACAGTTTGGGTTGTATTATCGGACCACTCAGCCACAATAGGCATGTGGTCTGAATAGTTTTTAGCCTGGATTTCAAAGTTACTTATATGTTCATGCCAATCGTTATTTATAGCGCAGCATTCGACTACCGATTTGCCTTGCCCTCCTATAAAAGTGTAATGACCTTCTTTATCTCCATCAGTACATCCATTGAGAAGTACACAATCATACATCTGTAACATATCGAGAACATTCGTTCCATTTTGATTACAGGTAGTGTCCTTTGAATTCCTGTTATTAAAGTCTTTAGTATTATTTCCCGTTCTATGAATTGTAGTTACTTGTAAATTACTAATTCTTGCATTAAGATCGCCAATTATGAGAACGCTTTTGCTTGCCAAGTGCAGCATAATTCGATTTAGGTTTTCAAAGTCTTCAGTCCACTTATTGCAATTTATATAAAAGGGGACAATGTATGTACATATCGTTTTTTTGTATAAGTTTTACCACAGTTACACCTTCAATTTCTTCATAATTATAAGTTTTTAGTAGAGATGTTCTTATTCCATATAAAGTTCCACCGCTTGCACGTCCTTTAGTGAATGTTTTGATTGCTGGTTTAGACGATAATTTATAACCATTGAAATACTTTGTGAATTTACTAAGATTTTCAGATATAACATGAGTTTCATATAAAAAGAATACATCAAAATTATTTATATATTTAAAAAAATCTACAAATAAAAGTTTATTATTAAGCCCGGAAACATTGAAAGACAAAATTTTAAAAGTATGAAAAGGTATTGAGCTAACGGCATCACATTTTCAATTTTGTACAAACGTACTAACAGATGGAAAAATTTGTTGCAGTGGCATCACTGGATTAGACCATTCATTATGACGTATATTTGACAACATAATTGTTTTGACAGCTTCGAAATTAAGTTGGCCAAACATATTCAACAGGTGCTGTTCTCCATCATCATTTTTATATTTAAGTGTATTGTTTTCGTTTAAATAAAATGTTTTATCAGAAATTAATAAAGAGTTGTTTTTAACGAGTACTTGTTCTTTTGGATTTTTTGTTTTGATTATTCTTCTATAGCTGAGTAGGATTCGGCGTTTGTATTTTATCTCTTACTGTCCAATACAGTTAGAGTAAAAGATGTATCTCAGCTTCTTACTGTTCTATGTACAATAAGATTTTGTTGTTTACAAGAGACAAGCACTTGAACTTGTTCTTGAAAGGAATTGTAGATTCGAAGTTAAAACACCTTGTTGTTGTTAAACGAAACGAATAAATTTTATTGTCGAGATATGTCTCTTTTATACTTAAAACTAAACAATCAAATTGATGATTCATTATGTTACAAATAAATATTAATTGTGTCACATAAATTGCTTACAAATATAATACGATGACACATTGCATTGCAAAATAAATAATATTAATTGTTTTACATAAATTGCTTACAAACATAAATACGATGTCACATTGCATTGTTATATAAATTGCTTACAAATATATTAGAGTAAAACAAAATATGACACAATTATGTTTATGTTGGGCAGGTCATTGTTTCCTGCTGATTCATCAATACTTGGTGTGGCTTGTGTTTGCGAAAGCAATGAACATTCTTCCCCGCGTTGAATGGGAACTCATTCAACAAACTATACCTCCGAAACGTTGTATTGAGTTTTGGGCGGTGAAGGAATGGAGTTTTCGTTTGACGTCATTTGCTTCCGAGTTTTCAGCAGAAATATGACTCCCAGGCAGACTGCTATTATAAGTGCCAGATAGCTGATTGAGTAATGATGAATGTTGTTAGTAAGTATTTTTTCGTTGAGGTTTGCGAGCTTCTGATGTTGTAATGTTGAAAGTTGGTTTTGGAGTGTTGTAAGCGATTCAATGTGCGAGTTGTTAAATTTTGGAATTTGATCTAGAGCTGATTGAACATCACTTAGTTTCGCTATCGTTGATAAATTTCCAAAACTTATGAAGGATGAATGTACGTTGCTTATTGTCATCTGGATTCCTTGAATGGTAACTAGGTTGTTTCTCAATCTACAGTTGCCTTCGATTGAGAGGAGTCCAGCTACAGCGAGATCCATTTGACAGGTTTCGGAATTGCATACAGCAGTAAGTTGAATATTTTGAAGGGTTCCAAAAATCCATTGATTTCTATTGTTCAATTGGGTCCATATAAAGTTGTTGACGGGCCGTACAATGTTACACGAAGTTGCGGTGTTGTTGATGAAAAGAGAAAATTCACAGTTGTACGCTTGTGAACCTGCGTGATATTTTGCCTTTCTGGTTGAGCAGAAATACTGCATATCTTTTCCTTTGTTGCAATCCTTGAATTCTGATGAAGTCATTGGAAAATACTGGTCTCTATGACGGTTTATGGCCAGAATCTCTATGGCTGGGCTTATGGTCAGAAGCGTGTTGTTTATAATTAATGGGGCTGATCTTATTTGGAATATCTCAAATGCTTCTTGTTCAACGAGCGGGATGGTAATGACGAATATTAAGTGATTTCCTGCGTTGCCTCCCTTCGTTTTTGATATTTTGTAGAATTGGAGCAAATCTTCTTGTTCGAATGGTAGTTTCTGTGACAATGGTAAGTGATTTCTTATGTTTATGATTTCAGCCTTAAGTTGGGCAGGTGAAAGTAGTAGTGGGTTGATGTTGCCATAATGTATATCTGTTAGTGTATCAAGAATTGTGCTTTCTATCCGTTGTAGATTGGATGCCATCATCATTAGTTGCATAGCAAGTGTAGTAAAGATTTGAAACACTCTAACCTGGTCAGTGGCATTTCCAATTCTTGCAATGATCTCGTTGGCTTGAGTTTGAACCATATTTATGCGATCTTGGACCTGGAGCTGATCATGCTTTATTATGTTGATGGTTGAGTCAATAACAGAGGTCTGATTTTTCAACATTGACAAGAGATGAGCATCATTGTTATTTATTTGGTTGATTGTTTTGGACAATTCTTCTGCATAGTCGGAATCTAGTAGCCCAAATAAGGAGTGAGCTATGTTTCCAACAATATTTATTGCTGCTCTAGCACTTCGATGTCTTGAAATCAAGTTGGTATCTCCTTGTAGTGATATCTTCATATTCGTTAGATGGTTAACCATTGCATTGCATGTTGTTCTTAGCTGTAGTTGATTACATAAGTGTTGAAGCGCCTTCGTCCCATTGTTGAATGCTTCAAGCTCAGCTAGAATAGGTGCTAGGTCATAATATGTTATGATGTTCCATTCATTTACAATCAGGTTCATGGATCCAAGATTTTCAAAGTATAGTCCAGGATTATTTTTAAACCTTGTGATGTTTATCGGTGATGCGATAACTATTGGAAGCAAGCACAATGACAGAATCATCGTTGTTATTAGTGAAGTGTTGCATGTTTTTCGTCGTTTTGGTGATGTCTCCGTCAGTATGTCCTCATCTTCATGGTTTGCATCTTCCCTGTCTTCGATGAGTGGCGCTAGACGATGAATCGGTCGTTTCAGTATTCCTGACTGTGTTTTTACGTTGACCACTCGAACGACTTCATCCTGCCCCTTAAAGATGTCGACAATTCTTCCCAATGGCCATTTGAGGGTTGGTGTACTATCTTCTTTGATGATAACTAAATCCCCGATTTTGATATCTTGATGCCTCTTGTTCCACTTGCTTCTCTGTTGGAGTTGGTTGAGGTATTCTGTTGACCATCGTTTCCAAAATTCGTGTTTAAGGTAGCATATGTTACTCCAACGATTTCTTAGATTCTTGTTTTCTGGAACTATGTTGGGATCGATTTGTGCGGTGAGGGGTTCTCCAATTAAGAAATGTCCTGGTGTAAGGGCGGCAAGATCATTTGGGTTATCTGATAGTGGAGTTAATGGCCTTGAATTCAGGATTGCTTCTATTTCAATCACAATAGTCTCTAGTTCCTCATGTGTTAATGATGCTGTGGATACCGTTCGGAGTAGAAGATGCTTTGCTGATTTGACTGCTGCTTCCCATAAACCGCCGAAGTGGGGGGCTCTTGGTGGAATGAATTTAAAGGTTATTCCCTTATCGCTGCTGGCCTTGATGATGGCTTCTCTAGCTTCTGCCGTGTGTAAAATATCCTTGAGTTCGGCTAGCTGATTTTTGGCTCCGACAAAATTGGTTGCATTATCACAATACAGCGTTTGTATTCTTCCTCTTCGACTAATAAATCTTCTCATGGCTCCAATGAAGGCTTCAGTGGTTAAATCTGTTACTACTTCCAAGTGAACTGCCTTAGTTGAGAAACAGCAAAAAACTGCTAAGTACACCTTGTGTGGTTTCTTGCCTCTGATTTTATAGTGGACCCAAAGAGGTCCGCAGAAATCTACGCCACAGATAAGGAATGGTCTATTTGGCGTTACTCGATCAGCTGGAAGGTTCCCCATGACTTGGGTCATCAGATGTGGTTTTGTTCTCGTGCATCTTATGCAATTATGAACTGTGTGTCGGGCTGTGATCTTACCCTTGATTGGCCAAAACTGTTGTCTTAAAATGGACAGCAGTGTTTGCGGTCCACAGTGATTGTGGCGCTCATGTTTGTATTTGAATAGCAATTTTGTAATTGCTTCGTTGTATGGGAGTAGTATTGGATGTTTTGCATCAAATGATATTGATGCAGCTTGTAGTCGTCCTCCTACGCGAAGAACATGGTTGTCATCTAGAAATGGCGCCAGAGTTGTAAGTCCACTAGATTTGCAAAGTCCCTTATGGTTCTTAAGATCTTGAATTTCGCTTTTGAATTCGGAAGATTGTATCTGTCTCACAATGGTAATGAGAGATTCGTTGAGCTCTTTGGGTGAGAGTGCCCTTTGCCCCTCCGGATTAACCTTGAGTTTCTTGGCCCGTTTGATGAAACGTAGCATATAGCCGATGGTATGTTGCAGGAACTTAAAAGAATTTCGATGTTGTATTTTATATATGAAATCACTTGGAGAATCATCTAGTAGTTCTATAGCAACAGTATGTTTTCTCTTTCGTTCAAGATCGGAATGAGTTTCTAGTTCCTTTGGAGTTGAATGTGGCCAGGCCGATTCATTTGCATGTAGAAATAAGGGCCCGTAAAGCCACATGTGACAGGACATGAAGTTGCGTGCAGATATTCCTCGAGAAAGTAAATCTGCGGGATTTTCCTTTGATGGTACATGACGCCATTGTGCTCCCCATGAGAGTTCTTGTATTTTTGCTATTCGATTCGCCACGAAAGTGTGATATGAAGATGATGTGGAGGTTATCCAGGAGAGGACAATTTGGGAGTCTGTCCAAAGATATACTGATACTTCTGGGAGTCGTATATCTTCTCTGACTCTACGGGTAAGTTCAGCTCCCAAGACTGCAGCACATAATTCTAGGCGAGGAAGTGTTTGCTGTTTTATTGGAGCTACATGTGATTTTGCGCAAAGTAGCCTGTTGATAGTTGTTTGGTCTTGATAAGTTGAACGCAGATACACCGCGGCTCCATAGGCTCGTTCTGATGCATCCACGAAGGTGTGAATTTGTATAGACGTAGGGTTCCCTTTAAATATGTGTCTGGGAATTTTCGCTTGATCGAGATCTGCTATGTCCTTTCTGAAACTAAACCATTCTTCCTTGAGGTGTTGTGGAAGTTCGTCGTCCCAGGAGAGTTTTAAATGCCAAAGTTTTTGCATGAAGATTTTGGCTTGAACTACAACAGGGCCAAATAGTCCTAATGGATCGAAAATTCTTGCGAGTTCTGAACTAACCACACGTTTGGTGATTGATGAAGAATCGTTCACTTGAGATCTCCCACATAACTCGTCTGTTTTAGGTTGCCAGACAAGTCCTAGTGTTTTAATTGTGCAGTAGCTTCCGTCGGTGAAGTCGAGGCTGACTTCCTGATCCTCAGGGTGAATGTCACATAGTAATTGGGGATGGTTTGCACACCATTTTCGAAGTTTAAAACCAGCGTTGTTCAGGATTGACATTAGTTGTTTTTGAGCTTCTTTTGCCTGAGTGATGCTGTTGGATCCGCTTATGCAATCGTCTACATAAAAGTCTTCTAACAGGATCTGGCTTCCGATTGGGTGCGTTATTTTGCTTTGAGAGGCTAAAAATTGTAGGCATTTGGTTGCTAAGTAGGGAGCGGCTGAGGTTCCGTAAGAGACCGTTTTGAGTTTGTAGTATTTTATGTCTTCTGATGGCTGCCGTCTCCAAACGATGAGTTGATAATTTTGATCCTCTTCATGAATGAGGATCTGTCTGTACATTTTCTCGATGTCGGCTGTGAACACAAACCTATGTATTCGAAAGCGGAGTAGGATCGAGAAGAGTTCACTTTGAACAGTGGGTCCAGTATGAAGTATATCGTTGAGAGATAGGCCCGTGGAAGTTTTTGCTGATGCGTCGAAAACAACACGTAGTTTGGTTGTGCTGCTATCAGGTTTGAGTACACAGTGATGAGGGATGAAGAAGTGGTGTTTTGGGATGTTGGCCGGATTTAATTGTTCCATGTGACCAAAGGCTTCATACTCGTCCATGAATTTCACATAATCGTTCCTTAACATTGGGTTTTTGCTTAGTTGTCTTTCTAATGACATAAATCGGTTGAGTGCTAATTGTCTTGAGTCACCCAAGGCTTCACCATTTTCTCGGAATGGTAGTCGAATTTCAAAGCGACCGGAGTTGGATCTCTTAACTGTTTGAGTAAAATGTGATTCACAATATTTTTCGGTTGTTGTCATTGATTTTGGTGTGTCTTCGAAGTCGTCCAGTTTCCAGAATCTTTCGATGAGGTCATTTGTGGAGTCGTCTTCGCCGAAAATTGCACAGGTGGCATTGTTATAGGAGACATTTTCAATTTTGCCTGCCACGACCCAACCAAGGACAGTGTTCTGTAACAATGGCATCTTGTCACCAATTCGTATTTGCTCAGGACTTATAAGTTGATGATATAATTCTGCTCCAAGAAGAACATCAATTTTGTCTGACTGATGAAAGTTTGGGTCTGCTAGATTGATGTTTTCAGGAATTGACCAGGTTGTTGTATCCAGGTTCTGCGTGGGTTGAGATGACACAATGCTTGGAAGAATGAATGCTTCCACTCTGCAGTTGAATTTTCCAATTGACGATTGGAGTTTGATGTTAACTCGCTGTGTGGAGTTTCGTGTTCTCCGCCCGATGCCTTCGATGCAAAGAGATGATGGTTTAGGTGATAAGGATAGACGTTTGATGAGTCGCTCTGAGACTAGATTTATCTGTGAACCTGAGTCTAAGATCGCTCTGACCACACAAGATTGTCCATTGTTTGCTGTGATGACAACTCTTGCCGTAGCCAAAAGTACATAGTCGTGGTTGTGATTAAGTTTTTGAATTGTTGCTACAGTAATCGGTGCTAAACCCTCAGTTTTTGTTGTGCTAGGTTTAGCGGTTGTTGTCTCTGAAGTAATTGCGCTCGTTGTTGTGTTGGATGGTTTCGAATTTTTTTGACTTAAGTGCAAAAGCGTGTTGTGCTTACCTGCGCACTTGGTGCAACTCCGTGACGTACATGTTTTTGCCGTGTGATCGGGCTTGAAACAGTTTACGCACCATCGTTGCTTCTGCGTCCATCTTAATCTTTCAGCGGCTGACATCTTCAAGAATTTTTCACAGTAAAAGATTGGATGGCTCTTATTGCCACATACCTTGCAGTTGTCTATGTTGGAGGTGGCAACGTTGGATACCACCTTGGTTCTATCTTTTCCTCCAACAGCTTCTAAGGCTTCAAAACGGTTTTTCAAGAATTTGAGGAATTCTTCCATTGTTGGTAGTTCTCGGGGGTTTTTGACGGATTGTTCATAGAGTAAATGACTTTGTCGATCTAATTTCTTCGTTAATAGATAGATAAGCAGAGGAGCCCGCGAGTCTGTATCAATATTGAGAGCCTTTAAAGCTGCCAATGATTCGTGAATTGTATCATGAAATTCTCTCATAGCCTTTACTTCTGAGCCTGGCTGCGGCAAACCCAAAATTTTTTGAATAAGGGACAATGTCTGGGCCCTTTTGTTGCTGAAACGATCTTGAAGAGTTTTCCATGCGATCGGATAGTTCTCCTCTGTCAGTTCTAAGTGTCTTAACAGACGTTCTGCATCACCAGAAACATTTGTTTTTAAATACCAGATTTTTTGTATTAGTGGTAGATCTTGATCATGTATCATTTTGGTAAAAATGTCGGAAAACGTTTGCCATTTTAAGTAATCGCCGTCAAACTTTGGGATTGTCATCTTTGGAAGTTGTACTGATAGATGATCCGTTCTTGAATTATTTGAAGTTCCCCTTAGTGAAGCTCGGTTTTTCAGAACCTTTATTTCAAGTTCTGAATAAGAGCTCATGTCGTAGCCCTCCGAAAGTGGGTCTTCGCTTCTTTCCCAAATTGCGTAATGTAACTCTTCAATTTGGTCCCAAAGTTTATTCATTGCCTCTAGGCATTGTATGGGGGCTTCTTCTTTAACTCGGCCGTTGCTAAGGCGGATTAACGAGTTCATCAATGCCTTCTGGCGGCGCATGAGTGTAAGCACCTCGGGCGTACTTTGAGTTTTAATCTGGACTGAGGGGGCTGAGGTTCCATGTTGGTCTCCCTCAGTTCCTACAGTTTCGCTGGGCTCTATTTCAGCAAGCGAATTCTTGAATACCTTTGAGTATTTTTCTGATATTTCTTTTATTTTGAAGAAGTAGTTCGAGGTGAAGTATTCGTGATCTATGCTTAGATCTGATGCGCGAATTTCCTCGTCTCTAACTGCAAAGTTCTTCCATATTGCCTCGATTCGGTTTAACCGAGAGGTAAAGTACTCTTTTGTTGTTTTTCGCGTTGGCGAATCTTTGTTGAAATTTCGGATTATTGTTTGAATTTCTTCTCCGGCAAGACGTTGCTCGGCTATTTTTGTCTCCATTGTGAGCCGTTAGTTGATTTAATTGATTTTGATTCGCCGACCAAATGTGTAGTTCTAAATGTTGATAAGTTCCAAAGTCGGGGTCACCAAATATATTTTATCTCTTACTGTCCAATACAGTTAGAGTAAAGATGTATCTCAGCTTCTTACTGTTCTATGTACAATAAGATTTTGTTGTTTACAAGAGACAAGCACTTGAACTTGTTCTTGAAAGGAATTGTAGATTCGAAGTTAAAACACCTTGTTGTTGTTAAACGAAACGAATGAATTTTATTGTCGAGATATGTCTCTTTTATACTTAAAACTAAACAATCAAATTGATGATACATTATGTTACAAATAAATATTAATTGTGTCACATAAATTGCTTACAAATATAATACGATGACACATTGCATTGCAAAATAAATAATATTAATTGTTTTACATAAATTGCTTACAAACATAAATACGATGTCACATTGCATTGTTACATAAATTGCTTACAAATATATTAGAGTAAAACAAAATATGACACAATTATGTTTATGTTGGGCAGGTCATTGTTTCCTGCTGATGTCATCAATACTTGGTGTGGCTTGTGTTTGCGAAAGCAATGAACAGTTGTGCATGTTTCGTTAGGTCACGTTGAATAAATACGCCTTTTCCTTTAAGCTTAAAGGAATTTTGCAGCATTTTAAAGGCTTTCTCGTTGGATCCAACATTTATCTTCAATTTGATGATGTTTTCATTTTCAATGAGTTTTGTTATTTCCGTCATCTGATGTGGTTCGTCAAGCAGAAGATGTGTGATTGAATAAATTTTTATTTTCGGATCAACTTTTTCATTTGGCATTGTAAGAATGATGTTTTTACCCTTGATTTCTCTGCATTGTGCCTCCAATTCTTCCTCTAGTGCATAACATCTAGTTTCAAACTGCTGGACTTTAGAAGATAAATCTTCATTTTGCTTTCGCAGGATGTTTATCTCAGCATTCAACTTATTAAAATCTTCTTTTGAAGCGAGTAAAGAAGTTGCTTTCGCAAGTTCGGTTTGTAGGGATTCATCAATGATAGACTTTATCTTTTTAAGATCAGCATTGGAGATGGACATATTTGCTTCGATGTTAAATGTTACCGGTGCTCCTTTCAGATTTGGCGCTTTTGAGTATGGATTTTCTTCTGGTGAGGTTAGGTTTATTTTTCTTTTTTTTATCAGTCATGTGATACAGTAGATGATTGAATATTTGTTATGGTGCTTATATAACTAAGTTTACCTGATTATATTTGCACTTTCACACAATATTATTCAAAATACTTATACTTTCTAATATTTACTAGTTATTTTTGTGAATTAAACTATTTAAATTTGAAAAAAAAACTCGGGAGCGAAATAAAATTGAACCAACTACTTTCACACCAGAGTTGCCAACCCTAATCAACTATAATATCGAAACACTGAAATCTGTTCCTCATTTTTCACAAGTAACTTCTGTCGGTACACTCTTTTATAAACGGATATTTCTTTTGTACGCTTATATTAAACGTTCACTTGCGCTTAGGCATTTAAGAGCTTAAAAACACCATGAAGGATAATAATAATAAGGAATTAAAACACAACCAAGATTTGACGCGTAATTTTGTTTCCGATTGTTTATGTAAATAAAAAAATATATTTTATGTTATCGCAGAAGATCACTTCAACAACAATTAGATGAAACACAAGAATGTATTTTAATTTTAATACTGTTTATTAAAAGTATAAGATTCAGATCCCTTACCAAGGGTGGGGGGAAATCTTCGGCTATACGTAGGATGACTAAACTGTGAACTGAACTTAACATAATCGATGAAACCCTTTTTATACTTATAAAATGTTTGTTCAGCAAATCTATCTTCGACTGAAGATCTTTGCTTTGTCTTTATCTTATAAAATTGCTGACACAAGAATTCTATTGAAATTATGAAAGATGATTTGGGCACACAAGTTACTGAAGGCAAAATGTGCTGATATGCAATTTTATATTTATTTATTTATTACTTAACACATTAAGATACAATATCTTATAAAATAGCGCAAGCATCAAAATACATTTTTAAAAGTTGATATTTTAGTTGTATGGAACAAAACAAATTCTGTGAATATTACATTGTAATTATGAAAATAAAACTTCAATAAAATATTAAAATAAAAATAATAATAGGTAATAATCGGAATAATAAAATTCAAATGTACAATTATAATTTAATAAAAAACAAAAAAAAATAACTATAAAAAGAGATAGAAAAATAAAAAGTGCTCTAAACATATCCCATCATCAAAAACCTTCCAAGTAGTGCCTAAGTCTCATCCTAAACAGCCTAGTACAACCTATCATCCGAAGTGCAATGGGGAACAACCGAACTGAGAACGAAAAAATTTGTCGATTTGATACCAAGTATACACACCGTATTGGTACCAGATTAAACGATCTTGTAGATCGCGGCATACAAATCTTATTATAAAGGTACACCGGTTGATGCGTTTGCATTACACTGTGAAGCAGCATTAATGTTCTAAATTTGAAGAGATTATCAAGTGTTACACCATTAATGAGTTTGGCGAATGGAGTAATATGGTCATATTTTTTTAATCCAAAAATATACCGCGCAATACAATTATGAGCAACATTTAATTTCCTTTTATGAATTGAATCACAATTACTTAATATTTCGCAACCAAAGAGCATTATTGGTTGAATAAGTGTTTTTGCCAGAATGATTCTCGTTTTAAGGGGTGTAATTTTTTGACTTGCCCATAGTAAACGTAAGCTTCCATAAACCCTTCCTAGGATAAATCTTATGTGATCATTCCACGAAAGTGTCGTATTGAAAACTATGCCAAGATTTTTTGCCGATTTAACAAACTCGATTGGAGAGTCATTAAGGTATAGATTAGGAAAATATGAGGTATCAATACTCGTTCTAGAGATAATCAAGCACCTACACTTAGAGGGATTCAAACATAAGCCATTAGATCGAGACCAGCATATAATTCTGTTAAGGTCATCGTTAACTTCATGAGCTGCATTTTCCATAAGACCTAAAGGAAGCTTTTCCGAAGTTGGACATCATCAGCATACATGTCCACACTACAGCTTAAAGTACTCAAGGGGAGATTATTTATGTACATTGTAAAGAAAAGTGGGCTTAATATTGAGCCCTGCGTCACACATCTGTTTAGTGGAAGAAACTCCGATATAAAATTATTTAACACAACCGCTTGATACCTGTTGTTTAGGCAAGATGAAATCAGTTTCAGGGAACACCGTGAAAAATAAAATGGATTGCCTAGTTTCCTACATAAAACATGATGGTTCACTGTGTCGAAGGCCTTCGAAAAATCCAACAGAACAAGAAAAGTAGCATTATTGTTGTCAACAGCTTGTCTTAACTCCTCAACAACATTTAACAGAGCAGTAGTGCAACTGTGTTTAGGGCGGAAACCAGACTGGTTATCGCAAAGTAGATTGTTACGCTTCAGATGTTCTCGTATCTGGGAATATAGAATTCTTCCAAGCACCTTGGAAAAGAATGGCAAGATCGCAATATGCCGGAACTCATTCTGATTCTTAGGAACAGGCACAATTTTCGCACGCTTCCAAGTAGAAGGAAAAACTCCAGTCCTGATAATGGAGTTGAAGAGGTGAGTTATTGCTTTAAGGATATAGGAAAGGATAGCCTTAGCGAAAGTTGGATGTATTTCATCAAACCCTACTGAGTTGGATCTGATTGAGATACAACCTTTCAAGACGTCCGCTTCATCAACAGCCTTAAAATTAAAACTATTCATAGGATCTGTATTTTGAAGACTATCATAAGACAATGTGGACATTTCCAGGTTATTTGGGATGGGAGTGGGGAGAAATGTAAAGGTTCTATTAAGTTCATTTGGATCAATGGTATTGAGATGAATATTTTTATTTTAACCAATACCAATGGTTTTCAAGTTTTTCCAGAGCTTATGTTTGGCTTGAGAGGGATCAAGTTTTGGGGCATAAAAACGACGTTTCGCTTCACGTATTTCTGAAGTTACTCTATTTCTCAATTCTCGATAATCTTCATAGAAAATATTTAATCGGAAACGTTTCCAACGCTTATAAGCCTTGTCGCGTTCCAAAATTAAAGACTTTACTTTACTAGTAAACCACGCTGTATTACTTCTGAATACTGATTTTGTTTTAAGTGGTACATGGATATTAAAAAGATTGCGAATGTTATTTTCTATAAAAGATATTTGTTCATCTACTGATGGCATTGCATAAACTCGAAACCATTCAATTGAGCTAAGATCCATCTCTAAATGAGATTGATCAACATTTTTGAAATCACGAAAACTGAATGAATTGTTATAATATGTAGGTTCACATTCAAGAGTCAAGTGTATGAGATCATGATTCGAAAAACATATTCGGTCTATATATTGATCCAAGTAAAAGTTTGTTTGTCCTGCACGTGATTACGATGAAAACAAAATCTATTTCACTACCCTCAGGAGCTTTACGTATCAGATTACACTGTAGATGATTACGAACCAAAATCGCTACACCTCCTCCAACACGTCCAACTCTATCTGACCGAAAAGGCTTATGAAAGCCATTTAAACTACAAAAATCATCACTTAATTCACTATACAGCCAAGATTCGGAAATGCAAGTAAGCTTCGAAACCCATCCAACTTGGGTAATAAACTCTGAGCATTAATATGGCAAATTTGCAAACCGGAACGTTGAGCGCACAGAATATTTAACATCGTTCGCGTATTATTCCAATTGTTTGCAGAATCTCTATTATTTAACTCATTGTCACCAACCATTGATCAAAAACAAAAATGGAAGGTATCCAATAAGACATAATTGATTCAACAATAAGCCACAGAAACCGAATAAGGGGGAAAAACAGCAGCACACCAGAAATTTGTATGATGATGGTAGAGTACGTGTAATATGTTAAATTCCTCATTTTTATTATTATTTTAAAAATAAAAAGAAATAAAAATAAGGGTTATAGAAAAGTTTAATATCTAAAACAAACTGAGAAGAAGTGAAAAAGAAATATTAAATATTGAAATAAAATATATGTATGATTTGACACAAAAATAATATTTTATACTTTTAGACCAACATTTAGCAGGCTGGCAAAAACGTCATAGTGGAAGATGATCCTTAGTTATTTGACTTCGAAATTATCAATATTTCAAAATTATATTCAAAAGAGTGTTGATATGAAGCTCAAAACCAATATTCAAAAAGTTGATATGAAGCTCAAAACCAATATTCAAAAAGTGACAAAACCTCCTACTTTTCAGGAGGACTTGACAGATCTTTAGGAGGTTTTGACAACTGGTGGGAGGATTTGCCAATCTAAGAGTTTTTAGAAAAATGCACTCTGGATCAAAATGAAACGTAAAAACTTTATTCAATAAATACTTAGAAAGTTACTGGAATAAAAAGTTATAAAAAAGTTTAATTAAATAAGGGCTCTTAAAAAAACTAAAGACTCGTAATTCCTGCAAGTTTGTATTTTAACGAATGTCGAGACCTGCAAAATCGATGTAAAATCTTATTTTTTCTTTGGTTCTGGAGGTGCCTGGCATTTCTTCAGGCTTAGGGGGCTTGGCTACCAAGTCCATTGACATTGCCAGTTTAATATCTTCAACTAAGGGCTCGTAAAATAAATTTGACTTATTTTGTCTTCGGAAATATTTGATAGTATATGGTAAATCTGTGTCGCGATCAACAGCTGCTACCAATCCAACGTAAAAGTACTCCTTTTTATCACCAAATTTTATAAGAACATAATCTCCGGGATTGGCGGTAATATGCTTGCTGAATTTAACTCGTTCCGGTTGCTCTTCGTTGTTGTCTTCCCATCGTAATGATGTGTCCGAATCCCGGAGGCTGTACTTATCGCAGTCTTCCCTCGAAGAATCATTCAGTACCCGTTTCACGACCTTATGTTTTTTTACCTTAGGAATGCTTCTCATTTGGAGCTTGAGGCTCTTTTTGGCTGCGAGTTCCTCTAAACGGTCTTTTTCTGGAGTATCAGTATATACTCTGGACTTTCCAACCGGATGACCTGTGAATTTCTTTTTCACTAATTTCGGAAATGGCCGAATAGCTTCCGGTGTGGTATGAATTTTTTCACCTACTCAAGTTAGAGGTGCCGAAGCTGAAGTAGAACTCTTCAATGTCAACTGATGTTGGTAATGGTACAGTTGTATCAATGTAAGAGGATTCAATCAAAGCTAATGAAGTTATTGAGGCAGCAGCAGTTGACTCCGTTGTTTCTTTATTTTCTTCGAATCCAGCAGGTTCACAAAATTCACTGTCCTCGAAAATATCACAATTGAAGGGAAATATCCCTGTAGATAAAAATCCTTTTCTAATGTTGTCTGGAGAGAATGCTCTGAGAAACGGCTGAAATGAAAGTGTGGATATGTCATATATTGTGATCCCTTGCGCAACCTCCGGGTTGTTAACCAAATAATTGTTGAACGATACCTTACATTGTCGTTTAAATGGTCCGAATACTGACACGTCTAGGGGCTGCAAACGATGAGACGTATGTGGTGGGCACGAAAGCATAACGATCCCATTATCACGGCAATACAAAATAGCATCGAGCGAACAGTGCGAAGCATGATTGTCCAGGAGCAGGAGAATAGGATCTTCTTTTGAACATTTCGAAAAACGTTTTAAGTGTTCTAAAACTTTAAGGTGCATTTCTGCAGTCATCCAGCCACTGTCAGAAAATAAGCCAATGGCCCCAGATATGGCCCCTTTCATGAATAAAGGATTTGACTTCTTTCGAGGACATATATAGACAGGAGGAATATGGTTTCCAGCTGCATTGACAATTGCAACCATTGTCACTAAAGTCCCCCTTTCACCTGAAGCGGTTTGAGGCACAGTTCTCTTACCCTTCTGTGCTATGATCTTCAAAAATATATTGGCGGTTATAGTAAAATGTTACTCTTTTCATAAAAAGCAACTGAACTTACTCTTATCGAGTCCATAACCGTTGTAAGTCCAGTTTCATCGAGGTTATAAATATTTTCGGGCTTGAATGAATGCTTCAAAAGGAGACCTTTAAGCTTGCAAAAAAATCAGCTACAGCAGTTTTTGTAAAAGCTCGAAGGCGGGCCAAGCTTATATTCTCCGGTTTTCGCAGACTTATTGATGGATTGCGCCTCATGAATCCCGATAGCCAAACTTTTCCAGCTGCTTGCTCATTATGCCAGGATGAGGGACATTTGATCTTATTTTTTATGGCATAGTCGTATACAAATCGCTTTGCCATATCAAATGTCAGACCGTGGTGTAGATTTGAACATTTTTTAAAATATTCCGTCAACTCGGTCTCTTCCGATGTTGTTAGGACCTGAGCTACAGAATATTTACTGCTAGCCTTACTTTCAAGCTCGTTTGGGACCCGCTTTTCTGACAAAAGTTTAAGCCGATAAATAAGTGTTGTTCTGTTTAAATTATATTTCCGAGCGGCACTCGTTGGTGTTTCAATTTTGTTTTTAATCTTCATTAATGCTTTTTTGAGGGCATCTTCATCAATAACCCTTTCAGGATGTTTCTTTTTGTAAATATTCGGCATATTTTCCTTAATAATTATATTTAAAAACTTATTTTCTACTTAGGTATACTAAAACCATTTTGTAGGAGGATTTGACAATTTGTCAAATCATCCTTTTTTTAGATGTTAAATCCTCCTTATGTCACACTAAATAAAAAATTTTAAACTTACCAAATTTCTGAAGTAGCCAACACTGAAACATATATTTAATGTTAAAACATTTTGATTGGTTAATCAATTAACAAAGTACAAAATAAAGAAAATTGTCACTGAAAACTGTTATCCGAAAAAACGAAATTGCAAAATTATCAAAAAAATGCACCACAAACAATAGACACGTGCGTAGGTCAACAAAGCACAGACACAAGTGCCATTTTCATGAGAGCGAGTCACAACATGTCAAGCACTCTTTATTTTGATATATCCTCTCTTTGCGCGTTGTGTGTAGTGCTATATTTGAAAATGACAAATCCTCCGGCTTTGGACGAATGCGAAAAATGTCATTTAAAACAGGCGGTTTAATGTTAACAGAGTGGCAGAGCTGATTGAAGTACGTCTTAAGATTTTCTTCAGGAGTACCAAGGGATATTAAATAATATCATATCGCATGCTACACTTTTGTTGTCGTGGTCGTCTTGGTTTGTTTTAATGTTTTTTAACTGATTTTTAAAGTCCGATAACTCACTTGTGCAAATTTGTACTGAGTGTTTAGTGTCAACAAGATCTTTATTTGCAACGGCAAGTGTGTTTTTTAGGAGTGAAACGTCGGATATCAGAGTAACTATATCGCTATTTATTGTTGTTTGTGAAGCCTCGAGTTGTGTAACTCTGATGTTAATGTCCGCGACAATTTTTGAAATTCAGCGAACTGATTATCCATTTTATTAACAAGAGCGTCATTATTTTCTTTCATTTTGGACGAGAGAAGTGAAATTATTTGTGAACTTTGATCTTTTAGCATTTGATCCATTTTGTTTTAATAACACAGAATCATCAAAAGCCATTTTTTTCACATTTTTTGTGGTGTGTTGAGCGAGGTTCGAGGTGAGTTTGGTTTTAAAGAGTCGAGATCGGTATTTATTCTATTTCGTTTGTTGTTTGACATTAATGTAGTCGTATTTTTGGTTAGAAAGTATAATAAATATTTTTTTTTTTTAGAAAACTGTTAGAGGTTTGATATTGATTTATGGGGTATGACACTGTTTGATACTTAGCACAGGAGCTTTATATACAGTGGTGGAAAGATAAATAGCACTCATACCTATAAATAATTATAAAACGTTTTAAAATAAAAATAAGCCGAATTTGAACATTATTGTTTTTTTATTATTATATACATTTTGAACGTAAAAAGATAATTCAATACAAATTTTCAAAATTATGTAAAAGATAATAACAATAAAATAAAAAAGGAATTCGAAGATTCAAAAATGGGTGGAAATGTTAATAGCACCCATAAGCAAAAACACAATAACTGATGAGAAATTAGCACATAATAGTTAAAAACTCTGGCATGTCATTTAAAGTGCTGCCAATTACCTTTCACAACCACTTCCCCTCAACAAAGGATTTACACGCTGCCGCAATGTTGGATTTACACTCGACCTCAACGTTGGATTCGTAACAGCACTTTGCAACAGAACAGTATATACAAAACAATTATAAAAAAGAATGTAACCAAAAAAAAAACACGGTAACACTGGAAGTATCGGTAATGGTAAGGATAAAGGCACAGTTTTGACAAACGCACTTTACTTTACCACTTTAAAATCTTTCTCCTTGTTAACTGCTCTTTGCCGTTCAACGAACTTTCTTTTTGCAACGCCACCTTAACCATGTCTGCTACAGGTTTGTCTAAGTCTTCTTCGCAGACACGATCCAAAACTGGACCTTGATCTCACCCCGTTACGAATTTGTTTTTGACATTGCCACTCCCATCAATCTCAAACCAACAATTTCCCAAATCACCTGGCGAATGTTTTGCATCAAAAAACTCAACGCGCTTTCTGATTGTAGATGTTATAATATAATAATATATTATATATATAATTTATAATTTGTTGTCTCGTCGCCAATTGTAGTATCTTAATAAAAAGAAACAGTCTATTTCATTTGCAATCTTAATAGTGAGTGAAGCCCTTTTTATCTTTTCCATTTATATACTGTGATGTACTTTGTTGTCGAAGGCTGAGGTTTCGTTCGCCGGCTTCCAGGGTTCTAACTAAAGTAAGTACAAAAAGCTTTAGTTTAAAGGTTCTTTATTCATACGAGTATAACTACTTTAGTATATTTATTTGTAAATTCCAATTATTAATTATATATATATATAACAAAAATACATTTCTTTTACAATATGCGGAAGCGATGTTTTGAAGGTTCTGGTATCTTAGAGTTCTTCGCTTAGGCTGGAGTAATTCCCTGTTAATGCTGATCCAGGTATCGGCTTCGATAATACGGTGGTAGGCTGAGTAGGTTCCTTTCGTATGGGTAAAGTCGTCCTTTTTCGCCTTATATTGTTACGACTGACACGTCAGTCCACGTCTTGCAACGGCTATCTATGGTTTTCACCATTTATCAACGTCTTGCGAAGGCACTCAACGGTTTCCACCGGCTATCAACGTCTTTCACCGGCTATCAACGTCTTGCGAAGGCTCTCAACGGTTTTCACCGGCTATCTACGGTTTTCACCGGCTATCAACGTCTTGCGACGGCTCTCAACGGTTTTCACCGGCTATCTACGGTTTTCACCGGCTATCAACGTCTTACGACGGCTCTCAACGGTTTTCACCGGCTCTCAACGGTTTTCACCGGCTCTACGGTTTGCACCGGCTATCAACGTCTTACGACGGCTCTCAACGGTTTTCACCGGCTCTCTACGGTTTTCACCGGCTATCAACGGTTTTTAATTGTATTATATAAGGTTCCTTACCACTGGTGGGGGGAAACCTATTATTTTATTTTGGCGGCTTTACCCTGTCTTTGGCTATTGTCCAATGTGCACTGCCACTGGCACAGTTCCTCGATGCTATTGTCCAATGTGAACTGCCACTGGCACAGTTCCTCAATGCCTCTTGTGGCTTGTAAGGGCTCTACTTATCCTACTTTCCTGTCGGACTAAGTGTGAGCTGTATGGTGGTAAAGTTTAATAAACCATACAATGTGCTGTCGGCGCCACGTCACCAATTATGGTTTGTTTTACTTTTTCCTAATTGTATAATTTTGATGGTTTAGCGGGTGATGCGGCAAAGAAAATCTCCTTTAAATTCTCCTATTAACATTCCCAGGTTAATGTCTTATTTGCATCGTGGTGATACGAAGGTGGCCGGGGGTGTTCTATTTATTAATAACACACTTAGAATTCACCATCGAGTTCCCTGGTTCGTCGTCACGATGCTATCATAAGTGGAGATTTCACCATTTAATAGACATGCATATTCGTTATTCACCACTTTGTGTGTTTTGTTTGGTGGCTATAGATTGTTCGCTGATAAGCACTCGGTGCTTATCAGTCGTTGATGATGATGCAAGGAGTGGACATGTTATAGGAGCATGTTGTCGATCGGGTAGGTATTTCTATTATTGCAGGAACGTAGGCGGGGAGGGGCATCTTGTATGGAAATGGTAGGTATGGTAGATATGTATGTCGGATGATGTTTTATTTTGTTTAGGCTGGTATACTACGGTGCGGGTAAGTAGTTATGGGAATATCAGATGCGTATGCGGGTGGGTGTCAACAAGGGGGAAAAAGGGTTACAATAGTGTTTTGTAATATATTGCGTAATTCGGTTGTTTCTTTTTAAATTCCAGCTCAGGGGATGCGGTGGGGTTAGGTGGTGAAGTTTGTAATGCTTCATTACAACACCCTCCTTTTTCGGAGACGAGAACCTTCTCGTCTGAGTCTAGGCTACTATTCGTCGCGTCGGAAATTGAATTAAAAACATTTTTTTTCTCTTTCTTTTTTTTTTGTTTTTTTTTTATTTATTAAGCAACGAAATGCCAACGCCTTTAAGCAACAACATATCTAACTACGAGTATATAAAAAAAACTGCTCTTCTTCGCCATACATTAGCAACAGAACAATATATTCTTTGTAAAAAAACTTAAAAGAAATCACAAATTAAACGATATGTTCTTAAAACTGAACTTCCTTACAACAATAATAAAAAAAAATAATTTCATATTCTCAAGAAAAAACTGGTTGGATTCTGGCTGGCTTTATGGGTCGAATGTTACCTCTCTTCTTTGCCCTTCGTGCGTCAATTCGGCCACTCCTGGTCTGCGGATTATGGCTATCACTCTTCCCCATTTCCTCTTGAATACGAGCTTCTGAGGGCGGTGTTGAGGATGGTACAGTCGGTGGCTCTTGATACAAATGTCCTGAAAAGGGTCTGTTGGCTTTACCTTCTTCTGTGGTGTTGGCTTTTGTTTGGCTACTGACATCAATCTCGAGGTCTGAGGCAGCATTTTAATTATATCGCCTGGTATCTCGGGTGTTTTTGGTCTTTGGACATCAGACTGTCTGCTAGCGAAAGTATAAACCTTAGCTGCTGGGCCGGCCTGTTCGTTTCTGTCTGTTGAAGTGTTCCTTTCGGGTCCGTTTATGGGCGGTCGGCTTATTTTAGCTAGTTTGCTCGGCTCTCCCTTGTCCAACACCTTAAGCTTCACCGTCCTGGTAAATTTATCCAATCCTAGTGAGGGTAGGGGTGGCAGTAGTACGCATGACGTTACCATGGCTTTCTCCGTTCGGGTATAAGGGCGGCCTAGGTGACACTCCATCCTCGGCCTTTACCACTTTAAAATCTTTCTCCTTGTTAACCGCTCTTTGCCGTTCAACGAACTTTCTTTTTGCAATGCCACCTTAACCATGTCTGCTAAAGGTTTGTCTACGTCTTCTTTGCAGACACGATCCAAAACTGGACCTTGATCTCACCCCGTTACGAATTTGTTTTTGACATTGCCACTCCCATCAATCTCACAAACCAACAATTTCCCAAATCACCTGGCGAATGTTTTGCATCAAAAAACTCAACGCGCTTTCTGATTGTAGATGTTATGGTCTCGAATTGCTTTTGAATAAGTGCCATGAGCTCCTTGTTATTCAAGTCCGTTGGTTTTTTGGAAACGCTAATTCCCTAACCAACTCGTATGCTTTTTGCGAAACCGTTGTTAACACGACTGGCACCCGTCGCTCATAATCAACCAAATACTGTTTCAAACGCTCCTCGTATATACCAAAGTCATAATCGAGGTTAAATGATGTCACCAAACCTAAATGTCCTGAACTTTGGAGTTGGAGTTGGAACTGGCGTTGCCATTAATTTTTATCAGAACACCTTTTTCCGAAAAAATTAAAACAATTATATTCACTTTCTTAAATTGTACATGGTTTTGCTTAATTTATAATTTTTTGTCTCGTCGCCAATTGTAGTACCTTAATAAAAAGAAACGTTCTATTTCATTTGCAATCTTAATAGTGAGTGAAGCTTATTTTATCTTTTGCATTTATATAGACTTAATTCCAGGTTTACAAACTGGTTGAAGGGTGCGTTCCAATTATGGCCGCGTTCTATTATATACTGAACTTATATGAAATAATATAACACTCACTCATTTTTATCTTTTGCTTTTGTTAAATAGTTTCTGTTTCTTTTTTTTCTCTGGCTCAACAAATTCATGGCCAATTCTATTTTGAAACTGACTGACACTGCGCAGATAGTTCCAAAACTAATGCACTGAAAGCGGAGAAACTACTAGGACGCGCAAAGTTCCGTTGGCTAACGTGAATTTATCTTCGTTCCCTTACTTTTAGTAGTATATGTTTCCGATATTATGAAAATATTTATGAAAATGAATTTAATTTTTTTCACGCCGCAACCTCTTCTTCTCTTACTTAGCACGAAGTTGTAAAACAAAATTATAGCCTTATTCTGGCAACCTCACTAAACCCTCACAAGTCACAATAACCTCATAACTTGAGGTGAACTATTTTTGTGACTTTTTTGGTATTCTGTTAAAAACCTCACAACTTGTGAGCATCATAAAAACTTAAAAATAATGATCTGCTTCTTGGCACATCACAATTCACCTACTTGACATATCTGTGAAAAAAACGAAATAACAAAAAACGACAAAAAAGAAGTTTCATCTATAAATGTAAGAGTAAGAATTAATAAAACTGTATTAATTGATTTTTTAATAAATCACTCTTTGGTTGTAGCGCAGCAGAACTCTAAGATAGTTAAGGGATATGAATGATCCGTTTGTCATTCAATATACAATTTTTATCTATCGGCCTATATTTGCCAACTTTTAGTGAAGATCGACAATCGATTCATTTCGATTTCCACAAGAAAACTTGCCACTTAAAGGAGGAAAAGAAGTTATTTCTTCAAGTGCAAACATTTTTCGAGAAAATTTATATCTTGTGGTGTACGAGTCGATCATGAAAAAGATTGAAAATGAAACTAATGCCAAGCAGCAGCAATGTGGAAAAAAGTACATTTTTAACCACGATTAGAAATCTCTATAAATTTTTAATTATTTCAGCTTTCCAAATGAAATGAAATTAAAATCTCATGATTTCAATGTACACAGAATTGTCTAAGATCGAATGTGTCATCTTTGCGACAAGACTTTTCTCCGCAACACGGCACTAGTTCGACACCAATGCCCGAGTGCATAAATCTGAAGGTACAATATGTAATATCTGCATCACAATCGGAAGATAAAACATCGCAACGAATTTCATAAAAGTCGAGCAACACGCAACAAAATTTAATTAATTTGTGTTTTTCATAGTTGAATTTTATTTTTTTTTTTAATTTTATAATAACATGCATATTAATAAACTCAAAAAACTGCAAACCAAAATTTCGAAAAAAAATTGGCTTTGGCTCCGAAAGTTCTTCTTGAGGATCCCGGCCATCTCTACAGTTCATCTACAAGCTATAACACAAATTGTAATTATTACTTGATTGAAACTGATTATATTCTTATCAAATAAATTATTGTTGCAGATATTTTACAAAAATTTTAGGTAATTTACTAGATATTGTCTCAATTATATTTAATGAAAATGACTTTCTATTTACTACTTCAAAATACTACAAACTTATTTATTCCACTTATTAATACATCTATTACTTTTAGGTTTCTAATCGTCTTATTTAGTTCTATAACTTTTGATCTGTTCTCTTTACTGTTGGATATCGGAATGAATGTGTACATCTGCTGTCTGGCTTGTTCGTTGTTCTTTTCTTGTTTTTTGCAGCATTGCCAGCATCTCAATATACAACATAATTCATCACTTTTGTAGTTTGCAGATTATTTTGATATTATGTTTGTTTTGACAAATCAGCTGGCCGCCATAACTAAAAAAAATTCACCTACCGGTGGTGTGTTTTCTTCTGATGTTTCTTATGAGGGTCTGAACGGAATACAGAATAGTGACCGCCTCATAAGAAACCTCACAAAAACAACCTCACAAAAAATTGTGACCTGTGAGCATCACAACGACAGAATGAGGCTGTTAAATTTGTTTTGTTTCTTAGTTTGAAGTTTGTATGATTTATTATAATTTGTTGTTCTAAAATATTTCAGGACATTACAAGCTTTAGAATTAATCTAAAGAAAGAATGGTATCTAAGTTAAAGGGAAAAATCGTATTAAATTTAACCGATTGTATTGACCCGTAAAAAAGATAGTTTTTAAATTGTTTCTTTGCATCTCCGTCTTCTTCGGCTTCAATATTCAAATCGATGGAAAAAGCAATGCAGCCATATGTTTCTGTAATCTGAAAACAATGGCTAGGCGACTATGTTTTCTCTATCTAACAGGTATAATTTATTGATCGCGCACACATTATATATTATTTGCAATAGATTTAAATGATAATTTATAACAAATCAGTAATACAATTAATTGTTTACGATTTTTTACACCATTAACCACTTTTAAATAATTGAAGCCAGGAAATAATTTTGAAATCACGCAGTCACAGAAAAAACTGTTTTTGTAGGTCTCATTTTATAAATTACAGTTTTCTTGTATTAACTTTAAATGAATGAATATTTTTTTTTACTTAAAGTTTAAGATTTTAACTGTTATATTTATAAACTATAAATGTGTTGAAAGAATTAAGATAATGCAATATTTATAACAAAATTTACAGAGTCAATTATAAATGTATTTTATAGAATAAACTTACTGTAATAAATAATAAATATCGAAATATCTATGGAATTAAAAACAACCAAAAATTAATAAATTGTCCTTTTTTTTATTTGACATTTAAAAACTATATTTGTATACGGAAATCACTAGTATCCTTTAGGTAATAAATTAAATTATATAGAAGCGTGAGTTCAATTGATAAATTTAATCAATTTATTTTTGATTTGGATCAGTAAAAACACTGTTTTTTACTTTGGGCTAAGTATATTAAAGGTATTCATGCAACAACGGAAAACCCAGATAAACCTCAGAAACCAGATAATTTTATCTCCGCAGAAATGAACTGTCAAAGTTTGTATGAGAAAAATATTCTACAAATCAGATAAAATTATTTCACGAATTTGATGTAAAAAGAGAATAAATAAACCTCATAAATTTATTTCAACATCTGATTATTTCTCAAATTTAAGCAATTATTTTTAAGGGGGTGTTCATGCAAACATCTCGCAGGAAAATTATATCTTTCTGCAAAGCGGAAAAATATCTCGTTGCATGAATACCCTTATTATTTATATGATTATACAGATGAGCCATACCAATATAGGAAACTTTCGTACGTACTCCAAAGCCCATTTATTTTTAAATTTGGCTTTCTTTCCTTGAATAGATGTGAAATCGAACAGCAAAACGTGGTGTAGGGATAGTGAAACTACACACAGATGCAAAAATATCAGTTTCATAACTGTACTAGCTTGTAGGCAAACTAAAATAGCTGCCGAAATTTCCCATCTTGGTGGGGCATCTGTGATATGTATGTATATTATAAAATATTATTATTTAATATTCATAAATATTTTATATATCATTTTCACAGACTTACCCCGTTTTAAACCCAATAATATTTTGCGGTAAACTCACAAATTTGTTGCACTTCACGCACGGAAACGATTCTCTTGAAAAAAGTTGAATAAATTCAAAATCTATTCATCTCTTATCAAGACTATTTAATTTTGAAAGCTGCGCCGATAGCACTTTAACAGCCAACGATATTACACAAATATAATTTAAAAAATGTACAACTAAAAGAATGACTTCTTCAAACATTTATTACTTTTGACAAACTCTTACATCACTTTGAATGTCAACTGTTCATTATTGCAAAGTTGTATATATATGCTGATGCGCAATCATTAAACACAAAAGAATCACGAAACATCATGATTACTTGTTAATACCGGTGAGCGGCTGGTATAAATATGGCGAATGAAAATGAAACGAATCCATTTTAATGATGATATATCTTTTTTTTTTAAAGCCTATTTTCTTTGCTTTACGCATTTTGTATAAGAAAATATCACTTTTTAATCAATTAAAGATTTTAATAGTATTATTTCCGTTATTCGAAACAACAGTTTTACAACATCAAAGAAATAAACGATCGCATCTTCAATTTTCTCTTCATTTTCTTGGTGCTCCTTGGTCCACTCGAATATTTTATCTTTTTGCAGAAGACTTTTCAAAATGTTGGTGTTGTTGGCTAGATTTTTTAGAAATCTCTGGAGGTAATTTAGCATTCCTAGAAAACTTCGAACTTCGGATATGTTTTCTGGAGGTTTCAGGTCTATGATTGCATCAATTTTCCGAGGGTCAGGTTCAATGCCATTCTTTGTGAATACATATCCAAAAAAGTTAGTTTTATTGTGGTTAAGCACACATTTTCCTTTGTTTAGAGTTAGAACGGGATTGTTGAGACGTTCGAGAACCATTTTTAGTGATGTGTCGTCCTCGGTTTGCGTTTTTCCATGGATAAAGATGTCATCGCTTATGTTGATAACTCCCGAGATGTTTATGAGAACTTGACGAATTGTGTCTTGAAATTTTTCTGTGAAAGAAATTCACCCCAAAAAAGAGACGTTTGTATCTGAAAATTCCAATGTGTGTTAAGAAAGTTGTTATTGCCCGTGAAGGTTTATCCAGTACGAGCTGGTGATATCCTTCCTTTAGGTCAATTTTGCTAAAAATGACTACGCCGTTAATAGCCGAAAGCACATCGTCGACTGTTGGTGTTATGTGTCGTTATCTTTTGATGGCAGTGTTAGGTACTCACATGTCGATACACATTCTTATTTTCTCGGGCTTGTTTGGTTTTGACACAAGCACAATCGGGGATACCCACGGTGTTGGTTGTAGCACAAATGTGCTTTGAGCTTGCCTATAATTGGTAGTTCACTTTTTGAGTTATATGCGAAAACTTTTCCTTTAGTTGGAATTAGGCTATCCATGATGTGACCTGTTTTTAACAAAGTTTTAGGCTAATTATATTAACATAGGAGCCTGTATCAATCAAGAACTCGATTTTTTCTCGTTTAGTAGAATTTCTACTCTTTGTGTTTTAGTCCGGTTTTTGGTAGGTTGTATGTCGACTCATCACTAGATGATTCCTCTATCACTTGGTTTTCTAAAGTGTATGTTCTTTCTCTCTGCTTGTTGGTTTTTCACACTATGCTCCAGTGTCCCTTTTTGATACATAGGTTGCACTTTGATTTCCGAGCCGGTCATTTAGAGAGACCGTCGTTGCGCCATCCACCACCGCAGAAAGTACACTTGCGGTCCTTGTTGCCAATTTGTTTGTCGTAGATATAACCACTGCTGGTAGCCTTATTACGAGTGTTTCCATTGTTTCGTTGTGAAAAGCGTCTCTTTCGGATAGCGTTAGTGTGTTCTTCAGGTCCAACATTGCTGTTTTGGTTTTCTATGTTTTTCACTTGGTGGTCAGTGCTTTCGAGTAGTTTCGCGTATGATAGTAGCTGATCCAATGAAGGGCAATCTCTGAGGCCATAGCGTCTTACAAGTGATGAGTTTGTTCCATAGATGATCTGTCTTTTTATTTCGTCCGTTTTTGTGTCGGCTTCGTATCCACAATTGTCAGCACACTTCAGCAATTTGGAATAGAATTGTCTGAGGGGTTCTGCAGAATCTTGTTTCCGCTTTCGAAAATTAAATATTTCAAACTCCTTGTTGCTTTGAGGAGTGAAATGATCAAAAACCTCTTGTTTTGCCTGCTCAAATGCATCAAGTGTTGGGTTGTCGTTATCACCACCTTCTATTGGGATTGGGGAATGGTGAAGGGAAGTATAAATATCAGAGACTAGCTCACCTGCATAATGTAAAAGAAGTGCTCTCTTCCTTTTTGCGTCAGTTATTTGGGCAGCGACCATATAGTTGTCCAGTCTCCAGACCTACTTTTTCCATCTCTCGCCAATATTTGAGGTTTCGCTTGTGTCGAATGGAGTAATTCCATTTGATAACGATCCCATCCTCGTTGCCAATTTGTAATGTTTAATAGAAACACTTTTACTAAATATCTGTTTTATATCTTGATCCTTTATTTCCGAAAGGCAAACTGTAACCTATAAAATATAAGCGCGCGAATAATTATCTCTTGTTCAATGTTCCACAGATTAAAGGTGGAAACACATTTGATATTTCATTGTGGATGCTACAGACAGTAGGTTCTTTTCCGGGAGTAATTGGAATAATAAGTGGAACCACCATCAAGTATACTTCTCCTAAGAAAAATGTTGCTGCTACTTCTTTTCTTCAAATCTGCAGATACAGGTCCATGTAACCCTAGGCCTCCACTTGAAAAAACTGATTGCAAGAATTGTGTCATGTAGTCAATATTTCATGTGGAGGCCCTTATGTCTGGATTTTTTTATTTTCAGACATGAAGCCTTAACTAAATTCAATACAGTTTTTTAAAAAATAGTAAAAAAAATGTTTGTCTTTTTCCAAAATACTGCTGAATCCTATCTCATAAATTCAAATTTTACAAAAGTATTCTACTTTTGCACAAAAATAAAAGTCTTTCTTACTTTTACTTTTGTACAAAACAGTGTTGAATGTAGTTAAGGCTTAAGAATCTATATTTATTTCTTGTCTTCTCAGAAGAAAAAAACGGAGAAATAAAATTTGGCTTTTCAGGACATCCCACCATTCATCATCGTGCATAAATATGTCTCACGATGAACTATCAATGAATCTTGTTCATAGTTTGCTTATTGTCATTTTAAATTCCAATATTTCATTAACAAAAAAACTGATTATACCAATTCTAATAAGCTTTTCACACCAAAACCCAAAACGGGGTTTCCAGCTTACGAAATTCAACATTTACAATTTTTCGTTTGACATTTCAACACCACAGACAATAACAAATACGTTATGAATTAAAATTTTTCCTGCCAGCAACCCGTCAGCTATTTATTTTAAAGCTTGTGGTCAATCAAAAATTTATGGGAAAACTTGTGTTTTCACTTTAGGTTTTCAGCCAAAATCGATAATTTCGCGAAAACCGTGTTTTGGCATTGGTGTGTAAAGGCTATAACCTCCGCCTCCACAAGCAGTTTTTATTTTTGCTATTATTGCAGCAATTATTGCAGAAATTTTTATTTCTTCGTTCAGTGGGAAAATTATTTCATGAAATCTTATTCACAATCAGAGAGTAAAGCAAACAACACCTATTGTATTTTCATTTTCGGCTTGGAATTTCAACTAAACCCATCAATATACACATGTGAAGGTGTAAAGCACATGTTCACATTCGCTTGCAGATTCACCTCCTTGTTCATCGGAAGTGGAACTGCAACGGCAGCGAATGATGAGCTCATTAAATTCTGATCTCGACAGCATTGTCCAATGGGAAATTAAAAAAAACGCGTAGAATTTAATGCTTCAAAAACTCAGTGCTGTCTTCTGTCGTTGAAGCAGAACCCACCCCCCATGCCGCTATCCATAATTGGCACTTGCATCGAAGAAACCGATCAGCTTTCAGTTCTTGGTATGTGCGTCACAGACCACTTCTTGTGGAATGACCACATATTCGATGTAGCAAAAAACGCTGAAATTGTTAGGGTTTTCTTTCTTAGATGCAAGAAATTCTTCTCCCCGTGTGATATGGCATTAATCTATAAGGCCTTCATTCGTCCAAAGCTCGAGCAAACCTCACACATTTGGGTAGGAGCTCCCAAAACGCACTTGAATCTTTTAGACAGAATCCAAAATAGAGCTCTAAGAATAATAAGCGATAGAACAGTAATGGAAACATTTACATCTCTCGAACACCATCGAAATGTTTCATGTCTTTTATTATTTTATCGGTATTTTTATGAACAATGTTCTAGCAAAATAAACAGTTGCATTCCTCCCCTTAAAATATTCAACGGTAATACACGTGCTTTTAAGAATGCTCATCAGTTTACCCTTGAGTCCAACTTCGGACACTGTCAAGTACAGAGATTCTTTCTTTAGCCGTACAACACGAATTTGGAATGCTTTACCATTCTCGATTTTTCCCTCCCATTTTGATATAACTTTTAAAACTAATGTACATCGGTATCTCCTTTCAAATCCTTTCCTATTTTGCTTAATGCGCTTAGCGCTCCTTAGAGAAGAATGAAATTTCACGATTTATTTTTGCCCACAAAGCAAAGAAATATACACCCTAACTGGTTGAACAGAATGGACGCGCGGTCGATCTCGCGGCACTTCAAAAACCGCTCTGGCAAAGTTAAAATGCATAGAAACTCGTTTGAGTGAATACAATGGAGCCGCGACCGCGAGTCGCGACGCTAGTCATTGGCTAACTTCTAACTTTTTTCCGCGCGTCGTTTGACAGATAACGGGAAAAAACAACACATTTTGTTGGTTGTTGCATCCACACGTAAAAGCACACATTCACATTAAATTTGCAAATTAAAATTTTTACTAAAATAACTACAAGATCAATTAAAAACAACAATTTCTCCCCGCTGTTTTAAAACGATCGCGCGGTTCATTGTGATAAATATTTTTGGAAGCGTTGCTTCTCGCGGCGGCGGCTAATGTGAGCGAACGACCGCGCGTCCATTCCGCTCAGACAGTTATTGCGATAGTAATTTCACTTCATCGACAATTGTCGTTTTTGGAGTCGTGTCGCTTTGATTTGAAAATATGTTTACCACAATACAAATGTTTGAAATATGTAGGTACATGTGGATAGCTATTTCTCATGAAGAAGCAGTGACAATGCACGGGGAAGAAAGAAGGAAAAAAGATTTAGTTGTGCAGAGGCGATGGATTCGATCTAAAACAAATCTAATGAATTTGCTTGATTTGTAATAATTATGCTCACAAAATGTATATACCGACTTAATTAAAATAAATTTAAGCCACAGAAGGAGGAGGTTTTTTAAAAAAAATGATTAAATGATGTTGAGGTAGTAGTATCAATAACTTCTATTTAACCTAAAATTTGGCGTCAATCTAAACCTAAGAACAAGCACTAGTATTTATTTTCAAGCGTTTAACAATAATTGCCTACTTTCTGGTATTTTTTTCATTTGGACCACCATCCAATACAATTTTATTCTTTAGCCAAAGACTCCCACTCCAACTTTGTTTGTTGACTTCTTGGCTTCCATGAGCTCAACATGTTTTTCATTTATTATTTTTACCCTAAAAAACTTTTTTGTTACCTATAATTAATAAATCAAACGAAAAAAATTACATTGTGCCATTGTTTTTGGCTCTGTAGTTTGAAATTTTGTGAACGACTAAATTTAGCGTTTTAACAGGCTTTGTTGCTTTAAAAACGACTAACGCAATACGGAATGACGACAAACGTCACTAATGAATACATTCCACATGAACAAAGACCCCAGATGGTTTTCAACGCCATACGCAATGCCAAATTCTTGTGTCGTGTTTTGGTATGACGTTGAAAGACTATTGCAATAAGGGTACGAAATTTCGGTAGTAGTGTCTGAAATAATGGCTAAAATAAATATTTCTAATGAAGTCGCGGCCATTGGCCTCATTAAGCCTTTAAAATTTTATTTCATAACACAGCCCTAGTAATGTTTTTGTTTTGTTTTTTGATTTCACATTGTCAAATTTACAAATACAACAATGTTTGTTTTGGAACTGCCTGGTGTGTGCTTATGGGCTGTTATGTGCGTGGAGTGGGAGTGATGAGCTCAATTCACACAGAAATGATAGCGAATTTCAATTTCAATACACGAAGCAAAAAAAAAAACAATCAGCAGAGAAAAAACAATAAACAACTAGCTTACTTTTATTCACAGAAACACTGCTAAAATGGCTTTCATAACGAATACAAAATAAATGAATTACGAAAATACCATTTGCATTGGATTTTCATTTAATGACGTTTAAAAACTAGAGTTTTTAATATGGCGTGGCAATGACAGGTCACACCATACCCTCGACTCTTGATATGCGTGTGTATTGTCCTATAAGAGAACGTGTAAGCTACACAAAGTGGCAAATGAATGCACCAATCCAGAACTACACCAAAACCTTAAGCCAGTTCTATGTGAATTGGGCCCATGAATTAATTAAATTACTTACGACACTTCCTTTTTTGTCCTATTTCGATGACATCAGGCGAGATTAAAAGATCTGACAGCAATGGAAATTGTTTTAGTCCGATGTGGATTAATGGATTTTTTGTGCGCGAATAATATAAACATACAATTTGTTTCAATAATTGAATATTGTTGAATTAAATTTACTTTAATTGAATTTAAATTAATTGCGAAAAAAATCAAGATTAAAGGAAGTAAGGGTGCTAAATAGACATCGAAGATTTAACTTAAATTAAGCAAAACAAAAATTTGTGAAGATTATTGTACATTAAATAAATGGCAAATGTTTTAATTATTTTGTTATTTTATTGTATTTTCGTTTCTTGCACTTGGATAAGTCTACAATTGTTCTGTTAAGTGTTCTTATTGTAAAATACATCCTCGCGCGGAAAAAAGTTTTTTTTTATTTTCACATCGCAGTCAATGTAATTTGACCATTTCCCGTTGCTTTATACACTGTGGTATGGAACCAGGCTTTAGGGGAGGGTGTTTTTATCCGTGCAGCCTATGACGATAGAATATATTTTTAATTTATTTATTATAAAGCACCTCAAATGCCCTTACCTAATTCAAATTGGAGGTTCTTTCTATGTCATTGCAGTAAAGTGGTCACTACAGACTCTAGCTGTTTTTGCATTAAAGGCACCCTTTCTTTTACAAAAATGAATCAAAATTTTTAGCAGTTCAGGATGTTTTGGGAAACTGTGGTATAACACATTTTCTCTTCTTAATTTATTGTTTTTATTATTACACCTATAAACAGCACACAATATTTTTAAGCTATTTCACATAAAACAAAATATACAATTTCAATAACAAAATCCAAACTTTACAATTTCAAACTTTGTTCGGCTTTTATCTCGTTTTCATTTTTGATCTCGTGTGACGTCACACGATTTGCCCATATAACAACAAATCGTAAAAATGAAATCTAATCTTGTATTCTATCATTAATGAATTGCGCCTACCAAAGTTTCCCATCTGGTATGACTTATTTGTGGATAAAGTGGCAAGTTTAAAAATATAACAAAATAAAGTAAATTTATAATTCGGGGTGTGAAACGTACGACAAATTCCGAACGTGGTTTGACTTGTCTGTGGCGTAGACCATAGTTTTTCTGAGTCATTGCGGGCGTTCTCTCACTTATTAGATATATTATATTGATACCAAGCTATCGGGGTATATCTGTGGACGAATCAGATAGGTTAGCTGAAAGCTGTCAAAAACTGAGAACAACTGTTTTTTCATCAGATGTGTTTTTGCACGCATTACAACAACAGGAAGTTTTTCCAGAATACTGAGATTAATTGAGTGAACGTCCCCATTTTTGATCACAAATAAGCCAAAATAAGATTGGAAACTTTCGTACGTTTCACCCCCCAAAACCCATTTGTTTACATTGTTGTATTTGTAGCTTTAAAACTCTATCCATGAATAGATGGGAAATCGAAAAACAAAACAAAAACAAATTACTAGGGCTGTGTTGGCTATGTGTCTATAGGAAGAGGAACAGAAAAGATTCTTGTGTGTATTTTTATCAATGCGTCTATTGGAAGAGGAACGGAAAAGTTACTTGTGTGCGTGTTTCAGCTTGTTGGCAAATGTCAAATGAAAGCAGAGGTTTCCGGTCTTTACGTTATTAGTTTATGCTCATGTTCACAAATAAGATTGGAAGCCTTCTTACGTTTCAACCTCAGAACGCATTATTTAACATTTTGTATTTGTGGTTTTGAAACTCTATCCATGAATTGATGGAAAATCTGAAAGCAAAACAAAAACAAATTACTAGGGCTGAGTTGGCTATGGGTGTATAGGAAGAGCAACAGAAAAGATTCTAATTGCGTTTTTATCAATTGGTCTATTGGAAGAGGAACAGAAAAGTTATTTGTGTGCGTGTTTAAGCTTGTTGTCAAATCTCAAATGAAAGCAGAGGTTTCGGGTCCTTATGAATTAGTTTATGCTCATGATCTTCCTTATTCTCATCTGTGGACACTGAGTGTGAAGTTGTGCTGTGGTTGTGACAAATGCCGATAACGGCCGGTTCGAAATTAAAAATGCGATGTTTGTTTCACGGACCTCTGCCAAAGCAAGTTCTTTTTGAAGAAAATACAATAAGAAAGAATACATTTAATTAATTACATTTTAATCTACACGTAAAATAATTTATTATGCTTAATAAAATGTGGGTGTGTGTTAAACAATACCTCAACACAAAATTTTCATCAAACAATCGAACTTTCATCAACTCGAAGAAAAAAATGCTAATCATAGCTATAGAAATTAAATTAGCAAAATACATTGAACAATATAATTCTGTCATTATGCGATAGGAACAAAAATATCCATTTTTTTGTACATGGATTGTACATGGATTATAATGGTACATGTGCATGGACATAGTTTTCTAATAAGACTGACGCTAAAACACGACTAAATGCGTACCTGCTGAATTAATTATTAACGTGTTAAAAGTGTGGATGAGTAAACAATATATTTATATGTATAATAATTACATGATCAAAATTTAAAAATTGCCCTGATTCGGAGGAAACGTGTTGAGAAAATCCTCGGATAGAACATCAAACAAAAATTGTACGTTAAGTATGTGAATTTAAATACATATCGTGGTAAGTTATTATTTTACTCCTTATCAGCGTTTTATTATCTTTGGGTGTGGTTCTGGGTTATTTTTTAGCACATAACAAAAACAACACGAGATGTTTCTATCGGGGTTTAAACTGAGTTTGCAAATATTATGGCCTTTTCGATTGGCCGCCCAGAACTGGACCCCCACGAAATGACAGTTGTTACTCTAAACAGAACAGAAAACGATTCTGGATTTCATTTCAGAATCGAAAACAGAATCACTAATGTACTTACACAATTACTACTTACTTACTTAGGTGGCTCTACAGTTCGGGGCGAACCTGGGCCTCAACCAACATGTCTGCTGCAGCTAGCTCGGTCTTTGGCTAGCTGCCTCCAGTTACGCACTCCAAGTTGGTTGAGGTCATCTTCCACTTGAGCGCGCCACCTTAGGCGAGGTCTTCCTTGACTGTGTCTTCCCTCTGGGTTGGAATCGAAGATCCTGCGAGCCAGAGCATTGTTGTCCATACGCTCTATATGACCTAGCCATCTTATACTACGTTTTCACCTACTACTTAATCCAGATTTAAGTGGATTAACCATAAATCCTCTTTGAAATCTTCTGAAAACTGAAGATTTCCCATACAAATTTTAATCTCCTCAAAAGAATATTAGAAATTAATCTCATTGAAATCTTCTTCGAAGTAGAAAATTGTCAAAAGAAACAAACCTTATTTCATAGAACGCGGTGAAAATGTAGTATTAAACGTGATATACGTATTTTTTGTACCAGGTCAATGTCGCTGTACAGCTCGTATAGTTCGTGGTTGAACCTTTTCCTCCAAAGCCCGTTTACGCAGATAGGACCGAAAATCTTGCGAAGAACCTTACGCTCGAAACGGCTAGGGATATCTTTATCCGAATTGATAAGAGTCCATGTCTCCGCGCCATAGAGCAGGACTGGGATGATCAGAGTCCTATAAAGAGTCTCCTTTGTCTCTACCTCCCTAGCCCATAGGAACAGCGATTGGCAAGAGTTATTCTTCGCTTTATTTCTATCGAGATGTTATTGATGTTATAGCGGATCCGAGGTAGACAAAGTCCCTAACTACCTCAAAGTTGTACCTGTCTATTGTGACGTTTTGCCCAATCCGCCGGTGTTGTGTGTCCCTTTTTGTGGACAGCAGGTACTTCGTTTTGTCCTCATTGACTGCTAGTCCCATCTTAGCCGCTTCAGCTTCAATGTTAGCAAACGCTCCAATGACAGCTCGCTGGGCTCTGCCAATGATGTCTTTGTCATCAGCGTATGCTAACAATTGCACAGACTTGAAAAAAATTAACTTACACAATTAAAATGTCAAAATAATCGGCTTGATGTGTTGTGTAATTTCGTTGCGTTTATTGAATCTTAACTTATTTTCTGGTAAAATAACATAAAAAGAAGCAAGTTATAATTATTATTGATACAAGAAAATGTGTATCTAAATTGAAATCAAGTGTTTTGGAAATTCTTTTTAGCCGATGTGATTTTCTTTTAATTTAATTTTCAGAAATACAGTGATACATATAATTCAGAATCAGTCAAATTGTTTACGGCTGTTTTATTGGGGGAACGTGTTCCGTGCCAATCGAAAAGGCCATTAAGCTAGTATTAGACGGTCCTTGTAATGTGTCATTGACGTGACACTCTGGCGTCACTATGATGTATTTGTATGTCCTAAAAGTGTCACGTCGTGTGATCGTCATTGTTGCATGTCATTGCCGTGACAAAAACAATGACAAGCACCGTGACACGTCACTTTTAGGTCATTGCAATGACAAATTGCCGTGACCGTGTGATAGCCCTTTCATTGTTGATGGGACACCGTGACACGTAGCCTGTCGCTGCAAGGACTGTGTCCCAACAGTGACACGGCAGGAATTTCTGCCATGTTATTATTTGTTACGGTTGGGCATAGTTACATGGGTACCTACCTACAAATGTATATTTAAATAGATTTTAATTTTGTAAATTAGGAGGGTAATTTGTACCTACCTACATGGATGGAACCTATGTATGTAAATATGGACATATATAATGAAAGTAAAGTATATAGGTGGGCAGGTAATTATGTATATGTGACGTTTGCACAAATGTTATATTATAGTTTGAGGGAAAAGAAGATGCCATTTGAATTCTAAGCAAATACCGTAAATTTGGTCTGATTGATAGCTAGTACCAATTCTCCGAAATTTTGTATCAAAATCGTTCGAGCCGTTTTCCAAAAAAAAAGATTTTCCTTAACAACCAAGACACAATGACTCGGTTGATCGACGCCGGCCGTGTGATCGTCACTGCTAAAAATACTAAATGACATTGCAGTTTAGGCTCACCTCTAATGATCAGCTGTTTTTCACGTCGTGTGATAGTCATTGTTTTGCATGTCATTGCCGTGGCACCGAGACACAAATATCACCGTGACACACTTTGATGTTCATTGTATTTTGGGACAACAATGACAGACATGTGTCATTCGTGTGATAGTCATTGTAGCTAACCATGACATGATTATCTTTGTCACGGCAATGACGGTGGAAGGACCTATTTTGTTGTGACGTCAGTGTGTCACGGCAATGACACATTTGGTTTGGTTTGGGGAACAGAGGATAACCCAGATCGTTTTATTAACATGGGGTGAACCGTATGAGTTATTACCGATAATAAAACACGGCTAATATTTTTGAATGAGCAACAACAACTTGAGTGTGTTACCACCAATTTATTATTATTTTGGCTGCAATTATAGCTATTTACGACTTGGCAAGTTCGATCAGATCCATTTTGCTTTTCTAGTGACGCTGGTCTACTTTTTAATTGAAAAACATTTTATTATTTCTCATTATAGTATTGAACTATGACCAAGATGCATTAGACGCCACGCACACGAGTCCACATGATCAGGTCCAACCGTATCATGCAACGACTAACCCTTTTATTAGCCACACAAGTTTAGTTGTTGTTTATTCGGGTTATTCGGGTTCTTTCTTATTTTCTGCTTGCTCGTTTATAAACCAACAATTTGTTATTCACGTAAAGAGTGAGTTTTCTTATATGAAAGATTTTTGACGCTGATCATTTTACTTTTATTATAGGTATTCAATATTAAATTTTTTGTGTGATTACATATGTACTTGCTTTTCTAACATGGGGTCTCCAAAGATCTAGATTTTCTAGCAAGCGGTGTCTCCACCTTCTATATTTTACATATAATATCTGTAATTTTGATAGAAAGATAGAAGTAGTAGCATTACAAGACTTAAAAAACGGTCAACAAAAGGAATTAAACAAAAAAAAACAATGAATTATAACAATACAATAATGTTTTTTTAAAAAATAACCCCTGATAATGCTAACTTGCCAGTCAAGTTAGCATTACCACCCCTCAAAAACGGTGTCTATAGTCAAAAAATAAAAAGGGATATACCATTAATTGTCGTAAGTTTGTCGTAAATAAATTTCGGAAGAAAAAAAAATTCGCTTCAGTTTTTTTTTTATAATCAACAGATTACTACCTAAACCACGATTTTTCACCTAACACTTCCATACTAATGTATGTGTTTTATTACTTTTTTTCCAAAAAAATTTGTTTAAACATTTGTCGCTCGACGTCCCTGATTAAGTTGTGTAATCAAATAATTTGTCGCGCGCCTTTTTCTAACAAAAAACGCCCTTTTAGTATAGCCTATACCAGAAAGTAGGATTCTTCACTAAATCAAGCACTACCATACAAAAAGGGCATTTTTCGTTAGAAAAAGGCGTGCGACAAATTATTTGATTACATAACTTACTCAAGGACATCGAGCGACAATTGTTTAAATAAAGTTTATTGCAAAAAAGTAGTTAAACAAATACTTTTGGTATGGTAGTGCTAGATTTCGTGAAGAATCCTACTGTTGTGTGAGATGAATAACACAAACAAAAGTGTTAGATCTCACACAACCAGCACCATTAAAATAATTAAAATAACAATCTGACCACGACCTTCCCTAACAAACATTAAATAAAATATCAAATTAATATCAAGGTCGACACCAACAACAGAATGGTGTGAATCAGCTAAACGATACGCGACCAGGTAGTGTATACAAACAATGCACTGAAACCATAAGCGATCGTTTAGTATGACAAAAAATGTACTGGTCAATGATTAATAATTGAATTACGAAAAGAACTGGGACAAGCAATGTTAACAATGAAATTAAATGACGAAGCTAAACGTATGTCTAGGAAATGTATGTTAAATGAATAATGCTAATTTAGCAAGTGACACATATGGCAATTAATAAATATTGCATTTAAATCATATTAAGTAATAATTTTTGAGGAATGCTTATTTAGCATTCCAATATTAGGGCAAGTAATTGCAATACATTACAAATTTGTAAACTCAAAGAAAATGTAAATTGGTAGGGATGATAGATTAAGAATATTTTTGTATAAATAGTGTAGGAAAATAATAATAAAACACAGTTGGACGCAGTCACGTTGTAAACATAAAAAATCTCTGTACTTTTCATTTGATCCCGATCAACGAATAGAAACCAAAGGTAAAAAAACTAACCTCGTTTTATTTTCAGGTGGTAATCAAATTGGCCTTTTAAGGCTACACCTAAATAGACGCCAGTGGCTATAAAAAAATATACTGGCAAAAAACACATAGGCCTTCTAAGGCCACCCAAAAGGGCCGCCAGGGCCAGTTAAACAAACTGGAATTCCTTACATAGGTAGGTATCTCTCTCTTCAAATATGGACATACAAAAATATTATACAACACTACTTTATGGTATAAGGTGGCTTTACATGTATCTTCATCTTCATCTGCATCGACATCTTCAAAAAAAGAGGAAACAAAATAAAAAACGTTTTTGAGGGGTGGTAATGCTAACTTGACTGTCAAGTTAGTATTACCAGAAGTTATTTAAAAAAACAAGCGCGACAAATTTTTTTCTTTCATGAAAAATTTAAAATTTTGATATGGTAGTGCTAACTTGACACACATAATTTTGTATAGAATGCTATTTGTGGTCTCCATGAGTAATTTCCATAGAATGCGACCTAGCTTACAAGAAAATCTAGATCGTGGAGACCCCATGTAAGTTTTGTAATGCTACTAGAGCAAGAATACAGCTATACGTATTCCTTCACGACATTTGTGCAATTGAAATAGTATGCTATGAAATGCCAAATGCCAAATTTTCTAGCATTCTAGTTTTCTTTCGTTCTATCAAAATGACAGATAGTATACTATAAAATATAGAAGGTGGAGACACGGTGTAAGCACTTTGAAAATCTTCAATATTAAGTCTGTTCCCAAATTTACCCAAAACGTGTTTCTTTACTTTTTTTCTGCAACAAAACTGCCAGAGCTTTGGACTTTCCTTTATTTTTTTCATTTCCCCTCCAGCAAGAATCTAACCCATTTGGCTTCTGGCTTCCGCCAAGAACGGACGGGGTCTTACTCCCTCATCTCATTAGCTAAAAAGTAACTGTGTTTTATATATATGTTTTATATATGTAATATGTTTTACATATATAATATATAATTTAATAAAATTATAATATATAATTTAATTCTTGCTATAGCAGTAAAAAGTAACAAAAATTGTTTAAACTATAATAAGTGACAAAATAAGGGTGAACTTTGCTGAAATCATGAAATAAATATAAAGTGCCCATTAGGTCCTAATAAAATCCGAAGTAGAAGTATGTTTCACACAATCAACCCTCCTTGACAACACATCATCCACATTTGGATGATGCTGTACCGTAACAGAAGCATCCCCAGAATGCATAACGGCTACAAATATCAGTCATTATCTACATCATAAAAACAAGTGATGGAAAATTGCCAGTCCCAGGAATGGCATATAACTCAAACGAGCACATCACCACACGTCGTACATGGACGATGTTGTACAGTAACAAAAATCCGTAGGATCCGCGCATTAGCCGCCCATAACAGACAAACGCAATTACCCCTACATGGAAGCAAGCGCCAGAGCAGCAAACAGTCTCAACATTCCACATTTTATTTCGCATTATGCAGAATGGGCTCCTCCTCAGCGACATAATTTACAACTCTATATTTTCTTGTGTCAAATAGTGTAAAAAAAATTAATTCCATATAAAATTTTACTTTAAAAAGTTAATTTCCATAACTAATTATTTCAAATAAGTACAAAATCACATGTCTTATTTAAAGTAAAGGGTTATCCATTTTGCGGTTTCAAAAGTAAACGTAAATAAAACACATATAAAATATTTTTTTTATGATATTTTTTTTTATAAAGTTTGAACGTTGACCTACTGTGTGAAACACTACATCAATTAAGTGACCAACACGCGAATTGTTGCAAGCATGGATTTTTTTTGAGGTTTCGACCACTTTTTGACACATATTGGGCGGTATCTCATCCATAACTTGACGAATGTTGGTTTTCAAGTGCTCAAGAGTTAAAGGTTTGTCTGCATAAACACGGTCTTTCGCGTAGCCCCACAAAAAAAAGTCCTACGGTGTCAAATCGCATGATCTTGGTGGCGAGTTGATATCGCCACGACGAGAAATTACGCGGCCAGGAAATGTCTTGCAATAAAGCCATATTCGATCGAGTTGTGTGCCATGTGGCGCCGTCTTGTTGAAAACACATATTCAACAAGTCGTATTCTTCAATAGCAGGCAAAAAAAAGTCGGTTGTCATATGACCATAACGCTCCAAATTGACGGTGACAGTCGTTCCATCGTTGTTTTCGAAGAAGTAAGGTCCAATCACACCTTCGGACCAAAGAGCGCCCCAAACAGTTACTTTTTTTGGATGTAATGTCCTCTCTTCAATTACTTGAGGATTCTCAGAACTCCAAATACGACAGTTTTGTTTATTAACACCGAGTGAGAAATGTGCTTCGTCGTTGAAGGAAATTTTGTTCGAAAAATCGCCGTCCACCGCCTGTTGTTCAAGCACCCATTCGACGTATCTACGACGTTGTGAATGGTCAGCTGGCTTCAGTTGTTGTGTGAGATAGACTTTATATGGAGGTAGGTGTAGATCCAAATGCAAAATGAGCCATAATGTGCCGTAAGACAGTCCTAATTCCTGAGAACGACGAGGAATCGACACATTCGGGTCTCCAGCAACACTTTCACTTACAGCAGCGATATTTTCAGTGCTACGAGCGAAACGATGATGCACAGGCCTTACAGTATCTGTAACCAATCCAGTCTCTTCAAATTTCTTCACAATTTTGCCAATTGCTTGTGTAGTTGGACGATTATGTCAACCCTAATCTCCTCCAAAAGCACGATATGTGGCTGTGGCAGAATCACCATTTTAGTAGTAGGTTTTAACAATTTTTATGCGTTGAGCGATAGTTAAGCGATCCATTTTCGTAAATGTCAGACTTTCAACTGAAAAAAAAAATTGCTTAACAACTTAGTTTGACAGATGTCGAATGCAAGCCCTATACTTTTGAAACCGCAAAATGGATAACCATTTATATAGTGGGTATGTACTCTCGCTCATTTAAGTGATAAGTGTATATATATTCATATATTAATGGTATAGAGCTCTCACTCTAGCTTCAAATGAAATGTTAAGTACAGGGTGGCGCTGGAATCGTGCTACAAAAATAAAACGTAATAACTTTTTTTCAGTGTGAGTAATGTGCTTATTTTTTTTTTATTTTATAGGTTACTATTTAGATTTATCAAAATGAATGCTTGGGATACTGAAAAAAGGATTTGGATAGTGCAGCGATACCATTCTTTGCAGTCCGTGATTTCCGTCCAAGGGAATTTAGGCTGGAGTTTGGCGGTACTCCCCCGGGTAGGTGGACCATTATGAGGCTGGTAAACATATTTGCCGAATCTGGAAGCATCGAACGAAGACCGTATCATCGAGATCCCAATGTTCGGGTTAAGGATACAACCTTGGCTGTTGCATCGGCAATTACAGGCAAATCCAAGTGTTTCGACTCGATACTTATCGGGGCAAATTGGAGTTAACAGACGGTCATTACAACGGATACTTCATGATGACTTAAATTTGTTTCCGTACAAAGTCAAAATTACAAGCAAGTTAAACCCTCAGGATTTGCCTGTTCGCCTGGAATTTTGCCGAAAAATGATTGTAATGGCCGAAGAAGACAACACATTGATAAATTGTTTGTTCATGTCTGATGAGGCCCATTTTGACTTAAACGGCAATGTTAACAAGCAAAATTGCCGTATATGGAGTGAATCTATTCCAGGAATGCTCCATGAAACGGAACTGCACCCAGGACGAGTCAATGTGCGGTGGGCAGTTTCATCAAGGTGTATTGTCGGGCCATACTTCTTTGAAGAAAACGGTGTAACACAAACCGTCAATGGACCGTTATTTAAAGATGTTGAACGAGGAGCTCCAACGAAAATTCCCAAGTAAATTGATATCCGGAAACTGCACTTTCCGCTGGCCCTCAAGGACTGCACCAGACTTTTTTTTCATACGGTTATGTCAAGCAGGAAGTGTATAAAACGAAATCCAGGAATTTGACTTAATTGAAGCAGTCCATTAAGACAATAATTGAGGCGATCCCAATTTTAACCCTTCAGGCCGCAATGAACAATTTTCTGATCAGGTGCCGCATATGCGTGGATGAGCGTGGAAGTCATTTGTGGTGTATCATCTTTAAAAACCATTAGTTATTTAAAATAAAATTTAAGTTTTAATCCAATAAAAAAAATTAATGAAAAACATCGATTAAAATAAAAATTATTTAAATTTTTTATTGTGGCACGATTCGTGCGCCACCCTGTATTAGTGTTTGTATATATGTATATATTTATTTTAGGTTAGTTTTAGGTAGCACCACGCCACAAGTTGCCGTTCACTGCCTCGGTGAAAGAGCAGTTTCACTACATAATATTATAAACATTAGATAACAACACGTCACAAGTTACTGATACAAAAGCAGTTCAACTATACAAATTTAATTACAACTGTATATGTTTACAACAGCCAAGAGCCGTTCAATTCTATTACCGATAAAGCAGGCAATACATTATAGCCGCTTCAAATCCTATATTAGCCCTTTTTTGTGCCTATACAAAACTACATAATAGTTTCATTCATACGCTCATTTCTGCGCTACCAATAGGTTACCAATAAAATACGGCTATTATTACCGAAAATTATATTACTATGTAAAGTTTCAAGAGAAAAGACTCAATAAATTTCAATTTCAATTCAAGAATCTACCCGAAAATTGTATTTACTGCACTTTCTTGCTTGTCAAACAAGAAATCAGCTGATCGAATAATTTCAATTTGAATTTGTGAAGTTGTGTAATTAAAACTCTTTTTCCCAATTTTAAGAAGAAGAAAATCAAACGATTGAAGATAATATAATAATAAATTTATATTCTGGTTCTTTTGTTAAAGCTCAAAATGATAATTACATGCAAATTAAACTGTATTTCGTGAAAACATTGTCATACATGGTGAGTCCACCACATCTAATTTCTGTTGTTAAATGTAGAAAGTACCCAGAAGCAACCCAAATTAGTTTCTTTACTTTTAGTTTCTGGTTAAAAATTGCAACAAACATGAAAAAGGTTGAGCCAAAACTTTTCCCAAACTTTAGCGAAAAAGCAAAGAAACAGACCTATTGAATGATATAAAAAGTGCTTAGAAAAGCAAGTAAATGGGGACATTCACTCAGTTATTCTCAGCAATCTAGAATAACTTTCTGTTGTTGTAATGCGTGAAAGAAGAATAGGTGGAGGATCTTAGAATCTGTTTACAGGCCATATAATTGTGTAGATATTAGTCCCTTGCTTACTATTTTGGAAAAAATTACCCATCCAAGATTATTTTATCTGGAGACTTAAACAGTAATCTTTTAAACCAGACTTTTCTTATCGAGGGTTTGAGAACTTTTAACATGTTTCCAGTTAACACTACCATTCCTACACATTTATCTAGAAATCCACAAACTCTGTTAGATGTTTTCTTTGTAAGTGATGTAAGTGACCTTATTTTATATGACCAGTTGTCTGCTGCAGCTTTCTCAAGAAATGATCTTATTTATATGACTTTTAACTTTAAAATTGAAATCCCAACAAACTCGTATGAATAAAGAGACTTTAGGCGTATTGATTATCCTGGCTTAGAGATAAGTACTCGCACTCTTGGTTGGGAACAGATTTCTTTTCTACTCTTCCCCGATGAGCAAATTGGTTTTCTTAATAGCAATATAGTTAGTTTGCCTAATAGATATGTCCCGCTTAGATAATACTGGTTTTATTAAACTTGGTGAACGTCCTGGATTTAGTTATGAAATTAGAAACCTAAATCTACAACGCGATCGGGCGTATAATATATTGAAACGGTTTAGATTAGAAATCCATCACAATATGTATCGCAGTTTGCGTAATCAAGTGGTCCACAAAATACGATCTGCTAAGATCCAACTGTACAATAGAAAGTTAGGTCATTCAATGAATAGTCGTCAGCTATGGAAAAGCTTTAAGCAGATAGGCTCAGGGAAAGTAAACCTGATTTGCGAAACTAATATTATTGTCGATTCATTAAATCATAACTTTATAACGTTACCGTTTCCATCTCTTTCCAGTAACTCTTTAAACTTACCTGGGCCTCTTAATTAGTATTCGACAGAAGATTGCTTTGACCTTACTTGATAGATAGCATTGACATAGTTGAAAGTGTTTTGTCGAATAAAACCAATGCTGTTGGTATTGATGGAATTCACCCTATCTTTATTCAGTCACTATTACCGGTAATTTTGCCCTACATCACGCACATCTTTAATAGCGTTTTAACGACTGGTTTATTTTCGTCCCATTGGAAATTAGCCAAAATCGTACCCATTCCCAAAAATGCTGGTGAAAACGAGTTTCGACCTATTTCTGTGCTCCCTTTTTATCAAAAGTCTTCGAGAGAGTCGTGCAAAAACAACTTAACGCATACCTTAGCCAAAAAAACATTCTCTCACCTAAGCAGTTCGGTTTCCGCCAAAAACATAGTTTATTCACCGCCATTATAAATATTGTTGAAGACATCAGGCAAGCTTTGGATGAAGACTATGTCACATTCCTTATACTGCTCGATTTTTCGAAGGCGTTCGATACAGTGGATCAGTCTAATCTATGTTTAAAACTCTCATCTCTATATCGTTTCTCATCCTCTGCAGTTCTTTTATTGTCTTCGTATCTTCGGGATACGAGATAAGCAGTTTCAGTTGGCAATAATATCTCTCAAGTTTCCTTCCGACCACTAGAGTAGTTCCTCAGGGTTCAATTTTAGGACCTCTTCTTTTTTCTCTATACATAAATGAGCTTCCCACTAAGATTACAAGCTCCACCTCCATTAAAATGTATGCTGACGATGTACAATTGTACAATAGCTGTTCCCTGGGGACTTATAGAAGATTGCGCATACAGAATAAATGGGTACTTAGACAGAATCTCCCGCTGGTCTATGAATAATGGTTTGTTTATAAATCCACTGAAATCCAAATGCATTGTCATTAGAAGAAAAGTTTTGAATCTTGATTACTTTCGCAGCTTATACTTAAGCAATGCAAGCATTTCGTATGTTTCAACTGCAAGAAATCTTGGTCTGTTATTTAATAGTACTTTAAGTTGGGATATGCATATCAATTCTGCAGTCGGTAAGGCCTATGGCGTATTTCGAAGGTTCTGGCCTTCGCAATATGACACCCCGCTGAAAACACGTATGCTTTTGGCCAAAACGCTTGTTTTAACAACACTCACATACGGGTGCGAGATATTTAGCAACTGTGATGCAGTCAGCAGGAGAAAGCTTAATGTTGCATTCAACAATACCGTTCGTTATGTTTTTGGGTTGAGAGGATTTGATCATGTGTCGAATTTCTCAAAGCAATTATATAATATGTCCATTGATCATCTTACGCGCTTTCGTACCCTTATATTACTGTTCAATGTTATCAGTTCAAAGCAACCCCGCAGTCTTTTCAACAGGTAACAGTTTGGTTCCTCTAACAGATCTCAACAACTCATTCATCCTCGTGTTTCTTGTCTGGCATCAAGACGACAGTTTTTTGTAAATGGCATTTAAAGAGAGGCAGCGGCGAAGCACAGTTTCGCAGAGATCTCACTTATTTTAAAAATTAGTTCTGTTTTTTTTTGTTTAAATGGAGATGTATTGTAATATAATATAATTGTAAAAGTTGTATATATAAATATCTTTTCTTACTAGTAATCTTTTTAATTTCTCTTTTTTCTATGATATGTAAATTAATCTATAAAATTATTAACTTCTTTTGAAGCCAAATGTGAATAGTTTTCCTCATAGTATGAATATTTATTATAAGAAGTATATTCTTAATGTGTAGGCATACATTGAATAAATAAACTCACAAAATACATGGGTACGATTTTTTTTATTATTTTTTTTTTTGATAACTGTCAACACCTACCCTATCACCGGCTTTCGTTTCGACGTTGACTTTTGGGACACCCTGTATATATTATCAACGATCACTAAGGCCTTATCAAGAGCCAATCAAATGGGCTTACCCTTCAAACGTATCAAAGGTTACACTACCACCCTCCCACCTTGGAACATAAACACAAATTTTTTTGAACTTAAGCTAACAGAGTACAATAAAGACAACACCAACAGCAGATTGTACTATTCTATTTATTCAGAAATAATAGAAAACTTGAAACACGAAGGTTGGACTCCATTGTTTACAGATGGATCAAAATCCGATCACAACACCTCCTTTGCTGTAACCGAAGAAAATGACTCCTTGCTAAAGGCAGGAATTTTATGGAATTACTCTTCAATTTTTACCACTGAAAGCTTAGCCATCCACGAAGCTGCAAAAATAGTTCCACAAGCCAATTCCAAACTAGTGATATGCACCGACAGCCTATCTGTTATCCAAGCCGTCTAAAACCCAAATCACAACAGCAGATTGATTAATAATATACGTGACCTTCTAATAAGAAACCCCGATAAACTCAAACTTATGTGGGTACCAAGCCATATTGGGATACCAAGCAACGAGCACGCCGACGAAGCTGCTAAATCTTGCGATAAAACACCCTTTTTCACCTTTGACATATTTTCAAAGAAAGATATTCAACGTTTCATCGACCAAATCATTAAGAAGAACAAAATCCGTAGCTGGAGCAACTACGAAAATCACTATTCCAAAATAAATACTGATCGATGCACTCGAGCTACCCACCATCTATATCCAGAGCAACAGTATCAATTTTTGTCCGACTTCGGTTAGGACACACTACCTTAACCCACCAACACATATTAAGAAAAGAGAATCCGCCACAGTGTCCAATCTGTAAAAATACCTTAAATATTTCACACCTACTTGGCCTTTCACCATGCAGTGCTTCAAAAAAAAAATCAACACAATTTTACCTTACAATCAAAACATTTTTTCATTTTTAATTACTATCTAAAAATTAACAAATTAGTTATCTAAGAAAATTTATTTACTTTTGAGTGGAAAGCTAGTGCTCTTTCACTATTAGCATGTAATTTGTAATTGTATGTAAATAAATAATAATAATATTTTATAAATTTAATAATTTTCAAATTTCAATTTCAGACTATGTTCATCTCAATTTCAACATAGAAGAAGATAAAACAAAAAATGGACAACAAATATGTAATTCAAAAGCTTACAATCCTGGTAGTAAGTACATACTATAATTAAGTTATGCCAGCATTCCAGCAGTAATGATTGACTTAAAAAAAAAAATATCAAGTTAGATTAAATAATAATATTCAAATTAACAACATTGAATGAAAATGGTTATTTAAAAATTAAAAAAAAAAACAAAACTGAGTAGGTAGCTGAAAAATATACTTGACATTTAAGTAATTGAAAACTAATTAAAAATTTAGATTATGTACAAATAGAATGGCAACTACATATACATAAGTCGCCTTAACATAAATTTTATAAAACGCCTTACAAGTATACCTTAAAAAAACTTAAAACTTAAGTTATATAAGCTAAATAAGTAATAACAATATAACTATTGTTGAAAATAAAGGTTCAGAATTGTTAGGATTTTAGCAAACATTTACTTCTAAATTGATGATCCCTTATAGATAATCAATTGCTTGCATATCATCTTCATTTAATTAAACGAATAAGTTCTACAATATTTGAAATGTTCTCATGTAAAACAACTAACTGGTTAAAAACAACATTTACATTTTTTTCATTTTATTTCAATTCTTTATTTAGAGCAGTATTTTATCTACATATTTACAACTTAATTATAATTCTAAATAATTATATTAAATCATGCATATTTTTTTTCTTAAACATTTTAAAATTATTTTTTGATTTTAAATTATTGATTTTGAATCTAAATATATAACAATTTTGGGTATATATGAGCATATTTTGTACAGACTGCGTTTTAAGTAAAAGGTATTGGTACTTTACTGATTGTGTGAACGTTGAAATTATAGCTTTTTAAGTGCTGACAGGGAAGATGAGGTTTTAGAATAACGATGAATGTAACACATCAATTCGTATAGAAGTTTGAATTTAAGTATCGCAATAGGTACATACGAGTGCGGTCCGATAAGTACCTACTTAGCTTACAAAATAAAAACAAACATTTTGGAAAAGTGGTGATTTATTTCTCAACAAGGTCTCCTTTTAGCTCGATACACTTGATCCATAGATGCTGCAACTTCTTTAACCCATCTCGAGGTCTGCAAATTAGTTCTCTATGGCGGCGATGACCTCCGCATTCGGCTCAAATTTCTGTACGGCGAGTGATTTTTTTCAATGGAACAGCATCTAGTAGTGCAATTCGATCAATTTGGCCGTGGCTCTGAAGTGGTCTCACCGTTGCGCTTGTTGTTGAAGAAGTTTGCCCTGTCTTACCGCAAATTTGGCAAATTAGTGATCGATTTTTAATGAAAATAAGAATAGGTTGTGTGTTCAGATTTTCCACACGTCGAACATGTGGGCCTTAAATTTGTATTTTTAGAAGTGTTTGGGGCGAATAAGTTTTCTAGTTTTCATTTTCTAGTTAAAGAGACTGGTTTATAGCATATGCAATGTATAAGCTTTTAAATATTGTGCATTGTGTGCCTTTATTAATAACCATCAGGTTAGGGTTTCTCAACCCGTTCTCGAAGGAACTTACTGCCAGGGTTTTATTTTCTGCAATTAAATAATCTCTTAAGGGTATCTTAGAAATTGATTTATAAGTAACGGATTCAAGGTCTAGATGTATGTTAGATAAGCGATAAGCTCCGAAATCTTCGACAGACTCCGTGTAAGATTGTTTTGCTGTTGCAAGTTAATTTTGGGCTAAATGTCTCGATTTGATTTCTTTGAATTGAGATTCTAATTCAGTAATAAGATCAGTCTATTTAGGGAAGATCTTATACTGAATATATTCAAAAGCCACACCTTGTAGTCTTGTTTTAACCACCGACAAGAAACATGAATGTTGCGCTTCATATGTAATGAATGAGAAAAGAGTATTTCCACATGAAATAAATTCATCGAGTTCGTCCGGTTTTCCATCGAACATCTTATTTTCATCGCCATAGTGAAGAAAGTTTAAGTTCTCCGCTAAGATTTGTAATAAAAAAAGGATAGGGCTTTGATAAGCTCTACGATTGGAAGTTGCCGTCTAGTGAAAATTTTGTAGATGTACCAAGAATTCACTTTTAGAGTCTACTCGTATAATAGTATAATTTTAGTAGTTACTTATTTTTTTCACGTTACCTAATGTTTGCCTCTGCGTCCTATTGGGGCCAAAACTTAATGGTTATAGGATTTCACAAAAATTTAGTTTTAGGTAGCGGGATTTTGAGGAAGATCCCACTGCTGCCACCAAATGTAACGCTCACTTACCGTGCTTTCCTTTTGTGAGAAGAGCAAGTGACGGACAGAAAGAAAATAGAATTTAGTTTCTAGTTATTTATTTGTTTTTAATTTTAATTCACTTATTTTTTTTTAATAGATCTGTTATGCGCTACCATCAAAATGAAAGAACTTCTACAAAATAGTTGTTTCATTTTATAGAAAAGTTGTAACAATTCTTCTTATTTCTAAAGATTGTCTCAACCAAGCAACTCCCCTACAAGATTCCTTCTTCGAATATATACAATCTGTATACCAAGCATAATGTGGATACAGAATACTTGTATTCAATGGGTTCAAGAAAATAAAACTACTGAAAGTGCATGAAATAACCTTTTGGGTGGACTGTCCTTCTCGTCCGTCGTGTACCGGACGTCGTTGGTGTTGCTTGACAATGTTGGCTGAGGCACCACGGGACGGCCACGTAACCCACAGAAAAGGAGGCACTATGTAGTGCCGGTGTAGTGCTCGATGGAAGTTCCTCAATGTATGCTTGGCGGCAGCCTAGTTTGATGCGGTGAATTAATAGACACAATCGTACTTTGTGGTTCAATACTATTTTATCAATATATTTAGTTGATGATTACAATTAGTACAACGTTAGATATTGCGCGGAATTAAGGCAAACAAAAAATGATTTTTATGTTAATATTTTTCTTCTTTTTTTTTGGATTGACACGGATTGGTCACGTTGCGATGGCTGGACGGTTCAACAAGAAAAGGGATGTTGAAAAAAAGAATGGCCGCCACGAGACCAGACACCAGTCAACGAACCAAGAGTGCCAACATAAAATCCTAGTTTTTAAGTTGGCACTACTGGTTGGGTCTGTTCGATGTTAGATAAGTGGTTTACGTTCGGCTTTTATTTGGTGTGCGTTCACACTGGCCGATAGTGTCCGCCACATCACTCCCCCGCCAGTTGAGTGCAGGGGTCTGCGCTTAACGAAATCTGCTGGGACGAAAAATTGTTCGCCCTGTTCGCGTTTTTTGATCAGATGTTACGGAAGTGTGGTTCTCCGCAAAAGTTACTTTTTTTATCACGATTGGTTTCGATTTTGTGGGTCGTGAGCAATCTTCCGTGCCCGCTTCCGAAAAACAGGGTTTGAGGCGGTCGATGCCGATAACCGATTCTTTACCGTTGACGAGGACTTTATAAGTTTTTTCTGCACGTTCGAGAACCGTGAAAGGTCCTTCATAGGGTTGCTGGAGGGGTTTTCGAACTGCGTCGACCCTGACGAAAACGCGAGCGCAATTTTTTAGTTCCTTGAAGACAAAAGGCTTATAATGGCAGTGACGCGAAGGCGCGGCTGGTCGAACGGAATCGAAATGCTTGTGTAGTTCTTTGATGAACTCCGCTTGAGGAACGACCGAGTTGTTAATTAAAAAAAATCCGAAGGTAATCGAATATTTTGTCCAAAAACTAGCTCAGACGCGCTGGCTTCGAGATCTTCGCGATAAATGGCTCTGAGCCCCATTAGAACGTGTGGCAATTTTCTAGTCCACTGCACGTCGTTATGACATTTGAGCGATGCCTTGAGCGTACGATGCCACCGTTCGATAAACCCGTTAGCTTTTGGATTGTAGGCGGTGGTGCGATGGTGTTCTATACCGAGACGTTTACAAAGCTCATTATATAAACCGGATTCGAACTGCGAGCCTTGATCGGTTACTATGACAGACGGCATACCGTATCGCGAAAACCAATTTGTGAACAATGCGTTTGAGACTGTTTCGGCTGAAATATCAGAGATTGGGACTGCCTCTGGCCAACGCGTATACCTGTCTATAACGGTGAGCAGGTATCGAAACCCTTCCGATGGTGGAAGAGGCCCCACTAAATCGATGTGGATTTCATCGAAGCGTCTAGAAACCGGAGGAAATTGTCCGAGTGGACTTTTGACGTGTTTTGAAATTTTGGATTTCTGGCAAGCCATACAAGCTTTTGCCCAATTTCGACACTGTTTGTTTATGCCTGGCCAAATGTACTTTTTGGTTACTGAATTGACGGAGGACCGCACTCCTTGATGAGCTAACCCGTGAACCGAGTCGAAGATTAATTTTCGAAAGTCCTTTGGTATGTACGGACGAGGTGTACCGGTTGAAGTGTCGCATAGAATTGATTTGTTCGAGTTCGGAATGGTGAATTTTTCGAATCGCAAAGACGTTTCGGAGGAGTGTAAATCGCGTAACTCCTGATCGCTTAGTTGTGCAACGGCGATTTTATGAAAGTCTATTTGAGCTGGCAAGGTTATCTCGTCTAACCTCGACAGAGCATCTGCTACAACGTTTTCTTTGCCGGGAATGTATTGGATGTCGGTAGAAAATTGACCGATAAAATCCAGATGCCGAAGTTGTCGAGCCGAAGCCTTGGATGCCTTTTGCCGGAAAGCGAAAGTGAGAGGCTTGTGGTCCGTGAAGATAGTGAACGGTTGAGCCTCGAGGAAGTGTCGAAAATGTTTAATTGCGAGGTACACGGCTAAAAGCTCTCTATCGTAAGTGCTATATTTACGTTGGGCCTGGTTAAGTTTGACAGAAAAGAATGAAATAGGTTGCCAGCTATCACGATGATATTGCTGTAGCACGCCTCCGATTGCAAAGTCTGACGCGTCGACACATAAAGAATATTTCGCGTCGGGCATTGGAAAAGACAAGAGTGTGGCTCGGCATAGTTCAGCCTTGCATCGCTCGAAGGAGGAGAGCGCGTTCGCCGATAACTCGATAGTCGTTTTGTCGCTTTTTAGCGAAGTTACATTTTTCCGTGTTGATTACCAATCCAAATTTCTCCAAACGTCGAAACAAGACTTTGAGATGAAGTAAATGCTCGGCTAAATCTTTTGAGGCCACCAGAATGTCGTCGATGTAAACAAAACAGAAAGGAAGATCCCGAAAAATCGAATGCATGAAACGTTGAAACGTTTGGGAAGCATTCCTTAAACCAAACGTCATTCTGGTGAACTCAAAAAGTCCGAACGGAGTGGTAATTGCCGTTTTCGGAATGTCGACCTCCTCGATGGGTATTTGGTGATAAGCTCGTACCAAGTCTATGGTAGAAAAAACCGTCTGGCCATATAATTGATGACCGAAATCCTGAATATGCGATATCGGATAGTTGTCGGGTTGAGTGACCGCGTTTAGCAAACGGTAGTCGCCGCAAGGTCTCCATTCTCCGTTTTTTTTTTGAACTAGATGCAAAGGTGTGGCCCAAGGACTGCTACTTGGTCTACAAACACCTTGTTGCAACAGAAATTCGAACTCTTTCTTAGCTGCTTTCAGCTTGTCTGGAGGCAGACGACGCGGTTTGCTGACGATAGGTCGTGTAAACCCGGTCAAGATGGCGTGTTTGACATCATGCTGAATAGGACGTATGAAAACATTCTCTGTTGAAACTATATTAAACTTTTTTATTAATCGGCGAACATTGTCATCGACCGAGCATTGATTTAAAACCGAAAGTCTTTGCGTTGAATCTTGTTTAAGTTTGCCTAACGATAGTGAATTGGATTGCGGATCCACAAGACGACTGTTCTTCAAATCAACTAGAAGTCCGAAATTACGAAGAAAATCTGCGCCTAGAATGGGTTTGCTTACGTTTGCATATATAAAAACCCACGAGAATTTTCGACGCAGACCTAAATTTAATGAAAGACGTGTGCGACCGTAAGTCGAAACTGAAGAGCCGTTTGCTGCAAAAAGTTGATTTGATCTCGGGTGACATTTTTTAATTGCCGCGGTCGCGGGTAAAACTGAAACGTCTGCCCCTGAGTCGATCAAAAACGTTAGCTTGTTCGTTGAATCCTTAACGAAAAGGCGGCGGTTTGCAAAGAGAGTGCCCGAGTCGCAAGCCGCTAACGACTGGGCCTTTCGTTTCCCGAAAAGCTCCGACTACTACTTCTGTAACAGCAAGGCGGATCACACCTACGAGCTTCGTTTCCAAAACGACGATGATACCAGCACATACGCCGGCTGAATTGCTCACGAGAACTTGAAGACGGTCGTGGAGACGCAGATCTATCTCGGCTAGAGCGTTGACTGAGCTGTCGGCGTAAGGCCGCCACCTCCGACTGCAAGTCCTTCAGCGTTGAAGTATTATTACCTTCTTGCTGGAAGGATTGCCCGACTTCGCGAATACTGTTGTTGGTTATCGCTATAACTTCGTTCGAATTGGGTACCAAACTTAAAATCCGATCGGCCGTTTTGGCTAAACTCTCTAAATCATCATTAGAGCACGTTAAAATTGCTTGAGCGGTTTGCGGTAAACGCTGAAGCCACAAACTCTTAAGCACCGATTCTTGAAACTGGTTTCCGGCCAACGTTCGCATTTGTCTTAAAAGCTCACTCGGTTTTTTATCACCTAGAACAGTTTCAAGTAATAGCCTTTGAAAACGAATATCCTCGGGCTCGATGAGGCGCGAAAGAACGGTCGACTTGAGATGCTCGTATAAACCGCTTCCGGGCGGATTCATTATAACGTCCCTGCACAAATTTACCGTACGCGAATCAAGAAAACCGAGTGCCGTAAAATATTTGGTACTATCTGACCTAATTTGGGCTACCGCGAACTGCCCTTCTAAAATGCGGAACCACACGTCCGGATTGTCTGGCAAAAAAGACAAAAAAGAAAAAAAAAATCAGTTATTTTTAAGGAGGTTAATAGCGAGAAGCGCTGCCAAAAAAAAAAAAATTTTTATTACAAAATATACATAAAAAAAAATATATAATTTGTTGATGAATGCGGCCAATGTTGCTTGATGATGTCAGGCAATTGGGGCGTGCCGTTATATTGGCTGCCGATACAGCTACTTGATGATGTCGCACCGTACTTTGACGAAGCTGTAGCACGGTATGTGACACGGGACTTCTTGACCCGTGGCGGTGAAAAAATGCCGTTGTGCGGAGTGGAAAATGCCGTTGTGATTGTGCTCTTTGCGGCACGGAACTTCTGCTGAATTGGCACGACGATATTGAAGTCGTAGTGCTGTTTGCTGCACGAAACCACTGGGTGTGGCGACACAGCAGCGAGACTGTCGCTGTATAATGCCACCGACCGAGCTCTCAGGTTTTGTGTGGCTGAGATGGTGCCGACGGGTCCACTGCTCCTTGTGCACAACTTGAATCACGTCGGGGTCACCAGTTTTGGGTGGACTGTCCTTCTCGTCCGTCGTGTACCGGACGTCGTTGGTGTTGCTTGACAATGTTGGCTGAGGCACCACGGGACGGCCAAGTAACCCACAGAAAAGGAGGCACTATGTAGTGCCGGTGTAGTGCTCGATGGAAGTTCCTCAATGTATGCTTGGCGGCAGCCTAGTTTGATGCGGTGAATTAATAGACACAATCGTACTTTGTGGTTCAATACTATTTTATCAATATATTTAGTTGATGATTACAATTAGTACAACGTTAGATATTGCGCGGAATTAAGGCAAACAAAAAATGATTTTTATGTTAATATTTTTCTTCTTTTTTTTTTGGATTGACACGGATTGGTCACGTTGCGATGGCTGGACGGTTCAACAAGAAAAGGGATGTTGAAAAAAAGAATGGCCGCCACGAGACCAGACACCAGTCAACGAACCAAGAGTGCTAACATAAAATCCTAGTTTTTAAGTTGGCACTACTGGTTGGGTCTGTTCGATGTTAGATAAGTGGTTTACGTTCGGCTTTTATTTGGTGTGCGTTCACACTGGCCGATAGTGTCCGCCACAACCTGAATACAAAGCAACCAGGTGCTAAATGTCCACGCTAAAATATCATTTTTAATAAATCGAAGTCAAATAAAATCTTTCTTTGTAATAACCATAACTCTGGTAACAGGAGTAGCTTTAGACTCATAAAAAGTCTTTGACCTATATCGTAACTATATCGTAAAAAATCATCAGCAAAAGGAAATGATGCATCCAATCTGTGTGTACTAGCCATATAGTCATCAGGAAACTTAAAGTTTCGGGGGTCAACAATCATAAAAATAAGTTTATAATTGATTTACGTACATGATGTTTAAAAGAGATATCAACTGTACGACCAGTATGGAACGTCAAACATACACTATTGTAAGAACTCGCTAATTGATGATTTACCGAATAAGGTAACATTACATTCACTTGAAATGGTTCAACGTCGCTTTTAAAAAAGGTCGAAATGGCTGAACGGTTTCTTATTAGTTTCTCCACATCAGGATGCCCAAACGCCAATTTGGGTTCAAAATTAGATACATTATTCAAAGGCTTAAAATTTGAGATACATTCTTTTATCCGGATTTCGCTAATAAAATTTAGAGTGTTTCTTACCAAAACTTTCCTTATAATGCCATAAGGGTGAACAAAATTTCGTGGATAGTTAGTAATAGGTCAAAAACATCTGTTTAACGCGGAGCTATGAATATTAGTTCTTTTTATCTTCTTATCCTCATTACTAGCAAATAATTCGGTACGAATTAATGTAAATAATGGACTACATTCTACTGCAATCTGTATACGACATCGAGTAGAAAAGGAACGTAAATTGCCCGTTTGCACATGTAAGCGTTGTATTTCTTCAAAACGCTGGTAAACAGTAGCTAACTCTTTTACAAATGCCGCTGTATTTGTAAGCGTTGTAAATCATCACGACGAAGGACTGATTCCTCTACATCCAAACCTTTACCAATAACTAAGAAAAATTCACCGTTAATAACTATAGATGACGCTCTGTCTAACAAATAATCACCATAGAATCTCGAAGCGTTAACCGCTGTCATTCGAAAAATGTTATACGAGTACCACATGATCCTTTATATTCATTTATGTGTATAAAGTGTGTTATTATGCGACGAGCATACTCAGTATACACCGCTCTATACGGAACCATTTGGTGGTTGTTGCCCAGTGTGGTGTGAAGTACCCTATTTTTGGTATATTAATCGTACCACGCTATATTGGTATAAGAGCGTACCACGCTATATTGTTCTAGGCGATTACTCGCCGTCACTTAAAGCAAAAGAGTGTATCTTCAGTATTCAAGGAGTAGTGTTAATTACTTCTGGTTTGCTTTCCTTGCCCCCATGCCGGGCTAGTCGGTCGTCGATTTGATCAAAGAGATTATGGAACTGCGCATCTTGTTTACGCTTTTTTGTAACTCCTGTCTTTTCGTAGGGTTTTCCGGATTACCCTGATCTGCTTGTGGTACCTACAAAAATATTCAGATTCGGTACCGGGAATATTAGCAAGGTGGTTTTACCAGCTCTTATTGATGGAGGTGCAGGGGGGCAATAATGGTTAACACGGCCTATTTTCGGCGATGTAGCTGGCCGGTAAGTTGAGGGCTGCTTGTTGCTTGTTCACATTTTGGTGGTGCTGGTCCTGTCACGGCCGCCATGCAAAGATCCCCTCTGTGGATCTTTCTTCGTTGGTTTGATAAGGCCGGTTCTCAAAAATTGGCTATTACGCCCCCGTTTACGATAGAGCGAGTAAGAAAAATGAAGGGTTGGGTGTTCCAATCTGAGCGAGGTGCTCTTTAAAATGGAACAATCTATTTAGCGACGAAAGTTATAGCCTGTATGGTGGCTATTTATTATCTTCGTGTTTAAATTGAATAGACACACACTTTATTTCAGTAGTTTTTATTAATTGTTAAATATAAAAAGAGAACACAATTCTATTAATTATTATAATAATACACAACTCTTTAAATTTTAGGATGGGAGCTTTGTTGCACCAGCACACGAGACGCTTTTGAAAATTAGAGCGACATTCAATTGAATAAAAATCGAGAAGGAAACTTTTGACATTCGAATTTTAGGAAACGTTCAGATACCCAAATAGGAAAGGTTCCGATAATGAAAATTGAAATTGAGTAGTGTCGCGTTCGCGCAAACAACTTTTATTAAACGATATGATGCGATATAACTTTTAACTATTTATTTATTATCGCATGCGATTGATTTTATTTTGTTGGTTAATGAATATGATAAACGCGTTTGATTAATTTTTGTTAGTAGGTGAATTAATTAATACATCACCCTCCCCCAATCGAGCCCCCCATCCATGAGATCAGCTTGTTTCTATTTTAAATTGTTACTTCCGATCGAAACACTAAATGTAGTGCGCTGGTTTTAGTCGATCGATAGAGATAGATACATCTTTGTTTTTAATTTGTACGATGAAATATTTTCGTAAACGTCGAATTACTTTATATGGGCCCTCATATGAAGGCGTAAGGCCGGTTTTTACTTTATCGGTTCTAACGAAAACTTGTTTGCATTCGCTCAAATGCTTTGGTATAAAAATCGCTTGTTCTGTTTGTCTAGTTTCTTTAGGTATGAGGTTTCTCATCACATCACGAAGTTTTTCTATTAAGGCGTCTGGAGAACTTCCTTGTGTTTCATTGCTAATGAAAATTTCTCCGGGGAGTTTGAGATTCTGCCCATAAACCATTTCTGCCGCTGAAGAGTTTAAATCCTCTTTAACTGCAGAGCGGATTCCTAGAAGGATAATTGGGAGTTCTGAGCTCCAGTTGATAGTATTGCATCTAGCCTTAAGTGAGCATTTAAGCTGCCTATGAAAACGTTCGACCATGCCCTTGCGGGTGATAAGGTGTAGTATGTATTTTATGTATTCCTAGCAGCCTTGAAAGTTCTCTGAATAGCTTGGATTCAAATTGACTTCCTTGGTCCGTGGTAATTTTCAAAGGTACACCGAAACGAGATATAAAATTTTCTACAAATGCTTTTGCGACAGAATTGGCTGTTATGTCAACAAGAGGATAGGCTTCTGGCCAGCGCGTGAATCTATCAACAGCTGTTAGGATGTAAGAAAAACCATTAGATGAAGGAAGAGGTCCTACCAAGTCGAGGTGAATGTGGTCAAATCGTCCTTTTGGGACTTCAAATCTCCCATGTTCTGACCTGGTGTGTCTTTGGACTTTAGGTTTTTGACACCCTAGACATGATCTTGTCCAGCTGTTGATGTTTTTATTAATGTTTGGCCAAAAGTATCGGTCTGAAATAAGTTTTCTCGTAGCACGTATGCTTGGATGAGATATCCCATGAAGAATATTGAAAACTTTGAAACGCAAGGCAATGGGAATGAAAGGTCTATTTTTGTTAGTTGAAATTTCGCAATAGATTTTGATGTTGGGAAATTCAAACTCTTTCAATGCGAACGATGATTTCTTTGATTTTTCATTTTTTAAAAGTTCTTTTAGTTCTGGGTCGGTGGACTGTAGCTTGGCAATTGTTTCAAGATCTAATTCTTGGCTTTTTATTGCAGATAATTCCTGATAATGAAGGCGAGAAAGAGCATCGGCGACAACATTGTCTTTGCCCTTAATGTGCTGTATGTCCGAAGTGAATTGAGAGATGAAATCTAGGTGACGTGTTTGTCGCGGACTTCTTTCCGTTTTGCTGGTCAACGCGTAGGTGAGTGGCTTATGATCTGTGAAGATTGTGAATTCACGCCCTTCGACAAAAAATCTGAAGTGCTTGATGCCTAAATATATAGCCAGTAGCTCGCGGTCGAAAGCTGAGTATTTGGTTTCAGAATCTTTCAGTGTTTTTGAGAAGAAGGCTAATGGTTGCCAGGATTGAGATATTTTTTGTTGAAGGACGGCGCCAACAGCTGTGTCTGATGCATCAGTGACGATGCTGAAAATTCCATTTTCTATCGGATGAGCAAGAAGAGTTACCTTCGAAAGAGCTGCTTTCGCATCGTTAAAAACGCTATCAAGATTCTCAGGCCACGAAAAGAGTGTTTTTGATTTCTTTGATTTAGTTAGAACTGCTAAGTGTGAATGAAGTGGAGCGATTATCTGTGCTAACCTAGGAATAAAACGATGATAGTAATTTATCATTCCTATGAAACGTTGAATCTGTTTAATTGACGTATGTGTTGGAAATTTTAAGATGGCTTCGACCCGATCTTTTGAAGGGGAAATGTCTTTAGCGTTAATCGTGTGACTTAAAAATTCTAGATACGAGACACCGAAAACGCACTTTGAAAGGTTAATATTAACGCCATACTCTTCCAGTCTTGTGAAAAGAAGTTCGAGATGGTGTTTATGTTGCTCTTCGTTTTGACTGGCGATGAGAATGTCGTCAATGTACGCAAAAACGAAATCGAGACCGAAACAAACTTCGTTCATTAAACGTTGAAATGTTTGTGCGGCGTTTCGAAGTCCGAATGGCATTCGGAGCCATTCGAATAAACCAAAAGGCGTGGTTATTGCAGTTTTGTGAATGTCTTCAGGCGCAACTGGGATTAGATGGTAAGCTCTTACTATGTCGAGTTTTGAAAAATATTTGCAACCATGTATGTTCATGGAAAAGTCTTGAATGTGTCGAATTGGGTGACAATCCGGTACTGTGGCAGCATTAAGTCTGCGGTAATCACCACAGGGTCTCTAATCCTGGTTGTTCTTTTTCTTAACCATATGGAGAGGTGAGCACGTGCTCGAAGAAGATGGCTTGCAAATTCCTAATTGTATCATGTGTTGGAACTCGGTTTTTGCTGCTTTGTGCCTAGTGGCATCGAGCCGTCTAGGTCTAGAAACTGGAAGTTGACCTTTTGTGACAATATGATGCACTATTGTGTGCTTGATTGGTGCGAAATAATTCGGTTCCTCTATTAAGGATGGAAACTTTTTCAAAATCGTATTGTAATCCTTGTTGATCTGAAAGTGTTTGGGACTCGGATCGTTTGTTCTTATGGTTGATGCACATGTTTGAAGTGAAGAAAGAAATGTGAGATTTGAATTTTTATCTTTGATGAATAAGCGGCTATTTAAAGGAGTCTGCATGTTCGCCGCTGCAACAGCAGGCACATTTAGTTTGGGTGATCGGTGTGTTTTTGAGATTTTTGTTTTTCAAAATTGCATGGTTTTTCGCATTTCTTCGCATTTTTGCGATAGCGCCTATGGTACCAGCAAATATCTGAACCAAAATTTGAATTCGAATTAACACGACTGTGCGAACGATTGTCTCTGTTTCTAAAATTTTGGGAAGATTTGCTTTTACTGCGTGAGCGTGAATTGAAAGATAAGGCTTCAATCATTGACTCAATTTTATTAAGTCTTTGTTCGAGTTCATTGCAAACGTTCGAATTATTATTATTTTGCTGAACGGAGGAAATACTGGAGATAAATGCACCCTGAGATGCCTCATAGATTTTATCTGCGAGGGAAGCTAGTTCATCTAAGGTTTTTGTACCTACCGAAAGTAGTGCAATGTTAATGGCTTGGGGCAATCGACGCATCCACAAATTTTTTATTATGTCATTGCTAAAAGTAGTGCCAGCTAACATTTTCATCGAACGCAAGACCTCTGACGGTTTTCGATCACCGATATCCGCTTTGTCGATAAGCGTTTCCAACCGTTTAGTCTCAGAAACTGAATGGCGTTCTATTAAAGCCGTTTTTAAAGATAAATATTTTTCCGTGGTTGGTGGGTTTGAAAGGATATCGATCACTGAGTCACAAGTCTCTGGTGGGAGAGAAGCTACTGTTAGACAATATTTTGTCTTGGAACTAGTTATTCTGTGCACTGTAAATTATGCTTCGGCCTGAATAAACCAGGTGATAGGGTTAGTATTCCAAAATGTTGGAAGCCTAAGTTTAATTGACTCTACGAAATGAGGACTCGTTTGGGTTTGTGTCTCATGCTCGGTATTGACGATACCGTCATTGCCGGCATTCGAGCCGTTCACCGTTACATTGGTATCTATCATTTCGCTTTTGGTTTCAGTCATAAATGAGATACTTGGAAACTTGGAAATAAAAGCGAAATTCAAGTTTGAATTTCGAAAGTAAATTACGAAATTGTCTTAATGTCGCGTTATAGAATTAATTAAATGAATAACGCGGTAAAATTGTTTGCCTGAACGTTCACACTAAAGATTAAAACCGAACGCGAGAAGAAATGTACGTCAAAATTGAACTTTGGAAATATTTATTGTTGGAAAAACTGAGCGCGAAAAATTTGAATGTCAAGGGATATATATGATAATATAAAGTAATACTTTTGAAAATATAGTTTAATAATATATGTATATATGTATAATATAGTTGTAAACTTGTGTGCTGTTGCTATTTTTTTAAAACTTTCACCTGTACAAATTTTCTTATAATTTTTCTGTTGCTCTTGATGATGATTTTTGATCTGCTTTACGTACTGCTATTCTGGTTAGGCGCTTTTTGTGTTTCTGGAACCTGCGCTGATGATTTGTTGTTTCGGATTTAGTGGTAGATGATGGCAAGTTTTTATTTTGTTGAACTTGAAAACAAAAATGGGCAACAGTTATTTGTTCCAAAAAAAAACTTTGCGGAAAAAAAATATTAGGCTCGTTCCTGCAATTATTTATTCCCAAAAAAAAATTGCGAAAAAAAAATGTTGATTCCGTTGTGGCCAAATTTTGTTTCAACCAGAAAATTTTTGGTAAAATGGTCTCAGCAGTGCGTCTAGGACGATTAGCGATGGCATGTGAAGATGTGGAAGGAGTGGTGATGACGGCGAAGGAATGACGATGGTTGATGACGGTGAAGGAATGACGATGGTTGATGACGGTGGGGAACTAATTCTGGTGGTAGCAGCGACAGCAATGTTGGGGACATGTGCTTAGGGCAAACGCCGCTTCGTGTCAACGTTGGCGACACGGCAGCGATGACGTACGTCGATCTGTGGCGCCTTTGATTCCGTTGGTACACTTTTGGTGGCAAACTGACTGGAATTCGTTGAAAACGTTGGCGACACTATTGTGGACAAATTATTCTTGTGGCGCTTTTGTCCGGCGGTGGCGATGGAATGATGTGTTAGTGGTGGTGCAGGATATGGTGATGCTCCAATAGAGTTGACGACGAGGTGGTGGTGATGTTGCATAAAGAAAATATTTCTTTTTTTTTTATGATGTCGACGGCAATTGCAGACAAGAATCTTGTTATAAGTGCCGGCGATTCGTTGCACGATTGAAATTTATTACAAAAATGTTCAATAAATGTGTGTGCAATTTTGCACAACTGTACAATTTTCCGTACCAGTGAAGAACAGTATTTTCACGTTTGGCTTGGTGGCGTGATAACGGATTGTCGTTATGTGTGTCGTACGATAAAATCCACCGTTGCTTACGGGGAATTATTCCGAACAAAATGTTCTGTGTCGGGGTCACCAATATAGCCTGTATGGTGGCTATTTATTATCTTCGTGTTTAAATTGAATAGACACACACTTTATTTCAGTAGTTTTTATTAATTGTTAAATATAAAAAGAGAACACAATTCTATTAATTATTATAATAATACACAACTCTTTAAATTTTAGGATGGGAGCTTTGTTGCACCAGCACACGAGACGCTTTTGAAAATTAGAGCGACATTCAATTGAATAAAAATCGAGAAGGAAACTTTTGACATTCGAATTTTAGGAAACGTTCAGATACCCAAATAGGAAAGGTTCCGATAATGAAAATTGAAATTGAGTAGTGTCGCGTTCGCGCAAACAACTTTTATTAAACGATATGATGCGATATAACTTTTAACTATTTATTTATTATCGCATGCGATTGATTTTATTTTGTTGGTTAATGAATATGATAAACGCGTTTGATTAATTTTTGTTAGTAGATGAATTAATTAATATCCACTACAAAGTAAGACTTTAAATCAAGCGAGTTGCTCGTGGAAATAAAAACAAAGTGGTTGACGGTTTAAGAAAGACAACATTTATTTATATAATTGGTTCGTCTTTTATACATGAAATTATTATTCAATTTCCATTCAATTCGTGTTTCAATTTTGTATCATTGCGGCCTTCGATAATTGAACCCCAACCACTTCACACCTTGCTCCAGAACATCGTCATATCAGCATTATTATTTATTGCCTAAACGTTCGATTGTGTTTATCCACGAGAGCCTTGTGGTAGATATTCAAAATACTTTTGTAACATGAACCGTTAATGTTTTCGTTGCTTGCATTCGGTCATTGGCTCTATAAAGTGTATGCACATGAAACTATATCTCATGTAGCGATGGCAATGCACTTGAAGTATTTTTATGTGAATGCTTATCGTATTTTCAATGGATACAAAAGAACCGTTTTAGGTTGCTATTACGTAGCTAGGGAAAGAATGATACACGAAAACAAGGCGCCATGCGCGTGCTGGTATCGAAGCTCGAGATGAAAAATGATCACTGGTGAGGTTTCTTCAAACCGCACCGCACCGCACAATGTTATTCGGAAAGAAAGTAGTTATTGGATCTGAAGAAGCCAGATATATGTTCTCATAAGCAAAACATCCAGCCTTACCATTGGTAACTTTCAGATACTGAAAATCCTCCATATTTCCATTTCCCCGTAATTGATAACGATCTTAAACAAACGCATCTTGAGGAAGGTTCTCATTCAATGTGATCAAATCACGACTTTGTCCCCAGGACGCCAGTGCCCTGTCTATATCTTTTATGTCTCTCTGGTTGTATTAGTTAAATAGCTATTTTCACTATACATCAGAGCCAAACGCATTATTAATGCTGCAAACCCTCGAACATCAACTTCTTTAATGTCTTGAAGATTCACATAAAACAATATTTCACCTGGATATAAATAAGAAAGCATAAAAGCATTTAAAGGGTTAGAATACTCCGCTCTCCATTCACGATTTATAATGTCAGTAATATGACCCGCTCTAGTCATGCTCAAAGATGACAACTAGGATTTTTTTTCCTTTTCGTTGGATGAAGTAGTAATCCTAAATCATCAACAAAAAACAACATTTATACATTATTCATTATTATATGGCAGTTCTTATTATATACAAAGTTCTAAATTCGAGTTTAAAGGTGTTAAAACTTTTAGTGGACTATATGATGTGCTCACCAACTACACCGGGGATTTGATGGTTTCTACAATGTAGTGAGCCACGCCCAGGTACGCCCAGGTGCTACTGCAATGGGCGACACGAGAATGCCGGTCGACAGCGGAGGATCTATTACGCAGCCGACCAAAAATCCACTCGAGAAACTTCTAAATAAAAGAATTTCGTGAATATGTCGAACAAACAATATTTTTTATTATAATAAGCTGATATCCGAACAATTGTTAAAAGTTAATGGTTCCTCAGAAGGAGGTAGACATAAATTAATAAATATAATTAATAGCGAGCTGATGTGAGGTGACTAGTTGGTTGCGCAGCCGAATCGAGAATGGCCGCCATATAGCCAGACACAATCGACCAGGGGCCAATTTCACAGATCATACACTACATACATTTCATACATCATACACCAAATCGATTATCATACATTACATCAAAATGTCTGTTTCACAGATACCATTGGAAGGTTGTGTATGATTCGTTTATACCTTCCATGAAAATGTATGATTTGACGTTTGATTGACAACTGTCAAATGAAATATGACATTTTAAAGAAAAAAAATGAAGTTCGAAAAGAAAAAAATTTCGTTGCAAAAAATTTTAATTTTTAAAGAAAAAAGAGAAGAAAAATACAGTCCACCAATACAATGGATATTTTATTTGAAGACGATTACATCGTTGATGTTGATCTTGATTCTTATGACAACGGTTCAAGGCGCGCAAGATCCTTTGATGAAAGAATCAACTTTAACATGGAAGACCCTTATTTCGTCGAAAAGTTTAGAATGCCGAGGATGTGTGTGGAGTTTTTAATGGAGCGGTTGGGAGTCCATATTGCACATCCAACTAAATGCAGTAGAGCTCTTTAACCAATACAACAAATCCTACTGACTCTGCACTGGCTTGGGAACGGCAGCCAATACCATGGCTTAGGAAATATACATGGAGTTTCCAAGGCTTCCGTTTGCCGTTGCGTGAAAAAGGTTACTGCACTCATTTCGGAACGTCCTTTAGGTAGTTTATTTGTAATATATGTTAATATTTGTTATAAGACTTATTTACATACATATACATTTTTAAAGGCGAGGAGGTAGCATGGCCTGACAATGGAAACGTTGTAGCAGAAGAATGAAATTATTTTTCCAAACGATTACGAAGAAGACCATGACGAGTCCAACGAAGAACATAATCTCAACGAAAACGAAAATACCCAAGCAATTACAGCGTTAATTGAATATATTAATAATTTCAATAACTAGTTTAATTTTAATAAATTATAATCCGAATTATAATATCTGTAATTTTGTTTTCATTTTTGGCGGGTGCTAACTGCTCATACAAATTGACATTACAATTGGATTCTGGGATAACATTTTTCGGGATTCGTAAAACTTTACGATTACGCTGATTATGTATATTGCACCTAAACTATAAAGTTATATGCATATAGCTACCTACCTAAATTTCTCCTTCACTTTCATTATTATATGTACATACATATTTATATATGTAGTTTCATATTGTATATGGGTATATATTACATATTATTAATCCATAATTTAGATTTAAAATATACATTTGTAGGTATGCACCTATGTAACTATTCCTTAGATCATCCATTCAATAATTCATTATACTAAGAATCATAATATAATATTACGTACATCGGCTTTAAAACTGCATATGAAAATACTATAATGCCTACCTAATAACAGCATAAATGATTAGCTACACTTTCGTAGTTAGGTACAAGAGCAAGTACTTACGATAGTCCTGCATTTAATTTAATTTTTTTTTATCAATACCAAATTCCACCAATTCCAAAAACCCTGGAAAATGGTGAGATTGAGGCCAATAACAATTTCTGAGCTGTCGTTCTTGTCGCCATGCGACTCTTCCGACCCAATTCCAAATGCGACCTACCAAGATAAGACAAATTTAAATTAAATGATTTTTAGTAGTTAAGTACAATTAGAAACAAACATACCTCCTCTCCCACAATAGCCAATATGATTCTGTCATTCTCATCAGTGAGGTCCTCGGCGCGAGCCCCACCAACACCCGTCTTTTTAATGCGGTCGATCTTAGCCTAAAATTATATACATATGTTATATATAGGTATGTGTGTACTTTCAAATAAAATTTCATTAGTCATACCATTGCATTCCGCCTCCAATTTTGCCAGGTGGTCCTGCGGAATTTTTCCCCATCATCCTCCGCTATTAGCCCATAGCTTGCGGCCAGGCGAGCTATCCTCGTCCATTCACTCTGAATGTCTCCTTTGGTCTGGATATTTTTCTGCATTGCTGAACTCGAAACATATACCAGGGTCAGATGAAGTGATGGTTAATTCACAAAAAAGTTAAAACGGAGTAGAAATTTAATATTGTGAATGTATTTTTTTTTGTACTCATTACTAATAATTAAAGTTTATGTAAAAGTTTATAAATTTGCAAAATAATGTCGTTTTTATTTGGCAATCCGGAAGCCTTCCGGACTCTTCTGAAAGCGTTAGTCAATAAAATAAGAAAACCAAGAATGCTTGAACGTCATGAATAAAAGAAAACAAGATTACGACACTTCTTTTTTGTCTTATGATGTCACCAGAGATTAAAATCCATTAATCCACCAACAATAACAATTTGCAGATTTTCAAGATGATCTATAAGGAATCTTAAAAGGTATTAACCATTCTTCTAGGTGTAGTCGTTTCTTGTGGACGCGGAATTTTGTTCATGTTTTTTTTTAATTTGCACCAAACAGTCAAGGTTCAATGACCATTTGGGTGTAATTTTTTTTTTTCTAACAATTAAAATGAAAAATGTTTGACGCAATTTTCAAGAGGATCGTATAGGAAATCTAGAAAGCCATTAACCATTCTTCTATGTGCAGCCGTTTCTTGTGGACGAGGACAAGCATTAATTTGCCTCAAACATTCAAAGTTCAATAACAATTTGGAAGGAATTTTCTAATAATTAAAAGGAAAACGGTTAATGCAATTTTCAAGAGGATTTCAAAAGAAATCCATAAAGATATTAACCATTTTTCTATTACACAAACAAATTAGTTATTTAAATAAAAATTTAGCCGGAAAGGACCGCTGCTAATTTATAAAAGAAGTGGAAAAACTTTGGTATATTTTCTTTTATTTGATTGCATGATGTTGAAATTTCTTATTTTAACTGCAGAACTCGAACAACAATAATAACCACTTCAAATCAAGATATATATGTATAAACACAACTGCGCCAGCGAGCGACACCAATTTTTTCTATTGTATTAAATGTATGAAAAGATGACATACATTCTAGTCATACAATTCGTACAACAATTCTGTGAAACAGAAGATCACTGGAAATATTCCATTCAATTTTTGTATGTATGACAGTGAATCATACAAAAATTCCATGAAACAGAATTGATGTATCAGTGCCGTCAAAATCATACAATGTATGTTATGTATGATCTGTGAAATTGGCCCCAGACCTTTATTCATAATTCGAGGAGCACCAAAATATATTTGTGATATATAGGTTGGTACTCTCCTACTTTGTTGATTGGGTCTGTTCATGTTGGGTGTGTGGTTCGAATTCAGCTTTTCATTGATGGTGAGTTTACACTCGTAGGTAATGTCCGCCACAAACTAAGAAGAATTGAAGTTTGAATGAATTTAGTTCTGCCGTATAGGTGCATGTTGAAATTAACATTGTGCTTACCTCAACCTCCTTTTCATTCAGGAAAATTGATATAATATCTTGCAATATTTCAGAAAAATTGTAAGGTTTAATGCTAGGTTTGCCTCTTCGATAATAATATAAATTAAGGCGTCCCTATGGGCTTTTTGAAGTTGATTAACTACTACGATTGAACTATAAAAAAATGTATAATGTTAAAAATTATATTATAAAAATAAAATTTATACTAACAATTTTATAAAATGGTTTTATGCTTGATGTTGGTGTGATTTAGATTAACATGTTGATTTTTTTACACGAAACAATCTGCTTTAACACTATTGATAGTCAAAATTCTTTCTTTTTGCATTTTTTGAACATATTTCAAGAAAAGCAGACTGACAAAATTTTTTACAGTTAACTTATATGAAGGAAAAGTACACATACTTTAATTCAATGACGTTTAACTTTGATTCAACGTTGTTATCTATTTTTCGACTTCATGTCCAAGAAATTCGTATTTCAATCATTGTCAAACCTCATTGAATGAAGCACATTGCTTGTTATGAGAGTAGCTACTATAGAAATATGTAGATATGTATCAATGAAATTTAAAGTGGTCACCATTTTGATATAAAGTAGGAAGCATTTTGATTTATATTGTATTGACCTATATAATTGAATAAAAATGTTTTCTACTTTCCTTCACTCAACATTCCTTTTAAAGTAAAAAATAAATGTTTTACAACTTCAATTAAAATTATTTCAAGGTTATTTTTCTCGTTATTTTTAAAAACGACAGCTTGTCGCACCTCTTTCTACATGATGAACTCTTGGTACACACACTCACTTACAAATCTTGTTCTGATACATATATAAAAAAAATACAAAAAAATCCCACACATTGTGCTCACAATTAAATTATTCACATTCATAAAACTTATCTAATATATCGTTTATTACAAAAAACCATTAATTAATTAAATACAAATATGAGAGTAAAACACGTTTTTTTACTGACGATGTCAAAAGCCCAGAAGTTTCTCCAACCGGAAAAAGAATGCGTTGTCCCTCTAACTATCTTGTAGTTTCAATCTTGATGTTGGCATGATTGTTCATCATCAGGGGTGTCAGAGGTTTCATATTTCCAGGGCTGTCAACACCATAATAAAAACGAGCTTAGATAATTAAAAAAAACTTCTTGTCTTGTTGAGAGTTCTTTATTGAATCTTTTCTTGAAACTAAAACTACTTAAAACTATGTTACTCCATATTTATATATTTGTGGAGTCAGCAAAATGAATCAAATGAATCGTGGGAAGATTAAAGATTATAGTACGCTGATGTGCACATTGTCGCACATCAGCGTCGCGACGTATCTTGTGACGAGCAGTATTTGGCGGTCTCACATCGTATCCGCCAGCTATAGCCTGGTTGTAGAGCGCATCTACCAATTTACATATTGTTATACTCTGTTCTAGAAAGCGTAGTTTTCTTCACATCTGCTCACAGATTATGTAAATTAGGAGCTGGTATTTCCAGTACCCCTCGTAGAAATCGATTGATAAATATTGAAATCGAAAAACAAAACAAAATCCAAGAGAAATATAAAAAAAACTATATATTATGTTTAGAAATAATAATGATTTTATTTTGTAGTTTCAATCAAAGATTAGAAACCTTCAAACGTTTCACCCCCAAATGGGTTTCATTTGTTATTTAATTAGTGAAATTGCTGCTACGTTTTGAATGGTTAGAGGTGGCGCACAGTGCGTTGAATGTATGGGGATTCGGGAAAAAAATAAAAAAACAAGGTTTGTGTATGTAGATTTTTTTTAATATTTATATTTTTTTCTTTTGAAGTTAATATGTGCTGTTAATATATAAAAATGAACAATTAAAAATGGTTTTTCAATTTTCTGTATCAGAAGAAGAGGATTGATTGTCATCATCGTCATCACAATTAATTATATATTTTTTGATAGTGTCATCATATATTTTGGGCTTTCTTTTAATTTTTCTTTGCGATGAAATAAATGGGTCTGACAATAATATTAGGTGATTCAAAACGTCTTTGCAGTTGTTCGTTCTTGAAGATTTTCTTGAATGATTAAGCCTGGTTCGGCGAAAAGTCTTGTGTAAGCCTTCAAGAGCTTCCTCAGACAATTGTCCAATAGGTATGTGAAAGCTTTTCATCACATCAACACTATGGAAAAATAGTTTGTGCAATGTACAGGGCATATGATACCATCCATATAAATACAAATAAAGTGTACGTGTTTCATGGATGAGAACATCAAAATTGTCAAAATGTATTTCAGCTCCTGTTGCCATCACTCGTAAGATTACACTTAATTTTTGAATCAAAGTTTGGTCGATTTTTGTGATTTCGGAACTTTTCTCAGGATTAGAAAAAAATGCCCGAGCAGTGTTGCCATCATTTGATGAACCACAGCCTTGTTTTGGTTGGTCAACATTTAGTCCCATTTTTGTTTTGAACTCCGTCTGAATGCGTTTTTTTTCTATCTGGAAAAGAGTTTTGTTTTCCTCTCCTTGGACTCTCCATTTTTTAAAGGGCAGTCTATAAGCAATGTGCAACATACATTCAAATGACCTTATCCAAAGGTGGAGAGTTGAAAGACCGAAACGATAGTTTTCTTCGTTTGGTTGTTTCTCAAAACATTTGATTGTATTCATTTCACTAGGGAGTGTTCCGCAAATATAGCATTTAGATGACGAATTTGTTCCGGATAAAACATTGCACACACTCCCATCAACCATGGTCATATGAAATTCGTAAGAAACTTTGCAGCTTTGCCCTGCTATAATTTCTGTATGGTCATAAAGGCTCATGATTTTTTCTTGCATAATTGACTCCTCTCGTCTTACAAGATCGGAACACTCTTTTTTAAATATGAACTTCACGGGCCTACAATTTAATATTGATCCAGGACGATCATTCACCCAAAGAGAAACTCCAGAATCGATATCAATCAATCTTAGAGATACAAATGCTATTAGGAACAAATATTCGTCCGAGTTTTCAGTATTATCAAATTTGAGCTTATACGCACTGTGGTTACCACTGCCATCAAAACCCCATTTGCAAATTAGTTTAGCTTTTGTTTCTTTACTTACTGTGACAGATTTGCAAATGCTTCGAACAGTTTTCCCCACAATATCCTGAAAATCAACTTCCGCTGATGATTCCGTAACCTCGCATTTTGGAAGAATACCAGCCTTAGCTTGCCGTAATGCATAAATACTTGGAAAGCAGTCCTTGTGCAGAGCATTCACAGTTTTTCGCAATACCTCATATCTGCGTTCGGTTAAGTCAAGGTCAAGGTACAATGCAAGAGCTGCTCCCGGTGACAAAAAATGTTTCTCTTGCTCTGAATTTGAATTAGTGCTTGAATTTAATACTGCCAGATCTGTAGCATACTTTAACTCTTCGAGCGATCTTGTCCTTACTAAATCATGAACTCTTTGTTTTTTAGTTTTGTGGCAACAATCAACAAAGTCTTTTTTCGCTCTCCCACGCTTATTAATGAGGTCTTGGCTTGTTGATGCACTCATTAGAGTTTTGATGTTTTGGGGAAAGGGGTGGAGACTGTTAAACCAGTCTTTATTCTTTTTAAAAAAGCGATCACGTATTCGGTGGCAATTTTGCCAACGTTTATTTATTTCTGAGCAAGTTGTTGATGTAATTTGATTGCATATTTAATTTTACCTTCATAAACTGCAAAACACCAGGCACTGGGGCTGTTGAGTTGGAAAACCAAACATCAAAAAGTTCCCTGTTTGAACACATTCTGTAAAAAATGCAAATTGTTGCAAAAAAAACTTACATTTTTTAAAAGATACGATTGTTTTCTTTCTTTAAATAAAAACACTTTTTTCCCATATGGCCCCACACAAAATATATGGCTTACCAAAGTCAGTACTCAACACGAACAAAGAAGCTTTGATTTGGGCTCTCAAAAAAAAAATTTTAATTTACATGTAAAAAAAAATGCAGTTAGAATAACTATATTTTCTCTCCTGATTGTGAGCATAGCGAAAAAAATATCGTATGTTCTTTCTTTTCTTCAGTACACGCTCTTTCAACCGGTAACTACAAATCTTACTCTCACTATTTGTTATTTTGTTGATCTTCTGATGATCTCTGAGAACAGAAAATTGAATTTTATCATAAAAAAAACTGTCGATTCATTCATTTAGACTTATTACCTTGGATTTGGCATACTTGCTACACATTTTTGGCACATTTTTTTTTTATTTTTTTTCCACTAGTCGCCGCACTGTGTGGCGGTCACATCGTATCCGCCAGCTATATCGTGGTGGTAGAGGACGTCTACCAATTTACAAATAGCAATAATCTGCTCCAGTTAGCGCGGCTTTCTCGCCATCTGCTCCCTTATTAGATTTATGTGTGACTGGTACTCCCAGTACCCCTCGTAGAAATCAATTAGGATATATTTGCTTACAATTTCAAACATCTTAAGTTTTGTATTTTATTTTATTGGCACAAGTATATAAGATCGACTATAACTTTATACTGAAGTTAAACATAAATATTTATGACACGGTAGAATGATAAACATGAGACATATCCGGTAGAATGATAAGAAAAATTACGCATATCCGGTTGTGTTTTCAGATAAAACATGAAAAACAAAAGAAAGCAAAAAGTTTTTTCTTAAAACAAACAAGTGGACTGTATTCAATGAACTTTAATTTGCGAATGATTTTAAAATAAACATAATCAGCTAGGATCGACTAAACACAAAGTTGAACAGTTAAGTTTTTCTTGTCTCTGCTTTGAGCAGTGTAAATGCATAAGTGCATACATACAAATAGTTTGAGTTTCTTAAAAAGAACAGTTTTGTGTGGCGTGATGCGCCCTATGTATTTATGACAATGTAGATATATAAGAATTTAAATTACATAAACTGAGCAAAAAGTGTTGTCGTGTTACAATATTTTACAAATGATACTCGTAATTTAGTATTAAAAAATAGTAATAGTAATGAATATTAAATGTAATAATCTTGAACAGGTTGAATGATAAGATATAATAATTGCTTCATTACTAATTTCTTTTTGTGGTTTAATTTGGTGACATTTAATTTTGGTCACTCTCTTCTCTCTGTAATTCAGACTCAGTTTTTCCATAAAGATACAAGAGATCTCCCTTATTTTCTTTTTATTGCAGATTCTTTTCTGATATGCTATCTGTTTTAATTTGTATAACACATCGTTCGTGTGTCTGTGATGGACAAGGGTACGATGAAAAAAAAACCTTTGCTAATGCAAACCGTTTTTTTTTATCACCCAGCCGAGGTTTCCGGCATACTGGCAGTTGATGCGGCTAGAGCTCAGTCGAGGTGTAGGATTCTTTCCGCTGTCTAAATTGTTCATAAGAAAAAATAAATTCATACCGATCTAAAACTTAAAGGCTATGAGGAAGAGGAAGGGCATATTTGATTTGATAGTAAGCACTATCGATTCTTCAAAAAATTAGAGCCAACCATTTATAATATGGTGGTAAGCGTACCTAGGACTAAATCAGCATAGGAGCTCATTTATTAAGAATGGAAAAGGAAATTCATACACTAATACGAGACGCAAAGATGGCCCGGTGTTTTTGCCCCTGTCTATATCCACCTCACACCCCTGACTAAACGTGTCAGGGCTCCTTGGTCGTCTAAAAGCCGGAATTTATTGACGACTCCTATCACGATTTTACTTAAATATTTTACTCTGCACTTTTACCTCCCCTTACCTACATCGCTCATTAAGGGATAAATTAGAACATCTGTATTAAGCGGCTGTATAAAATATTTAGTAAAACTTGAACACTATGCTTGTATCTATAATTGGGATGACGATTAAGTTTTGCTTTTGCAAAAAGAAAAAAATAACTACAATGGATATCCATTGAATTTTAAGGTGAGCTTTTTCTTCCCTTTTCTGTCTAGAATTAAAAGGGGCTCAAGCACATGCACAACACATCTATACTGTATTTACATTGTATCAGAAAAATATTATTACCCTTTTTTCGACGAATTCTTGTTGTTTCTGTACTTTACTCGCAATTTCTGTTGCTTTTTTCTGTGTTCCTGTACCGTTTTTTTTTTAATTAATGCCTATACTTTAGTAATCTATACTTTAATTTTCTATACAAAATAACTCTTTGCAAATATTTACTTCACTTTTTTTTATATTTTGGCTTAGTAGCAAAAAATGAGTGTTGCTCGTTTCGCGGCGCACAAAATAATAAAACGAGCCTGAGCAAATTGTAATTTTGCTGTCAACACAACACAAACATGATAACACTCTTTCTTTTGTGCTTGGCAGGCACACGAGAGGGGATGAACTCGCGTCACATAAAGACGGCATAGTAAATACTAGAGGTATCATGTAGATACATTTCTGCTTGGCAACCGCACTTATTTATCATTTGTTTTCATGCACAGACTTGTTGAACATTATTTCTTCTGTTGTTTGGTTGTCTGTGCATTCTTAACATAGCGCGACGGCGCGTCGGGAATATTTCTATATATGAAAAACTTTTCAAGATTCTTTACTGGATTCTATATGTTTTCAGATAAAACATGAAAAACAATAGAAAAAAAAGTTTTTTCTTAAAACAAACAAGTGGACTGTATTCAATGAACTTTAATTTGCGAATGATTTTAAAATAAACATAATCAGCTAGGATCGACTAAACACACAAAGTTGAACAGTTAAGTTTTTTTTGTCTCTGCTTTGAGCGGTGTAAATGCATAAGTGCATACATACAAATAGTTTGAGTTTCTTAAAAAGAACAGTTTTGTGTGGCGTGATGCGCCTTATGTATTTATGACAATGTAATATAAGAATTTAAATTACATAAACTGAACAAAAAGTGTTGTCGTGTTACAATATTTTATAATTGATAAAATAGTATTAAAAAATTAATTGTAATGAATATTAAATGTAATAATCTTGAACAGGTACTATACTGGATTCTATACGACAGTATACCGAATTCCCCTTTTTTTTACATGGACCAAATGTATTAAGCAGACTGTATAACCACGGCGATAAACTAAAAAAACAGATTTGTTTAGAGTCGGGAAAATTGGTTATAAAAACCCGACTATGAGATCACTTTTATTAAATATTTAGTAAAACTTGAACGCTATGCTTTTATCTATACTTTATACAAAAACTATGCTCTATATAAGAATTATACTCTAACGCGTGCGCGTTGCTACTGCACGGTAGCTCTGTCTGGAGAAGACTGAATTTATATCTTATTATTTCATATAAGCGACCTATACATGCATAGTTATTTTGCAATACTAATACAATTGTGCATTTAAGTCATAGTGTTCGATACAACATCACTGTCCTTCTCTTAATTTTCAAAAAGAAATTCGCAAAACATTTCAATTTTTCAAAATAAATCCAGATTTTATTTTAATTAAAACTTAAATAGAAGGTTCAAGAACACAGATTTTTGAAAGATATGTATGATCATATTTGATTTTAGAAGGAAATTTATGAATATATTCAATTTCGAATTCAGTTAATGAGTTTAATCCGGTTTTTGTGAATACTAAATCTAGTATAACAATCTTCATGAAATTCAAATTTAGATAAGTGTAAATTCCATCGAAATAAAACACCAATGTGTAAAAAGGAACTATCTTTTGATTTTGGATTTATTTTCTTTTCTTTCTCTCTTTTTTTCTATTTATTTATATATATATTTTTTTGCTAATTGATTTGTTTGAAAGAAAAAAAATCTCTTCCGTATGTAGTTTTACGAAACGGCAGCTGGTCTGTTTGGAGCAAAACTGTGTCATTGTCTTTATCGACAGGCTCCTCGGTGTTTTCATCAGCTGGGTCGGTGGACTGACCATCAGTCAGCTTCTGATACATGGCTCTTACTTGTTGTATTGTAGCAGCTGCTGGAATCTCTATGTGTCGGCGGCAATGAGGGCGTCGACCATCGTCTGCTTTGTCGTCTTCGTCGAAGTTGGCATATTGTTCGCGTGACTTTCTTTATTTTAGGTTGAACCCCACACATGAAGCTAAAATAGGGAAATCTGAATGAAACTCTAAATGAAACTATACTTTCGTTTTAACAAATTTATTATGCATATGAATAATAAAATAATTATAATAAGTTACTTACAGTTTTTAGGTAAGTCCGTGCGCACGAAGAATCCTGCTGTTTATACTAAAATTTACACGTCTTTCTCCTTGATTGTCTCTGCCAGAGTATTGACAACACGTTCCCCCAAGGTTCCTTCTAATACTCGTTCTTCACGACCGCTGTAAATCTTGAAGTCACACCTTGCCGTCTTGTCTTGCTCTCAGGAACCGATGCTTCAGGCATTCTACTATATCATGAATGTAATAGGTTTTTCCGGCTGCATCAGGCTTTTATGGCGGGGCGAAATACATTTTGGAAATAAGCAAAACAAACCGATCCCGCGAAATGGCATTTTATATTGCCTCATTTCTAAGCGAGGCATTTTTAGACCAATAATCTTTGGTATAAGGCACTCTGTTGTAGGACATAATTAGCATGCACCCAATAACTATTTTTATTCCTCCCTCATCCGTTAGTTTTATTTTCGTATTAAGTTTTTTCTTTTGCATAATCTGAATGCGCTCATTGGTGCATTGAGCAATGTAATTGAGAAGGCCTTGAGGGAAGATTTTTTTTTTAAATTGCCACCTCCCTTGCCAACACGATTGAAGTCGTGATTTACGAATGAATCGAGGTAAAGGGAACAATTTCGTCGTTTTCACTGGATTCTGAAGAAGTGTCTTCTGAACTAGAATAATCGTCTGAGGGTTCAAAAACGCTGTCACTACCACTGAAGCCTCCATCATCCTCATCATCGGAAAACGTTATGTCAGACATAGCTTGAAGCAGCTCTTCTTGCCATTTTATTTGCTGGAAATTATTTTTTCGAAAAACACATTTATTAGAAAATTAGCTGCAAGATAAATAACGGGATATATGTGTCCCACATATTTATGGTGGAAAAATACGAGCTGAACCCAGTTCACTAAAATGATAAGAAAAAACTTGTAATATAATACTTGTAAATCTATGCAAACTTAATACTGTTTTCACAACAAAACAAAATATCTTTTTTCACTTTTTATTCACAAATAACACTTAAAAATACTTATTTTTTTTCCTGTAAGTTCGTTATAACTCACAAAAACTGTAACCATAAAAACGTGACTGAACCTGTAAATATTTCCACAACTGCACATCCAGTAAGAAAAAAACAGTTTGTAGGGGATGAGACTGTGTGTGTGTTGAAACTTTTAAGAGTGAAGGAGTGAGTAACGAGCAGAGATTTAGAGAACAAAACACATCTATTTACACCTATTGCGTGTGGTGGATCGTGGATGCAGATGAAGCGAAGCAGTAGAATTAAAAGAAAACAAAGTGTTTGTTTTTAAATAATAAAAAAGCGGATGCCGTTTATTTTATTGATATACGTAGCTAGATAATACTTTGCTTATACAATAATTTACTACAATTGGTTTTGCACCGATGAAGATCCATTGGTTGCCTTCTTTGGTTTTCGGCAAAGGCCCGAATAAGTCAACCGCCAAGACCTCAAAACGTTGGTTGCTTGCTACAGTTTGTAATAGTCCCACAGGTTTCTTATTTGTCGGTTTATATCGTTGACACTCTAGACATTTTCCAACATGCTTACTAATGTCATCCCTCATTCGGGGCCAGTAATAACGTGACATAATCCGGGCAATGGTTCGTTCAACACCATAATGTCCTCCTGTGGCAATGTCGTGGTAAGAATGCAATACATCAGCGCCCTCTTTAGTAGGTACTACTAGCTGGGCGTCTTCGGAATCAGATTCAGGTGAATATCTGAAGAGAACGCCGTCATTCATGATGTAGCCTCTAGCTGTCCATCGGGGTAGATCCTCGTTATTTTCTTCGAAAGATGTTATTATTGATTTTATTTCAGAGTCCTCAAGTTGTGCGTCTCGAATCTCTTTTGCCTTTCTAGATGGTATATCGATTCTTACGTTGCAAATCTTACAGGAGTTATTGCTATGTTTAGCTTGACATGGTGGCCTTGACAACATATCGGCGACTTTGTTTGTATTATCAGGGGTGTATTTGATATCCACATTGTATGGCTGAAGTTGTAAAGTCCAACGTGCTAATCTGCCGGTTGGAGACTCATTAACCATTTTAGGGGTTGATGGTCTGTCAGGAGTGTGATAGTGGAACCTTCGATGTATCCGCGAAATTTATTAACTCCCCGGATGATTGCTAAGGCTACGCGCTCGGTTGTCGAGTAGTTACGTTCGGCGTCTGTCAACAATCTGGATATGTATTCGACTGGATGTTCGTTTTCCTTCTCCCCCTGGACCAATACTGCCCCTATAGCATAGCCACTTGCGTCAGTTTTGAGATAGAAGGGTTTTTCTTCACAAGCTTGCTGGAGTACCGGTGCTGATATTAGTGCTGACTTTAATGTGTCAAAAGCGTTCTGTTGTTCTGTTTTTCACTTCCAGGAAACATTTTTTTTTGTGAGATTGCTGAGTGGTTTTGAAATTCCAGCAAAATTTCCTATGAAGCGACGATACCATGAACAGGTTTGGAGAAAAGACAGTACTTCTTTAACGTTTCTTGGCTCTGGGCGGTTTGAAATTACTGCTGTTTTCTCGGGATCAACTTCTATACCAAGATTAGTAATCAAATGCCCTAGATATTTCACGGTTGGACAACAGAATTTTGATTTATCCCGGTTGGCTTCAAGTTGAAACAATATAAGACGTTCAAAGACTTTGGCAAGGTGTTCACAGTGTTCAGAGAAGCTGCTGGAGCAAATGATGATATCGTCTAAATAAATTAATAGCCTACCACTTCCAGAATCAAGTCCACTCCGAAATTGAGCCTTATAAAAGTAGCAGGAGCGTTCCGTAAGCCAAAGGGCATCCGGCGGAAACAGAACATACCGAATGGTGTTATAAATGCTGTTTTTTCTACGTCGTTCTTGGGAATGGGTACTCATCCGGTATCGTTGGGAATGGGTACTCATCCGGTATCGTTATTTTATTGAGGGCTCGGTAGTCGATGCATACCCGAATATTGCCATCTTTTTTGGGTACAATGACTACCGGAGCTGCCCATGGCGATTCGCATTCTCCGATGATTCCTTGTTCCTGCATTTGGTCGAGAGACTCTTTAAGTTGCTTCTTCCTTGTACTGGAGAGCCGGTAAGGAGTGGTAGCAATTGAAGTATGTGCGCCAGTATTGATGCAGTGTTCTGCAAAGGGTGTTGGGCAGAAACTGGTTGAAAAACTGTTTCGTATTTTGAAATTAAGGAGTTAAGCTGGTCTTTCTCTGAATTTTCGAGGTCTTGTCCTTCATCTTTTCGTATACTAATATCAATGGACATCAGAACAATTCTTTGAAAGAATTCGTCCAAATCGGACTGTTCCTCACTTCTTTTCATTTCCGGGAACAAATTTTTCCCAGCGTTTCTTTGATTCTGTGATGATTCGTTTCGTAGAGAATCGCGGAAGATATTATGAATTGAATGTGATGAGTACTCGTTGTTTTGGATTTGATTTTGGCTTCGACTAGTGCTTATAGATGACATACAAGGCTCTGGTCCATAGTGTTCTTCGTTGTCGTCGGGTGACATTGGAACTGGTGTTCCTGGACTAACATGGATCTGTGAATTTTCTTTCATTTGAAGCGTATTGAATTCGGGCGTTTTTCCCAGTGGCGAAATCGGTTATATTTTCCTCAGGTAGTCTTCATACGATTGAATGCCTCGTAGCATGGTTTTTGAATGTGTTACGATGGTTTCTGTTGAATCAAAAAAGTCGAAAGTATTTTTCGGTTGATCTTGAAAGTACCAATGCCATTGACCCAGATTTAAGACCACACCCTTTTCTTCTAGGAAGTCGATACCTATAAGCGTTTTATTGTCTTTTGCGCTAGGAAGAGCAATGAATGTTATTGGCCTTAAACGGTTACCGAATATTATTGTGGTATTCGTACACAAATTTCACTTGGCTGATGAACACTACCGCCACTTCTCATGAGGTGTTCAAATAGCTATCGACCGGCAACACTAGTTCTGGCTGCAGTGTCAAGGTACGCTATACCTATTTCACCGTGCGACATGATGGAAATTGTCGGTAAATCATTACCGAGTGTATTTTTTATTAAATTGAATGACACAGTTTTAGGACCTTTCGGCAAATCCTTACATGTTGGGCAATTGGATCTTAAAAACCCGGGGGCTTTGCACTTATAACAATGTATGCCTTGGTTGGATGGTGAATTTGCCCGTTTTGCTGCGTCAGATTCTGCCTTTTGCTTTTTACGGCATTCCGCAACAGTATGACCTACGTGCGTGCAGTAAGTGCATCGTTTTATAATTTCTGTTTTTTCAGTGAGTTGTTGTTTTTCAGCCATACTGTGCTCAATGTTTCTTGCAAGTTCAATCAGGTCCTGAAATGTTACTACTTTTTCTCTGGGTACGCCATCCCTGATTGAAATATGTAATAAGCCATAAAAAAGATCTAACATCATGGTTTCATTTGGCGAACAACGCTCTTTTCTTACAAGTAAAATTATCTGTAGGTTCTTTGACTCTTTGCTTGCTTTCGAATATTTCAGAATATATCCTATAACCTGGTTTGGTAGGAGCGAAAGCGCTTCTCAACAAAGAAATAACGTCTTGCCACGTATGCGCTTCAGATTTTACACCCTGCCACCAACTCCGAGCGTCATCATCGAGAAGAAGTGGGAACCCTTTAATTGCGTCATCTTCAGTAATATGTTCAACATCTTTGAAGCATGATACCGTTGCAATAAATTCTTCGACTTTTACTGGGTCCCTTTCCCCTTTGAATCTACTCATACATGTAGTAAAACTACCTGGCCGTCTGGTCGATTGCATGACAGCAGTAAGCATACGTTGCATTTGTTCTTCAGTGAACGCCATTGTATTTTCTTGTTGGTTTTTTGCCAACCGTTTACTTCTGTGCAAAAAATCCGTGGTGTGTTTTGTTGTTGTAAAACTCTGGCCGCAAGATGGGCGCCAATGTAGGTCATGAGACTGTGTGTGTGTTGAAACTTTTAAGAGTGAATGAGTGAGTAACGAGCAGAGTCAGATTTAGAGAACAAAACACATCTATTTACACCTATTGCGTGGTGTGGATCGTGGATGCAGATGAAGCGAAGCAGTAGAATTAAAAGAAAACAAAGTGTTTGTTTTTAAATAATAAAAAAACGGGTGCCGTTTACTTTATTGATATACGTAGCTAGATAATACTTTGCTTATACAATAATTTACTACAATTGGTTTTGCAGAGGCTGAAGTATCCAGCCGAACTGCATAAAAGACAAAATGATTGTGTCAATTGTTGTTCTGTGGCCCTTCTTTTATAACTTGGGAGAGCTTTATGTCTTGAGTTTTTTTATGTTTTTCTTTAATAAAAGAGCTTTTGTAAAGCTATATTTTACATGAGAGTTTTACATAAGTTGTTTCATTGTTTTGTTTAATTAGGGTTTTACATGTGTCTATTTAAATGAACAAATATAGATAGGGTTAGATTATATTGATAAAATGAAAGTTATATGAACAAATTAACATTAATTCATTAAAACGTATTTCAAAGTTAAATATAATTTACAAGAGAAAAGATTTGTGACAAAAAAAATTAAAGTAATTCTGGGAATGTTATAAGTTAGAAATAGTAAATCTACGAACTGGGACTTATTTCATCCAAATCAGAAGTGTGTTTTAAATTTCAGTGCAATTTGAACTTTCGTTGGGACATATGTATCCCAACAGGGTCGAAAGGGTTAAATCCAATAATTGGGGAATTGCGTTTTTTATTGGCTTGATGACACACTTTTTTTATATGTACACTCCCACGTTAGTATCTTGCTGAAGTTGGGCTTGCGAGACATGTTTTTGAATTTTTCCTTTGCGTACAAATATTTCTCCTACATTATATTCCCCATCGGATGTATATATGTATTTGTATGTTTATAAATAACGGGAATTAAGACTAACCAAAAATTATGAAAGAAAGAAGAAAAAAGCTAGATACCTACTCAACCAACAAAAATTAAGCATTAAATAAATGAAAAGGAGAATTGCGGTAGTAAATCACCGACGAAAAAAGCTTGAACAAATTATTTTGCCCCAGAAAATGTATTAATAAAAAGAAATAGTAGATGGGCTACACGTAGCCTAATGCGTATTTTGCTTTCAAAACAAACGTTATGCTCCGTAACCAATGGAATCTATTCCATAGTTCCCTACTAGTTGCTGAAAACATCATTTTTTCACTATTTCACTTTCACACTGATTTTTTTTTTATTAATAGCGTTTCGAAGGACCATAATGTTCAGATCCGAACGAAAATGGTTTCAAATATATGTAGGTAATGGTATGAATGTTTTTTTCAGCTAAATCTTACCTCCTAAAATAACAATACATTCTAAATGCTGGACTTTAATATTGTTATTTTTCCCATAAAATGAACATTGGGAAGCCATCTGTAAATATAGCCTTGGAGATATATCTTAGAAACTTCTAACCTGAAAAATCGGGCATCCTATCCTACAAGTTCTCCTGCAAAAAGGAAACTTTAGAAACAAATTAATTGATTAAATAAATAGTGTTGTTACCAATTGATATAATCCACGGTCACGCATAATGTCGATAAATTGTAACTGAGTGGCTGCGGTCTTTTCAGTAGTCTTATTTTTAGCTCCTGCATTTCTTTACGGAGATACTTTGTTTCCTTGATATCGCTGGCTACAAGATTACTCAGCTCTTCAACACTCTTATAAAGTAGTTTAACCCGGTTTAAAAAAAAAGTAGACAAAAAACAATGTCTCCCCAAGTTCCACCGTTTTGGGAGGGACATATGTCCGCCCTCCCAACAACTCTAAACCCCCCTACCATGTTCTAGCCTTCGCCAAAATATGAGCCTAGCACCTCTGAGCAATGCCTGGGTCTAAGTAATTTGAAACTCTTCTAGTTGCATTCTAATAAGATTCAACAGCTCGAATCTATTGATAGCGTTGGTGTTGTTGGCCGTTATTGTTCGTTCGATCATCCTTCTGGTTAAATATCCGCTGCAAACATTATGATTGAACTCTGTTGGTGGTCCAAAAGTGCCTGAGTTTGCAGTGTGAACAGCGCCTGCTACTGGTCCTTTCCATTCAGCGGTTTTTGGATGATTAATTTGAATAGTCTCGCCGGTTGGTGATATTACCCTATAACCTTTTGCCTAGAGGCTATCTACATTTACTTATTTAAATTCCGGTTACATTAAAAGCAAACGAGCACCTTTGATAAAATCAGCGTTATTTTATTAATACAATATAAAGCGATACTATATTTCTTTTTTGAGAAGTAAATTTTACGGAGAGCTTTCTCTTTTTTAGTAGTGGCAAAAGAACGAAAGATCGAGAACGAGAGTTTATGACATACATGGCGTTAAGTTTCTTTTAGGACATGTTCAAAAAGCGAGAACATTCAATAAATTAAGGGTGTGTTTCGTAGTGAGTGGATGCGTTCAAGAAAATAATACAATGTGTGCGTTCTTGATTTTCTAAGGTATTAGATACGATTAATTTGTTTACTTGGAATAAAAACAAATGATTCAATAATGACGAATGTCCACCACATCACCCTCCTCCAATCGAGTCCCCCTCTTTGAGATGTAGTAAAAATGAGAATGAATTGAAATGTTAGATTCAATGCGCTGGCTTCAGGCGATCGATGGAAATAGAAACATTTTTATTGTTTATTTTTACCACGAATTGTTTTCTTAGTCTTCGAGTAACTTTGTATGGGCCCTCGTATGAAGGCGACCTGTTTTAACTTTGTCAATTCTGACGAAGACCTGTTTACATTCATTTAAATGTTTTGGAATGAACATTTTTTGATGCGCTTGTCTACTTTCTGTCGATCTAAGATTTCTCATTGCATAACGGAGTTTTTCTATTAAAATGTCTGGAGAGTTTTCTTGATTGTAGTTGCCAACGAAAATTTCTCCGGGTAAACGTAAATTTTCGGCTGCGGAAGAGTTTAGATCTTCTTTAACTGCGGAGCGGATTCCTTAAAGGATGATTGGGAGTTCAGAGCTCCAATGGATGGTGTTCCATCTGGCTTTTAATGAGCATTTAAGTTGTCGATGAAAGCGCTCCACCATACCGTTAGCTTGCGGATGATAAGGCATTGTGTGGATCTTTTGTATACCTAACATTCTAGATATTTCACTAAAAAGTTTTGACTCGAATTGACTTCCTTGGTCCGTAGTAATTTTTAAAGGAGTACCAAAACGGGAGATGAAGTTCTCGACAAATGCTTTCGCTACGGAGTTGGCTGTTATATCCGCAAGAGGACAGGCTTCTGGCCAACGCGTAAATCGATCTACGGCCGTGAGGGTGTATGAAAAACCGTTCGATGGAAGAAGAGGTCCTACCAAATCCAAGTGGATATGATCGAATCGGCCAGTTGGTATTTCGAATCTACCGTATTCTGATTTGGTCTGCCTTTGAACTTTGGATTTTTGACATCCTATACATGATTTAGCCCAAGTGTGCATATTCTGTCGATGCGACAGCTCGAAGCTGCTGCTGATTAGTTGCGGTTGGTTGGAATTGATGCGTATTAGGCTGTTGACTTATGAATATCCTCTACTGGTGCATATTTAGAATAAGTGGTTTAATTGGTCTGATAATGACGAGAGCTTAGTTCACTTCCTCGCTAAAATGTGTTTCCGTCGAGGGTGTTTCTGTTCGTCTTGAATAAGGAGTTGAGCTGCTTCGTTCAGTTAAGAGCAATTCAGTGCGTTTTGAAGCGCGGAGATGAAGTGTTTCGTTCAGTTAAGTAGTTGAGCTCCATAGTGTCCAGTGGGAAATACTTAATTTTCAAACGCCTTGCATGACCCTTCCTCAAGTTTTCCCAGCTCTTCCTGGTAAAGTACTTTCATTATTTTACGGTTTGCAAAAATTTGTTGACGAATTTCTAATTGTCTGTATAATGTTTCCCAGGTAGCAGTTAATATGCCTCCACCCAAAATGTCGGGAACTCAGATTCGAAGATCGGAACTTCGAAGAAAAATAAAAACGAAAAAAAGTCACGCCGCATGTATTCAACATGTTTCAACATCGAAAGTCAAAATAGAGAAAAAAAGCTAAACACATACAACAGAGTGACAGTACATGCATACACAACCTATTCTTTCATTTTATTTTTTTCTTTAATGCATCGTACTATGTGTATACGTGTGTTATTACACGTTTTAATAAAATAAACAGAAGGTAAACTTTTGAATGAAAGAGCTTAGAAAGCATTTTTTTTCCAAAAATCATCATCTCTCTTGATTTCTTCCACATAAAGGTCAAACTGCCCGCTAACAACATTTTAAGCGTTTGGTCGTCGAATTTATGTTTGTTTCATGTTTAGTAAACGGGATTCCCACTGGTAGTCTAGACCGTCTCCTGTGAAGTCATCGAGAAGATCTTTCGCTAAGTTATAATTTATTGCGAGTTCTTGTTTCTGAGCTGTGTTTCATCTCTCGTCTGTAGCTTTCGGTTTTGTTCGTTTTATCCCGGCAATCTCACTTGGACTCATCAGTTGGTTAGTGAGCGCCTTACCAATACGCAATTTTTGTTAAGTTCAGTTCAACTTACTTGCATTTTTTGACAAAAAAGCAATGTGAACTTTATCCAACAAGATTAAAATTTTAATCATTAAAACCATTAATAGATATTTGCTGGTTGTAGGCTTCTAGTAGTTTCTTATCATTTTGATCTATAACGCCTAAGTGTTCTAATATTTCTACCCTGTCTTCATTATACATTGTTCCGTAAAGTAATTTAAAAATCGAACCTATTGGGTTTGTTAGTCGTCTTTTAACTCTATTACTATCTAGTGTCTTATTGTTTCTGACGGAAGTTTCAATAATACTTAAAAACATTGGTTTGTATTTTTGAAATTTTGTTCGCTCCTTTCCTATAACTGAACTAATTTCTGCATTTTTTAATATACCTAGTCTAGCCATAAATACTGAAATAACTTAAAATTGCAATAAAATGACAGTTAATTAATATTTTTGAAACATTTTTTTAATTATATTTTGAAAATTATATTAAAAATAAAACTGGTAACATTTTATTCAAAATGATCGCCCTTGGAATTAACACAGGCCCTTAATCGGTCTAGCCAAAGGTCAATGGCGGGGGCGGCACGAATCCTTTCTATGGGAAAATTTTGCACTGCTTTCACAAGGGAAGCCTTAAGCGACTCAATTATGTTGTGTTCCTTAGAGCAGGCCATACCCTCCAAAACTGACCACAACTCATAATCCAGAGGATTGAAATCAGGACTAGCCGATGGCCAGTCTTCAGCCTTTATAAAATCCGGTACGTTATTTTTGAGTGGTTTTGGCTTTGTGGCCAGGGGCAGAGTCCTGTTAAAATGACCACGGCTTATTTTTGAAAAGGGAATTATTTAATGGTTTTACCATGGTCTCTAAGACGGTATTCTGGTATACCTTAGCCGAAGTTTTGATGCCTTTTTCGCAAAAATGCAGTTCAGTAACCCCATTATAGGAGGCACCCCACCAAACCATTACCATTACCTCTCTGCACTCTGGAAACCATTTGCGAAGCTTCCTTAGAGTTACGCGCATAAACTTTGTCATTCTGCTTGTTGAATTTTTCTTCAACGGTAAAAATTTTCTCATCAGTAAACAAAATTTTTCGATATTTTTTTCACGCGTAACTTGATAGCGGTTTTTTTGACTTCCGTACTCTATTTTTTTTTATGCAACTGTAAGAAGATGTCCTGTTGATCTGCGGTACGCTCCAAGTCCAAGGTCATCTTTAATAATCCTTGAGATCGTTCTGGAAGCAATATTCATCTCACGAGACAACACTTTCTGCTTCCGAAGTGGATCCCGGCGAATTCGGACACTCACGGCTTTGACGGCATTTTTTGTTTGAACTGAACGCGGACGCCCCGATCTTTGGCCATCATTAATTCTTCCAGTTTCTGCGAATCTTTTGATGGTACGATAAACAAACACACGACTTATTTGTAGCGGCAGCAAGGTTTTTAAAATTGACTTCGCATCTAGCCCACATTTGTGCAACGCAATTAATGCAATTCTATTTTCAAATTGAAATATTTTATGACCTTTAGTCCAAAATGCGTTTCGCCCGGACACGATAGTTGGGCTCATCAGTTAGATGCTATCGTGTCGCTCTAAGACGCATTATTTTTTGGTCGATGACTACCAACTCTAATAAAATTTTCAGCACATACATACTGAAAATTATATTTTTCTAAGGGAATTTGGTCAAATTCATGCACCCAGAAATATATGTATGTTTTCTTCTATTTATTAATTCTATTTTCCTTACCTCCCCATTCCATGTTGACACTTTAAAATTGTAGCTTCCATCTGAATAATTTTTAAAAGTAGAAGAGCTACTTCATACATTGCTGTAAAAACATAACCGTACTTGCCCTCAAAAATAGATAATACAAGGTGTTTCAGTATTTATGGCTAGACTAGGTATATATAACTAGTTAAGTTATATAGAGTGCCTAAGGATTCTTGTAAATTAACCCTGTGGTATATCCTCGTCTTTAATTAGAATAGTTCCTTCATTTTCGATATTTTCTACTTGGATACCTGCATTTAGACTGGCTATTGGATAATTAGAAGAATTGTTTTTTTTGGATTGATTGAAGATGGCTTGTTGGTATATACTAATAAAACTTTCTTTGGTTCCAAAGTGTTGGAATAATGTGTTTTTATTTGTTGTTCAGGTCGTCATTGGTCCTAGTATTCGGACTGCGTGCTGCGCTTTTCCTTGTATCTATCCTCTGACGATATGTCCCTTGGACCTTCCCCACTAAAATAGTTTGATTCTTTGGATTATCTTAACAACTTCCATCTCAGGTATAACAAATGAGAGTGGTTTTGTTTCCGGTGGTTGTTGCTCCTGATCTTGTTACTGCTGCTGTTGTAACAGTTGTTGTTGCCGCAGGAGTTCTCTCTGTTCAGCCTGTTTTTTTTTTTTTTTTTTTTTTTTTTTTGTTTAGAAGAAATTAGTTGGTTTTTGTATTGTCCTATTATTAGGGCAAGAACAAGGAATCTTTAATAGCAGCAGAATAACAATGATTAGACTTAATGTCAAGACCATCGGTGTTAGAAAATGGGATATCAATGTTCAAGTTCCTAAGAGAGATGGATCAGATGGTGTTTTGAGGGTGTGCCATGCATGTTGAAACGCAGACTGAGAGGTGTGACTTTCTTCATAATATGACTCTGAAAGTTCCATCTGAGTGAGTCGTGTTTCTCCATTATCAGGCTTAGAAATGAGAAAACCCATGATGAAGGTTCTATCCTCAGATACGGTGGTGTCAAAGATAGAGTTGTTCGTCATAATATCAACGGATCCATGTAAATGGGTTGGTACGAGAAACCGCGGGAGAGGATCATTGTGTAAACAGTAGATTTTGTCTGTGTCTGATTTAGGATAGATGAGGCCAAAACTTGGTTTTAACCATCCTTCCTGTTTGATGGGATTGTCGGGAAAGTAATATACCACCGACAAGGAACTGTTGCATCAGATAAAGCTATCTAGAGACCAAGGAATGACAATGCTACTTACTGGAAGTCCGGGATGGAGCCAGATTTTGTTTCCTTTTCTCCCCAGCACGTTTAGCTGATAATCATCCATGATCAAAGAGGCGAGTATATGTGGATTAGTTGATAAAGACTTGGCCAACATGAGATTGACAACTTTATGACGACATCTCTCTGTTTTGTCTATCAAAGCCTGGTGTTGATTCTGTATACTATTGAGATTGACTGCAGCAGCGACACGAGAAAAACCAGAACTTGTTTTTTCTTCCAAATATGCAATTCTCTGATATTCCGGATAGTTCCAAATGGTGTCTCGTTTCTTCCGAAATACAGATGATTTCCTTCTCAATGATTTTAATAAAGGGGGAGGTGCGACAATTTGAGCGGTTATGGGAACTGATTGAGAGAGTTCGTACGCGTCACGTCTCCTTCTGGACGGCATTTGTGTAAGGTAGGTGTATATTTCCTCCAGCTTTAAAGGTCCACTAGCATAACTGAATGATACAAGTTGGCCTGAAACACTGCTATAAATGTAAAGATCATTGTGATTGCATATTAGATCATTGGGCTTTCCTAGGGTTATTGAAAATGCAAGTGAGTAGTCGTTAGACAATGAATGAACCACTATGTGTTTATGTTCATGATCTAGTGAACTTAAGCCTGTCAAAGAAGTCATAGGAACCACATTACACAGTTTGGCAGGGATGTAGGGGGGATAGATTAAGATGGAGTGATCTCCTAGCTTACAGCTACCTGATTGATCATAGCCGTGACAGGAGTCCTGACGTAATGGTTGAAGCAAGAGGTGGTTTGGTCTCCACTTCACATCTACCGTTGTGATTCTAAGAAGATAGATGATCTTCTCATTCGTACTTAACCAACTACAGTCATATCTGTCCCCTTGTTGACGCATCAAGTCTTCACTACTTTGTTTCATTCCTCCTTTTTGTTTATTAACCCACTCAGCAACTGTTTCATTAAGCCATAATGAGTCTAAAAAGGATAAACTGGTTGGGAAATCTTGAAGAACCTCCTTATCATTCCCTCCCCAGAATCCTGTTGAACATCTAGTTTTAGATCGATAGGCAGTAAGGAGATATCCCTTTGATTCCTTTAGATAGTCCGGAAACGAGTAGATCTGTAAATTTACTGGGAAGCTGGATGTGTCATTATGAGGCAGTAAGTTTGCATAATCAGGACATAGTTTGATTACTGGGACAGTTAGGGACATGGGTTGCCTGCTTAGATCGATAAATTTTAACCTGTATTCATAAGGGAGTTCATCGTGCAGATGTTCTCCCTTTGTAAAGTTGATATAGAGAGAGACACAAAGGAGAAGAAACCTCATAGTGAGCATGGTTCCTTGCTGACTTTGTTCGAAAGACATAGGAGGGTTGCTAGATGGGTAATGGGATATCAGAGACATGTTTTTGTGTTTTGTGGTTGGTGTTATTTGATATTAATATCATTTGCATTTATTAATAACTCAACCTGATGTTCCATATTATTTTTTTTTGTATTACTTTTTTTTTGTAAATTATTTATTTTACGTCCGAACTATTATGGGTCAACCTACCAGTCTCAGTAGGCGTTTTCAGAGTGCGTTTTAAAGGGTTTTTCCTTTTAAAAGGTCGCACAACCACAACGAGTTCAATTTAATGCGAAAAAATAATTTCACTTTGTATTATTCGATTTATATTCGTTGGGCAATCTCAAAATTACACGATTTCGAACGGATACTGAGATATCCTACCGACTGCGCCAGTTAAGTAATAAATCCTCTGGGATTAAAAACAAAATACATTCAATTCCGGCGCGGAGGAAATAAGAACACAGGTTTGAATTTGGTATGAGAGATCTTTATTGATCGGAAGATGCAACGTAACTAACTTAAAATTCATTCTCAATCTTAACTCTATGTTGTCTTTTTCAAAATCATTCTGCTGACATAGCAGTTTAAACAAAGTTGCAAAGAGATACAAATATAATTTAAACAAAATAACAAAGAAATAAGTTAGATACAAATATGATTCTGCTGACCAGACAGTTTGAACAAAGAAAATGGTTGTTTATTTAAGTGTCTATGATAGTGATGCTGGCATCTTTATAGTTATAATCTGGTCATGGGGTACCTTGCAAAACACGATGTATACATTTTTCAATTTAAAAAAAATTAAACAATACAAAACAAATACAATACAATTCTTATAGTTAGCTAAATGTTATAAAAGATTATACATAATTATATATACTGAAGTCTAAATGATTCGGCTACGGTCGCCTACCAGATTTACAATTTTATTTAATTTTGACTTTAAAATTCTTCTTCTATTATGGATTTTTTCCATAACGTAGTGCAGTAACAACATAACTATTCAGTACATGCCATTCTTTCCCTCCGTTCGGTCATTACCCAGGCAGCTCTTTCCAAAATACCTCAACCGAAACTCCTTCAAAACTGGACATATCGCAATGAAATGAGAAGTATCCTCTCGCGTCTTCATATTGCAGAGCGTGCAATATATTGGAAGATCAGGTCTATGCGGCATCTAGTTCAAATTCAATAATTCCCCTCTCGCTTTAAAAACATTGCTTATCTTATTGATTGTATTGCCATTAAGTAGGTACGTATTGTTTCCAAGGTTGTACGCAAGGCGGCTGTAAAAGCATCTAAGCGGCGAGGATTTGGCTTCCGCTACATTTCTGTCATACAGGAAATTTCCAAGTTTCTCAAGCATTGTGTTACTTAAATAAAATAAAACTTAATTCTTAGTGAAGACGGATTTTCATTCTGAGTAATCATTAAATTTGGATTAATGGATTGATTATTTATATAGTTGACTTGTTAGTAGTAGCAGAAAATGAAAAAGAGAATGATAAAATTGTAGAGAAAGTGATGAGAAGAGCTTTTTAGGTCATGTTATAGATGAGGAAGGGATACATTGTGACAAATCCAGATTGGAAGATATAAATAAGTTAGCTGCTTAACAAATTCGCTGCGCGGGAGAGGCTTGTTACTGAAAATGATGAACCGTATGAACGTCCGAAGAAACATGAGCTTGCTGTACCGCCGCTCATCATACTCAGGAAGTGTTGTGGGATCATGGCGATTTGTGAAAGCAGCACTAGTAGTAGTTGCCGACTGTTCGTAATAATAAAAGTGGTTAGAAGATTATTGTGAACAGTTCGAATTTTAGGGTTTGAATTGATGGGGATTTGTCTTCTGATTATGATCTGATGTGTGGAGTGCGGGTGCGGACAGTTTTCTGCTGCACTACTACAGAAGGGTATTTCGATAGCCAAACATGTTGAATGTATATCTGGAGGAATCCTATGTTATTATAATTTAGCATATGTGTTTAGCAGAATTGGAGATATTTTCCCCATACTTTTATTTTAAAGAGTGAGAAGCTTTTTGGGAATTTTATCTGGATTAGAATTTCTGGCCGAGCTTATATCATTTAGTATTATTTCGGGACTAGGGTTGGTGGAACTGGATTCTTCAATGGATAAGTACATCAGGCATACGTATTTTAGGGGCACATTTACTGTAGCAATAATCTTTAGAATGGCCAACCCTTGAACAGCAATCACATTTAGGCCTAGACTTTCGTGAATTTGCGCTGTTACAAAAAATGGGCTTTGGGCCATGTTTCCTGGGCGTGGCCATATGCTTGGCAGTATTCACAGTATTGACTGTTTTTCCTTATCCTACACTCTGCATTTGTGTGGTTTAGTTTGCCACCGAATCCGAATACTGCTATCTTGCGTTTATTATGTCGACTGCCTTTATTTGGAGGCCTGCTAAACGTCTGGCAAAAGCGTGTATATGTTCTGTCGGTAGTTGGTGTGACTGCCTTATTTCGCCAGCCACTCTATCTAAAGTTCTGATAGTCAGATATATCCCTTGATAAGGCTTTCCAATTCCTTCAAGGAATTTGGTTTGTTCGATCTTACCAACTCAAACGCACCAGTCTTGTCGATAGTATTGGCACATAAATTGATTCATTTTGCATGTCAATACATTTTATTCCTAAGGAACAAGCATTCAAAAACTCGTAAACTTGACTTTCGATTTATGTTTTATTTATTAAAATTTAAAAGTTTTTTGTGAATAACGGACTGTAGAATCGCTCGTAAACTTTTACAATTGCAGCATTGTTATGCACATGCGTGATAAATTGGTCACGGAATTCTATCAATTTTGTTAAATCCCATTTGAAAGCTGGGATTTTAGTCGGCTTCTCTTGCCGAACCTGAAATACTTTTTGCCGCGAGGTGCCGGAAACCCCCGTTTATTGGTGTTCGCACTTTTTCGTTCAATCCTGGAAATACGGACACGCAATCCTACTATGGATTGGTGGTGCTTCTGTTCCACGGACGCCAGGTAATCGTCGTGCGCCTCCAGCTTCTTTCGAGTCTTGCCCCACAAAAGTCATGTGCACGTTCATGAGTTGCTCAAAAGCTTTCTCTATTGTCTCTAATTTCGTTTTGAGCATGTACTCATCTTGCTGCTCATTGTCGGTCTCGAAAAGGAAGCTTTTAATCCGTAATATTTGAGCACGGAAAAAATCGGAAAGTGCTGCTCCGAACTTCGCCCATGTGGGGATTTCTGGTAACTGTTGAATTCCTGTAAAGTATAAATGGCTGCTGAAACTAAGGACCCTATATGCCGGAATTCCCATTTTGTTGCGGATGGAATTTCTTGGGTGCAAGTGGTATTAGAGACAGGCAGTTACAGCTTCCGCACGAAATTGGATAAGATATATTTCTTCGCCTCTTATTACAGCAGTATAGCCGGGACCATTAAAATAGTTGTGCGCGAATTCTTCTGGAGAAAGTGTGGCTAAGTTCAGATGGTTTTTCAATAGATTTTGCTCTAGTTCGCAACGTTCCTTCATAACGACATAGGGAGTCTACCTGCTCATAAGTATGGCGCATGATGTAAACAAGTTTCGTATTGGTATACGCCATCCATCATCCATCAACGCGAGTTTTGACCGCGACATTTTTGTAAGTCCTACTTCCGAGTCTATAATGTGTCAAATACAGTATGACTCCAGACGTTTTAACAATGTTGTTTATAAGGTAGTTGATAATAGTCACTAATAAGCTCATCTTCCAAATTCTGAAGGGATATACATTGGTATATCGGATAAGAGTAATATTCTGCCGTGTGATTATAGATCAATGGAGATGGTCTTTTTACACAGTCATAAATAGTCTCCGTGTTTAGGGACTTAGATGTTTTTTATGACAAGATATGAGAGGTCTTTGATAGAATTAGCTACTTTTGGTCTTACCAGCGAACACAGAATGGTAGATTTGGTGATTATGACCACCTTCATCTCTTTTCTCTAGTTTGGTACTTTAATTAGATCTGATGCTTCTGTTGATAACATTTTCTTGATCAATATTTCTGTCGGGTTCACAAGATTCTTTCCGCCAATTTTTTGTTCGGTACTCCCCCAATATAGGAGAATTCGAAACCCAGTGCCACATTTCCCTGTCATGCTCCATGTACAAAAGGTATCTCAGTCGCTTTGGAGATATTCTGAGAGATTGACCCAATGGTCATTTGAGAATTCGTATAGGGAAACAATTTTTCTAGAATCCCTGCGACCGACCATTCTCGACAAATTGGATTTCTGTAAATATTCCTCTACTTGTACTTGGATGTTATCTTCTTCATAACGCATATAGAGAATATAGAATTAGACGACATGAAGCACGTGAAGCATCAACTCATTAATATTTTAACTTCACATAACATAACTTTGTTAAATAAATTTTGTATATGTTTGGATTTATAAAATATCGATAATAAATCAATTATAAACTATTCGAAAAAAGAATGATTCTGAATGAGTGTGTAAGTCTGTAAATATTTTTACCGCGAGTAAAATAACACATATTTGTAATTTTTGGAGCCATCTTTGATTCAAATTTTGAAAAGCTCTTTCATAACAAAATTTAAGAAAAAAATCAACTGAACAGTTTTCCACAATATCTACTAGATGCACCAAAATAACAATTTTTCTTGCCAAAAAAAAGAAAAAAAAAATCTCCTTCCCTTAATTACCTGCTTTTTTTATAAAAATTGTTGGCGCCTTTTTTGAGAACAAATAAATTGTACCTTACTTACTTACTTACTTAAGGTGGCGCTACAGTCCGGGGTGGACCAGGGTCTCAACCAACAAGCTTCTTCCAGTCGGCTCGGTTTCCAGCTATCTGTCTACAGTTTCGCACTCCAAGTTGGTTGAGATCCTCTTCCACTTGCGTGCGCCACCTTTTACGCTGTCCACCTCTACTGCGCTCTCCCACGGGGCAGGATTCGAAGACTTTCCGGGCCGGAGGATTGGTGTCCATTCGATCTAGGTGACCCAGTCATCTCAGTCGTTGGCTTTTCAATTTTGTGACTAGGTTGTTATCGCTGTACAGACCGTATAGTTCGTTGTTGTATCGTCTTCTCCATTCCCCATCTATGCAGACGGGACCAAAAATCACCCGGAGAATTTTCCTCTCAAAACAACCTAACGCGTTCTCATCCACCGTTAACATTGTCCATGTCTCTGCACCATACATCAGGACTGGGATGATGAGCGTTTTATATATGGACAGCTTAGTTGCTCGAGAGAGGGCTTTGCTTCTCAATTGCCTTCTTAGCCCAAAGAAACAGCGGTTGGCAATAGTAATTCTGCGTTTGATCTCAGCACTGGTATCATTCGCTGAGTTTATAGCGGATCCCAGGTATACAAAGACTCTGACCACTTCAAAATTATAGCTGTCTATAGTGACGTTCTGTCCGAGACGCCGGTGCTGGGTGTCCTTTCTTGTTGCCAGCATATATTTTGTTTTGCTCCCGTTCACTGTTAAACCCATCTTCTTGGCTTCCTTCTCAATACTCACGAAAGCACCATTGACATCACGCTTTAATAAAATGTACCTATTTAGGTAGGAAAAATTATACATATGGCAGCTGCCAGTAACCGGTTCAAAAAAAAAAACTTGGATGTTATCTTCTTTATCACTTACATAGAGAATATAGAATTAGACGACTGAAGCACGTGAAGCATCAACTCATTAAAATTTTAACTTTAAATAACATAACTTTGTTAAACTTCTGTCCTCCAACCTATATTTTCTTACGCGTTCCTCTTACTGGGGTATGACATACCCCAAACATAAATATTTAAAAAAATAATTGTTTTTATTTAATTATTTTTTATTATTTTTTTATATTTTAATTACGTTAATTTTAAATAATATATTTTACTCAAACAAAAAAATAAATACTCATTACACAAAAAAAGAATTATTTACAGATAATATTAAGAAAAAAACCTAAAAATGTAAGTGTAAAAAATTAATTTTTTGTTAAAAGTTATTAACAAAAAAAAATTTTAAATATGTTTCAAAAAATGTCACTTAAGCCTTTTTAAGGCTTTTTATTAATTTTTTGTCGCCAACCACTGTTAGCGGATAACATAAATAATATGAATTTTATGCAAAAATCAACTTTTTATTGACTGCATTCTGTGCAATTCATGGAGCGATGATTTTCACACATTGGCAATAGACATGTCAAACACCCTTTTTTTGTTTTCTTATCTCTTTTCCTATCACAGAAACTACATCGAACGTATTTTTCCAAAGTTGTTGGTTGATGAACTCTTACACTGGTCGTCGGCTCATTTTGAGATTCGTTGCCAAGTATTCCTTCAATGATTAGTTTCAAACTCCTTCTTAGGCTCGGTAATTGTGTCCTTCTTCTTAGATGCGGTTCAACAAGGTTATACAATAGTTCGTACAAAAATTATTTTTTTTGGGAGCTCTTCGGTTTGGTTATGCAAGTCCGTGTAGTAACGTGATCCGATTCCACAAAAAACTCTAATAGGCCAACGACGAGTAGCTCTGGACGTTGTATAAGAATGACACAATTTGTCAAAGGTGTCAGTTCCTCCTTTGGTACTGTTATAGTGTAGGATCATTTGTGGCTTACTTGATTCTTGATCCACATCATAAGAATAGTGGTTTGTGGACACGAGCAAGACTAACTTATTTTTTTGGGAGCAAACGAAACCAAAGTCTTGTACTCATCGAATGCGAATTTGGAGCATCCTTCTTCCCGCTGGAGTTAAAACTCTCCTGGAATCTTCCGTTTATTTTTTCGAAGAGTGCCCAACATTGTCAGGTTATACTCTGTCAACATCATCTTGAAGAGTGGCACAGAAGAGAACCAATTGTCCACTGTAATTTACTCCCAGTTCCATGAATACTTTCCGATAATTTTCTAACATAGAAGGAAGGCACCGACTCATTTGCTCCAACTTCGACTTTACCAACGTAAGGAATTGCGTTGATCATGTACCATGTACGAGCGTCATTCATCATCATAAATTTGATTCCGTATTTGTCTGGTTTAGATGCCATATATATTCGGAACGGACTATTACCCCTATAGTCCATTAACTGCTCCTCAATGGTACAATACTCGAGCGGAGTATACATATAATGTTTTACAGTTTGTAATAAAGAGATCCCATAGTTATCTAATCGGTGCGAATTTATCATTCACTTTGCGTTCATCTCTCTTCGTTTTATCATCAAAACGAAGGATCGATGCGATAAATTCGAACCGACGCTGCGACATCGTTGCTCTAAAAATACAATTTCCGAATCTTTCCGACCACAACTCGCTGAGGTGTAATTTGGCAGCTTTCTTTACACCACTGAGATATAGCAAGCCTATAAAAGCTTTTATTTCCATGATGTCCGTCGGTCCTTTGTATGGTCTCAAAATATCATTACTTACTGAACAGATGCGCCCTATCTGCTCGTTTGTATGATTCACCACTTTGTATAAAATTTACTCCATAAAAAGTAAATTCCAAGCCCCTAAGTCGTTTGAAATGATTCTAGCTGCACCCTTTGGACCTTGTAAATGCGTGATAAGGTTTCGTATCGGATGCCTACCACGTTTCTCGGGTACAGCCGAACTCCATTTGTAGCCCTATTTCCCTTTTATTATCGCCAACCTCTTTTTTTTCGTGGAAAGGATGCGATTCTTCATGTTCATCTTCTTCCGCACTCTGGGCACTCTCAAGGTCAGACTGCTATTTTATCGCTACTTCCTTTGAAGGATCTGGGGGCAACACCTGAAACCATTATGGAAGCCTAAATGTGTAATACACGTGTCGGTCCTAGCGTCCTAATAGAGATTGAGGATTTTAAAATCTTTCTAAGTCCAAGGTTTAAGAACCTAACGACAGAAGAAATTCAAAATTTGGTGGGAATGAGGATAATGCGAGTGGATAACGGAGTGAGGTTCCTGCCACCTGCTGGAATGCTGATCATAAATCGAAAGGATGGAGTTGAGTTCCTTCCACCACAACATATTGATTTTTCTAGTAAGAGAAAATCAACTACAATTGTACCACGAGATGAGGAAGACGATGATGATATTTTTGTATTCTAACAAAAGCGACACTGATTTTAATACTAGTTAATAAAATAATTTGTAAATTATAAAAAAAGCTACCATTTATTTGGTAGCTTTTCTTTATCCTTCCTTCTATGAGCTTTCATTTATTTTGTGGTTTTTCTTCATCTTCTCTTCTATGAGCTTTCGTTTATTTTGTGGTTTTTCTTTATCTTCTCTTCTATGAAAAAGAAGAAGCTTGTTTTATCATTTATTTCATGGTTTTTCTTTATCTTCTTTTCCATACAAAAAAGTTTGGTCTTGTATGAATGGTTTTAGGTTTTAAGTCGACACATATTTTATAAGTTGAGCAATGCAAACATAGCAATTGTTGAATGTTGTTAAAGAATAAAATGGTGAATTTTGTGTGTTACGTATGCAGTGCTAAATTTACACAAATCGGAACTCTTAATAGACACATAAGAGCTGCACATGAAGATAAAATTAAATGTCATCAGTGTCACAAAACATATACACTTCCGCAAGGAGCATATTAACACCTCCTCTTAAGAGCGAGTAATTGATCAACCAACTAGCAGCCAGAGAAAACTTCCAAAGACATGATTGATTCCCTATCCCAAGCACATTAATCATCGAAAAAACGTAGATGTGAAAACTGTGAAATAGATGTGCTAGTATCTGGATGGGGTCAGTAGTTTAAATTAGAGGGATCTGGGCCACAGTGGCGGAGGTGGTGGAGCCTATATACTGGTTGTCTAGTGTTTCTCATAAAGTATTATCGCATGATTTTGCTTGAGAATTAATTTCAAGGTTATCGTCATGCTGTTTAAAGAGCTAAGAGATAATAATGTTTTTATGTAGTATGAATCATATACTATGGGGCTTTAGAATTATTTATATTTTTTTTTTTTTTAATTTATACATCATATCTTGGATGACGCACACAGCATTGTCGGGGCTAAGCCACGGCAACGGCCGCGCTGCGTACGATTGAATATTATATAAATGAAAGAAGAATCATGGGAAAATAAAAATAAACTAAGTTTTATCAAAATAGAAGCATTAAGGGTAGACTTTATTAAGAAAGAAATGAAATTATGGAATTATATAAAGTAATGCTATGTTTCCCCGACCACTAAACCTAGATTTAAATTGATTTAGCTAATTTTAATTTTATTATTAAGCTTAATACAAGCCACTTAAAAACTAAGTCTGAAATACTAGAATAACATATATTACAAAAATTATAGACAATATAGTGACTTAAATTCTAAACAATCAGTATAATACAAAAAAAAAAGAAATGAAGGTTTTCAGGAATTTAGGAGTGCATGCCTTAAGGCGGGTTTACTAAAGTAAAGGTCAAATACGTTGGAATTATTGACTGTGATTAACATTCTAGTTAAGGGCTCATTTTGGCCCTTATTCAGTGCGGTGGTATTGGAGTCGAAACAAAGTAACGGATCTAAAACGGCGGGGATTCGTATGAATATAAATATTTTGGAGGAGAATAGGACAATCAATACAACCATTTAATAACTGATGAATGAACAGGATGTTACGGCGGGTACAAAAAGTTTGTAAGCCTAAAAGTTTAAGACGTTCTGAATATGGTGGAAGGTTGAAAGGATCATTCCAACCCAGACCACGTAAGGCAAAGCGAATGAATCTTCGCTGGACGGCTTCAATTCGTTTAATGTGGACTTGATAATAGGGGGACCAGACCTGAGATGAATATTCGAGAAGGGGTCTAACGAAAGTCATATAAAGGGATTTAGTGACATAAGGATCGGCAAATTCTTTAGATCAGCGTTTAAAAAATCAAAGAGAAGAGTTAGCTTTGTTTATGGCACTATCAATGTAGTCACGAAAATTAAGTTGGGAGTCACATAAAAGACATAGATCACGGATTGAAGTGACTATATGAATTAGTTCATTATTTATAGTATATTTGCTTTGTAAGGGGGGAGTGCACTTACGAGAATTAGTTATGACTTGGCATTTCTTGATGTTGAGTTCCAGAAGGTTTTTTTGACACCAAATATAGAATTTGTCCAATTCGAATTGCAGTGATTGGGCATCAACAGAATCATTTGTGGTTAACACAAAAATAAGAGGTCCTAGGTGACTTCCCTGTGGGACACCAGACGTTTAAGTTTGATACAAAAGACCTAAATATAACCCTATATTGACGGTTAGCCAAATAGGAAGTAATCCATGATATTATTAAAGGGGGGAAACCGAGCTTTTTTAGTTTGAGTAGAATAATATTATGGGATATTTTGTCGAACGCTTTGCTAAAATCAGTAGCGATTGCATCGACTTCTTTACCTTCTTCTAAGGCACAAAGTGTACTGGACACAAATTCAGTGAGGTTGGGGGTCGTTGACCTTCCCTTCATAAATCCATGTTGCTTAGGTGAGAAAATTGGTTTGCAATAGAAGAAAAGGGAATCGTAGATAATGCTTTTAAAAAGTTTTGGGATACATTAGAGTTTTGCTATAGGTCTGTAGTTAGCAATATCATTTTTATGAATCGGTATTATTGTTGTGCTATTTTATTCTTTTGATTCGAGAAGCACGATCCTCGAAAGGGGTCTTACCTTTTTAGTGTTATAGTCTTATGTGCCACATAAATTAGACGAAACTTGTATATGTATTTTCTATTTGTATTTTTAGTTTATTGTTTATCTTTTACATTATTTGTTTACTTATTATCTAATTTCCAAATATACTCGTATTTATATAATATACTTCTTTTTTTTTAAGGAAGGAATTACTTGGAGTTTTTTCTTTGTTCGTAAGATATGGAAAAAAAATAGAAAATAAAGAATTAGTATGCGATTATGCGACCTTATCGACGACAGTCCGAAAACAACAGTGTCCGATGTCTGCCTCGCTACCCGACTCGAAACCGGAAAAAATATGCAACATGAGCACAAGTGTGCCTGGTCACAGTTGCGATTGGGTTTTTGAGATCAATGCACGTTTAATATGTTGAAAAGTGAGGGAGTGCATTGATCGTTGGATATATAAAATAATGATATGGAGATTTAGAAGAGTTGGGCAATGAAATGGGTTTTGGGATCAATGCACGTTTAATAGGTTGGAAAAGTAAGGGAGTGCATTGATCGTTGGATATAGAAAATGAAAATGATGATATGGGAATTTGAAGTGGTTTGTAGTTGGGCAATTAAAGTAAATGACGAATATGGAATATTGGTCAATCAAAAGGAAATGATGACTGTGGGAATTTGAAGTTGCAATGGGTTGAAGTAAGTATGGGTTTAGTTGGATGGAATGATAAGGGGAAATGATAAGAGAAAGTTGTAAGGTACGTACTTTACAATATTATGAAAGAATCCTTCCATAGCTTAGGGAAAACTTCAGTTGCAGTAGACAGTTGCAAAAGGGCAGTGAGAGGTTGGGCTAGGTTGTCCAAAAATTTTTTTAAAACAATTTAAGGAATTCCATCAGGACCCGAAGAATAATCATTTTTGAGCAGGTTTATCTTTTCGATGAATGAAGATACATCAATTATGATGGAAGTTAATGAAGTCTGAGCGCAGCCGTTCATGAAACGAAAATAACTTAAATCAGCTTCAGTGTTGTCGCAAGAAAAAGCAGTACCAACAAATTCCACGAAAAGGTTGGATATAGTTGTAGGATCCGCAGACGAAGTTTCACCCAATTTTAATATTGCTGGGTAACCATCGAGCTTTCTTTTGCTATTAATAAATTGGAAAACCAATTTCGGCTTATACTCGTATATCAGATCAGTTTGCATTTTGGAAAGGTAGTTTGAGTATAGAGATTCACATAAAACAAAGAAATTTTCATAAGTTAAGATGTATTTAGAAAAGTCAGATCTAGATTTGGATTTAATAAATTTTTTCCAAAGTTTGTTTCGTTTATTGCGGAGGGAGCGAAGTTCTTTGGTATACCAGGGAGGGGAAGATGTAATGTTTTTTTGTGAAAGCATTGGTATTGATTTAGAAAAGCAATCAAAAATAAGTGCACAGAATTGAGTAATAGTTATGTTGATATAGGTACTTTGATCATAGATGAAATCAAAATTTATCCGGCCAATAAGATTATTTAGCTTATCAAAGTTACCCTTACGGAAGTTGAATTTATGTTGGGTAAGGATTTCAGGGTTAGAATTGTTACACATATAAGAAAAAATTATAGATATTGGAGGGTGGTAAGAGTCGAGTTTGGTGAGAAGATGCTTTTCATGACTACGGTGTTATCGGTATCTGATGTATAAATTAAATCAAGCTGCCTACATAAGTTATTTTTGACATCACTCATTTCAACGAGACCTGAAGCTTGAAGACGGTCTGTAAAAAGGATTTCTTTTTCTGAGGTTGCGTTGTTTGAAATGAAATGGATCTCATCATCAGAATTGGTCCAAATTAAACGAGGTAGATTGAAGTCGCCAACAATAATAACATCGTCCTCAGGGTTAGCAGATTCAACAATAATCAACAGCATTAGTGAAAACCTGGTATTCTCTAGTTGTTTGAGATGGGGGGATATAGTAACACAGAATATAAAGAGAACGTTTGGTCAAGTTTATCTTAATACATAAAAGTTCCAAATTTATAGTATCAGGTATAGAAATTACAGATGCGTCAAAGTCGCAATGAAGTGTCAATAGAACACCACGACCTATAGGGTTGTTTGTATTAGAGCTAAAATGATCGGGAACTAAAATATCTTTACGATAAACTGTGAATTCAGAGGTGAAAAGCTCATTACTTGCAATGTTTTCGGAAAGGTTAGTTTCGGTTAGGGCATATAAATTATAAGACAATTTTTGGGAGTTAAGATAAACTTCATTGGTTTTAGTTCGAAGACAACGTACGTTTTGATAATTAATAGACAGATATTAATGGTTGTTTGGTTTGTGGGACGTCGCTGAGGGTTGGGAGGGGATAGTATTTGACGAAAAAACTTTGTGATCTCAGCCTGGACCTCAAAAAAGTGCCATAAGCGGAGAGTTCGTTGGCTACATTAAGAGGCGAAATATCAAAAAATTCGTGATATTGAAAAAAAGATTTTTTTAACGCTACGAATTTGATAGGAATGCCTTCCTTTAATATGGAAAGTTCTAAGTTTGTTTTGGTTTTCCCATCAATACAAATATAATCAGGTTTATTGTGAAAATAGGCGAGGTAATTTCTGACATTGGTAAGTGTTTTCGGGTCTCGCAAACGAGACAATACAAAACGGCCGTCATCACGAGAAACTGTAAATTGTTTAGTTAATTTTATCAAAGGAGGAAGAATTGGGTCTAAAAAAGAAGTTAAAGATGCATTAGGGTTAGAACAATGGCGGGAATTTGTGTTATCTACGGGAGAATTATTAGGTTTGTCTTGCTTAAGAGAATTGTTAAGTGATGCTGAATGAGGGGAATGATTGTTATTGATTGATTGTACAGATGGATTAAGGACGTGTGATGAATGGAAATTTGGATATTTTGTTGTTCTAGAATTAGAAATTGATTAGTTGAGAGAATATATAATAGTTGGCAAGTGAGGAGAAACAGGAGAATTATTACTAGGCTTTGAAAATAATTTATTATTATACAACTTAGAATAAGGCCTTAAACTTTTAAACGACGATGGTTTTTCAACCCAAAGTGCAATCTTCATCATACTTTTCTTAAGAAGTGAGGACAGGAGGAAAACAGCCATTCATAAGTACGAGGTATTGAGATTTTGAAAGTTCCAAAACCAAGGCGTTGACAACTGGTAGGAACGAATCTATAAATGTTTTTAAAAAGGGTAGAATCCAGGATGCGTTAGCGCGACGAGGTTCACCTTTAACTATGAAAATAGTTATTTTTTTTGCAAGTAGGTTGATTAGCACAGATTTTCTTGAGGCGATTGTGCCATTCTGAGGGGGTCCAAGTTGTACCAAATTTATAAATAGTTGGAGGTGATTGGTGACGGGTGGAAACTGGCGGTGCTGCATGAGATATTTTAGTACTATAGTCATTTAAGCGCACATGGGAAGAATTGATGTCAATTTCGTCTGTATTATTAATTTTAACATTGCTGGCGATTTTGTCGGGACTGTTACTGATGATGATATTATGAATGATATTTTTTTTTAAATTAAACAAATAAAATGGAAGATAAATTCTTTGAATTTTAATTTTCTTATTGTTTATATTTATAAACTAATTAACAACTTTAAGAATTTTTTTTAGAAAATAAAAAAAATTATAAGATCGCGACGCGTTTCGAAGTGTTCTCCATTATCGGGCGGTGAGCTTTAGTTTACTTCGTTGGTGTTGTTTTGCCATTATGTACTCAAGTGCGGTTTAATGAGCTTTTTTAATTATTATGTTGTCTTCTTCCTTGATGTGTGTATTTGAGGGCTGAGTCGTATAATATATTTGTTTTCAAAGTTAATTTATCTTTAAATATTACATCTTGTTCTGTCTCATTAGCTTTATATATCTCGAACTCTTCTAATGCGTCCAAGATTCTCCCTTTCTTACAGAAATGCATTGTTGTTACGTTTGTGTCGAAGTAGGAGTAATTGTGGTTGTTATTAACTAAGTGTAAAGCGAAATTAGATTTTGTGTTTTGTAATGGCTTCACAAAAATAAATGTTTTCTCCACTCAAAACACCTAAATTTAATGTTATGAACATACATAAATTCACTTCACAGATTATATTACACACTGTGCTCACAACACTTAAAATTAATAAAGTTCATTTTAAGATATATGAATTATTAGATATTATATGACGAAATTCAAAAGGCTATATGTATTTATTAAAAAGAACAGCCGACTTTAAATTGTACAGGCTATATTTTCAATAAATTCACACACCTTTCTTATTATTATTATTATTAAAAAAAAGACTTTTAATATAAAAAAAACGAAAAATAAATGTTTACTCGTACATACCTTACAGTTTGTATAGCGTAATGCAGTGTTAGCACACAAAAACAAAAAAAATAATAAAAAAGTTGTTTCATGACCTTCTGGAATTGATTTTGAAATGCAAAACTTCCCATACCTATATGTTGTACACATTTATTTACTTATCAATTTGATGGTATAATATACCGTTTAACATGTATTACTATAAGTGTCTGTATTTTTTTCCTCATCACCCAGTTGGGTAAAATACTAGATGCGTTTTTTTTTTAGGTTTCCCCGGTAGGCCTATTCCTCATATAATATATAATATTTACATAATATTATAGATATTTATATATAAACATAACATTCTTACATATAAACCTTTTTTATTATAACACCTACTTAACAAAAAATCTACTAAATTAAAAGAAAATGCGGAAAGGGCTATTTGAATATAGTTCTTATTTATTTAAGTTACCTATAAAATTACTAAAATATATTAAGAGCATTTTTTTGCAATTAGAATTATGATTTATTTAATTTTTTTTGATAAAGTTTTAAATCCTTGTTAATTTTCTTAATTGAAAACTTGACCAGTCCGATCAATCAAAATTTTATAATTGTCGCTTTATGCTCTTTACTGCAATTGGTTGATAAGGCACTGTCTTCTCCATGATTTCAGGCAAACAGTTCTCGCTTCTTTGCCGTTTTGAAATTTCTTTTTCAAAAATTGTTTGGATTTTCCTAAAAAAATTCTCGAACATTACAGACGGAACTATTAATTTTCCAAACGGTGAAGGAGTAGTTATGTTTATTGGGAACAATGTTCGCACTTAAGTTTATTTTTTAGCTTCCCTGCAGCAAATCCAGCGTAATAAACGGAAGCCGCTCTCTGTATCTTCGCAGAGGCAACATTTTTCTCACTGCAAGTTGGCTTGGGTAAGTCCATGTCCTCGTCCATTTCCATATCATCGATTTCCGAGTGATCATCAACTTCATATACCACATTTTGCTTCAAAAGTGTATCTTCAATTGGATGTTCGAATAGAAAGTCTTTGTCATCTGCTGACACATTTTCGGCTTTTTCCAGCACAGATGCTTTTAGTAGTGGTTTAGCTCCACCATCTTCATATCCAGAGTATTCAGCTGAATTTAGATGTTGGAAAATGATTTGTTTAAGATTTCTAGCAAACCTCCAAGCAGATGGGTTCTTATCATATGATCCTCGGTTGGATCGTACCATTGAAAATACATTTTTTCGCGACGTTAGTGCTTGTAGATGTGCGAGTAGAATAAAACTTTGTTCCTCATTTTTGAGATATTTCCACATTAGCTCTATTGCGAATAGAGTTTGCTTTAATCCCTTAAAGCAATATGGAATTGAATGAGAACTGCTGGATTTCCACGTTGATATCCCACTTCTAGCACTATTTAAACAATTTAGTATGTCCGTGGAATCGGATAGTACCTGTTTATTTGGATTCCTTGAGTAAAGTTTGCCTGTGTTGAAGTTATCAAACAGGTCATTCATTATCTTTATGAAAAGTCCTGTTGCGTGAGCCCTATACTTTTCCTCATTTGTTGCAAAGAAGTTTGCCTTCAATGCACACATGATCCCAGAATACACAGTGTCGCTGAAAACTTGTGTGGCCAATTTAACGGACATCTTCTCAAAACCATTTGGGTGAATATGGGCCTTAGTAAGCTTAAAAAGCACTTGAAAGTTTTCTTTCGAGTCCTCTTCATAAAGCTTCTCAAGAATACTCCAATCAATATACATCAGTTCCTATGTGTATTAGATGTTTTAACAATATGTTGCGAACACTCTTAAAAGATGTGGATAATCGAAAAGTAAGAAAATTCTATTATTTTCGATTTCCACATATGGTGTGCTCGCAATAGACCTGGGTGATACCAATTTGGTGTATGCTGATGAATTGTTCGATCCCTGGTCACAGCTTGTTGCGACAATATTAAGGCCACATTTTATTACTCCTGTAATAATAGTTACCAACATCTTGGACAATACTTCCCCTTTTGGATTACCAATATAATGTACAATAGTTTGTTTCCAATTTCGATTTAATCCCCTAAGGGTGAACACCATTGCCTTTGAAGCTATTGCATTACTCCTTCCAAACTCTCCAAAGTCCGCGAATCCATATATGACGTCGTCCTTGATGTTATATTCTAGTTCCTTTTTTATTTCCATTTCATCGAATAGCAGTACGCACTTTTTATCCATAGCTGTCATGCTTTTGGGTTTTTCGGTTATCATGTCTGCCATTCGCTTACTAAATCCAGTAGTTAGACGAATCTTCGAGTGCCAACGGTAAATTGTGCTTACCGATGGGAGCTTAAAACCTGCACTTAACATGTATGAGTACAAGGCTGGAGACTTATAAAAAAAATTTAAAAACAAATCCTTTTGACTTTTAAGCCAAGAAGCATTTTTGTTATGAAAAAGCTGAGCAAAGATAAAAATTCTTAGCTCAGGTGTCGCATTTTCCATCTGTTTACCGACATTTTTTAAGTTATACTCTCGGCTTTGCCTTAATTTTGTTGGTGTCCGAAAAATATAACGGGGTATAACGCGTGCACGATTTACTTTTCGCACAGATTTGTACGAACGTAATTTAGGAGATGGAAATTGCGAGGGAGAAATATGGGAAGAAGTTAGGCACATCTGCCAGCGAATAATCTCTAACATAAGTATTTTTGGAACCACTAGCCAAGTTTACCAACGAAACAGTCGGGTTAGAAGGCATGGGTGGAGGGTTCATTGGAAAGTTAGAGGTCAAAGTAGTAGATGTGGCAGTGGTAACGGTAGAAGTCGGCTGCATTTGGGCCCTCCGTGCATCCATTATTCGAATACATGAAGCATCATTTCCGATTTCAGAACAACTACATATCGATACCGAAGATATTGAAGGGCGAATTTGCTTAAAATTTTCCGCGTAGACATCGACCTGATGTCTTTTGCATAGAAATGGTTTTCACACATTAAGCTTGCCTTAGGCAAAAGCGTATTGTATGAAATGCTTGCATGTTTTAACCAAATTCCCCTTCTATGGTCTGTTGGGAGACCAAAAAAAGATAAACCAGAGTACAATTGCTGCGCATTGCAGTTTGTGTAAATGCAAGTGACAACCATGATATTACATATAAATACTGATATTGTTGAGGAGTGTTGATGCTTTTAGTTTAAGAAAACTAAACAAAAACACTAACCAAAAACTACACAATCCTCCAGAAAAAAAAAATTATTATAAATATTTAATTAAATATTTTAATTATATCAAATGTACGTTTAATACGTACGTAAAAGATTATTATATACAAAATCACTAAATAAGGAAATTATTAAGATTTGTTTAAACAAACTAATATACAATGGTCGGAAAAAGTATTTTGGCAAAACTATTTTCCTTATTATATTGCTTGTTTTAAAGAGCTGAGAGATATAACGGAACTCGTGTGATGCTCGAAACAAAATATCTACGTGATTGTAACTGTAAATTACAAAATATTTTATTTTTCCTTACGCATTCGTTCTTAATCATGTTCAATGTATGGAGTGAGTTGAAATTAACTGGAAAAAAGTATTTTGACATCATATTCTTTATATTTGTTAATATTTGTTAAAATTAAGCACATTTAAATACAGAAATTTTATTACATTAATTTTTTTTTTTAATTTAATTGATTATAATGGGGAAAACGGCGGAAATACGCGAAGTTTTAAGAATTGAAATGGTGATCAAGTATGATGCTGGTATTTCGGTTGAATACTTAAGCATACTATACAAAGTGCCTCGTCAAACCGTGTATTACCAAATAAATAAACAAAAAAATCACAAATCAACGCGAAACTTACCACGGTCAGGACGCCCACGCAAGACAACCAAAAGAGAAGACCGTTTAATCGTCGGAAAATTTAAAGAAAACGTGCTAAAAACGCCAAAATCTGCAACAATTGAAATGAAAAATCAGTATGATATTGAAATTTGTGAAAAAAATATAAGAAATCGTTTAAAAGAGGCTGGCTTTGCCACTTACATAGAAAGAACAATACCACAAATATCACATAAAAACAAACTTAAACGTTTCGTATTCGCCAAAAAATTTTTACATAAGCCTTCATCATTTTGGGAAAAAATATTGTGGACTGATGAAAGCTCATTTCAGTACCATGCCTCAAAAAGAAAACTGCAGAATTCCTAAGAAAATGCTTAAAAAGTGGCACCTGTTTGTGAACGAGTGCCCCATGGTGGAGGCTCCGTAATGTTTTGGGGATGTGTTTGTTTTAAAGTCACAGGAGACTTGGTATCAATTAAAGGATCGATGAACAAGGATAAATATTTGGATATTTTAAATAACCACGCCTTTGGTTCAGGTGACAAATTAATTAAAATTAAAATCATTTATCTTGCAACAAGATAACGCACCTTGTCAAAGCAAAATTGATAACCAATTTTCTGAAGGAAGTGGATGTAAATATATTAGATTGGCCACCTCAGAGCCCTGATCTAAATGTAATAGAGAATGTGTGGGCGTATATAAAGCGAAAGAGAAGTCCATGTTTGACAAGAACACGCGAAGAGACAATTGCTGAGGTCGAAGACCTGTGGAGAAAAGTTTCTCTGCAAACTCTGCAAAATTTGGTAAAATCCATACCCGGCCGGTTACAAAATGTCATCAACGGTAACGGAAATTTCACTTTCTATTAAGTTTTGCTTAAATTGCTGTATAAATTTACTGTGACGTCATTTTTTTTTATTAATAATGTTTCGTAAAAATACTTTTTTCCGCTTAGATTTAAAAAAAAAAATTTAGTTTAAGAAGTATAATGTTGAATTCAACGATTTTTTTTTTTTTGAAATCTCATAGCTATACCGATATTATGTAATTTTTAATTTTTTGTTTCTATAAATAAAAAAAAAAGATGTAAATTAAAATGTGCGATTTGATTTCTGTCAAAATACTTTTTCCGACCATTGTATACCTAATTACATAATACAAAAAAGTAATATTGAAAATTAATAATAATTGTATACAATTTTAAAGCAATAGTAACAAAATCAAAACTCACTGCTTGAATTATTGTTTTTATTAAAAAAAAAAAAACAAAGCACAAATAATTAAAAGCACTTTCAAAAATATAAAAATATTATTTCATGAAATCACTTATTTTTAAAACACTTAATTTTATAAAATAAAAACACAAAATGGCAATATTGCATTAATTTCCGTAACTTATATGTATGTAGGTATTGTTTTTGCAGTTTGCATGCATACATACATCGGTATATTAAATAAATTAATACAATTATCACTACTCAATTAAAATCTTATAAAATTATCACTTTCACTACACTATAGCTTAGATATTATTTTATATATGTATATATGTAAAAACACTAGGGAAACTAAATTTTTATTAGCTAATTAATTATTATTTAATGTGGAAATTTTAGGCAAGAGACGAACTTCACAAAACTTCAAAAAAAATCACTTTCTTATTAAAATATTGTGCCTATTATACTACCTTCTACAATATAATATATGTAAAATAAATGTAGGTAGGTTCCCAATTTAGTTGACTGTCCAATGATGCCATTTGATTTTTTGACACCATCCTCAAGTATCCTACTGAAGATGTGTCCTCCGATCACCATGTCTATTCTATCGGACTTGTTGAACATAGGGTCAGCCAAAAGATAATTATTCCACATTTGTATATCATACTTGAATGATTTAACAGGCTGCGCACTGGTCAAGGATGGAAGGACAAGAGCTTCTACCTTTTCTTCATAGTTGCTTAGGAATCTTGGCTTAATTCTTACATGAACTTTGTGTTTTGATTCTCCAACCACTGCTTCACCTAGACCATGAATCCTCACTTTATTTTTGATACGAGGAATGCCTAACATCTGCACGCACTGCTTCTTCTGATATGGATGTTATTTGCGAACCTTGATCGATGAGAGCTCTTATCAAGATGTGTTCTCCATTTGACGCCTTGGCTTTAATTTGTGCTGTTGCCAGAATCACTGTTGTTTGTGTTTTGGTAGTCATTGAAGTTTTTTCTTCGGTAACTTCTGCTAGATGCAGCAGCTCATGATGTCCTTTTTTGCATTTCGAACCTTGATTTTGACAAAAATCTCCACATTTATGATTGAGGCATTTGAAGCAAACCTTCTGGGCTCTTGCAAAATTTAATCGATTTTCTGCACTTAGTCCTGTGAACTTTCGACACTCAGCGGTTTTGTGATTAGCAAACTTACAATAGTTGCAAATTAGCTTGTTTTTTTACTCTTTCATTAGTAGTTGCTGTATGATGTGCCTTGTATATTTGCTGTTTCCGATTTCTAAATATTGGTTCTTTTTCAGCAACGGCCTTCAGAGTCTGGTACTGCTGGTCCAAGAATTCCATTATGTCCTTTAACGTCTTAACTTCCTTTGTTTTTTTAACTGTCTGTTCGTATAACTTAAGACCATCCTTGTCTAATTTTCGAACAATTCGGGCCACGTATGGATCTGTCTCATTTATTTGCATATCCAAAGCTCTTATTGCGTTCAGGCACACATTTGTGGTATCGAGAGGCTCTCTTACACTTCCTGCATTGTCACTATTTATGACTGGTTGATCGAGAAGCCTGTCCCACTGAGTTGTAAACAGAATACGCCTGTTATCATACCTCTGCTTAAGCAAACACCATGCTGCTTCATAATTTTCACTTGAAATTTGAAGGTGTTGTATCAATCGGGATGCTTCACCCTTTAAACATTGGCGTAATCGCATCATTTTTTCCGATTTTGAAATTTGCGTATTTTTGTGCACCATGTCTTGGAATAAGTTGTGGAATGTTGCCCATTCTTTCATTTCCCCATGAAAAGCAGGAATTTTTAACTTTTCCAATTCTAAATTGGCACGGCACGAGTATACACTTTTTGGTTCCTCATTTTTTAAGTTTCTTTTTAATTTGGAACGCCCTTGGAAATACTCAGCAACTATTTCCTCATACAGGTTATCAATTTCGTCATTGTATTCCGGAAGTTGATTTTTGTATACATTTTGTATTTCATCATATAGGGTCTCTAAATGCTTTATTTGATCTGAATCAACTGTATTTTCTTCGTGAAGATCATCAATTTTACTTCTAAGGTTATTTATTTTCCTTCTAAGTCGTTTGATACTCCGATCTAGCGCTGTCCGTTCCTTTGACGGTTCATCATCAACACGCATATTTTTCTGGTCTTCATTGTTACTTATATTTTCTCCAGAAATAGCACGGTTTAGACTAAGAATCATCTCCTCGAGGTCTTCTACTATACTTTCATAGATTTTGTTCTTAAAGTAATCCTCTTCGCCGATGCCATCAGTCATCAATTTTTTGTGATTCGATTCCGCCTCTTTCTGGTATTTTTCACATTTTTGCAGAATATCTTCAGCTTTAGCTTTTCTCATTCCTTGATCCGAAATGTAGCTATAATATTGCTTAACATTTTTTAGAATTTCCATTTGGGACTCTATTATTTTTGCTCTGTTGATCCCCATGTTGAAAAACTTGATTAATTGTTTTGTTGGAGTTGATTTTGTTTTGTCCGCCAGGTTGACTTGGCTGTACCTTGACCCACAACTCGTTGATCACCAAAAACCGTTTTTAATTTTCGATTTCTTCGGAGGGATTAATGAATTTTATTTCAGAAATCCCTTCGTTTTCCAAAACGTTGTTTAGCCACGTTTTACGCTTGTCAGTATTATAGCTCTGACTACGCTTTTTAAACAAAGTTCTTTTCTTTCCAAGTCTCTTACCTCTGGTGGGGGAAAACTTTAAAAATGAATTTTGCAGAACCAAATTTATTTTGCTTTGCTTAAAATATTTCTTAAGTCTTTTATTAATTGGCTGAGCTCAATTTATCCGGCTCGAAGGACCAAAATGAATGAAACACTTCTCTTTGCTTCAGAAAAGTATCTGATTATATTTTATTTTTACATTCCTATTTATAATAAAAAATATGTACATGTATTTTACAAAATTATAATCTTAAATCTATAGAACAAAACGTTATCGCTTCGTCGGTGGTGGTGGGTCATTAAAATTTATGACCGACTATTTTATTATCTTGTATTTCGGTACTTGCAGATATGCGCTATCCCAAGACAGATTGTTTCCTTTGATGTGTTTAGTGGACTGTATTTATTTGCATTGTCTTGCGATAACGCGCATCTGCGCACCATCTGTGTAATCCCTGTTCATTTATTTAATTTAATTTATTTTTTTATTCATCAAACAGAGCATATAAAAATCTCTTATAGACTACTAAAAATCATAACAATAATCAAATACTTAAGTTTAACCACCAATAGATATAAAAGATAACAATTTTATTTTTTTTATTTTTCATCAATCACAGAATAAATTTCTCTTATAGACTAAAGAATAACAATTTTTAATATCGTTGAATTAACGTATACAAAATGAGGAGAGAAAAAAATATAATATACGTAATAAACATCAATTAGATCTAAGTACTTCTAAAACATAAATTTTAAATGTATCTCTTGAGCAAATTTTAAAAAAATCTAATCTGGTACAAACTGAATTTGCTTCCCGGATACAACGAGAAACCGGTTCATTACGACCATAATTTGATCTGTGAAATTGCTCGTAAAAAAGAACACAATCTCTAGAGTTATAACTAGGAATACGAATAGGTATAAGTGCAAGAAGTTGTGTACATTTAATATGGTAAGTAAGTATATCTCTAATGAACATTATCGCAAAATAAGTACGCCGATTTACCAAGTTCTGCATACCAAATAAGATACATCTAGTTTCATAGGATGGAATATCATTACCCCAGTGGAGTTTATAATACATAAACCTGGTAATATTTTTTTGAATTTTTTCGATTCTTAGACGCGAATTATTGTAGTAAGGATTCCAAACAGTATTACAGTACTCTAGTGTGGATCGAACGAGAGAGATAAAAAGTGTTTTTATGGAATATGGATCAGTAAATTCCTTACTATTTCTTTTGATAAAACCTAACATTTGGTTGGATTTATTTATAATGTAGTCGATATGAGGAAGAAACGAAAGTTTACTGTCAAGGATAACACCAAGATCTTTTTTTTGATCTACACGATCCAAAGAATTTTTATCGATTTGATAATCATAATAGATTGGAGAAATCTTGAGAAAACAAGTCATGACTTGGTACTTTGAAATGTTAAGATGTAAGAAGTTTATACTACACCATTCTGCCAGTTTTTTTAAATCATCATTTAATAACGTACAATCATCAGAGCATTCTATAGTTCGATATAATTTAAGGTCGTCCGCAAACAGAAGACATTGAGATTTTTTAAATATTTTAGGAATATCGTTTACAAAAAACAAGAACAATAATGGGCCTAAATGGCTACCCTGTGGGACACCGGATGGAACCAGTATTTGATTCGAATGATGAGCATCAATCTTTACAATTTGGACTCTCTCTGTTAAATAAGATTTCAACCAATCAAGAAACTTAGAATGAAACCCTAGTTCCGAGAGCTTATGTACAAGAATATGATGATTAACGCGGTCAAACGCTTTGGCAAAATCTGTGAAAATTATGTCGGTTTGGCGATTAGATTCAAAATTGTTTATAATAAAATTAGTCATTAACGAAAGATTAGTGGATGTAGATCTTCCAGAAATAAAGCCATGTTGGAAATCTGATACAAAATTTTTTAATTGAAAAGTAAGATTATCACAAACAATTTTCTCAAATAGCTTAGGTAGAGCAGATAGCTTACAAATTGGTCTATAGTTAGTTATTTGTTGCTTAGATCCAGATTTAAAAATTGGTGTTATATAAGAGAGTTTCCATGAATCTAAAAATTTCCCCATCGAAAGCGATAGGTTGAAAATAACAGTCAATGGAATAGCTAAAGAATTGGCACATTTACGCAATAAAATTTGTGGAATTCCATCAGGACCTGACGTGTTATTTATATCTAAGCCTAATAAGACCGATTCGACTTCAGAAGACGATAAAACCATAGACCCTATATTAACGATGGTTGGAACTTTGGATAAATTTGTAAAAGCTGCAGCGTTTGTGGAGTACACAGACTGAAAATAAACAGCAAAGAAGTTACAAATTTCTTGACCATCACTCGTTGATTGGTTAAGGTAATTCATACAGCTCGGATATCCATTACTTTTACGCTTAGAGTTAATATATTTCCAAAAACTGTCACTTTTACATTTAATTTTTGACTCAATAGAGAATAAATAAGCACGATGTAAAAACTTGTTAAGTGTATCGAATTCTTTTTGAATAGTCAGATGGTTAGACCGCAAATTAAGATCATCTCGGTTTGTTTTTAGTAATTTAAAAGATTTATTTTTTCTATTTTTAAGATTTATAAGACGCTTGTTAAACCATGCAGGATTGCTCCTAGATTTAGCTTTTTTATTTGGAACAAATCTACGTACAGCTTCTTTGATAATAGATATTAGAGTATCATTAGCATATTTTAATTCTGTTTTAGACATAAGCGATTCCCAAGGAATAGATAGAAAATATTCGTTCATTGCATCAAAGTCAGCCTTGTTGTAATTAGGTATAAACATATTATCATTTACAATATTTTTCATGTAAGTAAAAAAACATAAGTTTCCTTCTAATGCGATATGATGGACCGAGTTATTGATAATTGGAGTATCACATTTTTCCACATATATATTAAATTCTTTATCTACAAAAATAAGGTCAAGAATTCTACCTAAGTTATTAAAAATATGGTTGATTTGTATCAAATCAAACTGACTAAAGAAGTCAATTAAATTAATCTCAATATCAGAATTAACATCAAATGGCACTAAATACTTATCCTCCGAGTCATATAACCACTTAATATTTCCTAAATTAAAATCACCGATACAAATAATATGTTGCGAAGGATTTAAGTTTTCAAAAATAGATTTACAATTATGTAAAAATACGTTATAACAATCATAAGAACTCCTTGGAGGTATGTAATTAATAATAATAAATAATTCAATAGTTGAATTTAAAGTTAATGAAACAATTATTTGATCAATATCATAATTAGTTTTAGATATAATATTTGAGTTTAATTGTACTTCTTTACATGATAGGGACGAACGAATGGCGATCAAAACACCACCCCCTCTGACCATACCAGTAGTTACACAAGATCTGTCTTTTCTAAACACAGTATAATCTGAATTGAATAATTCAGATGTTAATTGATTTTCTGTTAACCAAGTTTCAGTTAATAATATGATATCGTAAGAACAAGATGAAAATATTAGATAAAGTGATTTTAGCTTAGATCTTATACCACCTACATTTTGGTAATAAAACGATAAATTGTTTAATGAAGCAGCTACGTTAGGTTCATTTAAAGATGAAGTATGATCATTTGAAGGTCCGGCGTAGAGTTTACGGCTAGTTACGTCACATTCATAGATTGGCCTGCAGCGACGTTTTTTGGATGTGTTATGAACTTTTTCACCTTAACGAACATAGGCCATATAGAAGAGTCACTCATTAGTTTATTATAACAGTGAGAGGGGACACTCAGTTTAAAGTTCACATGAGATACATCAGATAAGGATAACCCTTTTTTAATTAGTTTGAAACATTTAAAATAGTTTTTTGGAATATTAGACTGAGCAGATAAATGATTAATTAAGTCTTCAGGTTGAGTGTCAACTTTGAATTTCGAAATGTGTAACCAAACAGAAGGTGTCAAAGTATTTAAATCACTTATTCCACTACCCATTATGCAATCATTTCGATGTTTATTAATTCTATTCCTTCTCTTGGCATTTTGGCTTTCATTGTTTTCTTGTATGTTGATGTTTACATTATTTTTATTATAACGATCATCCAGTGGTGGAGGAGGGAGAGAGTTGAGTGCAATAGAATTGCCAAAAACAACAGCATCACAATCATCAACAGCGATGGTAGCAGCTATAGGACAGTCTAAATTTCCATCTGTAGCGTCGGCCACGCTCCCATCGATTTTGTTGGTGTATGTATTGCTAGATTCGTCGTTAGCAGGTGCATTGATAACGAGACCTTCGACAGCCACATCATTTTTATTGCCAACAACAACATCAACAACAGCAGCAATGCGAGGTGCATCTCCAGTGTTAGTCGTAGCGGCAACGAACGCCATTTCAGTGACCTCATCAACACCAACAACATCATAGGTATTCAATTATTTATACCACTAAAAGAAAACATTACACTTTAGGCTTATAATTAGTTAAATATATATGTATATATTAATTTACAGCAGGCTATGTAATATTAATTATTTACAGTGTCGAGCAAAAGTCATGGTACCTTTCATTCTGCCCTAAGAACTCCTCAAAAAAATGTTAATAAAAAAGAAAAATTCATAATAAATTATTGATTTAATAACTCAGTAGCTTCTCATTTATATTTACAAGGAAAAGCTTTAAAAAAACTTGTAGAGCTTTAAAGCTCAAAAAGAAAATACATAAGAATTGATGAAAAAGCCAGTGCAAAAGTCTTGATACCTTTAAAAGCAAAAGTTAATTTATTATTTTTTATTTAATCTTGTTTTTAGAAATATTGTACCTAATACTTGGTGGGGAAGCCTTTTAGTCTTATCACATCTTTCAAACAGTTTGGCATTGAGTTTACAAGTTTTCTTGTGACATCAGAGCCAATTTGTTGCCATTCGGTGATCAAAAGGTCCTTTAGTACAGTTTTGCTCCTTATTTCATGTATTCGAAGCCGTTTTTTCTAACACATCCCATAGAGGTTCAATGGGATTAAGATCTGGACTCTGTGGTGGGGTAACAAGCATGTGAGGTTTGTTGTACGCTATCCACATCTTCACGTCTCTGGCGGTATGTTTTGGATCGTTGTCCTGTTGAAAATGAAATGTGTTCGCTATCCCAAGTTTATCAGCACTTTGTTTCAAATTTGACTTTAATACGTTTAAATAGACATCTTTATTCATTATTCCTTCTATTATAGCCAAGTTTCCAATACCTTGCGAGGACATATACCCCCACAACATCACGCTACCACCACCATGTTTCACAGTATTAATTGTGTTTTTTGGATTCATGGATTCTCCTTCCCTTCTCCATACCCTTGAACGTCCATCAGAGCCAAATATATTATATTTGGACTCATCGGAGAAGATCACATTATCCCAGAACTCAGTTGTCTTATCTTTATGTTCTTTAGCGAAGTCAATTCGTTTCCTCTTCTTTATTTCACTTACAAGGGGTTCACGTAGAAAACACATACAAGACTTGAAACCAGATCTCTGTAGCGAGATCTTGCCACAGTCCATGGAGGAACTATTTTGTGGGGATTTACCTCGATATCCGATGCTATCTTGAGGGCACTTTAAATGGATGCTTTTTAATAATGTTGGCTATTTTTCTCTCATCTCTTTTAGTAAGCTTGCGAGGACGACCAGATCTTGGTTTATTTCCTATTCTATTCTCCGTTTTAAAACGGTTAATTACCTTTTGAATGGTAGATTTGGGTCGTCCAACTATTTTGCGTATCCCATTATAAGATTTATGTTTTTCATGGCAGTTGATAATGATTTCTCTTTCCTGTAATGTTAGTTCTTTTCTACCCATTTTGATTATTTTAATCACTTTACTTAAACTAAATTCCTTCACAATGAACAGACTAACCGGTTTGAACCAAATAAAGCTAAATACGTGTTTATCCAAATTACATTCAAACAAAAGCAAACTGTAATGTACCGTTGCTTTTAAAAGCTAAATTCTGCAGTGGTTGACAGGGGTATCAACAATTTTGCACTGCATTTTTGTGATATTCAATTTTGTTTTTATTTTTAGCTTTAAAGCTTTATAAGTTTTATAAAGCTTTTCCTTGTAAATATAAATGAAAAGCTCCTAAGCTAATAAATCAATAATTTATTATTAATTTTTGTTTTTTATTAACATTTTTTGGAGGAGTTCTTAGGGCAGAATGAAAGGTACCTTGACTTTTACTCGACACTGTATATTAATTTATTTCAAATAAATCGCTCCCACAAATCACTTCACTCTTGATAAATAATTTCCGAAATTATTAATGAAATTTTATCAATTTTTTTAATTTCAAATCACTCGGTTCAAAAAGCTCCGAAAACCAACAGGTGTGAAATAAAACTGAATCTGAAAGACGAAAACTTCAAATTCAAAATAAACGCATTTAGCTAGTTACTGAGAGAAAAATATACATACCTAAATATTCCCAATTTGATTCAAAAAACCGTTAAAGCCTCAAGGAAGAAAATTCGATGAAGGCAGTATTGCCACTTTGATATAATTATATTTTCGTTTTTGTTTTATTTTTTTTGTTCATTGTTAAACAATGGTGCAAATTATAATGCTAGAACACTTGTGAAGTGTAAAAGCTTTCCAACTACTAAAAATAAATAATGTACTTTAGTATTAGTCCGTATTTAAAAAAAAATAAAAGAAAGAACTGTCAAAAACTTTCTTTATATGCACAATAAATACCTACAAATTTAATAAAAGAATTTATTTAATTTTTGTTATGATAAGTATATTTTATTGATTAAATTATATTATTTAATTCTATTGAAAGTGAAAAAAATACTTATTTAGTAAGAAACTAATAATAATTTTTATTTTTACTATTAGTCTCATAAAATAAGAAAATAATTTTACATCCATATTTTTAATGTTGTGAAGTTTTTCAATTGTAGAAAATAAACATTTTTGTGCTTAAACTTTTTTTCCTGCATTGAGAAACGTATAGGTATCTACTTCTTTCGAAACGAATAAATAATAATCCAAATAAATCAATTAAAACTAAATTAAAAATTATTATAGGTGTTCCAGATTTAAATATACTTCTTTTGGATGATTTGGTCGTAATGTATTTTTAATGAAACAGTTTCATTTCCTTTCCCGACGTTTCGACGGTGGTTGCCGTCTTCTTCAGGGGATCTTTTATTAACAAAAATAAAAAGAACATATTATACACATAAGAACATTTAGTGTAAAATTTTGGCAAACTTACATTTAGTACGTATCACAGATAAACATAAATAATACAATCAAAGACAAATATAAAGCAATGATAAAAAAAAACACTTCGATTGAAGTTTAGTCGGCTTTAAATTGTCACGGATTCTGCATAGTCACCAAAGAGCAGTAAACTGATGAAATGTTCTGGCTGTCTTGTTTACGATTCATATTGTTTTTGTTTTTAATAATATGAAGCGTTTGAAGAATATACCACTTGGAGACATGTTTCTCCCTTTCTAGGATTTCCACTTTGTCAAAATCTGGTTTGTGTCCATGCTCAATGGAGTGTAAGGCCAATGCTGTCTTCCCAGTACTTTTTAAATTAATGTCGGATTTGTGGTTGGAAATTCGTTGACGAAGAAGTTGTTTCGTTGTACCGATATAGGAAAGATTGCAATTTTCTTCCGCATTGCCACGACAGTTAATTTTAAAGACTACGTCTTTGCACTTATCCTTTTCCGTTTTTGTTTTCATGTTTATGAAAAGTGGTGCCAGCGTTCTATTGGATTTATACGCTAAACTGACGTCATTAGTACTATTTTTGACCGTCTCTTTAAAGTTTTCTGACAGTTTGGGAACATAAACTATACTCTTATAAATACCTCTCTCTTTTTGCCGATTATCAACAGGAGCTTTGTGTTTTTGGCGAAGTATCAAGCTCCGTATGATTTCCATTGGATAGCCATAATCTAGGAGGATTTGTGTGACTATTTTCTCATTTGCGGCGTGAAATTCCCGGTCACTCAACGCAAAGACTTTTTGAACTATATTAGAGGCTGTATTAATAAGAATATGCTTTGCTTGATTGGATCTTAAGTTGACAAGTCTTCCAGATGCTGTGTCTTTCTGATACCAATTGAAAGAGAGTCTATCATTAACGCGATGAATCTTGACGTCTAAGAACGTTATCGCTCTGTTTTGTTCCCTCTAAACGGTAAATTGTATTTTTTCATGATATGAATTAAGGCATCGTAAAACATTGTCGATCTCCCCCTCATTAACAACTGCAAATATATCATCTACATATTTAACGATTATCTTTTGTTTGTTACTATCGGCAAATTTATTGTCCAAAAGGTTGTCCAAAACTAAATTGGCAATGGTAGGAGAAAGTGGATTTCCCATTGGCATTCCATGAATTTGTCTGTATAAGTTATCTTTATACTGAAGGTAATTGTTTTCTTTTAAGACAAAAATCCAAAAACTCTATGAATTTGGTTTGCCTCAACTGTGTATGTTTACTAATTGTCTCCCATTTTTGTCTAATAATGGCTACTGCTAGTTGTACAGGAACATTAGTAAATAATGATACAACATCATAAGATACTAAAACATCAGTTTGTTCTAGAACCAGATTATTTACCTTATCTTTAAGTTCATAAGAACTTTTAATTGAGTAGACCGAATCTCTTGTCACGCACTGTAAAATTCTCCCCAAGTATTTTGCAAGTTCATAAAGCCTAGTACGCTGCTGATGCGAAACGAAAAATCCCATACAAAAATGATACGACGAAATCATGAAAGAAAAATTTCGCTCTACTTTTCGTTCGAAATGTGTAATTTTAGTGTATAGCTGTACTAGATTTCTTAGTACAATTCTCCACTCTTTTCGTTTTCAATTTAATTGATCTGCAAATTAATTGCTTGCGAAATTTTGACATATAATTTTTTTTATAAAAAAAGTCAAGCTCTTGTATTGTTTATTTGATTTTTCTTTGGCTTTGGGTTTTCTCTAGTGTCTGGTTTTTCTGTGCATTTTCTATATTAAATTATTCGAAATAAGTTCAATTCTAATTTTTGTATCAAAACCAATTTCAAAATCGACTAAACTAAATCTGCAAAATGGAAATGGGAATTTGGAAAGAAGCACACCCTTCACATATCTTATCGGCGAACAAGATATAGCGGATCTTTATTTGGAGTGCTTATTTTAACCAACTATCGACTTTTCTCATAACTAGTGATAGTGCTTAGATTAAAAATAACCTATGTTCTTTTAAAATTAATTTATTTTAAGTGACTACTAAATAAAAATATTATAAACAAGATTCAGTAGTTTGTTCTGCAATTAACTGTCCATGTCACGATTTTTAAAATACATTTGTTACTCCGACTTTTAAATTATATGCGACCTATGACACCATATAAATATAAAAAAACACTTACCATTTCTAACGACATACTTTCAACACATAAATTCATAAATTAAGTCAATTGCCACAAAGAAAAATCCAAATCGACCGCCCGCTACTGGCAGTACGAATATGAATTTCCGACCTGGTCGGGACAAGATGTATCCAGGCCGGAAGCCAAAGGTAAGCGGCCTTTCGCTGCACCAACGACAATTAAGGAAATCATCTTTACCACAATAATGTTTGGTTGTAAAAAGGCCACCTTAAACGATACCCACCCCTATTTGGGAAGCCTGTTTCCGATCTCATTGATTGACGATTTTATACCATACCCCAGAACTTATTTCTCAAGTTCAGACAATCTGTTTAATGTTTACTTCGTGAAAATCGGCACGGGATGGACATTGTTATTTAGTCTACAATTTCTGGTGATGACCTCGATAATCCTTTGTTGTGGTGATAGAAAGAAGATGATGACAAATCACTTACCTCGCATTGCCATGGCTACCTTCTTTTTCTTTTCTGGACGAAGTTTTTTAATGTAATTGAACCATCGTATGGCAGATGCACTGCTCCAAAAGCTATTCACTGTTCACTTTGAAATATATAATCTGAAAAATATAATCAGACTATATAATATGAATATAATGGACTATATCTTCGAACGGGTTGTCCAATAAAACTTCATACTTTCAAAGGAAGCATTAACAAAAACAAAAGTAGTTTTGTCACCAAATTACTTTTAGATGTATTTTTTTTTGTCACCAAATTTCCTTTATATATAATTTTTTTGAAATAATTCTTGGACTTAAAAATGGTATCCGGAATTAGTAAGAAACCACAAATTAGAACTAAATCAAAATAATGAAATTTATCACTTATTTTTTGGGGGTAAAAAATAAAAAAACTCAGGAGCTAGTATAAGCGCGGGCAGACAAGAAGGTTCAGAGTTGCCGAGTTTTTTTTAAGTTTAGACGGTTCATTTAAAAATGTTCTGGATTGAAAAATTACGAGAAGGAGATACATTCTGTATTATGTATGAATCTGGCTGGTTGGAGATGAGATTTACAGATGTATCATTCTATAGTGATGAAATGAGATTACAAATACAACCTGAATATGGGGAAGAATGTAAGCTGTTTCATACAACAACAGCTAAATCGATGAAAAAATTTTCAATGAGAAAACAGTAACCGTAAAGGAAGCAATCGAAAGCTGTAGGCAAGACTTAATTAAAAAAGAAACTGAAATATCTGGAATTGTGTAAAGTAAAGAAGTACTATCCCCAATTTGTTAAAAACGATTCGCTAAGGACGACAAAAAAAGTAAAACAAATTGGTTAAAATGAAAAGACATTATTTTAATTAAAATTTTTTTTTTTTTATTTTATTAATGTAATTAATGGCTGCTAGTTTTATTAAAACTAGAGGAGGAGGTTTTATGTCAAACCCGTCCGCTAAAGCTTGATGGTATAATCCATCAACCAGCTTAGCGATATCTACTTGATGCTCCAGGGAATGGTTTTCGCAATGTATCTACTCCATATGTATTCGGTTAAGAGTTGGTACTTCCAACAGCCTTATAGAAGTCTTCTAAAAAGTAGTCTTTGATTTAATTAAAAGAAGACATCTTAGTGTAAAGAGGTTTTGAATTTTATTGTTGAAGAATACAAAATTTGAAGGTCTTATACAATTTTTTTCTTTAAATATAAACCTAAACTCCCCTTAAATGTATGTGGTTTTCCATGCAAGGAAGAATTTTGTTTGATCATGGCATGATCCCTTTAAATTGGCCGAGCTTACACTCTGTACATTAAGTAAAAAATATCCTTTTCTGTTTCGAAAATGTTCTGCATTATCTCCACCTTAAAGAAATAAAATTTATATTTTGTAATCAAGTTACCTATTTCATATTTTGTTATTAACTAACTAGGAGATTGTATTCTCACATGAGTACAATCGATTGACCCGATTGTTCCCGGAAATTTGGCAAGATTGTAGAATGCGAAGCTTGCCTCGGCTGATTCTTCATCCGAATGCGGCATTTTTAATATATTTTTTCTTAATGACGAAATGGCAGAGGAGACTCTTATAAGGCAAACTGTTGTTTTACACACACCAAAAAAATCTCCGACTGATATCAGCATTGTTGCTAATGCATAAAATCGGAGCGTAATAAGAAGTTTTGCCATTGGAGTTACGTTTCGGCTTCTGGCAAATATTTTATAAAATATTGCTTTAAAGAAAGTTAGTGAAACAAACCTTTCACTTCTATCCTGCAATTTCGGCATTATCAGCTCTAAAATATTGGCAACAGTTTCCTTCCGGAATCTAAATCGTCCGAAAAAGTCAACATCGTCCCACACGGATCGCGAGGGCAGCCGGAGAATGTTTATTGTTTTTTTTAATTTTTAAAAGTAGCGACCACAGAACTTTCGTACGTTTCAACCATGAATAAAAAAAACAAGATTAAGACAAAAAGAAGTGTAATCTTGTTATCTTTGATTCATGCACCAAACGCCATTTGTTTACATTGTTGTATTTGTACATTTTACACTCATGAAAAAATGTGAAATCGAAATAAGAACAAAAACAATTTACAACGGCTGTGTTATCTATGTGTCTAGGGTCAAGGGCAAGCATGTCAAACTCAATGGTTATCACGGGCCAAAACAGCAGGATCTAAATTTTTATGGGCCGCAAAAAAAAAAAGATTTTTGTATGAAACAAATTTATTTAAAGAAAGAACAAGAAGAAGAACAATAGCAATATTATTTTTTTCTGGCAGACACTTGGCATCTCTTTTCTGTTACCATCTTCTCAACTTGTGGTGTAATTTTGTTGGCAGTTATTACTTTTAGAACAGACCCCAAATGTAAATCAGTTATTCTGGATCTTACAGGTGACTTATTTCCTTTCATCAGTGAAAATATCTGCTCGCATCGATAGGTGCTTCCAAACATACAAATGATTTCATAAGCCAATCTTCGAGTCTTCTCAAATCTGACTGGCAAGTACTTGTACAAACAAGATTAAAGATTTGGCTTGTGTTTTCATATGCTCTTTAATTTTCGTTTACAATGTTGAGTATGCTTTTGGAAGTTTTATCTAGTAAAGATTGCAAATTAACGTCCGCCATAGTTTCGGAAACAACAGCAACTTATGGCAATAAGTAGGACTTATATTTTTGCAATTTGTAGTAACTTGGAAAGAAATCCTTATGTAAACTGTTAACAACAGACCGAAGTAAAGCATATTTTCTTTTTGACAAGCCCAAGTCTAAGTATAGTGCTGGGGTTTGCTGCAGTGTTAAGGCTTTATCGTTTTTGATAGGAGAACCTGAAACACGACCAGTCATCTTTGCCTCATATTCCAACTCCTCTGGAAAGTGATGCGACACAAGTTCTTGAACACGTCGTTTTTTGGTGCGATCACTACACGCATCAAAACTTTTATTTGGCCTTCCCTTGCTCGTACTTGCCATGTTTTGATTACACTATAATTTATAAATAGCTTTTAAAAAAATATATAAATATTTTTACATTTTTATAGATTTGAATCCAATAATTTTTGAATAAACCGGTAAAATGTTATAAATAATATTGGTTTAAGGAGGATTACTTATTTTTACCTAATGTTATCACTTACGCAATCAAGTATAGCTTTAGTTGTATTTAGATTAGAATTCAGCCATGATTCGTTAGCACTCATGAACCGATTGAGTCTTCTAGAAGACTGCTCCCACTTCTGCTTTATCTTGAGGCAATACAATTTAGCAACTTCTTTTATTTGAGCTTCCACCTCTTCTGTTGGTTCTTCTAAGCCAAGAAGTTGTTGAATTTTTAAACTAATATTATCAAATTTCCTTATTCTCGATAAATGATCTACTTTTTATAAAAAAAGCATTTAAAATAAATAATAAATCAAATTTTTATTCTTTTATTTGCAATCTACACAAAGTAAAACGGTATTCTTCTACTATGGAACAGTACTCTCTATAATACACGGGATATCCCAGTAAAGAGTTTTTTTTTTCAATTTAAAAATGGCAAGGTGCACTTGTACCTACTTCGCCGTCTATCCACGCAAAACAACAAAACAAAAAAAGTAAGGTGACATAAGTTTAATTTGTTTTGTGTATACAAAACTAAATCAAAACTATAAACAAATTAAAAACAGTACACATTGTCAAGTTATTGTGATCAAGTTAGAACAGAAACAGCTTTGTTTCCGTCCCGAACAGCTTCATTAAACAAACTTACAAACATATATGATTAGATGAGTATGTATATCTATTCTGTTAGTTAAAAGAAAAAACCTAATTCCTCTTTGTTTATTTTTGGGTAATCGATGTACCCATGCGGGATATGGTGGTAGGAACACCCTTTTAGGGTATCGTTTTAGGGCATTTATAATGAAGAAGAGCACTCTATATTATACACAAATTATGTACCTACCTACTCAAAGGTTGTAACTCAAAAATTATTATCGAATTATGTCATAAATAATTTGAGTTCACATACGAGGGCGGGTCATAAGTCAGTGACTTTTGGAATAAAACAGCTTTTTTGATAAAAAAATAATTTTATTTTTCAACGTAGTCTCCCTTGAGCTCTATACACTTTGTCCAACGCTTCTCCAATTTTTTTTATCCCTTCCAAAAAAAAATGATTTGTCGAGGTCCTCAAAATACTCGTAAGTTTATATGGAATTAAAAATCTGAAATACAACAATTATGGTAATGTAAATGTACAATTAAATTTTTTCAATAATAAATCAATCAACATAAAAATGTATGGTTCTTAAAATACCAGCAAATACGCTCAATGTTGTATACGCTGTTGACAAAACACAGTTATAAATTTCAACAAAGTACCTTAAAATAAATATGTTTTATTGTTTTTATGATGTATTCAATGCTGTATTGGCTTGCAGAAGCCCCGGAAAATAACCGACTAAGAACTCTGCACGAATATTGTCACTACTATCTGGTCCTATCCCAACGACATCAATTGCTTCAACGGGTGGTATGTTTGCTTCAAGAATATCAGGTGGAATCTCTTCATTAAAATCTATATTGTGAAGAACTGCTGTTGCGACAATAACATCTTGCACAGTTTCTGTTTTAATTTTCATTTAAAGAGACAAAATCGGAAACCGCCTTTTCCAAACACAGTATTGCCGCTCCCCAACATTTCTACTTATAATTGATTCGATGTATAGTTGTTCTACTGGGTACGTCATGTACGATGTGTTGAATCTGAATCAGCTACAATGATAAAGTTTTTATAATCTTTTCGTTCCAATTTCATTTTTAAAACCGAATTGTTGAAAATCGTTTGATCATGGCATGATCCCTTTAAATTGGCCGAGCTTACACTCTGTACATTAAGTGAAAAATATCCTTTTCTGTTTCGAAAATGTTCTGCATTATCCCTGGATGGTTATGCATATTTAACGCACACTTAAGTTATGCTTCGTCGAATCGACGAAGTTAGCCTTTAAACCTACCTTTTCCTTAAATTTCGATAAACTTCATCCTGAAAATTTTAAATGAAGCTCTTATAAGTGTTTTTTAAATAATAAATACGGTTTATTGATAGTATCGACATGTTTTCTGCACTTAAAAATAAAATTAAAATTATTAGTTTATTTTGCTACACAAACAGCCTTTGGTTTAAAAAAAAATACAATAAATAAAAAAATAATATCACTTTTCAAAATAATTGCAAAAACTTAAAATATTAATTCATATCAACTGTAAAAACTTAAAACAAAAATAAAAAAAAAATTATATACAAGAGGCACAAGCTTCAATTTTGTGTTCACCACAGATGCTTTTTTGCATTTGTAGCATGAAGATTTTGTCATTCGTCTTTTGGAATATGGACAAAATGCACAATTTTTTCTTTTTTTTTTCTAGCAACTGTTCTTGCGTATTCTCTTGACGTTTTTCTTGAATATCGGCTAAAACATTTTCTATTTTCTTCCTCGTTGTAGTAATTAGAGTAGGTGTCTCCAATCTCCGTGACATATATTTTTCGACTAGGTCAACATGTAATTTTTTCATATAATTTCGGCGGCTTAGAGGTGTCTGTTTGCTGCCAAACATATTATGCGTGTATATTACATAGCTGTTGATGAATGCCATGTTTAGCATGCCATAAAATTGACACATAGGCCACCTATTGGTTTTACGATTGTAAAATTCAACCATATGAGGCTTTTTTGAACTTGGGTTGATAGTTCCTTCCTCATTACAGGATGACAACAAAAAAATAGTTTTTGATGGCTTTGGCTTGTACGACAGCAGCGTTAGTTCCTTGTCGTAGCAAAACATTGAAGTTTGACATTTGCGTCCTTTTTGATTCCACATTTCTTTGGGTATTTCCCGTTTATTTGCCCGTAAGGTTCCAACTAAGGTCAATTTATATGGCTCCAACAAAAGTGACTTTGCAAGGTTGACAGAGGTAAACCAATTATCCATTGTTACATTTCTGTTTGAGCCATGAATTGTTTGTGTTAGTTCTTTCACATAGTATTCACCAAGTGGTAAGTTGCTTGTGTTTGACCCCTTACCCAGCTAGGGCATTGCATCTACCATATATTTTGTGCCACTGTCGCATAACATAACTGTTTTCAAGTCATATTTAGCAGGTTTATTGGGAATATACATCCTGAATGAACATTTTCCACGAAAAGCTAAAAGCTGCTCATCAATTGTCAAATAGTACCCAGGAGTGTAATTTTCGCGACACTTTTGGATGAATGCATTCTATATTTTTCTGATTGGGGCAAATTTGTCATTAGATATTTGAAGACGAACAGCTTTATCGTCAAAACGTAAGCATGATAAAAGAAATTTAAATCTGGCTTTAGTCATTGTCGAAACGTATCGAGATCCACTGTAGCTGGAATCAAATAACTCCTCTGAAGTAAGATGATTGCTTTTTGATACAGCTGTCAAGCATAAAATACCAACTAAAGCTCTGATCTCTTCAGAATCGGTATCTCGTGTTTGCGATTTATTAGTTTCCGTAACCAAATCTTTTTTTCTCGAATTTATTTCGACATTTGTCCATTCTACAACTTCACCTATTATATAGTCCGTTATAAATAATTGAAAACATTGCAGTGGTTCAACAATGTTTTTACACTGACGTGTCGGTCCCCGGGCCTGATGAACTATATTCAACCCAGATCGATGGCTTTTGCCTTTTTTTGATGACCACTTGTAAATGTTTTTTCCCCGAAGAATAGTTTTTGTAAATTCTATTATACCTGTTTTTTTTCTGAGTAAATTGAGGGGAATATTGTCTTCATCCGAATCAGAAATATCCTCCGAAGATGAGGCTTCGCTTTCAAGCTCATCGGCATCCTCCATATCAAAGTTGTCATCACTACTGTTTCCAAAATTTTCTTGAATTTCACCGTCTTCTGAAATAAAATCGTCATCGTCGCACATTCCAAGAAATGTGTTGACTTCATCATCAACCTGCTGCTGACCGTTACTCATTTTATTATTCTATCACAAGAAAAAAAAACAACAAAAAACATCCCAAATAACAAAAAGCAAAAAACGCATGCATACAAAAAATCACACAAAAGTTATCCTTCGTCGTTTCGACGAACATACCTGTAAAACAAACTTATTTTCATTGATCGCAGGATATCATACGTCCGCTCACTCGTGGAGATCAACACCAACTGATGTTGTACGTAGATTGAATCAAAAGGGATGAATAGTTAAAGAGAAATCATAAAAAATATAAGGTGTTCGTCGATTCGACGAAGGATAACCATCCAGGGTTATCTCCACCTTAAAGAAATAAAATTAATATTTTGTAATCAAGTTACCTATTTCATATTTTGTTATTAACTAACCAGGAGATTGTATTCTCACATGAGTACAATCGATTGATCCGATTGCTCCCGGAAATTTGGCAAGATTGTAGAATGCGAAGCTTGCATCGGCTAATTCTTCATCCGAATGCGGCATTTTTATAATATTTTTTCTTAATGGCGCAATTGCAGAGCAGACTCTTAACTATAAGGCAAACTGTTGTTTTACACACACCAAAAAATCTCCGACTGATATCAGCATTGTTCTTAATGCATAAAATCGGAGCGTAATGAGAAGTTTCTTGATTAAAATTTTAGTGAACAAACGCATTTCTTGATAATCAACTGGAGCAATCCTTTATTAAAGATGATCAAGTGTGAACAAACTGGCCCTAAGAAATCCATATCATGTCAGTTGGTTACTGAGTTGGTGAGGCGATTTCAGTTTAATGTATAGAAAAAAGAGATTACTCTTTGTCTCTGTACAGTTGCAAATGCCGAATCTTTCTTTTTCTTTAATTTTCAGAGAATTATATCCAGCGGAGTATTCCATCTCCATCCAATACATGTTCCTACATTTTTTTTTATTTCATCCGATACCATACGACGACATGTTAAGATTGTGATTGTAAGTCACACAAAAAAAAAGTTATAAATAGGTGGGTATTTAATTAGTGATTGTAAGTCACTAAAAAATTTCCTGTAAAAAATGATTGTAAGTCACTAGAATTATTAATGGTATATATGAAAATAACAATAAAAAGATACTTATTCTTTCTATGTGTGCAAAATGTATGCACTTATCCATGTGCTGCAAATTCGCTCACATCCAAACCCTCCTGGTTCCGTTAACTCCGTGCTTCCTAGCAATTTCAACCCATCCGATTTTTTTTTCACATACCGACTCGAAGGACCATAATGTTTCTACTCCGGTTAAAAAAAACAAGGGAGCTTTTTATTGTGGAAAAAAATATACAAAAACAAAAACACTTTTATTACTGCCGTTTCCTCGGGTTAAAAAAACACATCTTTCTTTAGTCTTTGGTACAGGTTTTTAGGTTGGACTTTTTATCTTTTATAGAGTGATCATCCCCAGATGATGCTATATGGGTTAATACACTTGTTATGCGCCAAATAAAAATAAAGACTTGACTTTTTGTAAGCCAACCGTTTATTACTGAATCTCACTTAAGACTAACTTGTCCCTAAGTTGCTATAATACAAGATACCTACATACTCCTAAGCATTCAATATACATGTAGGATCCTATTCGAAAAATAAATCAATGTTTAACATCTATAGAATTTTCTTTTTTTTTTAATTAAACTAATAAGTTCGAAAAAAAATCAACTTTAAAATGTGTAATTTCTTTCTGTGATTTTCTAATTTTATGAATACAAGAGTTTTCATCTTTTCAATTTAAAATAATAATACAACTTCACTTTGCAGAACGCCACCTTGTCATATCTTCACCGTTTCCAAACACCAACTACCTTCACCATTTCGCCAGTCCAGTCACAGACAAAAATCATCGCAAAAATCCCTTAGATTTGGTCCCACAAGTACATGTGCAACATGAGCCGATACCACCCCCACGCCTTCGTCACCCAGCTCACTATCCAGCCCACTCCGCACATTCCAGCAATTAGTCCCATGCACACTTGCACTCGTCTTGCCATTTCGTTGATGTTTGGTGCTGATTTATGTTATAATGCTACGTGTCGGCGGTCTGCAAGTAGTTTATGATTAATAAAATTATAATGATTCATTGTTCTAAATAACTTATCTTAAACGGTGTAGGAATGTGGGTTCCTACATACATAATCTCATGTACCATGAGAGTAAGAAGTGAAGTCCTATGCAGATTCTTAGCACCTTTCTCTCGAAGATTTGTAGTTCCTTCCTTTGAAACTGGAAAACTTTAGCCGATGACTGGGCGTAGGAGTTGTTTGTAAACAAGTAACTTCGTATGTTGGCTTAGCCCTGATCTTCGTATTATCAAGGGGTGTAGTCGGTTGAATGCCCAGATCGCTTTTCTGAGTACACTTTTTGAGTGCGGGTTGAACCGAAGCAACTCTTTAAAGTTGATCCACATGTGTTTAACGTTTCAATGAGCATTTGCCCCTTGTGGATTCTATTCATTAAATGCCAACTTTTCTTTTTACAATATGTTTTTTTGTTCTTGTTTTAATTTGTTAAATTTTTAGAATTCATACTAATTATATTTTATATAAGATAATGTGATAATATAATAATAATAAATTTCCTTATGTTTTAATCTTGGACGTGTTAAAGTATGGATATAAGTGGGTGTGTTCAGACGATTGTTAAAAATAAAATAAAAGATGGCGTTGTGTTCAGAGCTTTCAGTGAATGAGTTTAGGTACAAATATATTTTGATGCAGAACACTTCCGAATTAGTGTTGAAAAAAAAAGTTTTGTTGTAGTTTAGTGATGTCAAAAAAATGAAGGCAAACTGCATGTTTTTTTAAAAAGATACCCTACGGGTTGGCTATTTAATCCCGCGCCAAATAATCCCGCGTAACGAAATCCCGCGCCGCAAAATCCCGCGCAACGAAATCCTGCCGATTTACTACCTTTCTTGATACAAAGCGACTGCGCTGTATTAAATTTTCATTCTCCATACGATTTTGTTATTTTGGCCAATCAAATCAAGACTCCTCCCCTTTTGCATTTTTAGAAGACGGCTCTTTTTCAGATTTTCACCTAATGAAGAATATATATACAATTTTATTCAGCTCAAATTTTTACAGTGTTACATATTTACAAATAATTAATTCTTAAGTCTAACATTATATATCTGCGAGTACAGAAGGGGCTCTGCTTTGTTAAATTGTTGGTTTATTTTATACATTTTATACTAAAAAGTGTCTTAAGTCTAACATAGGTTTTTTTTTAAATAAAATTTGAATTTATCTTGTCGGCTTGAGCAGTGCTGACTGTCGTTGATTGGTGTGGTTGAGATGGGGTTGGAGGGCCTTAACTCCTGTCAGCTTGTCAGCTGGTTTGGTCCTGTGGTGGCTTCAACCTCTGTTGTACTGCGTTCCTGCAGCTACGTAGAAGTTTCCGAAGCTGTCATCTGACCATATTCCAAATGCTGGATCCATCATGGATAGCACATGAAGGTACCGGTCTTCTGTGTCTGGGTCACATGTAATTAAATTAATAAGAGGGCTGGGATGGGATGGGATTTTTTGCAGCATCTTAACGCTGAGGTTGTACATGTATTTGTCTATGGGGACAATTCCTGAAGCTTCGTATAGCTATACGCCAATGATGGCGTGGATGCCTGGGTTGATTTGTACTTACGCTGGCGGACGTGCGTCTGTCCGAATATTTGATAAATGTCTTGATGGCGGACGTGCGTCTGTCCGAATCTGGCGATAATTGTCTTGCTGGCGGACGTGCGTCTGTCCGAATATAAGATAGATGTCTTGATGGCGGACGTGCGTCTGTCCGAATATAAGATAGATGTCTTGATGGCGGACGTGCGTCTGTCCGAATTTGGCGATAATTGTCTTGCTGGCGGACGTGCGTCTGTCCGAACTCGGACTCGGCTTCGGGCTTAGCCAAGGACTAAATCGACTAAATATGTAAGCCCAAATGTGCCAGCAGGCACTCGAGCAAAAGCTGAAGGTTGTAACCTCACCTTTAAACTTAAACTTTACTAAAATTCTATTACATTTATGTACCTGTCACTTGATTTCACTATGTATATATATTGGACTATTGTATATAAAAACTCATTGTGAATTAAGAAGTCATTGCGTTTACCTCATCTCTTCATTGGCGACGAGGATTTTTTTAAATAAAATTCGAATCAGCATAAATTCTCGTGTAATAATCCATCAGGAATAATAAGCAATGGATAAAGAAATTCTGGAAGGTATTTTAAAATCACAGCGTGATTGGATGGCACAAATTTTAGCGGATCAAAAAAAATGGTTGGAGGCAAACACGCGGAGCTCAGCGAGCTCGGGTTTGTCAGTCATTCAGCCATTTCCTGCATACAAAAAAGAAGACAACTGGAAGACTTACTTGAAGCAGTTGGAGCAACATTTCGAAGCATGTGGGGTTTCAGAGGAGAAGCAGAAACGCGCATTTTTTCTATCCTGGATTGGGACGGAAAACTTCGAAACCCTTCAGAAGCTCTACGGTGGAGATGACTTAGCATCCAAGACATTCAAAGACTTGACGGGTAAGCTTAGTGAGCATTTCATTTCTAAGATCCATGTTCTTGCAGCCAGATATCAGTTCCACAAAACAGCAATGAAACCAGGGCAATCTTATGCAGCATGGGTTGCCGACCTAAGAGGAGTTGCTCGCAATTGTCTGTTTAATTGTCCTCAGGCATCATGTGCGGAGTCATATGTGGATAATATGATTCGGGACATCATTGTTCTGTACACACCACATGAGTATGTTCGATCGCAAGCACTCCAGAAGACGGACCCACCGTTAAAAGATGTGTTGGACATAGCATTCGCGTATGAAACAACGCAAAAAACATTCTCAACAATCAAAGAGAATGATAACGAGATAGAGGTAAATCATGTACCGGTGTCAAGTGCATACGGTACTTCTCATTCCCACTCGCAATCACTACCACAATCTTCACGAAAATCTTGCCCAAACTGTTTCGTACAACACAATCGAATCGATTGTCGTCACAACAAATCTATTTGCAATAAGTGCAAACAAGTTGGGCACATAGCAGCCGTTTGTATGTTAAGTTCAAATGGGGGCACATTGTCGAACCTGCCATGAGGAAGTAGACGTCAGCAACGGAGCGGAAATTTCAATCACAGAAGAAAAAACAAGTCACACGGTAAATATCCAGTTAATAACGCTGAACAAATTCATTACAGTGAGGTGGTGCAGTCACATGAATGTTCGCTGGCGAAAGTAGAATCCAAGCCGTGGATTATGTTGGATGTTACTGTGAATGGGTGCCCAATGCAATTCCATGTCGATACGGGGGCATCTTGTTCCTTGGTGGGATTGGAAGGATTTCATCAATTGGGGAAACCAAAGTGTTTTCCAACAAATAAATGCCTGCGAGCGTATGGAGGAACACCTCTTGAGATTAAAGGCGAATTGGAAGTTGAGGTTAACTACGGAAATGCTAGACACCATGTGAATTTGCTCGTGGTTTACAGTTCAGGGGTTAATATCTTAGGACTGGACTGGTTCAAAGCTCTCTGCTTGAAGGTTGAACACTCAATTTTACACATTAATGCAAATGTTTCTCTTCTCCATAGCATTGATAAGTTATGTGTGAAGTATTCCGACCTATTCTCATCTGGTTTGGGGAAATGCAAACACTTTCAAGCTCATTTGGAACTAAAGAAGGGTGCTGTGCCAAGGTTTATTCGTCATCGCCAAATTCCCTATGCACTTTTGGATAAAACTAAAAAAGAACTCGATCGGTTGGTGGCTGAAGGTATCCTGACTTGGGTTCAGCGTACGCAGTGGGCAGCCCCAGTGGTGATTGTGCAGAAACCAAATGGAGGAAAGGAATTCGGATATGTGGAGATTTTAAAACCACTGTTAATCATCAGCTTGTATCAAATCGTCATCCACTTCCAAGGGCCAGGGATTTGTTTCACAAGCTTCGAGGAGGTAAGATATTTACTAAGATCGATCTGTCCGAGGCCTATCTCCAGATCGAGTTGGATGAACAATCGAAGGAATATGTCGTGATCAACACTACTTTTGGGCTCTTACGGTTCAACCGATTACCCTACGGGGTAAGCAGTGCACCTGGAGAATTTCAAGGCGTTATGGAACAGTTATTTGCGGATCTTCCCGTTGGCATTTATATCGACGATATAGTTATTGCGGAAGAGTCGGAGGAGGGACACCTGCGCATTTTGGAAGAGGTCTTAAAGCGTTTGGAATCCAATGGGTTTCGATGTAACAAGAGTAAGTGTACGTTTGCCGTCACAGAGCTCGAATATCTTGGACATACACTGTCGTCTAAAGGTATTTGTCCTTCGGAGAAACACTTGGAGGCTCTTCGCAATTTACCACAGCCTACAAATATCAAAGAGCTAGAAGCAGTTATAGGTAAATTAAATTACTATAACCAATTTATTCCGAATTTTTCTCAGGTAGCTGGACCATTGAATGCACTACGTGCAAAAGGAGCTAAATTCATTTGGTCTGGTCAACAAAAAGCCGCACTAGAGAGCTTAAAAGACAGTATCCTGAAAGTAACTTGTCTGGCCCATTTTGATGAGACCTTACCAATTGTGTTGGCCACAGATGCCTCAAGCTATGGAATAGGTGCGGTTATCTCCCATCGATATCCAGATGGTTTGGAGAGACCGATAGCCTTTGCTTCCAAGACCCTGGATCGCCATCAGAAACTCTATAGTCAAATAGAGAAGGAGGCTTTATCGATTATTTACGGCGTGAAGAAGTTCCACTGCTATTTATATGGTCGCATCTTCGAACTTCAGACGGATCAGAAGCCTCTCACGGCGATATTCAATCCCAGTAATTAGATCCCCGAGATGACTATGCGCCGACTCCGTAACTGGGCTTTGACGTTAATGGCATATACGTACGAGATTAAATATCGGCCTACAGCCAGGCATGCCAATGCAGATGCCTTGTCTCGACTCCCAGTTGGTCCAGATGTAGCTTTTGACGAGTTAGATAACAAACTACACACATTAAATAACCTTACTTTGGAAGATTTGGACAACAGTCCAATTAATGCGGAAATTATTGGCAAATTCACAGCTAAGGACAAATTGCTGAAAAGAGTTGGTGGTTATATCAAGAATGGGTGGCCTGCTAAGCTGTCAAACAAGGAAAAAGACTTGAAGCCGTTTTATGACCGTAAGTTGGGATTATCGATTTATAATAATGTTATTCTTTTGAGTACAGACTATGATCGTGTCATTATACCTGAGGCATTGCAGTCAAGAGCACTTAAATATGTGCATGAAGGGCATTGGGGCTGTACTCGAATGAAACAGCTATCGCGGCGGTATATCTGGTTTCCACGGATGGACAAAATGATAGAGAAGTTAGCAGCCGGGTGTCATATTTGCCAATTAGCAGCATCCGATCCGAAAAGAGAGTACATAAACTGGCCATCACCACAAGAATCTTGGGAAAGGATTCACTTGGATTTTGCGGGACCTTTCTTCAACAAAATGTGGCTGATTTGTGTGGATTCTTTTTCAAAGTTTCCATTTGTGGTCTCTCTGACTTCGGTGACATCCGAATCAACTATAAAGGCTTTGCAGAAGATTTTCGCCATCGAGGGACTTCCAAAGACGGTTGTCACCGACAATGGAACTCAATTTACTGCAAAATTGTTTGAAGATTTCTGTCACCATCACTCAATTCATCATTGGAGAACTGCACCTTTCCACCCAGCGTCCAACGGACAAGCAGAACGGTTCGTTCGAACCTTCAAAGAATCTTTCAAGAAGATAATGGTGGAGAAAAATAATTCGGAGGCGGCAGTCAATGTTTTTCTGGCAAGGTATAGGTCGACTCCAAACCCAATTTCACAAAAGTCACCAGCGGAACTGTTGCATGGACGTCAACATAGGATTTTATTATCCGGATTTTTGCCAGATCTACTTGACAGGTCCTTTCCAAGACAAAAACCCAAATTTCAATTACATCAAAATGTGTTATCACGCCAATACACTAAGTCGAGAAAATGGTCTAAGGGAGTAATTGTACAAGTTTTGGGCAGTAATATGTATGGTATCCAAACGAAGGAAGGATACATACGACGTCATCAAAATCAGATACGTGTGATTAAGCATCAACAAGAACCCGACTTCACTTTCACTGACAGTTCAAAACGTAGGCCTAGTTTTCAAAAGCAACCAGTGGAAGGTAATGTTAATTTTGAACTTAATGAATTTTCCTCAAATTTCAGACAAAAAGAAGCGGACATTGCATCTGGTAATAATCAGCTTGAATCTGACGAGCCGTTGAGTGGGCAAGAAGGGTTGCAGCCTGAATATGAAGATCATCAGGATGCTTCCACAAGTAATCAAGCACCACAAATTGAAGTTAGAAGATCGCAACGTGTCAGAATGCCACCAGTACGGTTCCCAGAAGGATGTTGAACTTCTTGTATACTTCTGTAATGGTAGTGGAGGAGATGTTGTAACCTCACCTTTAAACTTAAACTTTACTAAAATTCTATTACATTTATGTACCTGTCACTTGATTTCACTATGTATATATATTGGACTATTGTATATAAAAACTCATTGTGAATTAAGAAGTCATTGCGTTTACCTCATCTCTTCACTTGAGTTGCTATAAAACTTAACGGAGTTTGTTTTGCGGAAAAGGGAAGTGCAATGGTGAAGAACTTTTCGCTCGAAAACTTGCAGTTTTTTCATTTATGATGGACTTATGGTGCACCATATAGGAAAGCTATAAGTTAAAATGGGACGAATGAGTTGCTTATAAAGCAGAAGTTTCGTCTTTGTTTGGAGACCGCCTCTTACTTGCATAAGAGGTCGTACTAGAGAAAAGGCATGGTTAGCCTTACGTAGGGTGAATTTGGAGTGTTGATTAAATTTGAATCGAAGAAGTGAACTCCTAGGTATTTAACCGTTTTCTTCGGCTTGATAACTGAGTTATCGGGAAGGGTCAGAGAGAGGTTATTGCATTTTTTGGCTAGGCCATTTTTCGAAGGCGTCCTAAAACAGATCAACTCTGTTTTAGTAGGGTTGATTTTTATTCCCCACTGTAGGTAGTAATCCCAGAGTTTAAGGATATGTTCCCTTACTCTTCGGAAGGCTAGGTCTGGGCTAGAGGATGCGCTGTAAGTGATGGAGTCATCAGCAAATAGTAGGGTATTGGTCCTAGGTATGTTTAGTGGTTCGTCAGAGGTATATAAATTGAAAAGATCGGGTCCAAGGCGAGATCCCTGAGCAACACCAGCGGAAATGCTCATGAGGCTTGAATTTGAATTTCCCACTCGTACGTAAAATTTACGGTTAGTGAGGAAACTGTGGATGATTAGGATAAGATGTCTGGGCAAGTGAAGAGACTTCAACTTGAACATCAGGCCATCTATCCAAACCGAGTCGAATGCTTTTTGGATGTCGAGCAGACAAGCTACGGTCGTATATCCTTTGTTAAGGGCCAGCGTCGTATCAGCATGTAACTTCAACAACGGGTCGAATTTCGAGTGGGATGCTTTGAACCCGAATTGGTTATGCTGCACTATACCCATGGATGAGCAAAGTGAGAGAAGTTTGTAAAGGATCAGCATTTCAAGAAGTTTACTGAGGTTTGGAAGAAGGGAGATGGGTCGATAATTGTTAACACAATTTGCACCAGGTTTTTTTGGTATTGGGAAAATTTCGGCGATTTTCCATTTATTTGGGAAGTAACTGTTGTTAATACAGTTATTAAGTATAATCGTAAGGATTATAATAGCTGTCGGCGGTAATTTTTTTATTAGATAGTTAGAAACCTTGTCAGGTCCTGAAGATTTCTTGGAATTGCCGTTTTGGATAGAACCGTAAAGGTCTAAAGGGTTGGTAAAAATATCATCTGTTGTCGTGTAGACTGATGAATTTTCTTTTGAAAAGGTGGTAAGCGGGCTAGGGTTCTGAGATATCAGTCCTGTGACTTCGTTGTTTACGTTGGAGAGAAAGTCGGGTAAGTGGATTGGGAGATTAGGTTTGAAATTGCTTTCAAAGAAATCTTGGTCCGACGAAAAAAAAGGTGTCATTATATTGCAATTGTCCGACTATAGGGGATTTCCTCCCTATGATTTGGTTAATTTGCTTGAATGTGTCCGGTCCAGGTTTTATGACGTTAAGTCTTTTCCTGAATTGGGAGTCTATGAATGCTTTTGTGTTTTGGTCGATGAGGGTATTTAGGCACTTGAGTTGAGAGAAAACACTCTGGTATTCATCTCCGTGTGTACTTAGAGTACGGCGAAAAATTCTCTGAAGAATTTTCCGAAGCTTTTGCCTGTACTTATACATATTTTGAATATGTTCGGGAAGGTCTTTGTATTTGGAATTAAACGTTCGTTGTTGTGCTTGTTCAGCAATTGTTACAGCAATTGAACTTTCAATAGTCTCGATTGTGGATTCGATTTCTTGATTGCTCAAATTGTGTGAAGTGCTAGGTGTGTTATTCCGTAGCTTATCCGTTAAAGAGCTTTGGAATACTGCCCAATTGATTTTTGTATAATTAATAAATTCTTGCTGTGGGGTAGCAAGTATGTTAAAGCTTGTCCTGAGACGAAGGGCTAGTTGAACTGCTAAATGATCAGAATCTGATGCAATCGCAGTACACGAGAAGTTTTTGAGTGTAGGGAGTCTACAGATCAGGTCAGGAAAAAGTCAAGTGTCGAAGGAGTCTTGGGATATGTTGGGATTGGTTGAGATACAACCTCAAAAGAGTGGGTGTGGGAATTAGCGCATAGCCAGTCAGACATAACTACTCCTTGATAAGAGCTTAAGGTGTCCATCCATAGTTGGTGGCGAGCATTGAAGTCACCACCAATAATGAAGTGAGTGTAGTTTTGACAGAATGCGTTTAGCAAGTCAAGGTCGTGATTTATGTTGATTCGGGATGCGGAACATTGATTGTACAAAGATATCAGAAGGATATTTTCGTTATTTTCAAGTTCAATTACTACGCAAGTTACTTCAAATGTAACCAAGTCTTGGATAATGACTTTTCGGCATTTAAAAGGAGATCTTACTAAAATAGCAGTGCCAGTTTTGCCAAAATCTATGTCTGTCCGGAATAAGGTGTACTTTTCAAAGTAAAGCCGATGCCTCGAAGCTAGTCTAGTTTCGGAGAGCAGAACGGCGTCGGGTTTGTTTTTGTCAAGGAATTTTTCAAGAGAAATCCGTTTAGGATGTGAAATTAGTGAATTAACGTTATACGCAATAACGTTAAAGTTGTTTATTGTTGTATACATACCCGGAAGCAGAAGTCAAGAAACATGTGTTTCTTGCCGGTCTCGTCGGGGCAGGCCTCGTATAGAGGAAGAAAATCGGTTATTTTCGACAACAGTGTGACAAAATCGCAACCGAAGAATTTCTGTGAGTCGTTTAGGAACGAACTCGCTGTGGCTTTAATACCACTAGAAATGGCTGATTTGGCGGGCTTAGAGGGCTCTGTACGAGTAACAGGGGTCTGTTTTGCTGGTTGTTGAATTTTGGGTTGTTGTGGTTTAGGTTGTTGTTGTTGCTTGGGTAGGGGCTTTTGGTAATTAGTTATATTTGTCACGCTTTTGTTAATTGCGTGAAAGCAATCAGAAAATGACTTACCAGGGAAAATTCGGGATGTGGTTGGCAATTGTTTGGTAGCGGCTCTTGCCATTTCCTTTTCTTTCTTGGCTGCTACTAGCTTTTTACGATAGGGACATCCTTCGTAGTTGGCTGGGTGCCCTTCCTGCTTGCATAGAACGCAGTAAGGCTTTCCAACGGTGGGATCGGTTCTTAAGCATTTACCTGCTTCGTGGTTTTCGCTGCACTTCACACAGCGATGCGTCATATGGCAGTTCATGCTTACGTGGCCAAACGCCTGGCAGCTTCGGCACTGTGTTATAATGTTGGGTTGCAGTTTTTCCGATTTCACTGCTTCCCCGAGCAGGTTCTTTATTCTGCTGACTGCCACCAAATCGGTGCCTTTCTCGAATTCGACGACAAAGGCGTTGAAATTCGATGACTTGTCCCTCCGTGATTTAAAGGGTGAAGCTTTGATGGCTTTGAATTCCATAGCACCCAAGTTGCTTACTATGTCCTCCGGTTGGTGGCTATGGTGAATTTTTTTTAACAGGATGATGCATTTCCTGTCCTCTTTGGAGGTGAATGTATGGTGTTGGATTTTAGTATCCACCAGGTAGGACTTGACCATATTGAAGTCCTCTTTCGTGGCCGCTTTTAAGATTGTTTTCGTCTTGTTGACGTTCACTACAGCATAGTTCGGTTTTTTGGTTGACATTTGGAAATGCCTATACATAACCGCCGTTGCTAAATTGTAGCAAACTATGGGCGGTTGCATTTTTCCGGGGCTTTTTTGAGTTGTTGGTGCTGTTGCTGGTACTGTTGTTGGTGCCGATGGTTGTGCTGATGTTGATGCTGGTGCCTGCTGCTTGTTGGCGGCTTGCTTTCTTTTTGCTGGGCCCACAGTGGTAAATTCAGCGTCATCATTGGCTTCGATTGCAACAGCAAGTTTTTGCCTCTTGCTGGAATCGGCTTCCTTTTCTGCTTCTTTTGGCCTCTTTTCATATGCAGGCGTTGGGATTTCTGCCTCGCTCTCCATTTGTTCAGCGTCGGCAGTTTCCAGCAATTGTTGTTGTTGTTGCTCTCCTTCAAAATGGTGAAGGATTTGGTCAACGTCATAGTTGAGCCTTGCGGCAAAGTCTACGGACACATCCTCTCCGTAGAGGTTCCGCAGGTGCTGGATTTCCCGCTTGATAGTACTCAGGAGTTGCTCCCTGGCTGCCCTGATTTTTTCGCGTTGTCCCATGCTCCTCTCCTCGCCGAAGTTTTTCGATAGCCAACTTAGCCACAATAGACTCCTTTGCCAGGTCCCCTACTAGCTTATATAGGCCAACATGTGTGTGGCCTACCACAACTTTTAGGCGCCTATGCCACACTGTTTTGTGTCCTCGGGAAGAGGGTTTCGCTTGATGAGGTCCCAGTGGTCCAAAATTCTGGCTTGTACCGCGGTGGTGGGTACCAACATAGTTTTTCTTGAACCATTTCGCCAGCTGTTTAGTCTCAGCGTGTTGAAGCGAAGAATAGAGTGCCTCAAAATAGCTGCCCACTTCTTGCGCTGGCACAAAAGCCAGTGCTTACAGCATGCGCACTTCCATTCCGAAGCCTTCCTCCTGCCCATATTTGGTAGCCAGTCCAAGGCTTTGAACTTTTCGCCAAATTATTTGGCCAAAATGGAAAAGGCACCCATGTAGGTTCGCTTGTCGGAAGAAATCTGCCGCTGTTTTCCTGATTGCCTGCTCAAAGTCGCATACTATGGCATCTGGCCTCAAATGAATGTTATTCTCGCATGCAAATTTGAGAAGTTGCAACCAGAATTCATTATATGCCTCTGTCGACTTGCGGCTCATCAAGCAATAAACAAGAGGGACAACTGTACCTTCTAGGTATCCATGGACAGAAAACAGCTGTCCCATGATTACAGGTACCACCGCGAAAGTGCCATCAACCAGCCAGCACTTGGCTTCCGAAAGCATTTGAACAGTGCTTCGAGTGGCCAACAAAATGTTTTTCCCGCCCGAATATACGTCTTCGGATAACACGAACAACTCTCCGTCGATGAACTGGAGGTGTTGGGGAATACATATTACCTCCAAGCTTTCGGGCTCCTTCATGAAGCTGGCTCGCACCCGATGTATCATCATCTTATGGGCAGCTTTAGATGGCAGTCTCGCACGGCACACCGGTTCCACTCTCACAATGCAATCTCTTATGATTGTGCTGGGGGGAAGGGCATCTTTGGCTTTGCATTTCACATTGAAATTTGCCTTTGCAATTTCTTTTTGGAATGCCAGAGGAGGGTGGCTTGCTCGTTGACGTATTTTTGCACTACCACCCTATTTTCCAGCTCCAGGGTGTGGCACCGTGCAATGCACCTCAACTTCTTCCTATCCGCGCAGCAACAGATAGTTTTTTCTTCAATAATTCTTTCCAATAATAAAATAAATAAATAATAAATCTTTTTTTCCAATTTTCGGCCACCTTTGTTGGAAGTTAGAATCTTAAAAAAGAAAGAAAAAAAGGTATTTAGAGAAAAGACTATAACAATTGAAGCAACTATTGCGGTGAATAATTTCGTTTTGTTTTGTAAAATTAACATTCAACACACTTTTAATAATATCATTTTAAGCTAAAACACATACAACATAAGGAATTTATTTGGAAACTGGCGATCAGAACCCGGAAACTTGACTGGCATTCAAGTCGACTATGTCTTCTGAACGTGGACACTTTATTTCACCGGAAGGGCACACTTCACACGCAAAACAAAAATGTTTTTTTTTTTATAAAATGCTTACCTGTACAATATCCATTGTGTATTTATTTATGAATCACTTTTTAACCACTTTGAAAACACTTTTATAACAATTTTTGCAAGACAATGATTTTAAAAACAATTTTTCACTTTTTTGAAATTGGATTTAATAATTATATTGCTTAAGTCAACAAGCTGAGAATTAACAACAACGAACTATAAAAAAAAGCAGATATTGAGTCATATATCTGTCTTCAAAAAAATCGTGTAAATAATTAATTTAATTACTACAATAACGCTAAATTGATATATATTTGTTTATTTAGTATGGTCTTAATATTCTTTTGAGCCACAAAATTCAGAAATTATCAAAACTACTACATAATTTTGCTATCACCTATTATCTTAAGAAATGTAAGAAAAAAAATTTTTAATTCATAAAAAAACGTTCAAAGTAATATGCGCCAATTATCCAGAAGCTTTTGCTGTTTTGTAAGCCACGAAAACAGCCTTAAAACTCCGAGGAAAATATATAATTTGCTCTGACAGTATATCTGTGCTTGAAGCTATCAAAAACCAAAACAACAACACTGACCTGATAACCGAAATCAGATACCAACTCATCAAATCCTCGAAAAAAAATCAAATTGATGTGGATTCCAGGGCATGTAGGGATCCAGGGAAACGAATATGCAGACATTGCACCTAACTCAGCGAAAAATTCCCCCGTTTACATGTTCAACGTCTTCTCCAAACTCGTCTTGATCAGAGTTACACAAAATGCCATAGTAACCAACACCAAAAACGACTGGATGCAATATCACCACCACTACAAAAAATGCAATCCTGAAAAACTCCACCCCGTTTATCCTACAGGCATTTCCAAACAAAAAATCCGCAATTTCGTTAGGCTACGACTTGGACACACCTCTACCACGCACCAACACCTCCTCGCTAAAACCAATCCACCAGTTTGTTCCTCCTGCAATACAAATTTAACTTTAAGCCATATTTTTGAGAATTGTCCAATACTAACACCCCTTTTCAAAACATATTTCAAAACGATTCAGTTTATGATATCCCTAAAACCCTAACACTAAAAATATCGAAAAAATATCAAACTTTATTATAAAAGCAAACATTGTCATCTAAACTTATGATTATAGAGCTAATAGTCTCGGCAGCTAGGCTCGTTAAACTTAATATTATCATGTAATTTAAATTGCTTGGTAATAAATTATAATAATAATAATAATATCCGGAAATGTTCTGTGAACGCTTTTGGCTACATGAAAAAAATATTTAAACAAAAAAATCAAAAAAAAATTAAAATTTTCAAAAAAATACATTTTAATTTCATACAAATAATCAGTTGATTCCATGGCAACTTTTTTTAAAAAGTTCTTTTCATTCGCAAACAAAAACACGGCACAATTACTTTTGCTTAAATACTTCTGTATTCGACGAGGAATTTTATTTGCTCTGTAAACAAATTCGTCGTCTATTAAAAGTACTTAAACAGGCCAATTGGCAGATTTTTTGCCCTAGATGGAGGTCTAGGGCACCTTTTCATAAAAAAGTTCTTTTCAGAACTTAAAATTTTCTTCAAAGAGATATAATTATTTAAAAGAATGTTGTGGACACCCCTGAGATGTAAATACCTGTATATAAAATATTCTTTATTTCGTTCCAATAATCAGGAATCGCGGCTGAAACCAATACCTTTTGCTTTGAAATCTTAAGACTATTGTAAAATTCAAAACAAAAAAAAAGAAAAAAAAATGAAATAAGGATAAAAAAAATCTTATAAAAAAATTACATAAAATATAAGGGGAATCTAAGATTCGCAGTATCACAACGTCGAGACAAATATAGTAGAGGGTGTAAGAATCCGCGCACAATTTCGTTGGAATTCGTCTCCAAAAAGAGATTCAATACGGATCTGTTTTTCCCGAAGAATATAGGTTTTAATTTGGAACGAATCTGATTTTCAGAAAAAAAATTGACAGCGGCTCGACGGCAAGTTGATGTTTTTGTTGAAACAAAATCGACATAACCCGGAGCCAAACACTACCACGATGCGCGAATGACTTATTTTTTTTTTGTATTGACAGCCGACGGGCTGATAGTGTGCCAGAGCGAAGCAGGTATACTAGTAGGGGATAAAGCTCTGGAAAGATGTAATGGGATGATGTGAGGAAGGAGCAGGGATAGTGAACGGTGAATGACTGCTGGTTCGCTTCAATCGTAGGGATAGATTGGAAAGGGAAGTAGGTTTTTAAATAAGAAACAAGACAACATGACTCAGGGGAAGGTGGCGGACAGATTGTGTGCGATTCACAATAGGAGTTGAAATTAAGGGTTGAGTACAGAATAGGTTTGTTTCTGAGATGCTAATAGGAATGTAGTAAATGGTAGTGTTTCGGATAGGCTACGGATTTTCATTTTCCGGTATTTGTGCGAGCCGTTGAGCTATCGGTGGCAAACCGCCAATTAGACTAACTTGTCGTAAGAACAAAGGAAATTTGCCACGGTTAGGCTAGTGGTTACCGTAGGACAGATTCTCTTTGTCATTACGATTTAAAATCAGGCGGAGTTAAGTCGTTAAAAACTTTAAAGGTGATACTTGAACAGCATAATTTTCCATATAATAGATTGCGCGGGTAAAATTTGAATTCGAATGTAATAAATTTTTCCGATATCATAAGGATATTTATTTTAGAGTTTCTCTTCGGATTTGTTGGGATTAATAGTGTTTATTTCAAGAAATAAAGTGCTTTAGCGGATAAGAATCTTGTTGTTGCCAACTGAAAAGTGGATTTAACTAGTGACGGGCACCAGGTAATAATATTAACACAATTTCGATTAAAAGTGCTATTCTGAAGGATGTCCTGTTTTTAGTGAGGAAGAATCGGCGGCTAACGACGTAGACAGTGGGTTGTTGCCGCCGCTGGTGTTTTTAACGGTCTAACCGTGGATATCCCCCTAGTGCATTTGCTCTTGGCGTATTGAAAAGTGGGAACGAGCTCGCCTTACGACTCATATTGCCAAGCTAGAACTCCTCTGGGAATAAGAAGGGGTCCGCTACCTCACTGGTGTTAAGTGGCAGCTTGCAGCACTAAAATCCAGGCCCGTGGAAGACCCGGGCGGTCAAGTAAAAACCTCCTAGTGCTCATATGCATCTATAGATATATTTACAAACCTTTTCATACTTATATAACATATAAATATATATATGCCTATACCAAAATTATTTCGGTACGAGAATACCTACAATTCGATTGGTTTTAATCGACTACCTACTAATCGCTATATACTCGTAACGACTGGTGCTTCTGGGCACGCTTATTTAATTATTCCGTACGCCGTTGGTTGGCGATCGACGCTTATAGGCAGAAGCCGTATATATATATAAAAAAAAAATATACAACATTGGCGTGATAGTGAAATTTTGGTGTTATAATTAAGTGTTGATTTTCATTTATTATTATTATAGCTTTTTTTTGGATTTTTTTTATATATACCTACATATTTGAATTGCTGGGTGGTGGGGTAAAAGTGAACGCCGATATAAGATTTTTCTTTGGGGGTTGTCCGTCCCGTGCGGATTAAGTTGTTCGTAATACCCTGGTAGTGATAGCAAGATTTTGCGAACCCTTAGCTACCCACAGAGAGCTCTATGTAGGTAGGATAACGGGGGTTGAAGATACCTTCGCTCAAAAAAGGAGGTCAGTTAGAAAGGCCGGCGGATAACTGGAAACTTAAACCTAGCGGGAGCAGAGCAGACACCGTTTCGACCGCCGCGCCGGTAATCTCGCGTCGTCACTTTTAGCCGAATTACCGGGAATTTAAAGTATATATGGGTTTTTTTTAAAGTTAAGCAATTTAATTGATAGTTTTTTTTTAAGATTAATTCCAAACCCTGTTATCCATGTTAAATTTTAAATTTTTGGTACATTTTATGTAAGTTGCATTGAGTAATAAAATCAAGCTGTAAATCACGTCAAATGCTGATGAAACTTCACGTGTTTTTATGAGCTTCCAAGGGGCTTAATATGGTGCAATAAATTTTCTTTCAGGGGGTGCGGAAGGGCTAGCGATGGACATACAGTAGCCTGAAGATTCTATGGTTCGATCGCGAGTGTAAATCCGATCTGATTTGCGACTAAGGGGAATTCGAGATACGGGCCGAATGAATTCCAGGTGGGGTGGGTATAGGCCAAGCTGCATCATCAGCCGCAGCGTTTCTAAAGCGTGGACTATTTGGTGGTGGCTAAGTTGTAGTTTTTTTGGCATGATTTCTGTTTTTTTTTGAATAGGCGAGGTCTGGCTATGGGGGCAAGATCCCCCCTAATCCGGCGAGCTGAGTCGAGCATAGCGAGCATGCCATCGCCTCCATAGCGGACATTCTACCCCCTCTCAGTCCCATCCTACCCGCTTCCTGTCCTCATATATTTTACTCAATTTTTTTTTGCAGCTTTTACTTCCACCCTACCTACCTCCACCTCCTATCCTTTTGCCATATTTCAAGAAATCGAAAAAAAACAGTTGGTAAGAAAAATTTTTTTTCCAAATTAAAAAAAAATATTTGTCTAATACTTAAAATATATATTTATTTTTCAAAAGTACCAAATAGTATTTTCCAAAAAGTATTGGAAATCCCGTCTAATAGTAGTGAACAATCTCAATATATATCCGTACGTGTGTAATTCCAAAAAATTCAATTTAAATCCGCGTGATTTAATTACGCGGGATTTCATGGCGCGGGATTAAATTACGTACCCATACCCTACATTTTTTTGACAAAACGTGGCCGTCTGGTTAGCCTAGTCCTGAGCCGTATCCTCCCCCTTCTTAGTCGTCTCATAAAAATTCCCTCTTTCAAAATATAAGATTGTTGGAATGCTGAAGTTGTCCTTCAATATCGTGACTAATTCGTCGTATGACTTCTCACTGGGTGTGAGATGCAAGTTTGAAACTTCAATTGCTCTTGTTAGCGTGTGAAAGAGATTATTATTAATATAGTACTAGTATCAATATACTGTGGCTAAACTTTAGGAAAGAAAGAAATTAAAATCGAAAGCACATTACTTTTACCTACCTTTTAATAAAATGTCTAAGATGTCTGAAATATAATCTTTTAAATTGATATATCATAACGCTCTATTGTGAAAATATGTAGCTAAATAATTGTTGATGATGTTTGGAGAAAAAAGCGACCTGCACGATAACACTAGTTTGTTTCTTAAAGTGTGATTAACATTTCAAAATTCAAAGTACTGAAAGACACGAAAATATGTATCATTCATATTTATATTAATATTATATTAATTCAAAAATTTAAATTTATTATTTTTTTTCGACAAGTTTTTGTATAAAATTTCAACAATTCTGAACCTTTTAATAATTCTCCTAACTAGTAATTTTCTGATTTATGAAAAAAACTTTTTAGAGTAGGTCAATTTGTATAGTAGGTACATATATGTAATTTTAAAAATGAAAAAAAGAAAGACTTTCAAATATCATTGTGTTTATTTAATAAAATACATGTTATAAAAAAAAAGTTTTAGAAAGTCGTCCGAAATAAAATGGGCGTCAAAAGTATCTTATAAATTAAATGCAAGTAATAAACAACTTGTTTATAATAATTTTATAGTCAAAGGCGATTCAAATTTAATATTTGAAACAAACAAAGCGTTTTTGTAACACTAAAGAAAAACTCATTTATTTGTTAACAATTTAATAGTACAACATTGTAAAATTATTTTTTCAAAATCATATAGATAATATGTTATAAATTTTATAAAAATAACGGATAATACATTGATTTTGTATCATATACATATATAACGCTATAGATTACCAAAAATTACAGTAACATGTTATTATATTAGATTTCTAGTGAAAATGTTTAATAAAAATTTAAAACAAATTTATACACATTTGATTTGCGTTTATTTTTCTTTGTTTTGTTTAGCGGATTTGTTTAATCATTTCCTCTGCGTTGGAAGTTAAAGTAAGTACACATAATATACACGAGATAATTAAGATGGTAGGAAAAAATTGTATTGGCAGGTACCGTTATTTATATGGCTAAACAAATTTTTTAAAAATCTATTTTAGACAATCACCTACAACGCTTAAGTGCCAAGTTTGAAGAAAATCACTTCAGCCATTTAGGCTGTAGAACGATCTACAGACAGACAGACAGACGGAATTGCGAGTCCCTCTTTTTGAGCGTTCTCAAAATGTAATGTCAAGTTTGATTAAAATCTCGAGTTCGATTTTTTTAAAGTGCAAAACGTGCCCTATCTACAGTGGTGTGCAAAATAATAGGTGCGAAAAAGAATGTTTGAAAGCTTTAATTTTCTTAAGAAAGAGTGAAACAAGTGCTACTAAAATGACTTATAAAATATGTCGCACCATCTTTATCTTTTTATTATATCCTCTTGTTGCTGGTTTACGTGAATCCAGCCGTTGCTTTTGATTTATTGTCCCTTTAATGATTACCTTTGTTAAATTTCGCTGTGCAAAAAAATTAATGTATACTTCTAATACTCTCATTCGTGGTTTTAAATTAAGAGAAGTAAATTATTAGATTTTTATGACTGTAATAATATTTTTATTATTTTATTAATTAATTTAATTTTTTTTAAACTGGTAGAAAGAGTAAAAATAAGTCATAAATCACATTTCTTCTCATCAGTTAAGAGAAATTATCAAAAACCTTCGAAGTGAAGGAAACACCTATAAAACAATCGCGAGACAGGTTGGTTATTTTCAGAACATGGTCACAAATGTTTAAAAATGGACCAGCCATCCAGAATCCCGAGTAATACCAAAGAAAAACAATTAAAACCACTGATCGATAGATTACAAAAGCTATTAAGATCAACCCAACGTTTACAATTTTTTAAGCATTTCTGATGATTTTTTTTAGCACACACCTATTCTTTTGCACACGACTGCATATTGCAAGTAAAAATGAGGTTATTTAACTAATAATGTAATTATAAAGGTAGGAATATGTCTTATTATATTTATATACACACCTATGTAGTTGCCTACCAATATAACGGGTGATTTTTTTGCTACTTGATTTTTGACGTTTATATTTTTGACAGATCACACATGACAAATTCCACGAACATTTGACATTTCGATTCAGTATTGTTTGCCATTTCATCATGAATAGACTTACGCCTAAACAACGTTTGCAAATTATTGAAATTTATTATCAAAATTCGTGCTCTGTGAAAAATGTGTTTCGCACGCAAATTGTCTTCAGCGACGAGGCTCATTTTTGGCTAAATGGATACGTGAATAAGCAGAATTGCCGTATTTGGAGTGAAGAGCAGCCAGAGGCAATTCAGCAGCTACCAATGCATCCCGAAAAATGCACTGTTTGGTGCGGTTTATGGGCAGGCGGCATCATTGGGCCGTACTTCTTCAAGGACGATGAAGGCCGCAGGGTTACGGTCAATGGAGAAAGGTACCGTTCGATGATAACAGATTTTTTTTTTGCCGAAAATGCAAGAATTGAACTCGGTCGACATGTGGTTCCAACAGGACGGTGCCACATGCCACACTGCACGCGAAACCATGCATCAATTGAGAGGCGAATTTGGTGAGCAGTTGATCTCACGTTTTGGCGCAGTCAATTGGCCACCAAGATCATGTGATTTGACCCCGTTAGACTATTTTTTGTGGGGCTATGTTAGGTCTATTGTCTATGGGGACAAGCCAAACCCGATTGCTGCCTTGGAAGCCAACATTGAACGCGTCATTGGTGAGATTCCGGCCGAAATGTGTGAAAAAGTTTGCCAAAATTGGACCTTCAGAATGGACCACCTGAAGCGTAGCCGCGGGCAACATTTAAGTGAAATTATTTTTAAAAAGTAAATGGCAGAAATTGATTTATCGATCCAAATAAAAATTTCATTCCCTTTTTACATGTTTCTGTGTTTTTTTGAATTTTCAAAAACCAAGCTCTTAAAAAATCACCGTTTAGTTATAAAAAAATGTAAAGAAAATTAGTATAGGTACTTATGCTTGCCACTTAATTTTTTTATTTTCTGTCGGCTTGTTAATTCAAAAAAAGGGAACTCAAATATTTCTGAAACTTTGCAAAAAGGAAATAAGTAGTATAGCCATGATTACTGAGCTAATATTTTTCTTAAATAAATGTTGTTGCGTCGATTTATTAATTTAGTGTAGCGAGTTTTGCCTTCCAAAAAAAAAAAATATTTTGTCCCTCTCAACATTTTTAAAAACTCCATCAAATCCTTCCCAAATAAAAACGTTTACCTCTTACCCCTCCAAAACATTTGTAGGTACCTACATCATACATAATCTAAAAAATTAACATTCTTTATTAAAAAAAAAATATTTTTTCTGAGTGGCAATCATTAATAATTCTAAATTAAGCTTTTCATAACTAATTTTTTATTTTTTCATGCCTACATTTATGTATGTGTTGTGTAGGTAACTAGGTATGCTTTTTGTATCCTCATAAATCTTGGCCATAATGAAAAAAAACACCATGTAAAGCTTGACGCCTCAACAATTTTTAATGTCTTCAGAGACCAAGTCGTCTACAAAATATAAACCTTACCCGACTTACTTTACTGTAGCTGGCGCTACAGGCCTGGGCCGCATATAGTAGACTCCGACAGCAGTCTGGATTTCTAGCTTGCTGCCTCCAGTTTCAAGTTTCAAGTTGCCTTAAATCTCCCTTAACTTGATCACGCCACCAGAGATGAGGACTGCCTCTGTTTCTCGTACCCTCTGGCATAGCGTTCAATACCTTACGGGATGGAGCGTCGATGTACATTCCCTCTACATGCCCTAACAATTTTAACCGCTGAATACGTTTTTTCTTGACTAGGGACACGTCGCTGTACATCTCGTACAATTCACGATTGTCCGATGATGTACCCGATTACCACAAACCGCAAGTCAGTGTTTGCCGCACAAGGTCTTGGTTCTTCAGATACATAATAACAAGTTCAAGGCAGCAATGGTTTCTTTAAAGAGTGAAGAGTGATTTTATTATTCAAAAGTCTTACTATTTATACTTTAAAAAATGTTATCGATACCGAACCGTACCCTAAATATTGTACTCACTATTCAATCGATAGATCAGCATAATTTTTACGATGGGTTGAGGGTAAACCACCAGCAATCCCAAGTGGCTATAGTCTGTTTGAATGTAATAATAATTAATTGACATATTTTTTGTCAGTCTCAGCAAATAACCGATCGTATACCATCAACCTATTACTAAACGGTGATTTTTTAAGAGCTTGGTTTTTGAAAATTCAAAAAAACACAGAAACTTGTAAAAAGTGAATGAAATTTTTATTTGGATCGATAAATCAATTTCTGCCATTTACTTTTTAAAAATAATTTCACTTAAATGTTGCCCGCGGCTACGCTTCAGGTGGTCCATTCTGAAGGTCCAATTTTGGCAAACTTTTTCAAACATTTCGGCCGGAATCTCACCAATGACGCGTTCAATGTTGGCTTCCAAGGCAGCAATCGTGTTTGGCTTGTCCCCATAGACAATAGACTTAATATAGCCCCACAAAAAATAGTCTAACGGGGTCAAATCACATGATCTTAGTGGCCAATTGACTGCGCCAAAACGTGAGATCAACTGCTCACCAAATTCGCCTCTCAATTGATGCATGGTTCCGCGTGCAGTGTGGCATGTGGCACCGTCCTGTTGGAACCACATGTCGACCGAGTTCAATTCTTGCATTTTCGGCAAAAAAAAATCTGTTATCATCGAACGGTACCTTTCTCCATTGACCGTAACCCTGCGGCCTTCATCGTCCTTGAAGAAGTACGGCCCAATGATGCCGCCTGCCCATAAACCGCACCAAACAGTGCATTTTTCGGGATGCATTGGTAGCTGCTGAATTGCCTCTGGCTGCTCTTCACTCCAAATACGGCAATTCTGCTTATTCACGTATCCATTTAGCCAAAAATGAGCCTCGTCGCTGAAGACAATTTTGCGATAATTTCATAATTTCGACATTTTTCACAGAGCACGAATTTTGATAATAAATTTCAATAATTTGCAAACGTAATTTGCAGGCGTAAGTCTATTCATGATGAAATGGCAAACAATACTGAATCGAAATGTCAAATGTTTGTGGAATTTGTCATGTGTGATCTGTCAAAAATATAAACGTCAAAAACCAAGTAGCAAAAAAATCACCCGTTATATTGTTATGCACTTGTTATACTTCTTCTGTTAGTACCATCAGGGTAATACGACACTTTTTTGGTTATTCATTGACTGTGGCGAATAATATGCACGTAGAAGGCAAGACAATCCTTTGAAGAAATGCATTGTATTTGTACTTTGATTATTATATATCTAGTGCTAAAGGCAATACATATTATGGGAAGCAAGTGTCAAGTATCGAAGCATGGTTTGTTGTGAAATATAATTAATTAAGTGGTCGCTAATGTGATGCCTTCAAATGTTTCAGTCAGCCGATGTAGCCTCTTTGGGCCTCCATCCTTTGCTGATACCACAACTTCGGTATGAGTAAGCTTCTTCTTCACCTGGCACTTCAAATCAGACCAAACCTAGTTTTGGAGTGTACAACTTAAAAATTATCTAAAACATTTAGGTATTATAAAATATATGTTTACCCTTTGACGTTTAGGCGAGTCTCTTTCTGGTGGTCCCAGGCTGTTAAGTTTCAGAGCAATTTCTGAATTTCTTCCAATTTTATATTTATCGTTGGCTTACTACAAATTTGGCAACACCCCAGTGCTGTCCCATCAGCTGTGCGAGCCTTGGTATCTGTTTTTGTTACTCACAATCTATTCCTTTATACAGAAAAATAATCAGTCATATCATGAATTCTATCGCAATCGGAAACATGTTACGAATACCGAAAAAATCTATCACAGAATCCATCGTAGTGGAACTGTTCATACAAATTACCATTACGAACGGATTCTGTTATAACTTTTTCGGGATTCGTAAAACTACGATTACGATGGAACACCTGATAGGGCTGAAAAAGTAATAATATGAACATTTATTTTATGTAAATACTTACATTTTGAAAAATATTTTAGTGAATTTTTTGTGTAAAACCCAAACTTCAGATCAAATAGGACCAATTCACAATTGTATTTTGTTCAGCATTCTCAATAGCTATCAAATGACAACCATAATACCAAAAGTTCTATCAATTGATACGTTCCTTCGTCTACGAATTGATATTTGACAACCATAATTGGGCCTAAGATTGGTAGAATTGGGAAATAAACATACATCCTATAACTTTTGGAAATGTCCAATACTTTTACACATAAACAATGAACACACAATTTAAAAACTTGTATACAATTTATGTATCGAGAATTTTATTTATTACAAAACCAACATTTAGACATATTTATGGTAAGCGCTTTTTTATCAAACTCTCAAGCTTACGAATCCTTCCCCGTTCGACTGAAGCAATACTGCTGCTACCTGGAGATTGTGCTGTTCCAGGTGTGCCTGGATCTGTGTTTTTTTCATTACTGGAGAATCCACTAAAGAGAAAAGCCCTTTTGTTTGGGGTTCCACTATATACACTCACAGAACTACTTCCTCCTGTTGCCTGCTGTACACCACTATCTTCACCAACACTACCCCCAGGAGATTTATTTCCTTCCTGAGGCGTAGTAGCTTCATCGCCCGTACGAGGACCACCAGACGAGTTAGTAATAGGAGCATTATTACCAGCAGGTGGTAGTGCACGTTTGTACATTTCAATCAATTGCATTTGATCTAATCTCTTCACCGACTTCATATCCAAAATTTTTTGATATTCCCCTATTGTTATATCCGGTAAAAGCTTGAACACCTGAGATGTGAACACAGCAGCTGGTTGAATTTGCGTCATCACAACTTTGATTATCATTTCAGCTCGACTCATGTCTTTGACGACGACTTTTGTGTAACTTGTTGGTGCTTTTCGATTAACACTCGATCCTATCGATGGCAAATCAAGCAAAACCGTCTTCAAACTGTGGGTATCGAGTAGCAGTTGTTCACAGCCCAATATATTATTTGATCCATCTGAATTCGTTGGGCGACACTTATACAATGTATTAACGAATTTCGGAATGAAAGAACTTACAAACTTATGACAAAATTGTGTAAAGTATTTACGCGATGTTGCTAAATTATCACGAATTGTCGGAATGGATTGTTTGAAATGTGCAATTATTGTATTTATGAAAGGGCTCTGATCACCAACATTACTTATATTTTGCCACTGAACCTAAAAATAAAGTTAAAATGAGATGTAAATCTAGAAATTATCACGTTTATAGGGTTCTTCATTGAGGAAACAATTAGCACATTTAATGTTTTATTAGCTCTGTAGGGGAAATTTTTTAACTCTTGCAACAAAGTAAACAAACGCCAATTTACCACATCCCTTCAAGTAAAATCACGGACCCGAATTTCTCGGTTCACTTAGGAATCACTTTGGAATCCAAAAGAATTGAGTGTCTCACACACTTTAACACATTTTATGTGTACGCATGTAAAAAGAAGAACGAGAATCGGTATTTTTTTATGGACAAAGAAATAGAGAGTTGGTAAGGTAATCGATATTAGAGTGGGGACTGGGGAGTTTTTTTTTTGTGGACTAGAAATGAAGACAAATGGAGAGAAACTCTGTTATTTCAATTTTGCAGAGTAAACAAGCAACAAAGATATTTTTTTCTTCAAGGAAAACTAAAATACATAATAATACGTGTAAAGAATTTATAAAATAATACTTTAAAATGGAAAAATGGGATTATTGTAAAATAAATAAAGACGTGTTTAATATTTGTAAAAGACCATATTTCTTAGTAGATTAGTTCATTTTTGTTGGATTCCATTTAGGTTCTGTTTTCGCTGAGTATGGTGAAGTATAAGACTATCTCTCTTTTCTCTCACAATACATTCACATAATGGCTCCGTGGTGATTCTAATTTCCGTACTAATTTGATCCGATTTGGAATCGTTTCGGATCCGTTGTTGGATCCGTTTAGAAGTGGTTTCGGATCCAAAAAGGAGTCGCTTGCTTGAAGGGATATGTGTGTAAAACGTCAATGGTGAGACTCCTCACACAAAGGCAGAACGTAGTGATGGGCATAATTGCATGATCGCTAAGGACGTACCAAAACCTAGCTAACAAAATTATAAGATAAAGAGAAAAAACACCACGCAACACAAAGTGCACAAAACAATAAAAAATAAAATGAGAGAAAACACTCGGGAATAAATTTTAAACTTTTCCACTTCTCGATTATTAATGTTTTCCTAACTGCTTATTCATATTTGTCTGTAGATGTGTAAGGCGGAAAAAAACAAAACAATGGCCTCATTCAATAACCGAACCATAGCTATCAGGATAGGTTGGAGTTATTGTATTTCCATGTAAGAATACAACTGCTGCCGAAAAAAAAATCTTAAGCTATCCGAAAAACTTTGGTATACTTTTGTATCCCATGAGAAATGTCAAAAACATATGCACAAACCCATACAAATTTAACATCTTCGATGTTGGTTGTTCAGGAACTTCAGTGGATACTAACATATCTTAGATAAGCTATCGTACCGCCATCTGAATGTACCCAATGGCATGGATATGTTGGGATGGGCGATTTTCATCGATGATGGCATAATGTCGTTTATAAGAAAAAATATCGATGTGAAACATCGCAGCATCGATGTTAAGATTCAAAACATGGACTTTAAATAAGTTGAAATCTTTTGTCAATGAACTCATGTTTATAAATATTATACCGCACTCGACGGAACTGCGCTTAGTCGGTTAGTGCTCGTGCACGAAAAGGGAAAATAAACTTATAAAAAATATTGTTACAATTTTCAAAACAATGACGGTTTTTTGAATTTAGGTTAGGTTGAAGGGATGTCAGGAAAACGGCTCACACGCTTATAGCGAGTTTCATTTAGGAAAAGATCTGCTCTTTCTGACAAAAGATTTCATCTTTTTAAATTTTAAGAGTTTCATTCCAACAAAAAGAGCAAATCTAGATCAGATCTCAACACGAAAGATCTGATCTTTGGTGGGTAGGCAGATTTGATCTGAATGTACGCATACACGTAAAACGTTTTTTCTGTCAAACATCAAATGAAAACTATTTTGTTATTAATTTATTGTGAAATTGTGCCAGTCCCTGCTTAAAAATTAAACTAAAAAATAACCAAATAATAAACGAAGAAGTTAAAAATTTTAATTTTATAAATTTAGTGAAGTTTTTTATTGCTTTGTCTTCATCTTCCTCATCATCTGATGATGAAAATGTGTTTTTCTTCAGAAAAGTATGTGTCAGTCATTCAGCATTTAACGCGTTCGGTGTAATGCGGATAGGCTAGCCAAGATACCTTAGTAGCGGGTTTGTTTTCGAACGATCCAGATAGCTTTCTCTGTAGGCATACGGATGCCCGGTGTGGTTCAACGTTGCCCCATCTCAAATGGAAAAGATTCGGGTGTTTGGGAGGCAATGTCTTAGACGTTGCCTTGGATTACACAGAACACCAGAGTCGGAGTACACAAGATATTATTCCAACAAGGTTCTATACAACGGAGCCAACATAAACAGAATAGATAAATTTTTGTTCAAGCTGATTTGGGGTCACGTTGCAAGAGCGATGTCCTCAACTAACAGCTTAATTTTTGGGGCTTATTACCCCAATAACGAATATTTTGAGAGTGCGCGGTTAAGTGGTTACATCCCTCCCGAGGCATTCCTCTATTTAGACAGTCGAGGGCTGATACAGGATGGAGGGGCGGTTCCGCTCATCTACCACGTCAGCCGGAAAACTGGATAGGCGACTCCTGTATGGTCGAGACGTCATCGCTCAAGGTGGAGAAGAGCGCCTTCGGTTCAGTAGGACTGTGTCCGATCGGGATCGGAGGGATAGGGCGAAACAGGAGAACCAGTTCTGGTGGCTCTCTCAACAGCAACATAATATTTAAAGTCGATGAAGATGGTATATCTTGGGCAATTAGGTATAGGGAACAGTCGGGGTGGCACCAAAAAAAAAAATTAAAAATATGTATGTATGCGGGGGCATATGTGCATGTATCTGCGTGTCTGTACATGTATGTGAGTACGTATATGTATGTGCGTATGTACATGTATGGGTGAGTTGCATGTTGCTGTGTGTCTGCATGCATATAAAAAATAAACAAAACAAAAAATTAAAAAACGAAAAAAATGCTGCTGTGGCTGTTCTAGTTTTTAAGTAGTTTTAAGTATGATTAGGTATTTTAAATAGTTTAAGTTATTTTTAGTTAGTATAAGTTAGTCTTATTTAGTTTTAATTATTTTTAATCTATATTTAGGTTTAGTTTATAAGTAAAAAAAAAAAAAAAAAATGATAAGATACGAAGTTTTTTTTTTGTAAAAGTTTCCTTGGAAAAATAAAATAAAATAAAATAATTAGATTTAATTAAAATAGTTTTTACGTCGAAAGACATTAGTTCTAAGAGTATAGTTTAATTTAGAGCGCCCGTAAAGGGCCAGTAAATTAGTTGTAAGTTATTGATAATTAGGCTAGTTTTAAACATTTTTGTCTAGTTTTAGATAGTTATAAGTTAATATGAAATAAAAATGAAATTAAAAAAAAAAAAAAAAAAAAAATAGCTTTCTCTGTTAAGTCAGTAGTATTGCATACAAATCTGTTTTGAATCAGCTGTCCCTCAAATTAATAATAATTTTTGGGTAGCTTGAGATTTGTGTTTGACAACATATTTAGTTCATCATTTCCCTAGGCGTTACAACAACACAAAGCAATCCGGATTGCTTAAGGTATGCCACCGATCGCGGCCAATACTACAATTAAATTTGGACACAAAGTTTCATTGGGGACGTCCACTCAATTATTCTCAGCAATCTGGTAACTTTCTGATGTTGTAATGCGTGCAAAACCACATCTGATGAACAAACAGCTGCTCTCATGAAAGCTATCTTCAGTTATCCCAAAAAATTTGGAATAACTAGCTATCCGAGAACAAATGTATAGAACCAGCTGACTGCAAAATTCATTGGTATGTGTTTTGCTTTGATTTTTTGACAGCTTTCAGCTAACCTATCTGATTCGTCCAGAGATATACTCCGATAGCTTGGTATCCGAGAATAAATGAGTGAACACCCGCATTGGCCTCATTCAGATGTCGGTACGAGAGCCTATAGCCTATCTAAGATATGTTAGTATCCACTGAAGTTCCTGAATAACCAACATCGAATAGGTTAAATTTGGATGGGTTTGTGCATATGTTTTAGACATTTTTAATGGGGTAGAAAAGTATCCCAAAGTTTTTCGGATAGCTTAAGATTTTTTTTTTCGGCAGCAGTTGTTTTGTCAGCAGCTGTATTCACATAGGAATACAACAACAGCAACCTATCCGGATCGCTATAGTTCGGTTATTGAATGAGGCCATTGAAAAGATCAAATCTCCATTTTGAGAGGAGATCTTTGAAATTAGAATGAAACTCGCTATTAGACATCAGAAAGATCCATTGTGATACCACGTAAAGAGATATTTAGCAATATTCTGTTAAACGTTCACATGAATGTTTGTATTCTGATATCTATACGACGGAAAAAAGCAATTGGTCCAAAAAGTATATAAATTTCGATCAAAAATAAATGTTAACAATTAGATTCTCTTAAGAATCAATAAAAAAAAATAGTAAAGCTTTGGACTCAAAAGATAGACCATATTTGAAAATAAATAAGGAAAAGTTCAAAGAAATATTTACGTGAATCGAAAGATTAGATCGGATCGGATACCAGATTAGGGCTGATTAACTCTTTAATTGAACAATTTGGAGCATATAATGAAGCGATCTAGCTGGAGAATTTCTGTGTCTAAGATCACTGGGGTCGTAAAAGAAGTATACTCGCAGGGAGAAAGCAGGATACGAGCAAAGAAGATGGGTGATAGTCTCCTCTTCCTCCTCCATACAACTTCTGCTAAATTCATTGGAGAATACGCCAAGTCTTTTGGCGTGTCTGTCAATTAAGCAATGTCCAGTTATGACACCTATTACGGAGCCAAGATGATTCGTGCTCAAAGAGAGCAGACCTTTTGAGCGTCTTGAATGCAATATTGGCTAGATCTGTCTGGTAGCCAGGCAAGAAATGTTGGTTGACCATCTCATGTTTGTTTGTTTTATGGCGTTTTGTTGTAACATTAGTTTACATGTAGCGACAGGCATACCGATTTCAGCTATTTTAAGGAAGAATTGGTATGAGGACTCCATTTCTGGCGAGTTTACCGGCATTGCAGTTTCCCAAAATATACCTATGTCCCGGCACGCAAATGAGGTGATTGTTAAACTGTTCTGTCATCTCCCTGAGAAATGATCGACAGTTGCCGGCAGTTATAGAGTTTTTATAGAAACGCCCAGTGACTTGAGGGCTGCTTGACTGTCTGAGAAGATACGGATATCCGATGTGGATATCACGTATTCCCTTGGTCAGGATAGAACCTCTTTAATGGCTAGAATTTCCGTTTGAAACACGTTACAATGGTCAGGGAGACGGATAGAGAAACAAAGGCCCTCATTCTGAATAGCGAATCGAACTTAAAATCTTGCGATTTCGCTAATTTCGTATTACGAAATTTATCTTATTTTGGCGATTAAAAAGTAAATTTTTGTGTCTAAACAAATTTTATATAAATTATATTTCTATAATTTTGGTTAGAATTTGTGAAGAATTTAGGTTGGTAAACTGTTTTAAATCGAATTTATTCTTTTATTGGTCGCTCTGAAGTGAATAGTCTTTTACAGTATGTGATAGATAGATAGATAGATTCCTTATTCTTCAATTTAAATTGTTTAACAGGTATTATAATTCTTGAATAAATAATAAGGGCATGATATGAAATGTCGTCTGCCTGAGAGTATGTGTGTTGAGCAGTAGAGACAAGATATGATTTTATTATGATGCGAAGATGGATATCGATCAGTCTTTTTAGAGTTTTTAGAAGGAACGAAGATAAACTGATCGGTCTGAGGTGCTTCGGAGTTACATGGGTGCTTTTAGGTCGGGGCACGTTAGGTCAAGGCACACAATTAGAATAGCATGCAGGGGCCCCAGCATGTAACTTGATACAATCGAGTTTTGTCGATACAATCGAGAATTGGAAGCACCTATTTTGGTTAAATCGAGTTTTCTCTAACGATAAAATCGAGGACACTCGATTGAATCCAAACTATTCTCGATTGTATCGACAAAACTCGATTATGTCAAGTTACGTGCTGGGGCCCCAGAATAGGTATAATTATATTTGAAGTTCGGCAGGTATTATTCCGTCTGTGGCCAAATACCGTAAGCGTGAGTTTTCTCTTGTGTACACATACATATTTCCCATTCCGCACGAGTGCGATTCATTTTTGTTTGGCAGATAACTTGTACACAGATAGGAAAATTTATTCACGCATATTTCGAGGGTGAATACATTTGTTGCACGGAAAAGCATTCACGGTTGCGGATACCGCTGATTTATAAGGATCAAAGGTGTGAGGTGTATGTGTGTGTGCCTCTGGTTTTGATTCTGACTTCAAATCCAGATGGAAATTTCTCTTCTAACTAGGAGGACTATCATTTGATACAGTTTTAGAAGCCTTACGGGCAACCAATCGAATAAGAATTCACTTTTCAATGCGGAGAAAGTTTATCTCCTCTATTTTGACAGTCTTTGTAGTAATTTTTTTCGCATTAACAAAAAACATTTTTTTTAAAATTTGTACGAATTGACAAGATAACAAGCAGACCTCTTTCTTTTTGAGAGCTAAAATATGTTGAGCATTTTTTTTCCGATGTCAATGAAAAACAATATTAATCAATTTGGAACTTACTTTGCTCATCACAGTCAATGATGTTTCACATCCATTTTCCAAATCTTGAACCAATAATTGTATACAATTCGATATAGTTCTACAAAAAAAATTATAATAGAGTTCCTACAGTAATTTTTGTTAGCACAAAATTCAAACCGACCGATGGAATATATCCTTCTCTTCAGACATATCAATCTTATTCACATATGCTGGAGTTACTTTGTCTTTTAGTTTATCTTCCAATTGTTGAACTGTTTCGAGACAATATTCGGCAGTCGTTAGAACACAACAAATTCGCACCAAGTCATTTTTAGTAAATCTTTGAGATTCACCCTCTTTTAGGAAATTATAAAACACCTGACCGGCAGCTGTTGATAGATTTTGAAGATCTTTAGTTAACAATGACATGGAATTTCCTGCAAATAAATGTTTTTTTTTTCAAAATCAATTGGAATTATAACAAAGAAATGTATGTATATAAAACTTACCAATGGAATTTTGTGCGTTTTGCATTTTCGGTGTGTTTGCTTCCAATACTTTACACGAATATTCCCGCAGGTATTTTTTAAATATCATTGCCAAGTCATACATAGGTTGGTCGTTGCTCAATTGTGTACATTGAACCATACATTTTTTATAAAACACAAAAAGATCTCCTGAACTAAAACAAAAAAGAAGAGAAATATCAATTCTATTTTTGAAAATACACATTCAGTCCTATTGTGAGTTTCACCCGGAATATCTTTAACCCGAAATATTTTTGTTCGCCCGGAATTTTAAAAGCTATTGCAAGTTTCGCCCGAATAAAATTTCACTTCGAATTACGCATTACGCATTAACATATATGATACTCGTAAGGTCTGTGATCGTATACAAAAAAAGTCCCTAATGTTTCCCTTTAGCAATAGAATCCACATCTCAGGAAATTTGTTTTATTTTATTATACTGGAAATAAACCAGAGACAATTAATTTTAAAGGAAATCATACATCATTAAAATGCTTGCTTTTAATTTTCATTTTCATTCGCCATAACTTATGTCAGCTAATCGCCTTTCCAATAATGAACAATGCATCATTACAGTAAAACGGTTGTGAATTTACTTAAGAGTGTTCTGGAGTTTGCTTACTTTTGTTACAAGAGCTTTTTTTCACTCTCAATAGATAATAGATGCTTTGTTTTATAAAACATTCATTCATTTTTAACTAACTTGGTCACTCGTGGCGTAACATAGTACCAAAAAAATCCGACGGTGTTTGGGAGATGTGATTATTTCCATTATATTTAGTTGTATCGTCAATCCTTCTTAGAGCTCTATGTTGAATTATCTGTAAAAGATTCAAATGAGTTTTGGGAGCTCCTGCCCCAATTCAGTTCATTCGAGTTTTATAGAACAGAAGGGGAGAAGAATTTCTTGCATCTTCGAAGAAAGCACAAACACTTTGCAGCATTTTTGGCGACATCAATTAGTGGTCATTCCACAAGAGGTCGTCTGTGATGCACATTGCAAGGACTGAAAGCTGATCGGTTTGTTCAATGGAAGTGTCGCTTATAGATAGCGGCATGTGGGGTGGGTTTTGCTTTAACGACAGAAGATAGCACTTAGTTTTTGAAGCATTAAATTCCATGCAGTCTTTTGTTCCCCATTCGACAATGCGCTGTCGTTCCAGTTGCACATCCGAAGAACAAGAACGTGAATCTGAAAAGCTGATAGTACTATCGTCAGCGAAACAATTTAGCGGAAAAAGAGTTGCAGACAAAACGGATCCCTGTGGCATACCAGCCTTCATTTTGTGAATATCAGACTTGAAATCGTCCATTATAACTAGTGTTGTGTAGTGTGGGAAGTAATTTCTAATCCAACGAAGAAGTGATTCTTCGATACCAAATGCACACATTTTCGATAAGAGAGATTAATGCCAAACTCTATCAAATACTTTTGGAATATCAATCGAAATAATCTTACTTTTACCAAAGCGATGTAAAAATTCTTGCCACTGTTTGGTGAGATATACCATTAGATCACCAGTGGACCTATTGCTTCGAAAGCCATAATGTCGAGTCATTAAGAGGCTTTCGTTCATCAAGATATTTCTTAAGGTGATAAATAATCAGTGTTTTCATGACTTTGGAAGAAGGGCCGTAAGTGCATAATTGGACGGTAATTAGCGGGTGAAGAAGATTCGCCCTTTTTTAGGGATATGCTGGACAAATGCTGTTTTCCATCCACTTGGAAAGGGACCTTTAGATTAGGACATATGGAACAGCTTACGCAGTGGTTTTGCCAGGGTTGAAGAACACCTCTTCAGAACGAAGGGAGGGATACTATCCGGGCAAGCGGATTTGTGTATATCAAGGTATTTGAGGACTCTAGCAACTGCACGAGTGCGAAAGAAGTTTCGTCCCATAAAATCATTTACGCTCTCAAGTACAGGAGGAGTCATAACACTTTCTGGCAGTGTCGAATTAACAGCGAACTGCGCTGCAAGCAAATTGGCTTTTTCTCGTGAGCTGACAAAAGGGGTGTCATTAAATACGAGCGTTGGCACCGAGGAGGATGTTGAATTTTGAACATTTTTTTACAAATGACCAAAAGTTTTTACTACTTTAAGGGCATTATAGTATTTTGTACGTTAATTTTTGTTCATGTAAAAATTTGATTCTCTGAATATGAACGTTGCAAGTTTTTCTAGCTTATCCGGTTTATCTCAGTGGGATTGGCTTTATAATTCCAGAAAATAACTTCACTAACGCTAATAACCTCTTTACAGTTCAAATCAAACCATGCATTTTCTTTCAGTTTGGTGCATTTCACCCTATTCCAGATAAAATTTCTCATTCCATGAAGAATTAAATTTGTTATCATATCTACGCTGGAATCTATGTCACTACCGAGGAGGCATAGTGACCAGATAAAGTTCCTGAAGTAATTATTGACACATTGGTCTGATGTTCCTAGAGGAGATAATACATTTATGTCCTTTTCGATTGGTAATCCGGAAGAACTCTCCGATCCGGGATTCCAATCAAAGAAGTAAACACTAGATTTTAGATTCTGAAAATTTATTTGAGTGTATGTGTAAGACGGGAAATGTCAAACGCACATTTGTGATTATTTTATTTTGTAAACATGGCTGACACAAATGTAGAAGAATTCGAAGTTATTCCTGATGAAAATGCGAAATTACAGTTATTGAAGGGAAAATTTGTCTTCGGAACAGATATCCATAATTTCAATTCTCTAAAGAAAAGAAATTGAAACTACAAAATTACAGACAAACCAACACAAAACAACGACGTGAATAAATTAATTTGAATTTGAAATTTAGTGGGTGTGAGTTAGTGCGTGCTTCTGGTTTTGATTCTGACTTCAAATCCAGAAGGAAATTTCTCTTCCATCCAGGAGAAGAACTGTCATTTGATACCAATCGAACAGTTTCAGAAGCATTCGACGACCAATCGAAAAGGCCATTGCACTATATTTGTCAAGGTAAGATGTAAGAAACATTTGAATTGCAACTTCCGGGATTCGAATTGGCTCATCAACTAACTGAGTCAGTTGGTTTAACTCATCCAAGACCTCAACACACCTTCCTTCGGGTGTTGTTTGGCTCGAAAAGCGGAGCCAGTTTTAATTGTGTACATTGAAATCGCCCGTAATGACGATTTCACTGCGAGGATAATGGGAAAAATTCTTTGAATAGGGTCGGACAGAGCATCAAATGCGTAAAAGTTGAATTTCACATTTCACAAAAGCCCCGGCTTTGAAAATTCGGAATGTCCATTCGTTCTTATCTACTTAGGTATCTATTCTCAGAAAAAAAATCAGCTATGATAAAATGACGTATATGTATCTGCCGGCCATGCGATCTTGGTCTAAAACCAATTGTGGTTGAAGTTGTTTTTTGTTGGAAACTTGTAGTTTCTAATAACAATTTTTTAGTTAGTGACAAAATTGCTTTGAACTGGCCCTGGCTGGCTAGAAAAAAAAACAGACAGTTATCCATCCGACGTTGGACTAAGTTAGTCTGTGTAATTTCCACACAGTACACACAACTTTTAAGATGGTGCAACTGTAATAAGATAAGGGGAAAGGAAATAAAGGGACTTACTCGTAAGCACTGTGCTGTTGTATTTTCATTTGTTTTATTGCAATGTATTTTGTATGTTTCTTATTAAATATATTCGTGTTGCATATAATTATATTGTTTGAATTATTGTTTTATTATTGTGTTGATTGGTATAAATATATTTTTGAGGGTAGGTGAGAAAAAGCACTACACGCACGGGATATGCATATGTCTTTCGGACAAAATATTGGCATAGAGGACGTGCATTATCGTTTAAGTCCTAAGGTGTTTTAAATGCAACCTGAATTGCACGGCACTAGTTTGGCACAGTGGATTTGAGAACCAGGTATTGACTGTCACATTTTAACCCATGGGCGGCATCCAATTAAAATTGGAGGTATAGAAAAGGATGCGCCTAGCGTGGGGATCGAATTAACACGTCCTAGTTAGCAATCAAGCACTTTATCCACTTCGCCATTGCCACCCCTATTCGGTACTGATTTATTGCAAAAGAAAAATAGAAACAAACATTTTCTATAAGTAAAGGAATTTTCCCTACTTGAGATATAAAGTGCCAGCCAAAGAGTCAAATATAAACATTTCATAAAAGCGCATATTGAACAAGAAAGAAAAAAACTATAACTACTGTGCAAATTGTATAAAAAAAATGATTATTAAATAAAGAAGTGCGTTTCAAATAACATTCCTCAAGATATGTAGGCATAGTTGGAGTTATCAAAAGTGTTGCTTAACATTAACAAAACTCATTTCATACCTTTTTGCCACAAAAATAAAGATATGTCATACTTAATGAAGCTTGCCAACATTTTAACCTATAATAGATTTTAATTCAGACCGGAATTAATGCGCACAATAAGGTCAATTTTTCGAAAATGCTCCATTTTTCGGGTGAAACTCACAATAAGGGAAAAGTAAAATGTCAAATTTTCCGGGTGGAATGTTATTCCGACAAATATCACAATAAGACTGAAACTTATACTAACCTCGGAAAGACAGTTGTTTTTGATTCAACAACCCGTAGAGGTTCTTTAGACATCTCAACAAAGCGCTCCATTAACTCAGCTAAATTTCTATCGATGCTATTTATATAGACATTAAGATGCGGCTTAAAACAAACCCCTATAACGTCATGAAAAATTCCTTGTTGTTGGGCGGTGTTACCACTTGTTGCGCTACGCTCGGAAGTGAAATTTGTCTCTGCACCCCCAGTTAATGTAATACCAGTAAATCTCTTAGATAGCAACTGTTCGAAAGCTTGTGTTTTATTTATGGCAAATAACAAGAGCCTAACATCGATTTCATTTAGACGCTTAGCCATAATCGATGAGAGATCATCACGAGTGAGGACACAAAATTGCACTGCAATTCTTTCGGAAACTTCCCAATCCAGTGGAAATATTGCACCAAATTTCTGTTCAAAATCGAGCAGATGACGTTTTAGCCATGCATAGCGTTTATCGATTTTATCCAGCCATGCTATGTCTTGATTTTCATGAAATAAATGAGTGTACTCTTCTAATTGCTGCTGAATGAACCATTTTAAAAGTCCCTTTTTCACTCGAGAGTCTAATACCGACACAACTTTGCATGCGTCCGCCAATTGTGATAGAGGAAGACGACGTTGGTGTGCTGCGCTTGATGTCGTTGATTTCTTTTGGGTTGTTGGCGAGAATGATTCTTTAAAATCTTCGGTGATTTGTTCAGAAAGACGAACTTGGATTTGGTCGACGCTTCGTGATAAGTTCTGAAATTATAAAAATGTGTATACCCAAACCCGCGTAGGTACATCAAAATTAATAAACGTAGAGTCTAATGTCGTTTTTATTTGGCAATCCGGAAGCCTTCCGCACTCTTCTGAAAGCGTTAACTTGGGAAAAAATGACAGTTCTAATTCTGAAAAGAAGAGAATTTTGCTTCTGGATTTGAAATCAGAATCAGAACCAGAAGCACTCACACATTCATATACTTGAACGTCAAACTCGACTGTTGTCATTTTTTGTATTATAATTGTGGAACAAACATTTTTTTTTTGAATTTGAATATTTGAACGTGCACAATTATTTTCACACATACAATCTCATTAAAATTCAGAATCGCCAGACTTGTGTCGGTGGTATAACCACTTTAATTTATATACAAACAATAGGGGATTGTGGACTGATTAATATTAATCATGCCAATTCAAAAATAAATTAAATCTTATATATACTGAAGAGTATAATTTTATATTCTCATAGGACTATGCAGTTTTCAGTTGAAAAATGAATTTGAAAATACTTAAATGGCGTCTGAGAGGCTTAAGGCTGAAAAAAAACGTCTAAGGCGGACATTTCGATAATCAGGAGAAGTTTTTGGTGTATCACTTATATCAGTGTTTTTCAAACTTTTTGAGTACGCGACCCCTAAGTAAAACATTTTGGAGACCCCCCTTATAAAAAAATGCTTTGTCAGTTATTTAGTGATATACACTGAAACCCTTTCATACCCAGACTAATAATGTATCGAGTTGTGGAATTAATTTCTCGCTGATCTTTTTGGCCAATTAATAATCTTGATTAATATCCTCCAAGAGAAGAAAACAAACAAAAGAACTCAAAGGATTCCTCGCAAGACTTAGTTTGTGGTGAGAGTCTTTGCAAACAAAAATAGCGTTCAGAAGATTCTCGATCTCGAATTTCATCAGATGAGCAGATATCAGTCAGCTCTCACATTCTTCTCAGGATACAGAGTTTTCAAAATTTGCAGGAGAAACTATTAAGTTACTTTCCAGAACTGGATTCTCAAGGTGGAAATGGACAAAAACGGATACTAAATCCTTTTTGAATATGTCAGCCCAGCTCCCCGATCTACCATCGGCGAAGATGAAAGAAAATCTTATAGTTATAGATTTAGCTGCAGATGGTACGATGAGAGTGGAATACAATTTAAAAACCATTGATAATTTTTGGATAAGGAGGTGAATATCCAGATCTGGCAAAAGAAGCCAGATTTACCATTTCTATGGTATAGCATTTATAGTAATGTAATGTGGGCGGTCAGTGCTCGGTGCGTATACAAAATAATAAAATTATTACAGCTAAAATCACTTAGGTCCATAGAAATGCGTTTGTTGAGTGCACCGACCCGAAATATTATTGGCCGTTTGATATTAATTTAATAATAAAAGACGTTTTCGATCGCATCTGGCCACTTCCTGACCTACCCAAAACCTACTTGGCGGGCATAGTTTAAATAGAGGAAGGAACACTAGTTGTACCAAATGCTTTCATTTGCACTGAATACATGGTAGTTAGCCTCCTTATGGTTTCCTAATGAATCATTATGCAATTTGTTGTATCATTTGAGAACTAAGCCAATACCTGATTTCGAAAACAGGCGGAAGAATATTTCGTTGACATTATCAAAATACATGAAGCGTCTCCCAACGTCTTCGAGGCGCTATTTTTCCTAAATACTATTTTAGCTCCAGGAACTACTTCGTCACTGTCGTTTGTATTGACAACTTCGAAGATGTTTGAAGAACTCATGGTAGCAAGTCTTCCATGATGATGACCTGATGATTTTTGTTAGAGTTAACATTTGTCAAAGGTCTATGGACCACTTCAAAAAAAGTGTATTCCTTGGTCGCACTAACGTCTGTATTAGAATCAATTTTTATAATAATTTATTATTATTATTATTTCGGTCTCTTAGATTACTTCTAGGAAACCCGAATTGCCTATTTCAATTTAAAACATTTATCTAATTTTGTTTAGTACTGAAGAAAGTGCCTCCTTTGTGTAGTTATAAAAAAATATTCTTTTGCTCTTCGTAGTTTCCATTTTTAAAGTTCTTTATAACTACATATTAAACAAATTTTCGAAATTTATATAACCTATCCATGACCATTTTTGTAGGCATTGTACATGTACGTTTTATTTATGAATTGCGAAATTTGTTTTATAAGTGTCTTACAAGAGCAATTAGATAAGCTATAAATAAATAAAAAACAATCAGAAAATTTATCTAAAGGGTCCGCCATCTAACGTTTTTTTCCAACTAGTGCTTATTTCGTGAATGGTAATATTTAGCTCATGTCTGATTTGAGAGATAATTAGTTTTATCCTTCCGCTGAACGAATATGGTTGTGTATACGCTTGAACAACGCTGGGAAATATTGCGACATTACTTTGAAAATCATGGTAATGTTGCAGAATATGTGCGAAAATTGCGTACGGATTTTGGGAGAAGAGAAGCACCGTCAGCTCCGTGTGTTCGTTATCTTGTGAAAAAAGTGAAAAAAACTGGCATCCTCATCGATAAACCAAAGCGTGAAAAGCCAAAGGCAGAAAGTGTGTGTGAAGCACCATCAACATCAATTCACCGTCGTTCTCAACAATTGAACATTTCGGAGACATCATTGAGACGAATTTTGCATAAAGACCTTGGTATGATGCCATACAAAGTCCAATTGCTTTTCGCTTCGCTAAGTGGGCCTGCGATCAACTCAGTGAAAATGCCGATTTTTCCAAAAAAATCATCTTTTCAGATGAAGCTCATTTTGATCTTGGCGGGTATGTAAACAACCAAAATTGTCGCACTTGGGGCACAGAAAACCCGCACGCATACATTGAAAAGCCGATACACCCAAAACGAGTCACTGTTTGGTGCGGATTTTGGTCCAGAGGCATAATTGGGCCATTTTTCTTCGAAAATGAGCAAGGAGTGGCCGTTACAGTCAATGGCGATCGTTATCGGGCCATGTTGAACGAATTTTTGTTCACAAAAATTGAAGAGGAGGATATTGACAATATTTGGTTTCAACAGGACGGCGGCGCTACGTGCCACACAACCGGAGCTACACTCGATGTTTTGCGCCCTGCCGCAGATCTGATGTCGTTTGGCCACCTCGGAGCTGCGATTTGACACCGCTGGACTATTATTTGTGGGGTGCCGTAAAAGATAAGTATTACGCCGACAAGCCAGAGACAATTGACGCTTTAAAGGACAATATTCGTGAAGCCATTGGTGAAATACAGCTGCACACAATCGATAATGTGCTTAAAAATTGGACCGATCGTGTAGGCTACTGCATGGTCAGCCAAGGCAGCCATTTGAATGAAATTATTTTCCATTATTAACCGGAAGGATTGTACTTTCAAATAAAAAAAGAAATTTGAGAAAATATTCAGTAGTTTTTTTTATAGCATTTTTAAAAAAAAAATAGTTATTTAGCGACCCTTTACATTCAATAGTTTGGCGATGTTAGCTCTTTTTAAAAATCACCTCCACTATTTTTTTTCTACCGAAAAGGCACATTTCAAACGAAAGCGTAAACTTGAGCCAAACATTTTTTACAAGAAAACCAGTAGCTACAAGGAATGAAATTTTGCACCATGGAAGAAAAATTGTTAGCCTTTTGGAAAATATTTTTTGCCAGGAGGTTAAATGAAAACTTTTGCTATTAACTTGCACTTTACAACGAAGTAGCCGACTACTATAGGTGGCCGACCTCACATGCCATCACCCTATTAGATGATTTTGGTAGATTTTTCTTGAAAAATGGTATGTATTTGCCTAATTCCAATTCTCTTAAAAATTAAATGTCGGTTTAAATTGTATGTGTTATTAAATACTAGAAGCCATACAAGTACTTTAAAAGGAAAAACTTCAAACAAAAATCAATACCAATTTCTTGCAATCTTTTTCTTCAACATTTTAAACAAAGTGGGGATGCTTGGGGAAAAGACACTTTTCCTGTTAGATATTTTTCTTATCTTGAACCGATCTATACGGTCAATTTTTTTTTATTAAATCTTATTTGAAACACTCAATATTATGAAATTGTGTTCTTATTTCTTATTTGAAAGCTAGCTTATTAGAGTGACTTCAAATTAAATACGAGACATTGGAAAGGGGAAATGTGTTTTGTATGTATTTTCGACCAGTGCCTAAATAACGAAACAAAATTTCACCCCACAAATGGAATCCATGAATATTCTGGTTTTCGATGTATCTTGCCCCATTTTGAGACGGTTTGATTTGGTATAGCACTGCTACCTAAACATACCAACATATGAATTTTGGTTAAACCTATACTCCAAAAATTTGCTACCGGCTCTTGGTCTAGTACACAATCGCGCATATCTATTTTACCTTTATCTCTTGTATATTACTGTATTGTTGAAAATGTTGATTAACCTCAGTTATCGCTTGCAATGGATTTAATATTTCACCGTACAACCTTTTTTCAATCAATTTATTCAAACTATCGATTCCGCCAACAAGCATGTGCAAATGATTCAAAGTAGTTATAGCCGAGGTAAGATTTTTTTTCGCACAATCCAGCTGTTTAATATCTCGAGTAATTTCCTTGACCATTTCCTCTGTTTTCTCAGCACGAGTCTTAACGTCTATGATTTGGGTGTATAGACTGTTTATGACTTTTTGTGCTTCATTCAGAGCAATACGGCCATCTTGGCCGGTGTTTGTTTGGCCACGTACTACACTCCGTATATTATCGTCGATGACAGTGCATTCGAATTGCATTTTAGAAATAATATCATCAATGCCTGCTAAAGATTGCTCGTTTGGAAACAATTGATTAATATAATCGACAGTATTGAAACTTGGCGAGTCCATGGGATCGTCTGTTTTAAGGACCTGCAATATGAATTTCGATATATTTTCACCAAGGAAAAGAACTAACTACATATAGCACAGGAAAGACAAAAGTAAATAATAAGAACCTTACTCGATCAATTGCATTTTTAACTTCTTTCGTGATAATAATTTTGTTTAGTGCTGGTGATTCCATGCCGTCGACAGGTGCAGGAGCAGGCACAAATACGTCGCTGGTGCTCATTTAAGAATTACTTTTGTTTTCGGGCTAATTAAACTTATTTCGCAGTTTTTGTATATCTATCTTAATTCATGAATAAATCATTATTCATGATCTTAATTCAATATTAGTTTTCTCGAAATTCAAGAATAAACTAAAATCAACCTTCGGCCACAGACAAGTAAAAATATTCGTACGTTCCACCTTCCAAAAACTATTTGTTTACATTTGTTGGATTTGTGCCATTAACCATAAACTAATAACCACAAATAAGACATAAGATCGGAAACCTTCGTACGTTTCACCCCCCAAAACCCATTTGATTACATTTTTGTATTTGTAGCTCTGAAACTCTATCCATTAATAGATGGGAAATCTAAAAGCAAAACAAAAACAAATTACTAGGGCTGTGTTGTCTATGGGTCTATAGGAAGAGGAACATAAAATATTCTTGGGTGCGTTTCTATCAATCTGTCTATTCGAAGAGGAACAGAAATGTTACTTGGGTGCGTGTTTCAGTTTGTAGGCAAATGTCAAATGAAAGCAGAGGTTTCCGGTCTTTACATTATTAGTGAAGGCTTTACATGCATCTTCATCTTCATCTGCATTGACATCTGCAAAAAAAGAGGAAACAAAATAAAAAAAATCATACTTGTGCGATGGAGAGCGAAGAACAAAATCTTTGTATATATAATCTATAGTAATATCATCTGGTAGCTTTTATTTACGCTGGATAAGGACTCACGATGGCGCTAGTTTCTACATTTTCTACATTAAAATTAGCAACATTACCAGATTTGTCGCAACATTTTGAATATACACACAATTTTAGAAAGAGCAGGGTATATAATGTACATTACCTATTTTAATAAAGGAGTAAGAGAGTTCATTAAAAAATATATTTTTTTTTTGTCATATCAAGGACAAAGAACAGATAAATTGCAAGTAAATAGAAAAATATTCAGTGCGTGTGTGTGAATTTTACATTTAGTTTCGTTTTGTTGTTATGTTTTGTTTTGATTTATTTTTGGCAATTTTTTTTACATTTTTTTAAAGTTTAAGTTCAAGGTGTTTCAAGGTCTTTCGATAAGAATAAGAAAAATAACATCTTAATAATAATGAAATAGTGAAAAATGTCCAGTTGAATATGGGCAGATTACATACCTACATAATTGTTTTGTGAATTTCAGTTTGTGCTGTAGGTAGTATTTTGTGTGAACTTCGCGGATAAAATTTAGATATAATTAAAACACCTACAATGCAATTCTATTTGCAAATGGAATTTTATTAATTTTAAGTGTTGTGAACATATTATAAAATCTGTGAAGTGTCAATAATTATATATGTACATAAGGCGTGTTTTTTTCTAAACCCCGGGGAAATTGGACGAAAAAAACGATGAGTAGGATTAACAATTTGCATGTTAAATCCAACAACAACTAATCCCCGGGGGTGCTTAGATTAAGCCCACAGAATTCTCGGGGCTTAGCTTTTGGAGAGGATAAAAACTGTGCTACCAAAAAATTTTTCATTAAGTTATCGATAAAAAGTATAGAAACTTCAAACTGTATTTTGACATGTCAGTTAATTATCAATTTTGTGAATTGCAAAATTCAAAGGTAATTTTAAAGTGGCTTGTAAATATTCTTTTGATTATGGCAACTTATTTTAATTTTTTTAGCATATTGAAAGGGTATTCGATCGATTCTGCCATATGAAGCTCTTGTGGAGTTCGCACTTGTCAGGAAATAAGCCGTAGGTACTGGTAAATTGGAAAAAGTTCTGCGTGGTTCATGAGGATGTTATTCCGTCGCTTGTTCAGATTGCATGTTTCCAACTCGACGATGGCGGACAATCCAAGACCCTTTAAGATCGTGATAAATCCGAGTAGAATGAAATTACTTCTTACTATAATTCGTGGCTAACACATTCATGTTTATGCTATCTATGACACAAGTATCTAATGATCGTCAAAAGGAAAATCTTATAAGCTTTTTGCGGAATATGTGGCAGTTTCTACCAGCTATGGGCGTAGATCAGCTCAGTTTGTAAATATCCTTGCATATCTGACACTTAGCACAAGGTAAATATCGGATAAGCTTCCTAAATACATGGAAAAGGTGGTAGAAGAGATACAATAATAAAATGAGCTTATATCTAAACATTCAAATGCACCTATTTAAACAACACTAAAACAGGTGCTTCAAGTTAATGAAAACAGAACCATGTTTGGTGTGCACCAATCCAGAGGTACCAATGGCTAACGTGAAAGTACACTACAACGATGATTGTTAAACTTGTACAAAGTCATACAATCTCCAAAATGGTTCTTCGTATTGCTAACTTAAAACGAACCAAGATGGTACGCAAAATAAACATCTACTACAATAACCGAACGGTTCAAGCAGTATTCGAATTAAAGAATCTTCCAGCTTTATGGCATAATGAGCGTTCAGTTAATTTACAATCTGGCCAAACTGAAGTAAAAATCGATTTCCCCCTGCCGAACACTGCTTGCAATCTAATGGTTGAATATGGCGATGTCTATGAAACGGTAACTGGATCCAGTGACAATTTACAGTGTCCGCGGTGCAGTCCAGCTGTTCCATCATATTTACTCTTCATTGGAGCGTGCAGATCAGATTTACCGTCAATTACAGACAAATAAGCTAATTCTTGAACTATTGATTAAGAAAGTTGCCGAGCATCTGTTGGATCGTCAGATCGATGATACACTCGTAACGGTTCACAGTACCTCGCAGATACTAAAATAATTGAACTGTTGGCTCAAAAGTATTGTGTGTAGTCAAGGATATCGTTTGAGGAACTCAATAAAGTTATTCAAAAAGTTAAAGCATGTCGCAGGTAAGTTAAAGATTTTTTTATTTTTGTAATTCAATTGAATGTTATTTATTTATTTTAGAGAGCTTGTTGCTTATGATCGTAGAAAAATGGATCAACCAAATAAATCTTTAAGTTCCGGACCAGAAGAGTCGGTTGTTAATCGTTGATATGGGTGTGCTTTAGCCTCAACTGAGCAATGTCTTACACTTTTGCGTGCAATGGTATCCGATCCCGAATGTCGATTAGGCCTCTACAAACATGGATTGGTAAAAGAACTGGCTCAAAACAATCTTCGACCTGGAACCCCACAAATACAGTGCGCAATCTACTTTGCTTATTGACAAAAGACAACACTGATGTGCGTCTCAATCTTCTTGATTTGATCCATGAACGTGTTAAAATGGCTTTAATTGGAGCCACTCCTTCGCCAAAATCTTGAAACCGCAATACGTCACGAAATGATTCTATTAGAGGTCCTAATTGCCCAAGTTGACTTTTATTGGGAGCAAAAACTAAGAGTAATTGAATAATTTTTTAATGGCTTGTCGGTGGGTAGAATAATCTTAAAAAAAAAAAAACTTATTTAAAAAAAATTATATATCAGCAATCGTCGTGGACCAGCTGTTGCTGTTATACAACTCTGCTTGCGTATTTTATAGGCTCTAATTTGTCCACCAATACCTACAAGTAAAACAAACAAAGATAAGTTGCCTCAGGATTTTTCAACCATCACCAGCGGCTGTGGGCTTACCGTCCATTTTAGAAGACGACAAAGAGCAATCTTTCGAAGCCTGGAAGCTAGAATGCTAGAATCTGTCGGAGAAAACATAAAAGAAAACTGAAGATAAGCCTGCCGTAGCACAAACAGCACCTGGCCAAAAGGGTCAGCGAATGTTTAGAGCAACGCTTGACAATAAGCGAATGTAGATCCGAAATGGGTATTTATGGGAAACGTATGGAAAAAAATGGAGAACACGATTTTACAAAAGAAAATACCAAGTGATCCACTAGAGTTGAACGCATCTTGACTGCAGCCGATTCTTTCCAATGCGAATTCTCGATTTGGGAGACAACTTGCTTGTTCAGTGGTCACATCTCTCAGCAGAACACATGAACGCAAAAGAGAATTAATCAATTTAATAACGTGATTCCTGACGTTCGTTGGTGATTCAGGTGAAACCAGTGCAGAATTTTTAACTCTGTATAGAGCCCTCGGTACTGATTCTAAACGGAGACATTATTTGCACTTCGTGTAGTCCTCACTGAAATATCGCAAATCCTTTTAGCTGAAATAGTAAAATACATCTTTAAGAAGAGATCACTGTTTTTTCACACCTTGCACGAGGATCAATTGATCAATTTGATAACGTGATTCCTGACGTTCGTTGGTGATTCAGGTGAAACCAGTGCAGAATTTTTAACTCTGTATAGAGCCCTCTGTACTGATTCTAAACGGAGACATTATTTGCACTTCGTGTAGTCCTCACTGAAATATCGCAAATCCTTTTAGCTGAAATAGTAAAATACATCTTTAAGAAGAGATCACTGTTTTTTCACACCTTGCACGAGGATAAGTACTAAGGCAATTTGTTGAATTTCTTTAGATATTCTAAAAATGTCGGTTTAGAACATAAGATTTAAATGACGATAATTTGGATTGTGAAATGGAGCTAGAAAACAAGGGAACCTTTCAACTAGCACCAGAAGACAAACTCAAAAATCTTGTCATACATATGTACGTGCACATAAGAAATTAACGGGCACAATTGTTTCAAATAATAAGCTAGAAGCTACCACCGATGAAAGAAATAGAAAGCGTCTTAAGTGGCTTCTCTGGTGAGTTATGGTTTCTTATTAAATAAATTAGTGTTAAGAAATGCTTAAATTTATACAATAAACTTCAATTTTGAAACAATAACATCGATTTATTTATTAGTTTAGAAAAAAATGAATTTAAAATAGTGTTTGTTCTTGTTTCGCTTCTTGGCGGAATTGTTGCTTGAGCTGGCATTACATCTAAGAAAAGAAAAGGGAATTCACATAATATCATTTTAGAGTAAGTTGCGGAGAATTAAATCAAAACCATTGCAACCATTGATAGGGTGATGGCATGTGAGGTCGACCACCTCCAGTAGTCGGCCACTTCGTTGTAAAGTACAATTTAATAGAAAAACCTTTCGTTTAACCTCCAGGCAAAAAATATATTCCAAAAGGCTAACAATTTTTCTTCCAAGGTCAATATTCCATGGTTTCAATAGTCCGTCGCCTGTTAACGTTAAGAGATATTGGGTGGCCGACTATAAGACGCGTGTTTTTATGTCATTATATAAGTTTTACATAGTAAGATATTACTATAATTAACTTTTGAAAAAATATTACTGTAAATATTCAGTGTGTGACCGCCGTGGTGAACAGACGTCTTGGTAAGTCCTCTTAGTTTACTTAGCTAGTTATTAGTTTGTGCTCGCAGTGTAGTAGTCGGGAGTGTTCGGTAGAGTAGGGCAATAGGAAGTGCTTCTCTCAGAGAGAAATTAGTGCAGTGTAGTGTGTGTACTTTATAAGACACAAGTGTAGTGAGTTAGGAGAGCGAGAGAGCTCAGTGTATAGGAGAGCGAGAGAGCTCTGTGTGTACTTTAGAAGACACAGTATAGTGTATAGTGTAATTGGGAGAGGTACAGAGTAAGTACACTCTGTCCAGGTGAGTTGCCATACTTTTAGGTATATTATTATTATAATAAGTATATTATTGGTATAGTAGCTATAGTATAGTATAGTATAGTATAGTATAACAGATAGGAAGTAGGAATAGTATAGTATAACAGATAGGAAGTAGGAATATATAGGAGTATAGCATTAAACATATAGGGCATTAGGGACTATCATTATCATAAGTAGTGTAGTTAGTATAGTAGTTTAAAATGGAAGGGGATAGCACCCCTCGCAGTGTGTTAGGTGAGAGAGCCCCTGTGTTGCGACTGACTAATATCAGTAGAGGCAATATAGGGAGCTCGATTGTAGAAGCAGGTTCAGCTGGAACTGATGTAGTGGCAGTATCAGGGACCGTAGGGGAGACAGCTCCCACAGAAGCTTACGGAGGCAGCATCACTTCTGACTTCGATTCTGAAGTGGAAGCTGTAGATAAAGGGTTGCCAAAGGCGAGGACTAGCTATCTCAAAAGGGATAGCCCTAAAAAGACCATGCAGCCGCCTAACCCGAAGAAGAAGCCAGGCAGGAAGAGCAAGAGGAAATCTCTACGCTCTTCTGGTTCGTCCGCCGTTGAGACGGAGGATGTAGTAGAGGCAGTGAAGGCCAGGAAGAGGGGCATAGAGAGTGAGGGTCTCTCTAGCCCTGAAGCCGTGTGCCGCAAAGTGATCATCGGGGAAGTGATGAATCAGACTGCCCAGATAGAAGATGAGGTATCAGCGGACGGTCGTGTCGGACAGGCTAATCAGGAGATGTTTGTCCCCATAGAGGTCGTAGAAGATAGGGAAGTTGTGCCAATGTCCGACGAGGTAGGTAGTTCAGTTGTCTCAGGTGTTAGGGTAGTTGTGGATGAGATGATGGAGGTGGTTCCTTCCGAAGCTGTGTCTGTTGCGGCGGCAGTGGGTGGTGATGAGACGTCGCAGATGGGTCCTCCCAAGGCGTTGCCCCCCCCTCCTTCCAATGTCCCTAAAAAGACTGCGGTGGAGGTGTTGTCAACGCTTACGAAGAGGCTCGCTGAGGCGCCTGTTTCTGCTGCTGCTGCCGTAGAGGTTCAGAAGAAGAAGGACCCGTCCAAGTCAGCTCCCACAAAAGGAGGACACAGGCAGGTTTCCGTCTTGCCGTCTGCCGCTGGAGACAGCTGGGATTCCAATCTCAGCTTAGCCAGCGTCATGGCAAAGATGACGGACATAAAGAAGGAACTGGTCGGACTCATAGCTGACTGCCCACAATTTGGTGGACGCATAGCTGGAGTCGCGGCCAGGTACGAGGATTTGGTGCTGGGTCTTTCTGGTGCTAATGAAAGGCTCAGGGGTAGAATAGATGGGGGAGGAAACTCTGTCAAGGTTTCGCAGTCTGCGACAGCGGTGGCGCCTGAGGCTATGAAGCTGAAAGGCGTCCCAGTAGGGGTTAATGTAAATGAGCGACCTTCGCTTGCGCAAATAGCGAGCGCAGCCTCGGTCCCCGCTGGTCTGATGGGTAGGACTCTGGTGCGTGCACCAGTAGTTGAGCCTGCCAAACCGACGGAGACTTGGTCTGTTGTGGTGAGGGGGAAGGCTAATGAGCCCGCTGGGGTCATTAAGAAGAGAGTGGTAGAGGAACTGGTGCCTGCGGTGGGTGTCAGGGTGCACAACGTGCTCCCTGGCAAACAAGGTAGTGTTCTGGTTCGGACACCCTCCATTGCAGAAAGAGATGCGTTCCTCGGGCATAAGAAGCTCGAGGAGGTTGGTTTATCGGCAGATACCACGATGGGCAGGCCAGTGATCGTTTCAAGGGTGGAGAAGAGGATCTCCCCGGAAGCCTTCCTTGAAGATCTCTTCAAGCTAAACTTGAGTGATATTCCAAGGGAGGAAGTCCAGAAGGAGGTCTTTCTACGAAGCAATTGGACGGTCGGAGATGGGTTGACGCAAGTCGTTCTCGACTGCAGCCAGAGGGTAGCCGGTATTCTCCTGAAAGGGGGATGGTGCTATATCAAGCACTTCGCTTTCCCTGTGAAGGAGAAACCGATGGTGTCATGGTGTTACCGGTGTCTTAGCCTGGACCATCATAGTTTTAGGTGTAGGCTAAAGGAGCAGGTGTGCCTTCGATGTGGACAGTCGGGTCACTCGCAGCGTGACTGCAATAATGCAATCCACTGCCGCGACTGCGACTTCAGAGGGAACCCGGCTGGACATTTCATGCTAAGCGCAGACTGTCCAGTCTACAATGCTGCGGTGGCCAGGGCGTGCGCTCGGCACTAAAATGGTTAAGTTGATCCAATTCAACTGCCAGGGTGCCAGAGCGGCCATGTATGAGTTAGGGCAGATATTATGCAGCACACAGTGTAGCTTTGCGCTACTGCAGGACCCTTACACTGTCGAAGGACATGTGAGGGGGCTGCCAGCGTATATGCGATCGTTTGCTGACAGAGGGGGTAACTCCGCTGTCGTAGTAAACGATTTAAACACTGTGTGTTCGCTGATAGATTCAAGTGAATGGGGTGTGTGTGTGAATGTCGAGGGAGGCTTTGGTAGACTGATTTTGTGCAGTCTTTACTTTAAGCCTTCTCGAGACATAAATCCATACCTTGCATACCTGGATGTGTTGCTGGGTTTGATTGGGAACCAGCCTGCGATTTTTGGCCTGGACGCTAATGCAGTTTCCCCTGTTTGGTATAGTAAGATGTCTGGACGCACGTCCGAGTCTCACAATGCCGACAGGGGTGTACTGCTCAGCGAATGGATGGCTGTAAATCACATGGGTGCTCTCAACCAGCCTAGCGACCTATATACCTTCGATGGACCGAATGGACAGAGTGATATCGATGTTACCCTGGCGAATACGCTAGCGCTTCGAAACTTCAGCTTTGACTGGTCTATCCGTCGTGCCGAAGGAGTGAGTGACCACAGCCTAATGCAGGTTGTGATCGCCCGCTCTGATGGTACATCGGGGGCTGGTGGGGGCTGGGATGAAAAGCGCTGGCGTCTCCATGATGTCGATTGGGTGCATTACCAGAGGGAAATCGCTAGAAAGGTAAGATTGACCTCACTAGGTGCATTTGAAAGATTGGAGGTTGACTCCAAGGTTGCTTGGTTGGAGGAATGTATGTGGGGTGTCAACGACCAACTCTTTCCGAGGAGCCGATTGGTAAATCGGAAAAGGGTGAAGTGGTGGACACCTGAATTGAATGTGATGCGTCGCCAGGTAAGGAGACTGCGAAAGCACTTCCAAGCCTGTCGGCGTCGTGGGTTGGCTGACTTGGATCAGTCAAGACTTGCCTATCGGCATGGCTTGGCTGAATACAAGAGGATGCTTGCCCGCAGTAAGGATGAGGAATGGAGATCCTTCGCCGAGGAACACCGGAATGACCCCTGGGGTCAGTTATACCGGGTTTGTCGGGGGAGGAAGACTCTAGAGTTAGGGGCCATCCATGATGGGGGCGTAGTGCTCACATCATGGAGGGATTGCATGACTGCCTTGATGAATACCTTCTTCCCTAGGGGCGTGCGTTCGGTGGACCCACTTCCGGACTTGCCCAACGCTCCGCCACTGGTGGACGAGGGAGAAGTTGGCTATGCCATTGCTAGACTTAAATCGAGAAAGTCACCGGGTTTCGACGGACTGACCGGCTGCATGGTGAAAGCTATGTGGACGGCTGTCCCCGAATACCTGATGGCTCTTTACTCGTGCTGTTTCAGGGAAAACTATTTTCCCCTGAAATGGAAATGTGCAAAGGTAATTGTACTGCTGAAGTCGAATGATAGGGTCAGGACTAGTCCTAGGGCCTATCGCGGTATAAGCCTCTTGCCAGTACTTGGAAAGGTGCTGGAAAGAGTCTTAGTCGACAGACTGATGGAGTGCTTACCGATGCAATCTCCATTTCAGTTTGGTTTTAAGCAAGGTTGCAGTGTCGAAGATGCATGGCTACACGTGAAAGACTCTGTTGATGCGTCAGTCAGCAAATATGTTCTTGGCATATTTGTTGACTTCAGGGGGGCATTCGACTTCCTGGACTGGGCTAGTGTGGAGCGAAGGTTGATAGAGGTTGGCTGTCGGGAGACTGCTATCTGGAGGAGTTATTTCTCAGGAAGAGTTGCCCGGGTTGTCAGCCAATTTGACTCGGTGGCACTGGATGTTGAGAGAGGGTGTCCTCAGGGGTCCATTGGTGGTCCATATATATGGAACCTCATGATGGATCCCCTGCTGCAGCGCCTCTCATCCTGGCGGCCGTACTGCAGGTGCGCGGCCTACGCTGATGATCTCCTTGTCCTTGTTGAAGGCCAGTCACGTGCTGAGCTGGAAAACCGGGGCACGGAGGCCATGGGCATGGTTAGCGCCTGGGGTGCGGGTGTGGGAGTTGAGGTGTCTGTAGAAAAGACATCGATAATGCTGTTGAAGGGTAAGCTTTCTATAAGTCGCCCTCCGTGTATTAGAGTTAGTGAGGTGGGCATAAGGTATGCGACGCAGGTCAAATACCTTGGTATTACCATTGGGGAGAGAATGAGCTTCCTTCCTCACCTAAAACAGGTGAGATTGAAGCTCACCTCTTTAGTTCCAGCAGTTAGCAGGGTGATGAAGTGTGACTGGGGCCTGTCTAGACGGGCTGTTCGTGTCATATATGGGGGGTTATTTGTTGCCTGTGCAGCATTTGGCTCTACTGTATGGTACGATACGGCCAAAACGGTGACAGGAAGAAGCAAAATTCTCTCTTGTCAGAGGGTTATGCTCCTTGGGACACTTCGTGTATGCAGAACTGTTTCCACAGATGCTCTACAGGTGCTGGCGGGCGTGCCTCCACTTGACCTTGAGGTAATACGACAAGGTATTGCTGGAAAGGTCAAGAGGCAACGGCAACTCTCTGCGTCCGACTGGGCTGAGTGCCTGAATGCTCATTCTTTGAGTATTCAGGAACGTAAAGCTCTAATGAGGGAGTGTGTTTTCTCCAGATGGCAGGCTAGGTGGGAAAGTAGCGAGAAAGGGAGAGCTACTTTTGAGTTCCTCCCCCGTGTTGTTTCTGCGTGTGAACGGGAGTGCCTGGACCTCTCACTCTATGCGGGCTTTTTGGTGACTGGACATGGCTCCTTGAATGCATTCTTGCACAAAAGGACCTTGTCTAGCTCTCCGGAATGCTCGTGTGGAGCTCCGAGTGAGGATTGGAGGCACGTACTGGTTGAGTGTCCGCGATATGCTCACTTCAGGGACCTCTCTGCGGTGGGTGTGGTTCGAGAGGGTAATGCCTGGGATTTCAGCCGAATCCTTCATTCGAGGGTGACGGCTGATAATCTTGCCATCTTTGCTGATCGTGTCTTCCGGACCCGGCGGCAATAATGGCACTCTGTTAGTCCTCGTTGTAGACATCATTGTGTTACCAGGGGTTCACCCATTTAACTGATACATAGCTGGACTTGACTCCTTGTTTACATGGGGTCTTGGTTGATGGTTAGTATTGGTGTGGGTCTAGGGACAGCTGCGGGCTATGTTCTTTCCAGGGCACCAGCTCTCTGCCAGGTTTGGATCTCTATGATCCAACTCCCTGAACATCTGGCTGGTTACTGTTTGGGCGGGAGGGTGACTTAAATGTCACATCCTGACCCACTCACTATCAGCGGGTTGTTCACCCTGCATTTAGTACTCATCAATGGTGAAGGTGCCTCTTGTCCTGGGTTTTAACCCAGTGGCATTTGGACTGAATCCATGCTGAGACTTCTATGTGGGGCGTGGGGTGCCTGAGTATGTTTGCTGGGATTGCTTGATCATGCACCAATAGGTGCATCGATCGGGGGGGGCATAGCGTCTGCAGTGACTCGCGAACTGACCAGTGGCATAGTGATAGTAGATCTGTGTGTCCTTGTTGTAGTGTTTGGCCATTTTTGTTGTTGTTTTTCGGGAGGCGCACGGCAGGGATGAGTGCATGTGTTATGTGCTCGTGCTCTCCTATTGGAGAGTGACTCCTTGTGGTGGGTGTTGAACGGCTTAGGCAGTGTATGCCTGGGTCCGATTTCGTGGGATGTTTCAGGTAGTCTTTCCGTTGAACATACGTGAGTTTTTGGGTGTTAGGTATGCGCGCTTGGCCATTGTCCACTACCTCGGTAGATGGTCCGGGTGTGCATACCTGAGGTTGTCGGGCCTCGAGTTTTAAGGGACTCATCCGAAAGTGACCTTTACGGTTGCGAAGCTCCACCGGAAGCTATATTCTGGTACCACGGGAGACAGGAGCCCCCGGGTCATGTTCGTCTTTCTGGTGCTTGGAGGCACCAGACGTCTTGATGCCGGCCTGTCTGTGAGGTAGGCCCCCTAGTGGGAGTATCGTGGTGGCTGTGGTTGCTCCCAACATGCGGGAACGTTAAAAATTCCAAGGACTCTGTTTAACATCTATGAGCCTTGGATGGTAGAGGTGTTAGATAGGCCTCGCCCTTAGCAAGGGGAGATGGATAGGCCTTAACCTTCCATCGAAGTTGAACTGGGGAACAACATTTTTAGCCCTGGGGCGCTGGTCAACGCTTTTCTTGACCCCGACAGTGTGGGTAGGCCCACCGTGGGATATAAGCATTAACTTGCAGGCGCCCACGTAAAGCCTTTATTCATTCTGTAAATATCTCTATAAGTGGGTTACAGTAAAATTAACTAATTCCCGTACGTTGTTTTTACTCTCAGAGAACTTACAACGTCCTCCCCTAGCACTGATAAGTTTTCTGAATTTGGTAAGAAAAAATCACTGCACTAGCCATTATTATACCTAAATGCTCTTGTAAGAAACTTAGAAAAGAGTTTCGGAATTCATAAATAAAACTTACACGTATGTCTGAAAAAATTATCATGGTCAGGTTATACAAATTTCGAAAATTTGTTTAATATTTAGGTATAAAGAGCTTTAAAAATGGAAGCAAAGTAGAGCAAAAGAAAATTTTATAACTACACGCAACATTCACACTTTCTTCAGTACTGAACGAAATTAGATAAACATTTTAAATACAAATATGTAATTGGGGAGTTGGGGTTTGGCTTCTTAGAAGAATCTACAAGACCAAAAAAATAATAATAAATAATAATCAAAATTGATTCTGATACAGGACTTAGTTGGACCGAGGACCAAAACTTTTTAAAGTGCTTTGGCAAATGCGAATTTTCACAAAAATCATCAAGTTTATTAAGAACGGTCCAAATATTCTAAGATAGCCCTGGAAAACTTGCTACTATGGGTTCTTCAAACATCTTCGAAGTGTTAAATCCGAACAACAGTGACGAAGTAGTTCATGGAGATGAAATAGCATTTAAGAGAAATAGATGCCTGAAAGACGTTTTGGGAGACGCTTCATCTATTTTTAACGACAACGAAACATCCTTCTGCCTGTTTTCGCAATTAGGTATTGGCTTAGTTCCCAAATGGCACAGCAAATTGTATAATGATTCCTTAGGAAATCATAAGGTGGCTAACTACTCTGTATTCAGTGAAAATGAAAGTTTTTGGCACAACTAGTGTTCTTTTCTTCTCTGGACCTCTTCATTATGTTAAAACTATGCCCGGGAAGTGGGTATTAGGTAGGTCAGAATGTGGCTAAATGCGATGGAAAATGGCTTTAATTACTGGGTAGCCGAAAGTAATATCAAACGGCCAATGTGTCGGGTCGGTGTACTCAACAAACGCCTTTTTGATGGACCTAAGTGATTTTAGCCGAAATAATTTCATTATTTTGTATACACATTGTGAAATCACTGCCCTCCCATATTACATAGCTGGCTGATGTCGCATTCAATGGATTGGAAACTGATTATAAAAATACTATACTATATCATACAAATGGCAAAACATTTCAGAAACAAGAAAACATATTTAAAAAAAAACTTGTTCATAAGTATGAGTACAAATTTATTTTTTTTAAATTTATTTAGTTCTTTTTTTTTGTTTTATTAAAAAGCAATGTTTAATAACATTTGTCTTAAAAATGTAATGTTTATTATATGTAAAATATAAAACAAACTTAGTATATTCATAGAGTTTAATTTAAGTTTTTTGAGTTTTCATTTTCATATAAATTAAATGTATTTTTTCCCTATTAACTTTAAAAAAAAGTCCATGGGGCGTATTCATAGTCATTTTTAAGCTGTGTAAGTTAAATCAAGGTTTAGTTGAATTTTCGGACTATTTTTTTAAGTTTATCATTTCAAAATATATGAAGTTATATAATATGTAGTAAGACAAGTTAATAATATTATAAAAATATAAAACCAACAATTTGTTAGTAGAATCAGTCTGTATTCATTGAGCCAAAATTGTCTTAAACTGTATTTTAGTAAAACCTGGATTTATCAGCGACTATGAATATGCCCCTTTATGCTTGTACCTAATATGAAATGCCATTTTAGACCAAATTAAATCTTATAATCAAATTTATTATTTAACTGAACTGATAATAATATTAAATATTAAAACGATTTGTAGATATATACATTCTATAAAATTGGAAATAGACACTTCATTTCTATTATAAAAATATAAGTTTGTATATTGAGGCCGAATACTGGATACTTATGTGGCCGACTTCTTGAGTTTAGAAGACCGAGTTCATAATGATCACACTTTCATTTAATTTTTTTGTTTTAATATTTCGTTTTTAATGGCAAATCGACTGAAAAAATCAAGAATTTCGAAATTTAGACTTTCAAAAATTCAGATAAACTAAATTTTATATCAAAAACTCGAACAACTGTATTTTAAGGGACAATCAAATGTAAACAAAAAGTTGATGGCCGACTACTGGCGGCCATCAACGTATGCTTGTTTCAATAAGTGGTATGCGTCTGAGTTCATTTTAGCTTCTTTTCCATTAAATCCTAACCGCGGACGCGGAGCCATGTCAAACAAGAGCTGGGCAAACTAGATGGCACCTCACTGGCCTTAATGAAATTAAAACCAAGCAATTCGATTATAACATTGAAATGTGTGACTGGACTTGGTGCAACTAATTATATTATTCTGTTTATCAAATACATACATACATATGTAATAAGCTTTCCTAAGCTCACCTTAAATACAGCATCTCTTTTCTATACGTGTCACCATCTTTATCGGTACTGTTTATGAAGAGCAGACTGTAGCCATTCGTCGGTTCATATTGGCTTTACATATACACTTAAATGCTCAGCTACATTCTGTCGGTCCATATTGGCTTTACATATGCACTGCTTAGCTATTACTACCTATTTATTGAGTGCGGTGAAGAGCAGTATAGCTATCATCTGGTTTACGACTGGTTTTAGTGAGAAGAATTAACATGGCACTGGGACTGCCCTTGAGGGCATTAAGTGCATTAAATCTGTTGTTGTTATAGTGTGTTCTCGGTTCCGAAATCCAGCAGCAGCGAGAGTATCTCATCGTGTTCCTTGTAAATTCCATTGTGAAGGGTGTGTTGCCTTTGGAATCTTGCAAACTACAAGGACATCCAAGCGAAAGCAATGGCTTTCTGACGTCTTCTGTTCCTGGCATTCAAATCTGCTCCAGGTTAAGAAAGAATCTATACACCGACAGGCTCATCACCAAAGGCAGCATGATGAACAGCTCGACTCAGCCACCTAAAACAAATTTATATTAAATATCAAAATATGATATGAATAAATAAAAAAAATAACTCACTTCCGATATTTTTATATAGTATAGTATGTCAACGTTTTTACCTCTTAAAGTAAGTGTAGTTTTCGCTGCTCTGTCTTGGACTTTTTAAAATCCGGTTCCTCGGAGAAACTAGTTTCTCTGCTGCATCCTTGGCATACTTCAATATGGCTTCACGAGGATCTTGATCGCCGTCCACTCTTGCTCAGACTTAAATTCTTGATGACATAGGAACTGATCGTTCCGCCTGAAGAGCAGCTCGTCCACTAATATCATTTCACCAGTGACCGTGTAGTGGAGAGCACGAATGGGGTAGTTTTCACAAGGTTGAATAGTGCGAAAAATTCTCATCGAGTCATCCGCTGATTCGGAATTGCATGTATCACTGGATTTGTGAAAATTTAATTAAAATAAAATTAAAAATTAAAATTAGATGCACATTTTCTTGTATTAATAAAAAATAACTTGCCTCTTTTTATGTTATTTTACCCGAAAAGTAGTTTAAATTCAATTAACACATCGAAATTACACAAAACAAATCAACTCGATGACTTTTAGAAGGATGACGTTTTGTTCTTGCACAAGGCAACAGTGCTGCCTAGTTTTTTCACTAAGCCCCTTTGTCGTTTTTTTCAACCAACTCCCCCGGGGATTGCAAAAAAACGCACCTTATGTGTCTATAGGAAGAGGAACAGAAAAGATTCTTGTGCGTTTTTATCATTGCGTCTATTGGAAGAGGAACAGAAAAGTTATTTGTATGCGTGTTTCAGCTTGTAGGTAAATGTCAAATGAAAGCAGATGTTTCGGCATAAACTAATAACTTAAAGACCAGAAACATCTGCTTTCATTTGACATTTCCCTACAAGCTGAAACACGCACACAAGTAACATTTCTGTTCCTCTTCCAATAGACCCATTGTTAAAACGCACACAAGAATCTTTTCTGTTCCTCTTCCTATAGACACATAGACAACACAGCCCTAGTAATTTGTTTTTGTTTTGCTTTTCGATTTCCCATTTATTCATGGATAGAGTTTCAAAGCCAGAAATACAACAATGTAAACAAATGGATTTTGGGGGGGGTGAAACGTTCGACGGTTTCCAATCTTTATTATGGCTTATTTGTGGTTTCGGGTCTTTAAGTTATTAGCTTAAGATTACGATAGCTTGCTTAACGAGAATAAATGAGTGAACGCCCGCATTGACTCATGTAGGTTCTATATAACTTTTGTTACGTTACGTTGCTTCTGTTTCTGTTTACCGTTTGCTGAACTCCCCCTGCTGATTTCTAATCTGTTCGTCTCAATTATTTTACAATTAAAATTGTCAAATTCATTAAATAAACCATAATCTTTACCATCATATCAACTGTTTAAATATCTCAAGTTATTTTAAATAACCACCAACCATAAAAATCCTTGGATGGCCTTATTTTAAGTGGATTTACTCGGATTTATTCATACGTACAACGTGGTCTTGGTATCCATCTCACGTTCGCCAACCATTACAGCCTGGCCTTGCTAATTCCAAGTGTAACATCAAAATATTATGCTAACAATAAAGGATGAGACTTAAAAAAGAGTCGCAAATTGTGGCTAAAAAGCCTCAGCCATCGAAAATTGTGAAACCACTACCTCCAGCAGTCAATCCAAAGAAACTGGCTGCGGCTAAACAGCTACTTCTTCTAAGTCAACAGAATAGCAATAACGACACCGTGATTCGAAGCGCAAATCAAGAAGACATGCAACATCTTTCACCACAGCCATCTTCATCATCCGTACATGTGCCGCTAGAGGCCCAAGTAACTCCACCAGCGACATTTTCATATAAAGACGCTGCCTCCACCAACGAGGCTAATCAATCTCATTCGGACTCCTTTGAAATGTCGCATTCGTCCCAATCTAGCCCGGCCTTAGACGGACATAATCCGAGCAAAAGACATACATCCTTCAACTATGGCCTCAGCCACAATAATCTGGTGCCTTCTCAACATCAAAGCCATCGTGACCAGACTCCAACACCTAGCACGAGACAAGAGGCTTCCTCTCAGTCACTCACAAGTGAAAATGCAACATGGAAACATCCTGATCGAAGGCATACGGCCTTTCCAAAACAACTTCCGCTGAAAATTTGGAAACTAATCAGACAAAGGATGGCAACAGATTCGCCATTCTGCACTCCATCAAAATCCATCCAAGGGTACAGACTCAACATGAAGCGAGCGACTTAAACCTTCGCCACAGCAATAACCCACCCAGTAACCAACATCAATCTATCATGGTAGACGCAGCACAGCCCAGCGTGGGACCCAGCATTGAAAAAGAAGATAACATATGTAACACCAACAAAGAAATTACACATGATAAACTGCTCAGGGGTAAGTTTTGTCCACCCATAATCCTTTTTAATGTTGACACTTATAAATTAGTAAAAGATTTTAGAAGTAAGGGGGTAGATTTTATATATAAAATAGTTAACCGCGGTCAATCTAGTCGACTCTATGTCGATAATCCAGAGGTGCATAGAGAGCTGATGACCATATTGAGGGACTCTCAGGGAATTAGGGCACAATCATACACGCTCTCCGAGGATAAAACAACTAATTTAGTCCTAAGAGGACTAACCTCTGATTTCTCAACGAATGAAATCCTAGATGAGCTGAAGTCGAGAACCGGTAGTGTCGATAGAGTAACTAAATTCGAAACGATTAGATCCAAACAACTCAAACTTGACTACAACCTATTCCTGGTACGCCTTAGTCCAGGCACTAACTCTAACGAGCTAGTGAAAATTAAATTCCTTTTTAACACCAGAGTCTTTTGGGAGAAACCTAAGGGAAACAATGGTGTACTACAATGTCGAAGATGCCAGCAATTTGGGCATTTGGCGAAAAATTGTGCAAACAGATACAACTGTGTAAAGTGTACTTCAAATCATGAACCAGGTTGCTGCCCCACCAATTTGGCGGAAGGCAGTAAAACAGTTTGTATCAACTGCGGTGGAAATCACACTGCGAACTACAGGGGCTGTGAGGCCTATAAGGAGTACTACCTACGTAGGAAAAACATTTTGCGCGGGGCATCTGAAAGAAAAAATAATAATCAATTGCTCTCTAAAATGATTTCGCAAGGGAACCTGCGAACTCAAGGTGTATCGTATGCGGATATTGCCTCCAATAACATACGAACTCCTTTTAATGAGGGGCCCACAGCTCCCCCAGTAAATATCCTGAATTCCAATGCCAATCCAGTAAGCCAATTCATAAATCTCTCTGAAGACCTTTTCGGTCGTAGTATGAACTCCCTCGTGGATAAAATAGAAAAATTCATGAGCAACATGAATAATTACTCGTCCATAACCCAGAAAAGGCTGGCTTATCTAGACCTTCTAAACCAACTCCTAGTCAGCACCAATTAATATGATTCTAAAATTTATCCAATTTAACATTACGTCCCTAATAAACCATGCAAGAAGAATAGAACTCCAGAAGTTACTCCTTGCAAACAATGTTTTGGGTGCATTCATTCAAGAAACACACCTAAACTCCAATCATAAGACTTTTCTGGATTCTTATAACATCATAAGAAACGATCAAGCTCAGGGGGTTGCAATCATCTTAAAGAAATACATCCAATATGAAATTTTAAACTGGGACTCAACGAATATCCCCTGTATCTTCGTAAACATCACCATAAACATTAATAATACCACTAAAAAATTCCTTTTAGGGTCCATATATTTCCCCTCTAATTGCAGCCCTAACATTCTATTCAATGAACTGTCTAAAATCGATAATCTAGCCAGCACCTACGAGGGCGCTATACTAGGAGGTGACTTGAATGCCAGGAGTCCGAACTGGGGTGATATTACTTGGAACCAAAACGGGAAGACCTTGGCGAATTGGCTTACAACTCTTCTTCCTACCCTCTCGAATTTCGCTTCACCGGCACCCTCCTTTCCCAGAAGCAATTCGTTCCTTGACCACTTCATGATTTCTAACCACCTAGTCAATACGATCAATATGAATTTCACTATAGAATGCCTTCCCACCTTTACAGAACATTGCCCCGTCCTGTTAAAACTTCAACTGAACAATTTTCATATCCCCTTTACAAGCCCTACCTATCTCATTTCATACAAGGATACGAACTGGGAAGATTTTTGGGAATATCTTGATATAGCTCTGTCCACACGTCTCCCACCCCATGAAGTTTGCCTTACTAATTCGGAGATTGATACATATATCTCCCAGTTTAATGAAATACTCATTGACTCTCTAGGGAGACACTCCTCAAAACGTCCAACCACCTTTAAAAGATACAACAACCTTCCCATAGAGATTGAGAACCTCTTCAAAACCAAACACATCTGGCAAAGACGTCTGAAACACATCTACCACAACACCTTTAACAGATCCAACCCGCAGTATAAAGAGCTGTCCAACAGAGTTACACTTCTCAACAAAATTATTCAAGACAAAGTGAAAATCTGGATTAACAAACAGCTCCACATTCGCATGTCAAAAATTAAGCCTGGACCGATAGCCTTTAAAGAAGCGTTCAAACTACTGGGGAAAAAGAAGAAATTCTCATGCGAGAAAATCATAGTCAATAATTCCACCATTACTAACGAACAATGTATAGTTTCAGCATTTGAAGATTACTTCAAAGACACCTTACTTGAGAGAGTCCCTTCCTTTGATCCCCAGACTACCACTAGAGCTCTAGTCTCAGTAAACCAAATACAGAGTCTTAAGCCAAACATTATCTTTCGTTTTGACCGGAACAATACAGCTCTTAGACCAGAGGCCTCTCAGATCTTCACCAACCCCGAAGAAGTCACGAATATCATCAAACTATTAAAGCCGAGTAAATCATGCGGACAGGACGGGATCTCGAACTTCGCTCTCAAAAAACTCACCCCCCTAGGTAAGAGCTTTCTGACCATTATTTTTAACAACTGTATCAACAACGGGTACTTCCCGCACCCCTGGAAAATTGCCAAGATTCTACCTATAATCAAAAAAAGGAATTCTTTTGAACTCAGTAACTTTCGTCCTATCTCACTTCTTTCCAATACTGGTAAAATACTGGAACGTATCATCTTAAATAACCTATCCAGTCCATCAAACATTCCTATTGAGCCCATCCCTGACTTCCAGTTTGGATTTAGGAAAGGACATTCAACCGTTCATGCTCTTCTAAAATTCCACAATGACATCTCCATGAATCTAAGGGATATGAAATGTACTGTTGCTTGCTCTTTAGACGTTGAAAAAGCCTTCGACAGCGTTTGGAGAGACGGTCTCCTTTTTAAAATCGCAGCGTTAGATTTTCCCCCACACCTCATCAACCTAATCGATAGCTTCTTGAATAATAGAAAATTTTACATTCAGATTCAAGGAACGAAATCGAATCTCAATCCTTGTGACAGCGGGGTCCCCCAGGTCTCTATCCTGGGTCATCACTTATATAACCTCTTCCTACACGACTTTCCACACGAACGTCTAGAAAATAACGTCAAATCTACTGCTCTTCTATACGCGGACGACACAATAGCTTATGCCAGTCATACCTCACCAACAACGGCCCTTAAGTTCCTAGAAAAACACCTTCAGGTCATATGCAATTATTATAGCTCCTGGGGCATTAACATCAATCCCCTGAAAACGGAATTAATTTGCTTTAGGAACGCCAGCGGCAAAGGTCCCTATGGAGCTGTTAAAGAGAGCAAGCAACTCACGCTGAGACTAAATAGCTCATTAATTAAAGTACGAAAAGATATCAAATACCTTGGGGTCTTATTTACTAACCTATTTAAATTCAACAAACATGCTAAACATTCGCTATTGAAATCTCAGACCACCGCAAACGCTCTTATGCCATTCTTAAAACAACATTCCTTACCCATGAAGACTAAACTCCTTTTTTACAAAACCTTAATTCGGCCTATTCTACTCTATGCATTTCCCATATGGTTCACATTATCCCCTAAGGTCTCCGCAGACATGGCTAAATTTGAAAGGAAAATACTACGACTTTGCTGTGACAAAAACTATGAATCACTACCCAAACGATATTCCAACAACTTCATTCATACGGAAACTAACACCATTCCGCTTATCATCTATGCGATATCCCTTATGAAGAAAACTATTGCTAACCTCAGTCGGACAGATAATTTTCTAATTGATGAAATTCTAGCCACAGTACAGGTAAGCTCATGGGAGTCATAATGTTACCCATTATCACTGGGAGCCTCCCTGATTAATACACCATTAGCTCCCGATGCACCTCTACCTACATTTTACGTAAAAGCTATACAAGGACATAATCGTGGCTAAAATCCACCCCTCGTAAGTTACTTCGGTATACTTGGAAAAAAAAAAAATAATAATAATAATAACCATTAACATATCTCTTTTACTTACATGTTATATTTAAACTAAAACGTTAACATATTGAGTGGACAAAACCTTCCCATAACATTTTATTTTAACTATCATAATTCTGCTCATCAAACCTGTAAACGAACGTAGATAAAAAAAAAAAAAAAAAAAAAAAAAAAAAGGCGTATCTAAAGCCTTATCTAAATAACATAAGAAACTATCTATAGAATTGTAAACTTAATTCACATAACTTTTAACTGTCCTCAACGTCTCCGTTTTGTCAAACTGTTAAATATGTTCACATACCACCGATTTTCAGGTATGTTTACCTACCAGAGAATCAATTTCTCTTATCTAATTCTTTTACCAAGATTATATACATTCAACTTTAACAAAAAAAAATGTTATAAATTAAACTATTAATCAAACATTATACACTACACATAAGATTTTATATACTTAGGTTTTTAAACCATTCGATAATCAATGTAAAATTTTAAATATTACAAATAACTACTTAATAACCAAAAGAAACTTTCATGACAATACGAGCACTCTTGCTAATAAACATATTATCTTACTTTTTTTTCATGTATCTCGTATATGTTATCCATTCAAATCACGGTCATCGACGTGCATAACTGACCCCTAGTGCAAAACATGCGCTCTCAGTAAATGAAAATGTAAACATATTTATATATAATATAGATATAAACTAGTTTTTAAGCATTATTGTACATATATAGGTTGACACCACGTCACACATTATAGACATACTCCTGAGCAAGAGTATATTTTTATCATAAAGTTAGTTTTAGGTGGCACTACGCCACAAGTTACAGATGCACTGCCTCTTTGAAAGAGCAGTCCCACTTCATTATCATAATCAACAGATGACAACACGTCACAAGTAACTGATACACTGCTCTTGAGCAAAGCAGTTCAACCATACAAAATTACAGCGACCAAGAGGTGAACAACTACTTTACAGACAAAGCAGGCAATACTTAACAGCCGCAGTATAAACTTCTAAAGCAAACGAGAAACATACCATTGTAAAACCTTTTTATAAAAGACTCAATAAAGAAATCAAATCAAATCAATGGGACGTTCACTCAATTATTCTCAGCAATCTGGAATAACTTTCTGTTGTTGTAATGCGTGCAAAACCACATCTGATGAAAACACAGCTGTTCTCATGACAGCTATCTTGAGTTATCCCAAAAAAATTGGAATAACTAGCTATCCGAGACCAAATGTATAGAACCAGCTGACTGCAAAATTCGTTGGTATGCGTTTTGCTTTGATTTTTTGACAGCTTTCAGCTAACCTATCTGATTCGTCCACAGATATACCCCGATAGCTTGGTATCCGATATAACATATCTAATAAGTGAGTGATCGCCCCCAATTCTAATCTGTTCTTGTCACAAATAAGCCATAATAAGATTGGAAACGTTCGTACGTTTCACCCCAAAACCCAATTGTTTACATTATTGTATTTGTAGCTTTGAAACTCTATCCATGAATAGATGGGAAATCGAAAAACAAAACAAAAACAAATTACTAGTGCTGTGTTGTCTATGGGTCTATAGGAAGAGGAACAGAAAAGATTCTTGTGCGCGTTTTTATCAATGTGTCTATTGGAAGAGGAACAGAAAAGTTAATTGTGTGCGTGCTTGAGCTTGTAGTCAAATGTCAAATGAAAGCAGAGGTTTCCGGTCCTTACTTTATTAGTTTATGGTTCTTGTAGTACAGAATTATTTATTTTTTTGTGGATTTTATTTTCCAATCCGATTCGTGGTTTATAATTATTTTCTGCCGGGTGCCGGTGCGTGCAGCGGTATGTATTGCATTTTCTTTGAAAAAAAAAAGAACTTAAATTTGCTGTTGTGAAATTTTAATGCAAAAGTTTGCTATCGTGAAAATATGCAAAGTTTGCCATTGGTAAAAAATACGTCAAATGTTTATTTATTAAACTAGCAAATTAACAATGGCAAAATTAAATATATAAAGACTTTATATGTACTCAGCAAATACAAAATGATTGCTTGCTACTTGCCTTAATAAATTATAAACCAATTGCATGTACAAAATATGTCTACGGCTACATATATTTTGTTGAAATCTAATCGATTAATATGAAGAATCAATAAACCACACCAGTAATGTGAAGCAAACCAAAAAGTCATCGGTAAGTACCTTTACATCTGTATGTATGTATGTTGGTATACGGAAATGATTTTATTTCAGGAGTTTGGGTTCTTTTTTAACAATTTGACTAATTTTTTGAAGCCCTTTTTTTTTTAATTTATTCCAAAAGGAATTTAATGAATACTCACTCTCAAATCAACATGCAACTATTGTGGAAATTTAAGCACCCCATGGATCAATTTCCGAATTGGGATTTAAGGAGTTGGTAAAAAAAAAACAAATTCATATTCACGCTCGCTAAGCTCTATCCAAATTGAATTTTGCAACCCAGGTTGCGGCAAAAATAAAAAATATCGTGCCACTTTTTCCAAAGGAGTGTGTCATTGGGGTGCAATAATAAGAAAAACATAGCGTACCGACTACAATCATTGGCACCCCTTTTTTTGACCCAATTATTGGCATTCCCTCATTCAATAAGGATTCTTACAAAAACTATCAATCGTACTACTTATTCCTCCCATTTGTACGTCTTTGTTTTGATTTAGGCGCTTAGTGAAATACTTGGTAGCACTATTAATTTGCAAGATGACATTTGAAGAACAGCTGTAATGCAAGAAAAAACAAACAACACTGTTTGCTTCATCCTCATTCTTCTAAAAATCATCGGGTTGATTTGTTTTGTGTAATTTAGATATATTTATTGAATTTAAACTACTTTTCTATGAAAATAACATAAAAAGAACCAAGTTAATTATTATTTATACAAAAAAATGTGAATCAAGTAATTTGAAATCAAGTATTTTGGAAATTGATTTGATTTTCTTTTAATTTAATTTTCACAAATACAGTGGTACATAGAATTCAACTACTTGAAAATTACCCCATTCGTCGGTCACTGGTGACATGATATTAGTGGACGAGTTGCTTATTCGGGCGGGACGCTCAGTTCCTATGTCATTAGGAATATAATGAGAGCAAGAGCGGACGACGATCAAGAAGATTGAAGTATGCCAAGGATGTAGCAGAGAATCTGTATTGGGTTGCTCCCATGTACAACAAAACGCAGCCGAAAACAATCTTCTTAGAGAAACCTTTGTTTTTTTGTTCATTCAATTCTTGTTAATTGAACGAATATCAACTTCAGGAAATGCTTTTTTATTTAATAATAATTTCACAGTCAAGTTTTAATATACATATAATAAAAAGAAACGCAAAAATGAAAATCGCTGTAGAAGGTTGTTCTCAAAATACAAAAGCGGAAAATGTTAAAGTTGATTTGTTGTTGTGTTGCGGAATGTATATTAAAAGGTAGGTTAGGTTAGGTTGACATGGCCGTCAGGAAAACAACTGACACACTTATGGCCTTTTCGATTGGCCGTCCAGAACTGTTCTGACCCCCACAAAATGACAGTTGTTACTCTAAACAGAACAGAAAACGATTCTGGATTTCATTTCAGAATCGAAAACAGAATCACTAATACACTTACACAATTAAAATGTCAAAATAATCGGCTTGATTTGTTGTGTAATTTCGTTGTGTTTATTGAATTTAAACTCATTTTCTGGTAAAATAAAATAAAAAGAAGCAAGTTATAATTATTATTGATACAAGAAAATGTGTATCTAAATTGAAATCAAGTGTTTTGGAAATTCTTTTTAGCCGATGTGATTTTCTTTTAATTTAATTTTCACAAATACAGTGATACATATAATTCAGAATCAGTCAAATTGCTTACGGCTGTTTTATTGGGGGAACGTGTTCCGGACGGCCAATCGAAAAGGCCATTAGACCAAATGCTCAACCAAACCAAACAAAATTGTTAATTATCTGATATATCAAAATGTCAGTTTTGAAGTTTCTATACATTTTATCGATAACTTAGTGAAAAAGTTTTTGGTAGCACAGTCTTATCCTCTACAATAGCTAAAGCCTAGTACGCTGCTGATGCGAAACGAAATTTTTCGGTGGTCTCCACTAGGAGAGCGAAATGCTTACGAAAACCACAGCGGAAAAATATTTGCGGAGAGTTCTGTAAGCTGTCAAAAACAAATGACAAGTTGTAAAAAAAAAAGTAATTTTGTCGCCAAATTACTTTTAGATGTAATTTTCTTGAAATAATTCTTGGATTTAAAAATTGTTCTTGTTACACATAGAGGATTTAAAAAAAAATAAAACCGTTTAAATGATGGAAATTAAGCAAATACTTTGGGACTTATTAACTGGTTTATCTGCCGATTTGATTAAATTTCTATCAATTTTAAGAAAACCAATGAAATAGGGAGGTAAACCACTCTATAATTCGAAAACTACGTCCTTCATTGGGATGGTGTAAACGGTTATGAGTTCTAATTTATGGTTTCTTACTAATTCCGGATACCATTTTCAAGTCCAAGAATTATTTCAAAAAAATTATATATAAAGGAAATTTGGTGACAAAAAAAATACATCTAAAAGTAATTTGGTGACAAAACTACTTTTGGTTTTGTTAATGCTTCCTTTGAAAGTATGAAGTGCTGATTCTAAAATGATATCGCTCGCCTTTATTGGACAACCCGTTCCAAAGATATAGTTCCAAAACTATTCACTATTCACTTTGAAATATATAATCTGAAAAATATAATCAGACTATAAATATAATGGACTATATGTTCGGAACTTCATACTTTCAAAGGAAGCATCAACAGTTTTTGCAAAGAAGTTGTATTAAAAAAAATAGCTCCAGGAATACGCATACATCATTCTAAATATGCGTATTTCAAGAGTGATTTTTTGCAATAAGGCTTCTACATAAAAACTTTTGATGCTTTTGAGAGCATCAAGAGTAGATTACAAAAAGGTATCAACCAAGTTTTTAGGGTAACCCGTTCCAAAGATACACTTCACAAAGTATTTTCAGATTATATATTCCAAGAGAACAGTGAATAGCTTTTAGAATATATTTTTGGAACGGGTTGCATTTCACTTGTTCATCAGTGAGTTTTCTTAGTGGGTTTGTACTTGACCGCTCTGCTACGCTGCGAATGCTCTTTGATCGATTCCCATTTTAACTATAGGTCTTGCTTCCTCAATTAATACCAAAATCGAATGAATAGTAAAAATGCATGGCCTTATATGTCAAATCCAATTGACAAGTGACCAGTTTGCAAGGAACTTGATTTGCTATCAAATCCACGAGCAGGGCATCTGCCATACGATGGTTCAATTACATTAAAAAACTTCGTCCAGAAAAGAAAAAGAAGGTAGCGATGGCAATGCGAGGTAAGTGATTTGTCATCATCTTCTTTCTATCCCCACAACAAAGGATTATCGAGATCATCACCAGAAATTGTAGACTAAATAAAAATGTCCATCCCGTGCCGATTTTCACGAAGTAAACATTAAACAGATTGTCTGAACTTGGGAAATAAGTTCTGGGGTATGGTATAAAATCGCCAAACAATGAGATCGGAAACAGGCTTTCTAAATAGAGGTGGGTATCGTTTAAGATGGCCTTTTTGCAACCAAACATTATTGTGGTAACGATGATTTCCTTAATTGTCGTCGGTGCAGCGGAAGGCCGCTTACCTTTGGCTTCCGGCCTGGATACATCTTGTCCCGACCAGGTCGGAAATTCATATTCGTACTGCCAGTAGCGGGCGGTCGATTTGATTTTTTCTTTGTGGCAATTGACTTAATTTATGTGTTGAAAGTATGTCGTCAGAAATGGTAAGTGTTTTTTTATATTTATATGGTGTCAAAGGTCGCATAGAATTTGAAAGTCGGAGTAACAAATGTATTTTAAAAATCGTGACATGGACAGTTAATTGCAGAACAAACTACTGAATCTTGTTTATAATATTTTTATTTAGTAGTCACTTAAAATAAATTAATTTTAAAAGGACATTGGTTATTTTTAATCTAAGCACTAGCACTAGGTATGAGAAAAGTCGATAGTTGGTTATAATCAGCACTCCAAATAAAGTTCAGCTATATCTTGTTCGCCGATAAGATATGTGAAGTGTGTGCCTCTTTCCAACTTCCCATTTTCATTTTGCAGATTTAGTTTAGTCGATTTTGAAATTGGTTTTGATACAAAATTAGAATTGAATGTATTTTGAATAATTTAATACAGGAAATGCACAGAAAAACCAGACACTAGAGAAAACACAAAGCCAAAGAAAAATCAAGTAAGCATTACAAGAGCTTGACTTTTTTTTTATAAAAAAAAATTAAATGTCAAAATTTCGCAAGCAATTAATGTGCAGGTCAATTAAATTGAGAACGAAAAGAGTGGAGAATTGTACTAAGAAATCTACTAAAGCTATCCACTAAAATTACACATTTCGTCGTTCAGCAGCGTACTAGAAAACGAAAAGTAGAGCGAAATTTTTCTTTCATGATTTCGTCATATCATTTTTGTATGGGAATTTTGGTTTCGCATCAGCAACGTGCTAGGCTTAAGCCCCGAGAATTCTCTGGGTTTAAGCTAAGCACCCCCGGGGATTAGTTGTTGTTGGATTTAACATTCAAATTGTTAATCCTACTCGTCGTTTTTTTCGTCCAATTTCCCCGGGGCTTAGAAAAAAACACGCCTAATATAGAGGGTAAGTGAGAAAACCGAATAAGCTGTTTTTGCCATGGCAACCTTCAAAATATGGTGGGTATAATTAAATTATATCAAGGCTATTGCCGTATACATGAATTTGAAGTAAGAATGTATATGGATATACATGCATGTATAGGTTATTATAAAATTTAAATTTTTCTCTCAAATTTTAGATATTTGGTTTATTTTAGGATTTTGAATTGTAGCAACGTTGGTACTTTTCACTTTTTCTATGCGAAAATAGCAAAGCAATGTTGAGATATTTCAATATGTTTTGTTTAGGTAGGTACATGTGTACCCAGATACCCATCTACATACAATATGTATGTACATAGGTACTTTTCTTCTTTTTCAAATATAATATCTATTGAGAATAATTTAATTTTTTTCTCCAGACAGTTTTATTAGGAAATAAATTAGGTATACCTAGGCAGTATTTTTAATTTTTTTTTGACTAGCGATGTTATAAATGTAGGAACTATGTATATTACAAGTTATGGATTAGAAAAAAATCGAACTCGAGATTTTGATCAAACTTGACATTACGATGATAGCGAAGACAAAAAGTGGGTCCGCAATTCCGTCTTTCTCTCTGTCTGTCCTCGAGTCTACAGCCTAGACACTTTGATAGATTGTCTTCGAGCTTGGTACATATTGTTTTTTTGGTAATATGCCCACACGGTTTTTCATTTTTGTGTTAAATATGCATTACTCGGGTAATATATTATAACAAAATATTAAGTTTGCGATCAAGAAAAATAACCAAACACTCACGTTCGCGGTTAGAATCAGACTCAGCCTAGTTCTGGCGACCTACCTGGAACTTCTTGGTTAAACTTCCAAAATGCATTACTCAGCTTTGACCTACTGAGTTGCATTCTGGAAGTTGACTTGTCCCACTAAGCCATTGCGTCACAATAAGTGTGAAACCAAAAACTGTCACTATGCATAATAGTTAATTGTTATGCATTCTGACTCAGTGGGTTAGGAGGTGAGACATTTAAAGTTAATAAATATACGTATGTATAACATCTCTCCCCCCTTAGGGAGTTCAAGCCAGGTCTCCAGAAATAGGTTCGTCTTTCTTTATTAAATAATTAAATGTTAATACCAAATTTTACATACATAGGTATTTAAATTAATTAAATTTGTATATCATATTTTCATGTTGTTTTTTTTATAATACTTTTTTTTTTTTTTTACCCTTTTTACAGTTACAATACTTAATACCTAATTATGTATATTTTTCTCTAATTTTATTTCTAATCGCTTCTTTTTTCTAATTTTAACCACAATACAGAACATAATATTAAATTACAAAACGATTTATAATGTATACGTGTGTATGTATAGGTAGTAAAGAAACTATTAGATTTGAGGAAAATTATAACGGTTTTGTTCTCGTTTAACAAAAATAATAATGAAAAATATATAATACGCTTAACAATGTATAAGAAATTGCATGGTTTTGTTTTATTGTTTATATAGTATTTTAAAAATTTAAAGTTGACTTAAAAGCTTAGATTTTTGGCAAATTTCCTTAAAGTTTTTTTTTTTTCTTGTAATTATATAAATGCCAATTTATTAAATTTATAATATACTTGTTTACACCCGGGCAGAGGTGACGCTGAAACTCGCTATGTCTGCTTTAGGCTGTGGCGTTGATGGTGCACGTTTCCTTGGTGTTCGGTTGACTGTCAGCTCACGGAGTGGTAGAATGGCTGATGGTGCTTTGGCTCGGATAGAACGAATGGCTTGTGCTCTGGACCGGAGACATCGGACTAGACAAATGACAATAACCGCTACCGCTAAGGTGACTAAGGTCAACATGGAGTAGCGATGTAGTGACAACTCCCATTCATGATCTGTCACTTTTCGCTCTGCGTTCAGAAGGTTCCATTCTTGTTCAAGCTCTTCCATACTCTTTTTCCCAACATTAAGTTCGTTGGCAAAATGCTTGTGGTTGCCAATAAGTATGGGAAGAAGTTTTGGTGTGGGTGTTCGTTTAACTGGAATGGAATTGGCTTGAAATGCTTTCACAAGTTCTGAGTGGTCCACCATTGGTTGTTTGTATTCAGTAGAAACCTCAGAGTGAAATTCGTACAGTAGCTTAAATCCTTTGGCACTGGCTTCGCAGGGCTGCTCCATCTTAAGGATTCCTGAACCGTTGAGGGTGGCTGTATATTGTTGGTCAGCACACTTCAAGTTCAAAACGAAGGAATCCTTTACTTTGAAAAGCCACTCGTTCGGTGCCGTCATCTTTAGGAATATTCCTTTGCTTGCTGGAACCGCAGTGTATTTACACGAATCTTTTGATGAAGCTGCGTGTTGTAATAGTTCTACTAAGCATTCATTTGATCCAGATGTGAATACCGGGGTCTCGTATCGGCATACCGCAATGTCCTTTTTAGCATCTCTTATTGCAATATGTGAGCATCGAGAATACCGTTCCTCATTCAGCATTACGAAAAGGTCGTGGTTATCAGATTCTGCGATGTATTCATACTTTGTATCGATAACCAGATCCCATCGTTCCTCTAAGACTGTTGGTAAGGCGTACACTTTATGGATGTCAAAATGCAAGGAGTCTGGAAGTGGAAGCGTTACCTTAACAAACAGGTTTCCCTCATTTGCAAAGACTGTTGTTCTGGCCGCTGATTTAATGATGCCAAGGTTCTCGAATGAGAATCCTCCTTTGACCGATTTCTTAAGCAGGTCAGTAATGTTTCCTACGTCCAGGATGAAAGGGTGGAGTTTATTTTGGTTAAGGTCATCAAGTATGGAAAGCTCCAGGGATTGCCGGTTTTGGACCTCCATTATTTTTGCGGTGATCACTGATATCATTGCACTCGCTTCGCTCCTCATCTTAAGCATCGAAACTTCCTTGTTTGTGAATTGGCTGTAATTTAAGAAAGATTCACTTAGCTGCATTACTCAGCTTTGACCTACTGAGTTGCATTCTGGAAGTTGACTTGTCCCACTAAGCCATTGCGTCACAATAAGTGTGAAACCAAAAACTGTCACTATGCATAATAGTTAATTGTTATGCATTCTGACTCAGTGGGTTAGGAGGTGAGACATTTAAAGTTAATAAATATACGTATGTATAACATTTGTTTAAGACGACAAATAACAGTAGCTCCCATACATTTTTTTTTCGCCAAAAACAAAAATCTTATTTTTCTCAAAAAACGGCTTCAACGATTTTTATAAAAAAAATGAGTTAATCAATGAAGTGAAAGGGTACCTTTTAATAATTTTTTTTGGAAAAAAATTTGTTTTTTTTTTTGGTAACTCTAGTAGAACCATTTTTTTTTTTTGGTTTTCGATTTTCTCGGGAACGGTTAATCTGATTTTTTTAAATCCTTTACGCAGAAGCTCCTAGAAAGTTTAAACACTATTGTATACCAAAATTTTTCAAAAAAAATTTGTTGGAAATTAATTTTTTTTGAAAATTCAAAATTTCGAAAACGACTTAATAGATTTTTTCGAAACTTCGTATTTAGTAGTTTTTTGACATTATCTTAAATAGTTAAAAAAAACTATTTTTCTAAAATAAAAAAACAACGGTATCTCCCATACAAATGTTAAAAACCGTTAAGAAAAAGATGTATTTCTCAAAAACGGCTCCAAGAATTTTCAAAAAAAAAATTGTTGCTATTTTTTGGATAAGAAGTTTTTTTTTTAATAATACAAATTCTATATACTACTGAAATACATCAGCCAAATAGAAGACTTAGCACTATAATATTTTGGACTTGTTGAATTATTGATTCAAAATAGCTTTTAACGGCCTTTAGTCCAACAAAAATTGGCGTTTCGTCCCGGGGATCTCACATGGACTCATCAGTTGGCTAGTGAGGACCTTTGTCAATACGCAATTTTTGCCAAGTTCAGTTCATCTTACATAGATTTCGCTAAGAACATCTAGTGTGAACTATATCCAACAAGATTAGAATTCCTAATCATTAAATTGGAATTTTTTGTTTTTTGCACATGGCCTGGCATTATTTATATAAGAAGTTTTTTTTTAATAATACAAATTCTATATACTACTGATGTATTTCATCAGCCAAGTAGAAAACTTAGCACTATAATATTTTGGACTTGTTGAGTCCAATGAACTGAACTTGGCAAAAATTGCGTATTGACAAAGGTCCTCACTAGTCAACTGATGAGTCCATGTGAGATCGCCGGGACGAAACGCCAATTTTTGTTGGACTAAAGGCCGTTAAAAGCTATTTTGAATCATTTTTTGGATTTTGAAAAAAAACAATATTTTGGAAAATTAAATATTTTGAAGATTTTTTTAAATAATATTTTCAAATGTATATATATATTATTGAATACTCATTTAAAAAAAATAAATAAAAAACGACTTAAAAAAATATATAATACCTATTAATAAACAATTCTTATTGGAAATTTTTTTTTACGAAATTACGTATCAAATCTGAATTTTCAGAACAATTTTTTTTCAAAATCCAAAAAATTATTAATATAAAATAAAAAAAATTTTGGCACAAGAACATTTTTTTTTGCACAACGATTAACAGAAATCTCAAATTTTAACTGTTAAATTATTATCATGTTTGTTCATTTGGTAAAAAAGTTTATTTTATTGAGTAGTGACCGTTGCACACAAGTGTATACCTGAATATTTAAATATTCCCTACAGCCATCTAACAATGTTCATTCTATCTGCCCGTAGAATAAAAAACACACACAACCAGCTCCTACTCAACAAAAAAATCCTCATAAAAAAAAAAAACAAAAAAACCTATGAAATAAATTGTTTTCCTTTTCTCCTCTAACTTATAATAAATTTTTTATATATTTCTCTCATCAATTTATTATCACACTATTTCTCTTCATAAGCATTTTCGTAACACACCAACACTACCTAACCTCCGATTTGGTAGTGGAACCCATGATGAGTAGTAGAACTTATTGCAGGCTGCATGAAATTCGTCGTCATGATAGTACTATTAATATCTATATACAATGCTAAGGTTAAGATTTGGTGAGCCGATTATTATATACACAAAATATGTTTTTTAATATCAGATAATACTTAATTATTCGTATTTAATTTTTTTTCTAAGAAATTAATTGCTATTTTTTTTAATTAAAAGGGCGCCAATAATTGGTTCCAATAAAGAATGGGTTCCAATTATTGGCACTCGGGTGCCAATAACTGGTTCTATGGAACTTTAATTATTGGCAATGCCAATAAATATACTTTCAACACTGTCAATAACTATACCATTAAACCGTTACCTTTTTAAGTTTGAAAAAATGCCGAAAACAAGAAAAACATACAAGGAATTAGATGTTCAAGAAGCTCTATTGGCCATAAAAAATGGACATATATTTAAAAAAGCAGCTTCTAGATACCACAAAATATTGCGTACTAATTTATTTTTGTTATAGACTTTTTGTTTATTTTTTCATATTTAACGTATTGTTCACTTATTGTCTATTATTTCTATTTATTTTTTTTATAATCCAATTTAGTCCAAACGCATTTTGGACTAAAGGTCACAAATTCATTCAATTGGCTTTAAATCCACACAGTCCACTAAAACAAAAACAAAAATAATATAAAAATATTGTTTGCGTTTTCTTCAATTAATATTTAAATTATGTTAGCTTTGATAAAAGCTTTTAGTATTTTTTAACTTTCATTATATTTCCTGCTGTAATAAACACGTTTATATAAAATATAGTTCTTGTTTTTCCATTAAATCTCAAGAGGTTGTGGGCCCAGCCGTGATTTAACAAGAAAATCATACTTGGAAATTTGCTATGCAAAATATTGTAGAACTGAAAGATCTTCATAGTTGTATAATAATTTCAAACACAGTAAAGGATGAAGCAAAGCTCAGGAAGGCAAATGCGCAAATTGTTCTTAGTATAAGCGAATCGTTATATGTTCATATTCAGAATGAAGTATCTGGATCTGCAATACGGAAGAACTTGAAACGCTTTCTGAAGACAATGGACTGTCAAGAAAAGTTGCACTGTTAAGAAAACTTATATCTATTCGTCTAGAAAATTTTGACTCAATGACCGAATACGTAAATTATAGGCACGTTCTTGAGATTTAATGGAAACACAAGAACTATATTTTATATAAACGTGTTTATTACAGCAGGATTTGATTAGGGATAAATATAATGAAAGATAAAAAATACTAAAAGCTTTTATCAAAGCTAACATAATTTAAATATCTTAAGTGATAACAATAACAAGTGTTCTTATTATTTTAAGACCCCCACTTAATTAAATATTTTAATTAATTTAAAATATTAATACCCATTCCTTTTGTACAAAAAAAAAATTTGTTTCCTGGAACGGCTTTTGTCAAATTGTCTGCTACCATATTTTCGGTAGGTATATAGTTGACTATTATGGAACCATCATTGATTCGATCTCGAATAAAATGATGGCGTACTTCTATATGTTTAGATCTTGATTTATATGCGTCTGAAACTGCTAACTTAATAGAACTTATTCGTCTAAAAAAACCTATTTGCTATGATTTCTTTTTACAAATATTTTCAATGTGTTCCAAGAAAATTAATTTGTCCTCTATAACAATGCCTAGATATTTTATTTCATTAACTTTTTCAAAACTTTCTCCATCAATTAGCAGTCTTGTCACATGCATCTGTTGTTCATTTATCATCATATATTTTGTTTTGTTGATGTTAAGTTTCAGCCTATTTTGTTTCAGCCAATTGTCCACTTCCACTAAGACCTCTTGCATCTTACTCAGGCATTCTCCTGCACTCTTGCCACAATCAAAACCGCATCACCAGCAAATAGTGCTACTTTTGTATTTTTAAGTCATTTATATAAATAATGAATAGCAGTGTCCCTAAAACTGACCCTTGTGGGATACCCAAGGAGGCAACTTGCGCACCCGAAGTCTATCCATTAACTTTAACGACAGTCGAACTTCGATAACTCGAATATTTGATAACTCGAATGAAATTGGTTGGAAATAGCGCGAAGTCTGAAGTTTACATGTAATTTTTGTTTGATAACTCGAACTTCTATAACTCGAATGTCTCGATAACTCGAAGATATTATTTGGCGTCACCTTCAATAAGTCGAATTTTTTGGGTAAATTATCAAATTCTGTGGATTTTTACAAGTTCATTTCATAATGCATTGCGTGGGCACTGTGTTTGTATGTTCTATGACCTTGTATACATATGTGTGGGTTGAAAATTGTGATTCCGTTAAGTGTGAGTAAAAGCTGTCATGTTCCGGTGTTAGAACACACATTATTATGTTGATATATGTATGTTATATAATACGAATTCAAAGTCTTATTTAAAAAAAAAATAAAAAAAGACGAAATAAAAAGTGAAAAGAAACTGACGTAGATATTAACAATGCAGTGTGAAGTTTTATTAAAAGTAAAGCTAACGTGAATATGTCCTTAAACGAACATTAAAAACATCGTTTCAAGATAAATCAAAATTAATAGTGAGTCAATAAAACAAAAAAGGATGTGTCAGTCAGTCATGTATAACAGAATATTTTAAATAATCACAACAACTGCTTTTTTTATTCGCTAATAAATATTACGTAATTTATATAATAATTATCCCTGCTACATAATAAATGAAATAATAAATAACAAAATTAATCAAAATATTAATAATTTAAAGAAAAACAAAAAATCTACAACAGAAATTGAAGCTGGCAACTCCAAAGCATTTTTCAGTATTCCCTACATACCAAAACTAACGCACTGCAAAATTCTTCACGAAATCATCAAGCAAGACACCACTAAAATGACATTTGCTTACAAGGCAAACTGCACCTTAAGAAAGCTTTTCTCAAACACGAAAACACCAATTGAAAAGGAACAACAATACAATGTGGTCTACCAAATTGGATGTTTAGGTAATTCAAATGACAATTGTGATCTTGTGTATATAGGAACGACGAAAAGGGCGCTCGGAGTGAGGATAGCCGAACATAAAGCAGATATAAGAAAGAACAAAACAACAACAGGCTTAGCGTAACACATAAATGATACACAACACACAGCTGATTTTGAAAATGTCAAAATATTAGACAAACAAAAAAGAGAAAATACAAGGTACACTATAGAAAGCTTGAGGATACAAGAAAAACTGACGAAAACAATGAATACGAAAGAAGACAAAGACAACATAAAGTCAAATTACAGTGTGGCCATAAAAAAAGTTCTGTGATATTAGCATTTAAGTTCTTATCTGTCTTATTGTTTAGTGTTTTACGTACATATTTATTTATTTATTTATTTATTTTCTTCATTGTAATTAATGTTCAACCTAAAAGTGATGTCTAAATATAAATTATACCACTAATGTAAAGTAAGCATAATTGTTCAAAAAGAAAAATAATTGTAGGTATAATGGAATTTTTTACAATTCAATAAACCAGTCTCTTGAAAAAGTTGGAAAACCCCAACGAAACGTCGAGAAAGAATGAAATAGTTTTATTTACATTCGGAAATCACTGATCTGTAAGCCTGTCTTATATAAAATCCTTTATTTATTTATCAAAAGCACCAGATAACCATTTTCAAATAATTAGTAATTTATATTAATTTTCTGTTTTGCTTGATAACTCAAAGTCTTGATAACTCAAATTATTTTTTTGGCAAGTGATGGTTTGAGTTATCGAAGTTCGACTGAATTTGAGTTCGGTTTGAAAGATAAGAACGAAACCAATTCAACTCACCGCATTGTACGCTATAAGTTTCTAGCTTTTGCAACAACACTTGCCTGTCTATGGTCTCGAACGCTCGCAATTTTGTATTCAATACTTTTTCTATCAGCGTGACTAGAGATTCTTTCCGCGAACTAGGGAAAACACCACACAAGGGATTTGTTGAATATCTTTTCTAGCAATGGACCAAAAACATCGAAACTATCTAACAATAACTTATGGGACACGTACAAAATTTTTTTTTTTAATTTTCATCTTTTTTAGCACAATTTTAATGTTTTCAATAGAAACCCTTTCAAATTTGAATATAAGATTGTTCAGGGACGAAAAAGATAGAACAGAATAGGACAGAACAGAACAGATTCGTGAGAAACTTCAGAACAAGATAGAACAACTTAGAACAATCAGTCATCTGACAGAGATTATAAACAAAATTATTGTTGTTTACCTACAATTCAAATTCATTTATTTTTACAGAAACATTCTTCAAAATAATTTGAAAAGGAGTTGAATTTATTTAAACAAATATTATTCATGGAATTGAGATGATTCCGACACGGAAAATGATTTATAAACTAAATCTAACACCGAAATGTTTTATTTTAACGACAACAATTGGTTTTGACAGTTCTCACAAGTCTGTTCTAACCTGTTCTACCTAAAAAGCAAGTGCAGAAAATCCTGTTCTAAAGTGTTCCAAACTGTTCCGAACAACCTCATTGAACACACATAACTAAAAGTATTGACAAATGGGATACACGGAATGGCTTCATTGATTTTGGACAACACTTTTAACAAAAAACGCATTGAATTTATTAGCTAATAATTTACTATCACGACACGTTTCACCATTAAATATAACATTACTTTTCTGGGCATTTCTTTCAGTTTTCAGCACATAACCTTTCAGGTTCCTCCACATAGTCTTCTGATCATAAGAATTCGTCACTTTTTGTTTAATGAACTTTGACTTGGCTTTTCTTAGCTTCAATTTAAACTTATTGCGTGCACTTCTATATGCAGCCCAGTTTTCACTATTGTTCTGAAATATTGCTTTTTTTCATGCGCTATTATTTTGATTGATCTCAATCGTTTTAGAAAACCGTTAAAGCATTCATTGGACTTAAAATTTAAAAACTTCTTTGATGTGAATTTGGCCACTGACTGATTTATTCCATAGGCTATACTACTCATTAAACCTACATCCGAGCTCATTTCTATAGATCTTAGCAAAACGTTATTTGATACACACTCTTGGAATTAATCCTTATTGTAATTAATTATGATTATCATTATTCACTTTATGTTTCATTTTTATGATTAATGTTTCATAGTCACTGATTTTTAGATCGCGGTCATTAAAAACTTCCACATTATTATTGTTTGTTATCACGTTGTCTATTAGCGGCCTCGACGTCCGTGTGACCCTTGTTGCCTCTCTCACTATTTGTTTACAAAAATTACCTTACAATTCTATTAATGGCTTTCTTATAAGTATCATTATTAAACCTGTCCACATTGAAATCACCAGTAACAAGTCTTTTTTGAATTCAGTTATTTCATCCATTGTTAAAGAAAACTCATCACAAAATACTCTTGCAGACGAACTTGGTGTCCGATAAACACCACATACAACAAAAGAATAGCTCATAAAATTCAAAACAATTACTAACATCCAACAGTTCATATCGTTTGCAACACATTTAACATTAACAGCAAGAATTTCCTTCTGAATATAAATTAGGACACCACCTGTATGTTTGGACACACTGTCAAACCTAAACACATTGTAATTCGCGATCAAGATTTCATTGTCCACAATATCATTAGTACTATGTGTTTTTGACAGAACAATAACATCAATATATGATCGATATACTGATGCAAGGAATTATGATTGGTTATCAGACCTTACTTTTATGACTAGCCAGTAGACATGTTCGGAAATTATCTTAATCTGTACTTAAAAATATTCCACCTGTATGTCGCAATGCACTATTGCATTGGCTTAGTTGATAACCTTCGATTTGGATCTCACTGTCCTCGATGTTTTCGGTGTTGTGTTTCAGACATAATTAGAAAATCATTTTTAGTATTGGCAAAACACTGTTCAGACTCACATATTTTCCTGTAAGTCCTTGTATATTGCAGTACACATCACTGATTTTTTTCGTTGCTGGACAGTGGAAGGTAAACCATCGGATTTTCTTTTGGCATTTATAAATTGATCAAATCGCTTAGGTTCCAGGATTACACTAGTCTGCATTTTGATGAGAAAATCGTCGTAGAGTGATTCGCTAAAAAAAAAAATCATATGAGGCTTGTTGGTAGCAAGAAAAATCTAAATAAGGGGTGGCCGTGGCGCGATAGTTGTGTTATCGCCTGCCAACCTCGTGGTCGCAGGTTCGTTTACTGCCGTTGTCTATTTCGTCTGATTTTCCATTAAAAATCAATTCCAAAAAATTGTCATAAAATGAGTTGCTGATTTACTCATTACATGCTGTTCGGGCATAACACTAACAACATGTGATTGAGTTAAACCAGTAAACCTCATAAATATTATGACACAGAAAGAAATAAAATAATGCGAATTTTAAGAGACATAGATAAATCAGACACGGTAGTTTTCTCCCCATTAGTTCAGCCGCCATCCCTGGAGATAAATCTGAGACAACAACCAGCTCGCGCCACACATCTTTCCTACCCTTCTTTCTCTTCTTTCACATGACGCCCGCGATGTGTTAAAAAAAAACATATAAAAAGTAATCATAATCCCGTGTAAGATTATAAAAAAAAGTCCCGAATTTAAGGTAATTTTTCCAAAATATGGCTAAGATTTCAAAGAATGCATAACTCCGTGGTGTACAATGGAGGAGAAGACATACAACTTTTTTGGGCTGTGTACACATTGGATAAAGCATTAAAAGATACTAGTATAGAAGAAAGTAAGAACAATTGTGATAGGGCAACGAGAGTTAATGAAGTAGTTTAATAATACCATTTAAATGCTGATTAAAGTTTATATAAAAACAATTTTCAAATCATAAAATTATAATAATTGTAACATAACTAATTACCCATTTCTCTTATTGCAGCATATACGTTGATGAAAAATAACAAAACAAAACGAACATCTGAACAATAGCAATGCCATGCTTCTACTTCAACACGAAATACTTACAAAACCAAAAAAAAGATACTTTTTAACTTCATAAAGATAAAGGATAAACCACGAACATCCAAAATGATGTCCTACGGTAAAATTTAAAAATTAATACTCAACTTGACTGTATATAAAATAATTTGTTTATCTCATTTTCAGACTTCAATCATTCAAAAACATGCGTAAAAATGCTAATTCCACATGCACATTGTCATGTGAAAAGAAAAGAAAGGCATTCAAAGTACTACTTCGCTTCAAAAACAGTCACAATGAACAAATAATTTACATTTTCATCGTTCGTGAGTAATAGATCTAAGTATAATCATAATAAAAACTTTCAAAAAATTTTTATGTATATTTCAAAATCAAAAAAAAACAAAAAGAATTAAGTTTAATTACCTTAGCTATTAGTAGTTTATAAGAAAGACTGATGTTAAATTATTGCCTAAGTAGTTACACATTTTTTTTTTGAAATAGCGTTAAGTATAATTTAAAATTTAATATGAGTTTTGGAAAAAAATAACAATTTCAGGGCTCAGTCCATGAAATTAAGTGATACTTTTTTTTAATAATGTGTAAGTCACATTTCAGTTTTGTATTTTTAAAAAAGTCTCCATTAATTATTAAGATATAAAAAGAATTAGCGTGTTAATTTGTATAAATTTTACGTGCAATTCCGTCGTGTATGAGTTTTTTAAACAAAATTCAGTAATGAATTTATGTATATTTACATACAGTACATACTTTATTTACCATTGTTTTTTCTTTATTTGTGTTGCTTAATATTTTTGAATAATTTATTACATAAATTTAAAATAAAAACAGGTAACATATTTTATAGCAGTTTTATAAAAGTATGCATTGGAAATTTTTTTTTTAAGTTTAAATTTCTTGTTTGTTGATTTTTCTTATTTAAGCTTGAAATACACTACGTTGCGAGTCATCGTGTTGACTATCTAACGTCAGCATAAAATTTCTGAAATTTAATGAAATTAAACAATCTAATTGGTCATTGAGAATGATGCGGATAGTTGTAAATTACAAGAAAATCGATACATAATTACCAATAAATTGAGGTTTTAAAACCAATTTCAGTATTTATCAAAAATCAAATTGATAATTCAGTGGTCACAAGCGATAACCGCTTAAGTCGTTTTTGACAACTTTTTAGGAGAGCAGTTTTAAGTTTCAATACATCCGTAGGAATCAGAAATCACTTATTTTTATTTTTTGTAATGCAAGAATGACGGCAGAGCACTCCTTTGTCACATACTCAAATTCATTTAATTTCCATCTGATAATTAAGAAGTTATTTAAGAAAAAAACACTTATGCTGTTATCGCATATTGAACTGAAAAATATTAAAAGCTAAAGTTGAGTTAGGCTGTTATCGCATATTAATGAAGAACAAAAACAAATTATATCGAGTTAGGGTATTTATCGCATATTGAAGTTTAAAAAAATAAAATGCTAAAGTAGAGTTAGACTGTAATGGCATATTGAACCTTAAGACAATAAAAAGCTTAGGTCGACTTGGGATGTTTTGGCATATTTAGGAAAAATGGTATAGTTTCCTTTTGTCCACTAAGATCGTTATGTCTTGGAAGGAAATGTGAGATAAACTTTCATTTGTATAGTAGGGTTCTTTTTGCTTACCAATAACAACTCATCAAATTTATTGACTATACGTTAATGTTTCAACATATGTACACCCTTTGGTTGGGATATGGATTTATTATTTACCTTGTATCATTATAAACAAAAAAAAACAAAAAATGTTGTCTGTGTACTGTGCTCAGGTATGGGATATCGTGAACCAAGTTGAAAAATTACAACGATTCTTTATAAAAAGATGTTTCCTGCTACCGGAAAATACGCCGAACTATGCTCTGCACATCGAAACAAGTTTACGTAAAGCTTTCTTAACGTCTTTAAAGCTTCACTTTTCTTATATAAGAAGAATATTATCTCTTCCCAATGGTAGATTACCCAGAATCTTATCTGAAGCCATTATTGAAAAACAATAATTCTGGGCTAAGGAATGGTTGGATCTTTTTCATTGTACGTGGATTGATTTTTTTTCAACATAAGTTTGCTTGAATGTCATAGTATTCTTCTAGTAAAGCTTAGAGAAAAACACTGGATTGAATTTAACACCAGCGCCACACAGTTTCAATTCCATTATGAATACTGCAACTTGCTGTACTCTGAAGTACCCAACTATTTTGATGATTCGAACCCCCGTGACATGATTTTCATCATCTTCAAAGCCCGTTGTGGCCTTCTTAATCTTAATGGAAGAGCGATGTAAAATGGTAACATCGGAAAATACTTATCACTTCATCGGAACCTGTCCAATCTTCAAAGGGTATACAAGAACATTTCTAGGCATCATCTCTCGCTCTCAACTGTTCAACGTTCTGAATGGCAACTGCTACTCAAACCAATAAATTTTTAATTCATTTTCGTGAATAATGTAATTAAATCTACTCACTAAACTTAATTTTAAAATTTGCTATTTAACCTGACAGGCGACTTAAAGTTATTGTCAAAATTAATTCCATACCAGCATACACTATGTTTTTGTAAAATCTTTTTTTGAAATAAAATTATAATCTAATCTTATCTATCTAATCTAACAAGGAACATTTTGTAATACAAATATTATTAAATAATTTTCCTTATAATCATAAATATATGTGGGTATATTTAATATCTTAACTTTACAAATCTTTTCCATTGTATGGTTCGGTCAAATTAGGATTGTTAGTATTTTATCACTGCTTATTGGATTATTTTAAAAAGAATGAACACCTGGACTTATAAATTTGTTAAGATCCATAAGATCGTTTTTTTTTTTCTTTTGAAATTCTTGGTAATTCGATTATCTTACGAATTTCCTTTCCCAATTTTAAAATTTTTAAAGGCTAATATCGTCTTTTTATATTATACTTCATTGCACCTTTTTGTATAGCACAGCCACCGAACATCATCCCATGTAAATTTGTTGGCATCCTCGACTATTCGTTTCCATAAAAACTTTGATTTTACACATTTCGATAAATTAAAGAGAATTTCAATAGACCTCCCGGATTTAAGGACTCTGATCTGTAGAGGTGGTGCTGGTAAATATGTTTTGCATGTATCCCTTTGACTGTAGTGGCTTTCATACACTGGGAAGCTGAACATCAGTACAGATCTCTGGCGCAAGAGGCTATAGTGTCTCTTTTCCTTGTTTCTCTGCCATTTTATTTGATTTATTTTTTTTTTATTAAAAAGAACAAAATATAGTACATATACCTAAAAAGAATAACCCTGCTATAGTTAAAAATAAAAATAAAAGGTTTGCCCCAGTATGAAGTTCTTAGTATTTGTATTTATCGAAGACATTCGGTTGACTCAAAATCAGTAATGAGCATTTTGAAAACTTTTGCTGTTGTTTTGATATTAATTTTTGGTTTGTTGGGAGGAGGGAAAAGATAGAAGAGTTAGCCACGAATAGTGTATACCCATATTCGGCCTTGAGGTAAAAAGGAGGGGGTGGTGGCTAGTGGTTAGGCTTCGTTTTCCCAGGATGAGATAAGGTGAGGTGGCATAAGTTCGTTGATAAGGTAATTATCCAAATGTTGAAAGTTAGTTAGTGTTTTGTTCATACGCGTTAAAGTATATTGTATAAGTCTACAATTATACCTATATATAAAAAAATGTTGCCTTCATGAAATGTTTAGGTACTTAAAAGATATGATATTAAAAAAAATCTAAGAAATTTTTAAATTTTGAGGTTGGTGATTCAAATTTGTGTGTGACTGTGTCCCCATCCGCACTATACTGAAAATCTGGTATAGTTGGATCTTGAATAGATTCTTTTGTTGGATAGAGTTGAATGGTTCAATGATTCTTATCGCCAATTGGGTCCTGATGTTAGGGGCGGAGTTCTAATATCACCTATGGGAAACATTACGTTCAACACAAAAATTTCGAAATTTTGCACTGATCAGAAGAATTTTGATACCTTTTTCATTACTCTTTCCAACTTTAAAAATGGTTTTTCTTTTTTTTCTTATTTGTTAAAAAAAACGATTACTAATTTTGGTTGTATGACGAGACACACCTCCGTTCCTGCCGAAAACCAGAGCCAACTCTCTACTCGTTGCGTTTACATTACCCGTCTTTCTTCGTATTCTTCTTTGTCGATCTCGCGCCTTACCTCATCACACCATTAACCAGTAATAAACCATAAGCGTTCTTTTGCTTATGTATGGAAATTGTTATTTTTTTTCTCTTCTTTTTTTTCTTATATAAAGAGTTTGACTGCAGCTGCATATTTGTTGGTTGGAAAAATAAAATAGTGATGGGCATTGGAGGTAATAGGTGTTGAGACCGAAGTGTTTTTGGAAAGTAGCACATTACAATGTTGAGTCCCCAAGTCTTGTAATAGTTGTTAACCATCAAAGTGTGTTTTTCCAAGGTGAACTATGAATATTGTAGAGGATGGTAGCATCTGCGTAAAGTATTCCAGTAGATGTAAGACTGTTGGCGGAGAGAAAATGTGTGGTCAGTCGTGAAGGAATAGCTTATAAAGGTGGGGGCCCAGAATGGATCCTTGGGGGACTCCACTATCACCAGCCCTGAAGTTGGATTTAATACTTTGTATTTGAATGAAGAACTGTCTATCCGGAAGGAATCTAGTTATCAGTAAGTTTATGTGTGGAGAAAGATTAAGAGTTCTGAAATTATATATAAAGCCATCTCTCCAATACGCTGTCAAAAGCCCTATCCAAGTCGATGGAACAAGCAAGATGTTGTGATCTTACTTAAACAAATAAGAATACGAAAATATATAAATATATATCATTTATTTAATTAGCATTTAATAATTTTAAGACAAATGAACTGGATCAATTGGGTATCCTCTCGGTGAGTTAAGAGTCAGAGGAAATAGTCTTTTTGGGAATGGGGATGATTCTTGCGTTTTTCCAAGACAAGGAGAAATATCCATTATTAATGCAATTGTTGAAGTGATGATAGTTAGGAAGCTAATAGCCGTTGGCGTAAGTTTCTTGGTATGGATTTTGGAGATACCAACTGGTCCGGCAGATTTCTTTGGTTTCAGGAATTTGATGAGAAAAAAAAATTTCATCAGAATTCGTAAAAAGGTGACTGGCGAGCAGATCGGGCTATTGTGCTAGCCATGAGTGTGACCGAGGGGTTAAACGTCAGTATTTTTTTCTACACATATGCGTAGTGTTCCTCAAAGCCCGCAACGATGTTATTTTTATTTGTAAAGGTTGTGTTACCCACCGTGAGTTTGTTGAAAGATAATATTTTTTTCTTCCCAATGAACCTAAAAACCTCCTTAAACACGTGGGAACCAGGTTTGATAGTGTCCATTTTATTGCCAAACTGTTTATTTACACAAATTTTCACTAGGTCATGGATGACTGTTCAAAAGCGATATTCTGTTTGAAAGTTCTCGGTAAGCTAGGTTAAGTCTATTAAATGTGTTAGTGTCTATTTTATTTATTAAGTGCATGGAAATTAAAAAGTGATCTAAGTATGACGAGCTCCTCGGGAAGGAAGGTGAAGGCGGAGGAATGTTGATTAAGGCAGTGTTATTTGTGTTCAGCCATAATTCTAGGTTTTTACCGTTTAGGTTGTAACTAGAGTCGTCCCAGTTTGGGCTCTTTGCATTGATGAAGAGTTCGAACGGTTCTCAATTTTTTGAAGTTCGTTTTTCATGTCATTAGAGGAATAGTTAGAAGTTAGAAATAAATTCTGCCAATGAGACACTTTTTTGTACATAATTAATTTTGTTTTAAGAGTGCACTTTGTTGTACTCACCCCGAAAGTTTCGCATCAAGTTTCATTGAGCGTGGTCACCGGAAAACTGCTATTGAAATAATTATTGTGTGTTAGATTGACTACGCAGGTTGTAGTGGTGGGTAGGTTGATCTATTTCATTTTGTTGATTTGCTTAGGTACAGGTTGTTGGGAGCAAACAATGCTCACTACATCGCAGGGTGTTTAAGCTTTATCTGGGACGATCTTAAGGTGTTGATAATCGGATCCCATGACCGAGAAAGGTTAAAACTGTCGTCCCGATTGAAATTTTTATGACGCTTGATCTCAATCGCTTCGCGTACTAACCGTGGGATATAATGGGTTTCTTAAGCTAGAACCTTTGCTTGGTCAAAATAAATCCAGTGATGTTCATCTGGATTGTCCAAAATATGCTCAATACTTAATGTTTTTTTTGGATAACAAAGAGTGCTTTTCATTTTTCCTTTTTTTTTCTTTTTTTCGACAGCCATTAATATTTTTTTGAATAAAATACAAAACTCACCCAGTTTACTTAGTTTATCTTTTAAACAAACATTTTGGTCCTTCGAGCAATTAAACGAACTAAGTGCCAAGACAATTAATGTGCCATTAAACAATTTAAATTGAATTGTACCCAAAAATTAAAGACATTGTGTCAACATTTTGTCGTTCGTCAATTTTATTTTAAATCTTAGGTTTAAATACATTTGATTGAGTTAAATTACAAGATACAATTCATTTAACATAAAATATACAAACATTTATAATAAATAATGTATAATATATTTAAATAGTGAAATCTGAATGAAACTCTAAATGAAACTATACTTTCGTTTTAACAAATTTATTATCTCTCTCTGTTTAAGCGTCTATTCACAACGGCGGCTGGTCCTTTTTTTTCAAAAAACGATC